>OX941086.1:82872500-84072500 GCA_954870635.1 Arctium minus | reverse complement strand
ACGGTAACTGTGGCACCACTCCTCAATCTTGCTACAAGTGTGGTAAATCTGATCACATTGCTCGTGACTGTTCGATCAGAGGTCTTGTTTGTTATGAGTGCAAGACACCGGGGCACATGAGGAGAGATTGCCCGAAGCTCATGTCGGGTAGCGCGCCAGTAAAGAAAGAGAATCCACCTAGGGTTCCGGGTCGAGCGTTTCAGATGACGGCCGATGAGGCCAAAGCATCAGCTGATGTGGTATCAGGTACATTTCTTATAAACTCAATACCTGCTCGTGTTTTATTTGATACGGGTGCCAATTTCTCTTTTATATCTGAGTTGTTCCGTCAAAATATTGCTATGCCCACTACTAGTCTTGAGGATGCGTTAGTGGTTGAGATAGCAGATGGTAGTCAAGTTCTGATCCGCGTTGTTCTGAAGAAGTGTATTCTAGGAATCGAAGGGAGAGATTTCCCAATCGATTTATTGCCGATGTTAATCGGGGGTTTCAATGTTGTGGTCGGCATGGATTGGTTAGCGAACAATCATGCCGAGTTCGTGTGTTCCAAGAAATTAATTCGACTTCCCAATCCCAGTGGCGAAGTTGTTGTGATTTATGGTGAGAAGAGGAAGGAAGATGTGGCAATAATCACCATGACTAAAGCACGCAAGTGTTTGGTGAAAGGATGCTCGTCTTTCCTAGCCTACGTGATCGACGCCAAGCTAGAGAAGTTAAAGCTCGAAGATGTGAAGATTGTGCGCGAGTTTCCAGACGTCTTTCCGGACGACTTGCCCGGGTTACCACCCGATCGCCAAGTAGAGTTTCGTATTGATCTCGTACCGGGAGCGGATCCTGTTGCTAGATCCCCTTACCAGTTAGCGCCAGCAGAGATGCAAGAGATGATGGCACAACTCCAAGAGCTTTTGGAGAAGGGTTTCGTAAGAACGAGCTCGTCCCCGTGGGGAGCTCCGGTCTTGTTTGTCAAGAAGAAGGACGACACAATTAGAATGTGCATTGATTATCGTGAACTGAACAAAGCAACAGTGAAGAACAAGTATCCGCTTCCCAGGATTGACGACTTGTTTGATCAACTCCAAGGAGCGGGGTGTTTTTCCAAGATCGACTTACGTTCGGGTTACCACCAAGTGAAGGTAAGAGAAGAAGACGTTCCGAAGACAACTTTCAGAACGCGTTACGGCCATTCTGAGTTTCTTGTAATGCCTTTTGGCCTAACGAACGCACCAGCGGTATTTATGGATTTGATGAATAGGGTGTGCCAACCATTCCTCGACAAGTCGGTCATCGTATTCATTGATGATATACTCGTGTACTCTAAGAGCGAGTTAGAGCACGAGCAACACCTACGCGAAGTTCTCGATGTGTTGAGAAAAGAAAGATTGTACGCCAAGTTTTCCAAGTGTGACTTTTGGCTTGAAGAAGTGCAATTCTTGGGTCACGTTGTCACTCGAGACGGATAGAAAATGGACCCCTCCAAGATTAAAGCTATGATGAATTGGGAGCCTCCCAAGAGTCCGTCCGAGATCCGCAGTTTCTTGGGTCTGGCGGGGTACTACCGGAGATTCATTCAAGACTTTTCGAAGATCTCTTCTTCCTTGAAAGTTTTAACTCGGAAGAATGTGAAGTTCTATTGGACCGAAACGCAAGAGAAGGCGCTCCGTATTCTGCAAAAGAAATTGTGTGAAGCTCCAATCTTGTCGTTGCCGGAAGGGTCAGAAGACTTCGTGGTCTATAGCGACGCTTCGAAGATGGGATTAGGATGTGTGTTGATGCAAAGACGCAAGGTAATCGCATACGCCTCGAGGAAACTTAAGATACACGAGAAGAACTATCCTACCCACGATTTGGAGTTAGCAGCGGTGGTGTTCGCCTTGAAGCTTTGGCGACATTACCTCTATGGCACAAAATGTACGCTCTACACAGATAATAAGAGTTTGAAATACGTCTTTGATCAAAAGGAGTTGAACATGAGGCAAAGGCGGTGGCTCGAGTTTCTCAAGGATTACGATTGTGAATTGCTTTACCATCCCGGTAAGGCTAACGTTGTAGCCGATGCGTTAAGTCGGAAGGACTATAACGGAAGTATTCGGGCTACACTTTCGAGAATCGAGTTAGTGTCTGGTCTTGTTGAGAAGATCAAGACATCGCAGGTTGAAGCATTGTTGGAAGAAAACCTCAAGGAAGAAGTTATGACGAAACAACGTTTTCTCTTAACGGAAGATAGCCGTGGGGTAAAACTGTTCAGTGGTCGTGTGTGGGTGCCCAAAGTTGGGGGTAACCGTGATCTATTGCTTGAGGATGCTCACAAGTCCAAATATTCCATTCATCCATGAAGTACAAAGATGTACAGGGACTTGAAGTTGCATTATTGGTGGCCAGTAATGAAGCTTGATGTGGCGCGTTATGTGGAGCGTTGTGTGACGTGCTCGCAAGTTAAGGCCGAACATCAACGTCCGTATGGGAGTCTTCAGTCCTTAGAGATTCCCGAGTGGAAGTGGGAACATATTACCATGGACTTCATGATGAAATTGCCTAAAACTCTTCGAGGTCACGATACCATCTGGGTAATAGTCGATAGATTGACTAAGAGCGCTCACTTCTTGGCTATGCGCGAGACTTTACCGATGGACAAGTTAGCGAAGCTGTACATCGATGAAGTGGTCTCAAGGCATGGAATACCCTTGTCGATCATGTCGGATCGCGACAGTCGGTTCACTTCGAACTTTTGGGATGGGTTTCAGAAAGAGCTTGATACGCGAGTTAAGTTGAGTACGACTTACCATCCACAAACCGACGGGTAAAGCGAGAGAACGATCCAAACGTTGGAAGACATGTTGAGTTCTTGTATCATCGATTTCGGGGGTAGTTGGGACTCTCACCAACCTTTGGTGGAGTTTGCTTGCAATAATAGCTACCACTCGAGTATTGGGATGGCACCTTTTGAGGCATTGTACGGGCGGAAGTGCCGAACTCTCGTGTGTTGGCTTGAAGCGGGAGAGAAGCAATTCTCCGGACCTGAAATCGTGCAAGAGACGGCCGATAAGGTCAAATGCATTCGTGAAAGGTTGAAAGCGGATCAGGATCGGCAGAAGAGCTATGCCGATAAGAAGAGGCGGCCGATGGAGTTCCAAGTGGGCGACCGTGTGTTGCTTAAGGGATCTCCATGGAAGGGCATTATCAGGTTCGGAAAACGTGGGAAGCTGTGTGTCCCAATATGCAATCATTCAATCAAGTAAATCAATAATTAACACAATAATGCAAACCTGATGTTGATTAAGCAATAGATTCAACAGGTTACAGGATTGAAAATCGATCTATCTCTCTGTCTGTTTCTCTGTTCACGGCGCACCACCCACACCTACAGCCTCCTCTCCATTAATTTTATTCTCTAATTAATTCCTCTAACCTAATTACCACTAAACAAGATTAATTAATACTTAGGCTAACTAAGCCTAATGGGCTTGACAAGGTTTGGTAATGGGCTTTACAATGCTTGGCCCAAAAACAAACTAAGTTAACTAAAATTAAAACTAACTAATAAATAAATAAAATACGTAAACAGACTTTGACTATTTATTACAAAAGGACCCTAGACTATTTGTTGAGACGACTTTATCAGCTTTGACTTCAGATTTCCATCTTCAGATAATTATGATCTTGAATCCAATAAATATGTGCTTTAACAATCTCCCCCTTTGGATCAATATCATTCTTTAAGCTCAGAAAATGTAATCTTCCTCTTTGTTTTCAGAATGTAACAATCTCCCCAATCGATGAGAATATCTTTTGGAAAGAAATTATCTCCAGTTTCAGCTCGGAATGCTTCAGCAAATCATCTTTGGTTTATGTGGATCCCTCTTCATCTTTCCCTTTTCACACGCTGCACAAAGGTATTCTTTTTCATACTTCAGCTCTGGAAGTCCTTTCACTAGCTTTCCACTTACCAGCTTGTTGATGTACCGAAAGTTGAGGTGAGAAAGCCGTCGATGCCATAACCAGCTTTGTTGCATCGAAGCCTTTGATAGTAGGCAGACCTGATTGTCAGCCTAGACCTTTGACAAGTTGATGGTGTAGAGGTTTGACTTGCGAGTGCCGACCAAGAGTTCTTTCCCATCTTCAGTGCGTACCAAACATGTCTTGGCCTTGAAATTAACCTCTAAGTCTTTGTCGCAGAACTGGCCAATACTGAATAGGTTGTGCCCTAAGCCTTCAATGTAGCTCACCTTCTTGATCGTAAGATTTTCATGTACAACATCACCATATCCCAGAATAGGTGAAAACTGATCATTCCCAAAACGAACTGTGCCACAATATTTGTCTGTAAAATTAGACAACATACTCTTCTGCCCGGTCATATGCTTGGAACACCCGCTATCCAAGTACCACATATGACGGGTCTGCACAACACAAATCAAGAAAGAATAGGTTTAGGAACCCATTTAAAAATGGGACCTCCACTGTTAGTACTTGATTTTGGCACCCATTTAAATTTGGGTTCGCTTTTTCTTTGAAAACCAGAAGCATGATAAGACGAATGATAATGATAAGATGAAACATTATATGAACCATACCAAACATCATAATATTTACGAGAAGCATAATCACATTCACCATAATTTAAAAACTTTTTATTTGATGGTGCTAACTGGAATAATTGCTTTATAGAGTACTTCTTGCGAGAATCAACAAGATTAGATTTAAAAGTAGCAACATTCACAATCACATCATCTTTACTAGAAGTCTTTTTATTCAAAATAAAACTAGAACTAGATTTAGCTTTCTCGTCTATCTTCTGTTTCGGTATCCATGCAGTCTTAACTCCAACCCTTTGCTTTCTCAAATCTGAAACATGTGAAACTTTAGAGTTAGAATGATGAGAATTAATAGAATGCTTCTTCTTTGGCTTACCAGTGGGGATCGGTTTCTGTGAAAGCTGAGATTTTGTTTCTTACCTTTTGCTTTCTTTGATTTCACAGAAACTGATTTATCAACTTTCGTTGATGTTTCACCTTTGTCAAAAACACTGGGTAATCCAAAGGAATTAACAACACAAGATGAATGACAAGGAAGTTTAGAAGAAGAATCAAACTGAGAAACACAATCATTTAAAACACCTTCAGAGTTTAATAAATTACGCTCATTATCAACGGAACCAGATTTGTCATCCGAATTTAAATCCTTGGAGATTTTAGGAAAATTAGAAGTTTTGAACACTGTTGAAAAAACTGTTTGTTCTAAGTCCATCAAAATTCATTCTTCTATAAGAGTATTCTCGAGTTCAGAAATTTTACTTTCCAAAACTAGAGGAGGGACGTAAAGCTTACCTTCGATGGGTTTAGCCTCCAACTCTTGTACAGAATAACTCTCAAAGTAATCATTTGAAAGAAATTTTGATTTATTAGAACTATAACTGTTATTCATCTTCTCATAGCGAAATGGAAGTTGAACTTTAGATGTGTTCTTTCTTTTATCATATTCCATGGCTTTATCTTTTTCAGACAGACTAGTCCAAAAGGGTTTGAGTTCAGGATGTTGAGGAGCCAACAACATAAACCCAAAGTCATAAAGTGCAGACACTTCAGATATAACCTTTTTGAGATGATATGGGTTCTTGTAACCAAGTCCCCAAGTATCAGGTTTCTCTTTAGGTTTGTTCAAATGAATAGTGTGTTCAATTTGACCAATAGTATGTAATTTTTCTTCCAAAGCATTCACCTTTTCTATTAAAGATTTATTCTCTTTTGAAGTAGAAAAGTACCTTTTAGCAATCTCTCTAGATTTAAACTCACATTCTTTAAACTTTGAATCAGTTTCAGATAACTCTTTATGAATTATAGTATTTTCTTTAGCGCTGGTGTCTATATTTTTGTGCAAAGTTTCAATTAATACATTTTTTCTCAGCAATATCATTACTAAGTTTATGTATAGATTGATTTTTCTCATTTATGACACCTTTCTCACGCTTCAGTTTCGACTCTAACTCTTGGAGTTTAGACATCATGGCATTCATTTGGTTCAGTAAATCAAATTCAGTTAAGTTACATACCTCATCATTATCTCCATCATCAGAATCAGCTTCAGCTTCTGATTGGTTCTTTCCCATCAAGCACAGATGTGCTGTCTCGTCCTTCTCTCCTTCTTCAGATTCTTCGTCCGAATGGTCGAGCCAGTATTCATCCTCGGCCATTAATGCTTTTCCAGCCTCTTGTTGCTTGGCTAGAAGCATCTTATTCTTGTAGTAGTCGGAGTTTCGGACTTTTGATTTGCGACAGTCCTTGGCAAAATGACCGAGTCTGCCACAGTTGTAGCACTTTATCGGTTCTTCCTTCTTGGTCTCTTCAGATCCATCCTTCTTCTTGTCTTCTGGTCTCCTTTCTTCAACTTTCTCTTTATGCTTGTAGTTGTTCGGACCAGACGAGTACCTCTGACTATTGGAGTTTGGATTTTTATAGAACTTCTTTTGGAAAGCCTTGGTTAACATAAGCATGGCTTCTTTCAGTTGCTCACAATCGTCAGAGTCAGACTTTGCCTCGCTATCAGCTTCTTTCGATTCAGATTCTATCACCTTCTTCTTCTTAGATTTCTTGACCACAAGAGCAACTGGATCAGCAACTGCTTTGTCAGCCTTTTTCATCTCAGCCTTGATCTCTTCCACTTCTTCCTCATTCTGTCTGAGGATTTCATAATCTTCATGAATAGGAATGTCGTGCAAATCCTTCAGCTGTCTCATTTGTCTGGTGAATCTCTTCCACTCAGGCTGAAGGTTGCTGAGAAATTTCACATTCAGCTCCACGTTAGATTTGTTGATCTTGTTCTTGCTCAACTCGTTCAGTAATGTGACGAATCTGTCATAAGTGGCTTCAAGTGATTCTCCAGCTTTAGCTTTGAATTCTTCATAATTATTCAAGCAGGTGGAAACTTTGAGTTGATTGCCAACTTTAGATCCAAGCATCATCTTCTCCAACTGATCCCACATTTGCTTACCGGTAGCGTTGTAGCTATCAATCTTGACGTATATTTCATTTGGTATGCCTTGGAGAATAAATGATCTTGCCAGCTTGTCACCCTTGTGTCTCTTCAGCTGATCTTCCGTATATTCACCAATCGATAACTTATACTCAGTCTCTTCTTCTACACCATTTTCTCCGGATACAGTGAGAACCTTGGTCGGAGGTGTCATGATCCCGTCTTTCAGAGATTTTCTGATTTCATCTCCCAAATCATGTCGATCAATGAAGTCCAAAAATCTATCCTTCCATTGCTCGTACTCCCCCTTGAAGAGTACTGGTGGCTTCACATCTGTTCCAATAGCAAGAGCTTCCCGAGACATCTTTACTTATACGATTAGTATCAAACTTATCTGATGATAAACAATCAACTGGATGAGATCGTTAGAAGTCAAGATAAAATCACACAATACTGACAATCTTAGAATGAAATTCAGAAAAATCTGATCACGAACAGACCTTTGTCCCCCTTCGCAGACTTAGCACGGGGGTCCCGCTAGAGAAATTTTTTTGACATTTAGATGCCCTATTACAGTTTGCAAAAATCTACCGGGGATGAGCTTCGACCGGTATTGAGTCGACCGGAGAATTGTAAAGACCGGTAGAGAGTTCGACCGGGAACTTGTTCGACCGGGGAAGTGCAAAGACCGGTAGAAAGCTAAGACCGGAACTTGTTCGACCGGGGAAGTGCAAAGACCGGTAGAATGCTAAGACCGGAACTTGTTCGACCGGGGAAGTACAAAGACCGGTAGAATGCTAAGACCGGAACTTGTTCGACCGGTAAAATTGATTCAACCGGTAACTTGTTTTTGACCGGAGTGAACTGTGAGTGTACCGGTCGAATACTATAAACCGATAAAAAAAATATACGACCAGAAGTGAAAGGCCCGATATAGTTTGACCGATAATGTGCTTAGACCGGGGTAACCTGTGAGTGTACCGGTCGAATCCTATATACCGATAAAAAGGTATTCGACCGATAAAAGCTTAGACCGGGTGAACTGTGAGTGTGTCGGTCGAATGCAATAGACCGATAGCAAAGAGTTCGACCGGAAGAGCAAAGACCGATATGTTCTTGATGCAGTATCGACCCAGAAACCAAAATTAGCTCAGAAAACGAATCAAACCTCAAAATTGAACAACCAAACTTTGCTAAAACGATCAATTTACCAACTAGAACAGATTACAATCAATTAATTTCAATAAAAACCACTTTAAGAACAAATTGATTGATGACACAGTGTCGACTTCGTGAACGAACCCAGAACAACAAAGTCAACAAATTGATAATCAAAATCGATACAATAATCAATTCAATCAATACCCAATCACTATAATAGGTAAAACAAACACAATCCAACCAATAATACCTTGAAAGAACAATCCCACACTAAAAATTATGAATCTTTTGACAGAAAAAACAAAACCGAAAACAAAAATTTTCAATTCAATCTGTCCAGCTCTGATACCAATTGTGTGTCCCAATATGCAATCATTCAATCAAGTAAATCAATAATTAACACAATAATGCAAACCTGATGTTGATTAAGCAATAGATTCAACAGGTTACAGGATTGAAAATCGATCTATCTCTCTGCCTGTTTCTCTGTTCACGGCGCACCACCCACACCTACGGCCTCCTCTCCAATAATTTTATTCTCTAATTAATTCCTCTAACCTAATTACCACTAAACAAGATTAATTAATACTTAGGCTAACTAAGCCTAATGGGCTTGACAAGGTTTGGTAATGGGCTTTACAATGCTTGGCCCAAAAACAAACTAAGTTAACTAAAATTAAAACTAACTAATAAATAAATAAAATACGTAAACAGACTTTGACTATTTATTACAAAAGGACCCTAGACTATTTGTTGAGACGACTTTATCAGCTTTGACTTCAGATTTCCATCTTCAGATAATTATGATCTTGAATCCAATAAATATGTGCTTTAACAGAAGCTGAGTCCCCGTTTCCTTGGACCTTTCAAAGTGCTTAAGCGGGTAGGTTTGCAAGCCTACCAATTGGAACTGCCACCGGAGTTGAGCAAAATCCACAACATGTTCCATATTTGTTACCTTCGGAAGTGTTTGGCGGAGGAAGAAAGCGTCATTCCCCTCTCAGAGTTAAGAGTGGACGAGGGTAACCGTTGTGTAGAAGAACCTGACGCTATCTTAGAGAGAAAGTCTAAGAAGTTGTGTTAGAGCACAGTCTCATTGGATTCAAGATCATCCAGTCTGAAGATCGCAATCTGAAGCTAAATGCAGGAAAGTCGACTCTTAATAGTAGTCTAAAGTCAGTTTGTAATAAATGTCAAAGTATTGTTTATTGTATTTGTTGTTAGTCCTAAATATCTAATTAATAGATATTAGGATATTAGTTTAATTAGTTAGATATTATAATATCTTTAGTTAGATATTATTATTAGTTTATTATTATTAAGATTGCAAGTGGTTTGTTAGTGTGTTAGACAAGTTAGACAAAGATCAGATTACATACACAACACACACACTCACGGTGTAAATCAGAGAGAAAACACAGAGAGCTTCAAATCGAACAAAGATCAAACCTTGTAATCGTTGTTATTAATCAAACAGGTTGGTAATCGTTTATGTGTTTGTATCTATAAGAACTTGATAGTATTGTGGACCGACAATTGGTATCAGAGCTTGAAAATCATATCAAAATGAAGTTTAAAACCATCGACTCTGTGTTCTTCATTTCAAAATCATTTTCGAGTTATAGGTGTTTTTGGGTTAGAAATCGATCAGGTTGTGATCGATTAGGCTGCTAGATCGAGTTGTTATTGTTTAATTTCAGTGTAACACTGAAATCGAGTTCATTTTTGGGATTTTTGTGTCTGAGTTCTCGTTCTAAAAACGACACTGTTCCATCGATCTTCTCTTCTAAAACTGGTTATTTGTTAGATCAAAGGCTAGAAATCTGTTCTAGAACTATTAGTGGTCTTTTTGTTAGAGTTTAGAACTGCTAATCGAAGTCCAAACAGGTTTTTAGATCGATTTTCGAAGTACAGGGACGAACTCGCGTAAAGCAAACCTCGCGCCAGTTCATAGTCTCTTTTGCGCCATCAACGACTCGCGCAAACTTCTGTTTCGCGCGATCAATTACTCGCGCAAAGATCACTTCGTGCGACCAACGTCTCGTGCAAACCTCAATTCGCGCCAACAACAGCTCACGCAATTCTCTCGCGCGACCTTCAACTTGCGCGAACCTCAGTTTACGCCAACGACTTCTCGCGCAAACCTTCAGTTCGCGCTAAGTCACTTTTGCGCCATGAGCTTATAACGCAAAGTTCAAGTTTGTGCCACTAACGTCTAGCGCAAAAGACCTTCCAGTCTAACTAAAGTTTGCGCTACCTTCATATCGCGCAAAATTCTGCTTCACGCCACCTACACCTCGCGCAAAACCCATTTTGCGCCAGCCTCTTCTAGCGCAAAACTTATTTGTTGCGCCAATTCCTGACTTGGTCATATTATTCAAAATGACTTCAAGAGAAGCCCTAGCGATCAGAACTGACTCTAAACCATTAGTACTCTTCAGGGGAGAGTATGAACAGTGGAAAGATCGGTTCATGGACTTCATTGAAAGACATGATTTGGGAGTTTTCATCAGGAAATCAATAGAAGAGGGAGTTATGGCACCTGTTATGAGAACTCGTACGGAGGGAACTTTGGAGACAGAGATTGAACTTAAGTATGAAGAGCTCGAAGGTGATAACCAAAAGAGAGCAAAAGGTGATAGATTAGCAAAGTCTTATATTCTTCAAGGCATTCCAAATGAAATATACGTGAAGATAGACAACTATAAGGCCTCAGGCAAACATATGTGGGATCAGCTAGAGAAGATGATGCTGGGTTCAAAGGTTGGGAACTAGCTGAAAATATCCAACTGCCTAAACAACGATGAAGAATTTAGAGGCAGAGTTGGAGAATCTTTAGAAGAAACTTATGATAGGTTTGTGACCTTGCTGAATGAACTAAGCAAAAATAAGGTCAACAAATCACAAATAGAGCTGAATGTCAAGTTTCTCAGCATCCTCCAGCCTGAATGGAAGAGATTTACCAGGCAGATGAAGCAGATCAAGGATATAAACGAGATTCCACTTCATGAGGTGTATGAAACCCTCATACAGAATGAAGAAGAGGTGGATGAAATACTGGATGAAAAGAGGTAGATTGGGAAGACAAGTGCTGAATCAATTACTCTTGTTGTGAAAGAAAAGAAGAACAAGATGATTGTGACTGAACCAGAAGAAAATGAATGTGAAGCAAACTCTGACTCGGATGACTGTGAACAACTGAAACAGGCTATGCTTATGCTGACTAAGGCCTTTCAGCAGAAGTTCTACAAGAAGCCAAGTTCTAACAGTCAGAGATATTCTTCTGGTCCGAGAAACTATGTTCACAAGGAGAGGATTGAAAGTAAAAGAGTAGAGGAAAGGAATCCGGAAGAAAGAAAGTTTAAAGCTGAAGCATCTAGTCAGTCAGAACCTCCAAAGTGCTACAACTATGGTAGACTTGGACATTTTGCAAGAGACTGCCGAAAACCCAAAGTCAGAAACTCAGACTACTACAAAAACAAAATGCTTCTGGCCAAGCAACAAGAGGCTGGAAAGGTATTAATGGCAGAAGATGAATACTGGCTAGATCATTCAGACCAGGAAGATGACGATGAAGAGAATGACGAGAAAGCAAACATGTGCTTAATGGGCAACATAGGAAGCAGAAGCTGAAGCTGACTCCGATGACGATGAAAACGATGAGGTATGTGATTTAACTCAATCTGATTTCATAAATCAAATGCATGCCATGTTAACTAAGCTCAAAGAGTTAGAGTCGAAGCTTAAGCGAGAAAAGGGTGTCATTCTTGAACAAAGTCAATCAATACAGAAACTTAGCAATGTTGTTGCTGAGAAGAAAGTATTGGTTGAGACCTTACACAAAAACATTGACACCAGCGCCAAAGAACAGACCATAATTCTTCAAGAAGTTACTGAAACAAAGACTAAATTGCGAAAAAATGAGCTTGATTTCAACGAGCTTACGAAATTGTATTCTTCAACTTCCAAAGAAAACGAATCTTTACTTGAAAAATTAAATGCTTTGGAAAAGAAGTTATACTCATTGGGTCAAACTGAACAAACCATTCATCTAAACAAATCCAAAGAGAATAAAGAAAGCTGGGGACTTGGTTATGAGAACCCTCATTACCTTAAAAAGGGTATATCTGAAGTGCCAACACTTTATGATCTTACATTTTTGAAACTAGCTCGAAGAATCCCTGATCTTAAAGTTTTCTGGACTGGACTATCTAAAGAGGATGAAGCCAAGGAAACTGAAAAACGAAAGAAATCATCTAAAGTTCATCTTCCATTTTATTATGCGAAGCTGAATAATAGTTATAATGATGATCTGAAATATCAAAAGAAATATCTTTCAAATGAATTCTTTCAGAGTTAATCTATCAAAGAAATGGAGGCGAAGCCTGTTCAAGGTAAACTATATGTCCCTCTTCTCGTTTTGGAAAGTAAAATTTCTGAACTTGAGACTTCTTTAACAGATGAAAGACTCTTGATTGAGATTGAACAAAAAGTGTTTTCAACTGTTCTTAAAAATGCTGTTCTTTCTAAGGCTTCAAAATCTAAAGATAGTTTTGGTCTAACTGATGGAGGGTTTGATTTTCTAAACTCCGATGGTGTTTTAGATGAATGTATTGATCAATTTGATTTTAATGAGAAACTTCCTAACCATTCATCTTTTGTTGTGAAATCCTTTGGTTCAACCAGTATGTCTGAAAAAGGTAAATTATCAACGCAAGTTGATAAATCAGCTTCTGTGAAAGCTAAGTATGCTAAAGGTAAGAATAAATCTTAGCATTCACAGAAACCGATCACTACTGGCAATCCAAAGAAGAGGCATTCGTTTGTTGCTCAAAAGTCTAACTCACTAGTTTCAAATGTTTCAGATCTGAGCAAGCAAAAGCCAGAAGTTAAATCTCAATGGAAACCAAAACAGGAGATTGACAAGACTGATAAATATTTTTGTAGTGTTGGTTGTAATAAGACTATGCCTAGTAAAGATGTTTTGAATGCGAATGTTGCTACTATTTTGAAACCAAAACTTGTTGTTTCTCACAAGAAATATTCTTTTAAGTAATATTCCAGTTATCTTTATCTGCTAAGAAGTCTTCACACTATTATAAACATGTTTCTACTTCTTGTCAAGATTCTGAGGTTTGGTTTGGAACTTATCATGTGCACTCTAATCATTCTAATGCTTCAAATGAATTTCAAATGAAAAGAGGACCCAATTTCAAATGGGTACCAAAATCTTGTGCTAACACAGTTGGACCCAAATTCCAATGGGTACCAAAAGCTAAATCTGTGTTGCAGGAACTCAAAGTTTAAGAGGGAGCATAGAAAATAGGCTTTTGAACAAATCAGTTCAAAACCCGGACTTAAATGTCAAGATGGAGGCTTCTAAGTATTTCAGCTTAGAACCCGTACTTCAACGAAGTATGACTTCTAGACAAAACAATCTAGGACTCGTACCTCAAAGAACAATGGCTCTTGAATACAACAGTTCAAGACCAACACTTCAATGCTTAAAAGTCTTTACTTCAAATTTTATTTTATGGATATAAATCTCTTGTTTCGTAATTTCTCTTGTGCAGATCCGTCATATGTGGTACTTCGATAGCGGATGTTCCAAGCATATGACTGGACAAAAAGGTATGTTGAACAACTTTACAGAGAAGTATTGTGGAACAGTTAGATTCGGCAACGATCAATTTTCACCAATACTAGGATATGGTGATATGGTACATGACAAAGTCACGATCAAGAAGGTGAGCTATGTTGAAGTCTTAGGACACAACTTGTTCAGTATAGGCCAGTTCTGTGACAAAGGCTTAGAGGTCAATTTCAAAGCCAAGAGGTGTTCTGTTCGCACTGAAGAAGGCGAGGAACTCTTGGTCGGCACGAGAAAGTCCGACCTCTACACAATCAATTTGTCAAACGTCCAGACTTACAAGCAGGTTTGTCTACTATCGAAAGCCTCAATGCAAAAAAGTTGGCTATGGCATCGACGACTCTCTCACCTTAACTTTAGGTACATCAACAAGCTGGTCAGTGGAAAGTTAGTGAAAGGACTTCCAGAGCTGAAGTATGAAAAAGAATACCTTTGTGCAGCGTGTGAAAAGGGAAAGATGAAGAGGGATCCACATAAACCAAATCCTGAACCAAGTACAAACTCTCCGTTAGAGTTGTTGCATATGGACTTATGCGGTCCGATGCGAACACAAAGTCTAGGCGGAAAGAAGTACATACTAGTTATCGTGGACGATTACTCGCGATACACTTGGGTCAAAGTTCTACGTTCAAAGGATGAGACACTAGATGTTCTCATTACATTCCTAAAGACGACCCAGGTAAATCTGCAGAAACTGGTCAAGCTTCTAAGAACAGACAACGACACAGAGTTAAAGAACAAAATAGTTCAAGAATATCTCGAATCAGTCGGGATATCACATCAATACTCTACTTCTCGAACGCCTCAACAGAATAGAGTGATCGAAAGAAGAAATCGTACGCTAGTCGAGGCTGCTCGTACTATGCTAAGTCAATCTGACTTACCTCTATTTCTGTGGGCTGAAGTTATATCGACTGCGTGCTACACTCAGAATCGCTCCATGATACACCACAGATTCAAGAAGACTCCTTATTCGTTAATCAAAAACCAAACACCAAAAATCAAATATTTCCATATATTTGGGTGTAAGTGTTTTGTTCTAAATGGTAGAGAGAGTCTGAACAAGTTCAGTGCCAAGGCGGACGAAGGCATCTTCATTGGTTATTCATCTACATCAACTGCATACCGTGTATATTTGAAGAAGACAAAGACAGTTATTGAAAGCGTCAATGTTACGTTTGATGAAGATATGGATTCTGAACAATACAGTTCAGAACCCGTGATAACCGGAGTACTAGCTTCTGGGCAAATCAGTCCAGAACCTGCGTCTCAAAAGAACAAATCAGATGAAGCATCAACGTCTACTAATCATGCATCTGATTTAGATTTATTATTTGAATTGTTTTATGATGAATTTCTTGGATCTAATGTTAAGAAATCTGTTGTGGTTGACAGGAATGAAGACTCAACGACTACTCATCCAACCTTATCAGATATCCCTATTGAATCTAACACTCAGATTCAACAAGAAATTCCAGTTCAAATGCCGACTCCAACAGTTGAAGTTGTGTCAAATAATGAAGAGATAGAAGTTGCTGTATCAGCAGGATGTTCTGTACAGACTAATCTACAGTCGGACCAAGTTGTACCTGCTGAGACTTCTGCACCTACTACTTCAACTGCAACCATAATTCCTCCTGAACAAACTGAAGAAGGTACCAGTGGATTCATAGATGATACTATTGATATATATTCATATAATCCACTACCTCATGAACATAAATGGACCAAAGAGCACCCGATAAGCCAGATCATTGGTGATCCAACCAAACCGGTGCAAACTAGGTCAGCGTCAATGAATATGTGTATGCATGGATCCTTTCTAAGTAAGATTGAGCGAAATTGCGTATCAGAGGCTCTTGCTGATCCAGAATGGGTGACTGCAATGCAAGAAGAGCTGAATCACTTCGACGCACTTTAAGTCTGGAGACTCGTACCTAAACCTCAAGGTAAAACCATTATAGGTACGAAATGGGTTTTCAAGATAAAGAAAGACGAAGATGGTACTGTTATCAGAAACAAAGCATGACTTGTAGCCAAAGGATACAGACAAGAGGAAGGAATAGACTACGACGAGATTTATGCTCCAGTGGCGCGTTTAGAGACAATTCGAATGTTTCTAGCCTATGCAGCCCAAAAAACTTCACGGCGTTTCAAATGGACGTGAAGACAACATTTCTGAATGGAATTCTGAAAGAAGAAGTCTATGTCTCACATCCAGAAGGCTTTTTCAACCAAGAGAAACCGACTCACGTCTACAGTCTCGACAAAGCACTCTATGGACTGAAACAAGCTTCTCGCGCCTGGTATGATATCCTATCTCAATTCTTGGTCAAGTCTGGTTTTACAAAAGGTACGGTAGATACCACTTTGTTTATTAAAAAGGAAAAATCCGATATCATTCTTATTCAAATATGTGGATGATATTATTTTTGGCTCTACAAATCCTAAGTACTGTAAGAATTTTTTAAACCGTATGGTGTCAAGATTTCGGATGAATATGATGGGAGAGATGAATTTCTTTCTCGGATTACAAGTCAAACAATTTTCATCGGGTATCTTTATCAATCAATCAAAATACATTCTTGAAATTCTTCGGAAGTTCAAAATGGAAAATTCAAAACCGATTGGTACCCCAATGGCACCAGGTACTAAGATTGGCACCGATCCTTCTGGAAAGGCTGTTGATGTTAGGAATTATAGAGGGATGATAGGTTCTTTGATGTATCTTACGTCGAGTAGGCCAGATATAATGTTTTCTACTTGCTTATGTGCAAGATATCAGGCTAATCCCACAGAATCCCATTTGTCTGCCGTTAAGCGCATATTTAGGTATCTGAAGGGGATTGAAGATCTTGGTCTGTGATATCCTAAAGATACTACCTTTGAACTAACAGCATATACAGATGCAGATCATGCTGGTTGTATGCTCGATAGGAAGAGCACATCAGGTCATATACAGTTCCTCGGTGATAAACTCGTAAGTTGGGCATCGAAGCAGCAACTTTGTGTTTCAACTTTGTGTTTCAACTCGGTGATAAACGGCCGAAGCAGAATATGTAGCTGCTGCTAGCTGCTGTTCTCAAGTCTTATGGATGAGAACACAACTTCGCGACTACGATTTTCACTTCGACAAAATCCCGATCTACTGTGACTCAAAGAGCGCCATCGCGATAACAGCGAATCCTGTTCAGCACACCAAGACAAAACATATAGATGTCAGGTATCACTTTATCAAAGATAATGTCGAAAAAGGAACAATTAAACTTTTCTTTGTAAAAACTGATTATCAGCTTGCAGATTTTTTTACCAAACCTTTAGACGAAAAGAGATTCAACTTTCTTATCTCTAAGCTTGGTATGCTAAATCTTAAGACCTAATCAGTAGTTACCTATCAAAGTTTTCTATTTTATACTTTTTCACCATTTCTTCATGCTTATTTCTGTATGATATCTGCACCTCAACTATTATGTTCATAATCCAAGGGGGAGTATGAGAAGAAGCTCATACATGGTCAATAGTATTGAGGAGAAGACTACCTAATTTCTGCATTTACCTTTTTAATGTCAAATTTTTGTAATGCATGATTTAAGGGGGAGTTTTTCAAATAAAAGGAGTTAGGATATGACTTCTGATTATTTTGGATCAGAACTCGTACTTTCCTTGTTTTACTGCTTTTTGTCTTTTCAATTAAAGTGAATAAAGTTACTTTGACTTGACTTTTAAGACTTTTGCGGAATTTTTAAGTAACGCTTACAAGATCATATCTTTATGACTCTAAGCTTAGCTTCATGAGATGTAAGATCGCACGTTAAGGTATAATCCTTTAACTTAATTGTCAGGATCTAATTCTTAACAAGAATAATGAACTCAGAAACAATATTAAAGAAGTTGCGGAATAACACTTTAATATTCAACAATCAATGTAACAGTGAATCAGAAAGCACAATCTTGTAAACTTTATTGAATGATTAAAGCTACAAGATTTCAAACAAAACGTCAATATTGATGAACAGGCTCACCAATACGAATTCTACTTCTCTAGAACTAGGGCTCTAAACCTTGAGGTTAATTCTCTCTATGAAAACAAAAATTCAGAATTATCAAAAGTTAATTCTATCATAGACTTCTATACTATTTATACAAGACACATTACAAGATAATTATCAAAATACAATTGATCATCAATATATAATTATCTTCTATACTTTAGCAAGTCTTCTATACAGCTGTCTTCATTCCATACTGAGTCTTCATCTCATAAGCAGCACTAACCATCTTCAGCAGCATTAAAATCCTCAACAGTAGTAATTGTGTTCATCAGTATTAACTTTGATCTGACAGTACTAACTTCAGCAGTACTAACTACTAGCAGTACTAACTCTCCAAGCAGTACTAACTTTTGAAATAGCAGTACTAACTTGTCAAGCAGTATTAAATCTACTAGCAGTAGTAATCAGTTGAGCTAGCAGCATTAACTATACTTGAACAATTCTTTAAACACATCACCAACTCTTTTGAGTCTGAAGTACTCCTTTCTGTTGTCCCTCAGAATATCCCAAAAGATGACTTTTGGTGCTTTCACAGAAATGGGAACAACCTGTACTGGTTCTATTACAGTCATGAATAAATCCACCTGCTTATTTGATTGCATATTGGATGATTCTGGATTCTGCTCTGGTTCTGCTGAAGGTGGAACATAAGATTCTACCTCTCTTTCTGATTCTTCAATCCTTGGCTTCTTGGATTGTTTCTTGGAAGCTATAGTCTTTACTCTCTATGCAGATTTGGCTTCCACAATAACATTCTCTTCTTTAGTGTCTTCAGCCTTGTCTTTTGTAGGAGTGGCTGGTTGTTGGATTTTGAGATCATGCCTCTCTTTCATCCTTCTTTCAGCTTCTTCCCTTTGAGAGGAGTCCCCTTGAAGCTTAGCCATTTCCTTCTTATATAGTCCTCAACCTTGTTGTATGCCATGTTAGTAAACATTTCTCCTTTTACACCAATTGAGCCTTTCAGAAAGTTGATCATTTTTCTCCTTTCTTGATTGGCCAAAAAGGTCTTGGAAGGTTGTCTTTTCTGCTTCTTGACTGGCATTCTTTGCTTGGAAGCTGTCACTGATCTCTTCTTGGCCTCAGCTGCAGTTTGCATGCTCTTTTGATACTCTTCATTTAGCTTTTTAGCCATCTCCAGTGCAAGCTCTCTATCTTTTTCATCTTGGAGTTGTTCTTCCTTTTCCATCTCAGCTTGAAGCTGTTTTGCCACTTCTGCATCCAACTCTATCTGAGTCTTCTTCTTTAAGGGTTGTTCAGATTCAACCATCTTAGCTTTTCCCTTTGCATCCTTCAAATCTGCCTCACTCATTTCTTTTCTTTTCTTTTCAAGGCCTCCTTCTTTAATGACCACTCCCTTGGCCTTTTGAGTAGCCTTAAGAGTGTCATTCTTGGCTTTTACCAACGTTTCTGCAATTTCCAATTCTTCAACAGATAGCCCTGTTACTGCTGCTACCTGTTCTGTTACTGCTGCTTGAACCTCATCTGTTTCTGCTGCTTTCTCCCCCTCAAAATCAACTCCCATCTCATATGTACTATCCTTTTCTGCTTCAGCCTCTTGATTCTCCCCCTTGTTGAAAGCATCATTAGCACTTGTTCTCTTCTTCAAAACAAACGGTCGTCTCCTCTTCTTGTGCACCAATCTTGTCACCATTTTCTTCAATTTGGTAATCTGTACTTGTTGAGACAGAATTACCAATTTCATCTCTTCTATGTCTTTGCCTTATTTGATGACATCCAAATTAATGTTTCCCATTGTATCCATCAATTCTTGGTAGTTATATTTATCCTCACCTTCTCCAGGAGTGTAACCCCCTTTTGAAGGATCATTGGAACAATTTGTGGTGGTAGTCTTCTGCCTAGCAGAAGCACCCTCCACCCCCTTGGTTTCTTGGCACCTGGGACCTTTGAATGATTGCTTATTCAAAGTTGCCATGGGGGAGGTCTTATTGATGTTACCACTGTCCTCCTCTGTGCTAGCAGGAGTAGTGGCATCCTGCTCACCCATATGCTCATTCATCTCCTCAGGGAGCACCTCCTTGGGGTTGGGAGACACCCCTGTGGTTTCCCTATAGATATTCTCTAATGGAGAATTCTCCATTAGAGGGCTTAAAGGCTTTTTGGGTGAAGGTACAAGAAGGGAAGGAGCCTTCTTTACCTTTTTCCTGATGTAAGTATTGGTGATTGGAGAAGTTGGTTTTTGAAGAAGGGTCTGAGGGATTGATATATTGATTGAAGGTTGGGATTGGCTTTCAGTGGGATGGTCTAATGAGGGCCTTGACTTTGAAGCCATACCTTCTTGATTGTGGAACACCACCATCATTGTAGAGAACAATGGGGTGTCAACTCCTTCCGAGTCCGTGGGAGATCTCTTCATATTTGAAAAGACCTTGCCCTTGGGGATTTTAGGTACATATACCTCATCAAATTGAGGCATATCCATCAATTCAGTGGTTATAACTGCCTGGACAAATCTTGGGTACATATAAAAACTCTTTTTGTTTCCCAAGTTTGACACAAGGTCATTGAAAATCATTTTTGAAAAATTAAACTTTCAGGCAGTGGCCAAGCAGACCAAAGCATAAGCAATGGTACTACTGAACTCACTCCATCCAGTAGTCTTTTTAGAAATACAATGCATAAGGGTATGGACAAAGAAACGCCATTGGTGTGAGAATTTAGCTTTTGAGAACTTGAAAACACCCAATGGGCCTCCATACCCCATTCTAGTGAGAGTGGAAAACATATCATCATTAGAGATAGATGATATACCTGAGGCATCGTCTAGACGTAGACAGATGCGAATTACCTCATCAGAAACTGTAAAGGGTTTGTCACACACCCTTGTCTTGATAACCTTTACACCATTTTCAGTAATAGTGGTGGCATTAGCCCAGAACTGCTTCTGGTGCTCCATGTAGATGGATGGTGACACAGTAAGAGCATACGCGATATGGCTGGACTTGAGAAAATCCACTATTTGATGGAATCCAGCAGCTTGCTTTGGTTTTTGAAGCATTGCTATCTCGTTGTGTTCGTCAATAAAAGCCATTGATGCCATCGAGCTTGAGGATTCTTGACTGAAACTCAGTAGGTGCTTGAGAGAAAAAGATTAGAGAGACGATGAACAGTATGCAAAGAGTCGTTATGAGCTTTTAGGCGAGCAAAAGGGATATTTATATGATTCGGGAAAGAAGCAGTATTAACTTAAAGCAGTATTAACGAACTAGCAATATTAACTGAGAGCAGTATTAACCACTAGCAGTATTAACTAACTAGCAGTATTAACTGAGAGCAATATTAACCACTAGCAGTATTAACTAACTAGCAGTATTAACTGAGAGCAGTATTAACCACTAGCAGTATTAACTAACTCCTGAAGTAGTAACTTTGCCCTGGCAGCATTAAAACTACACTGGCAGTAGTAACTATACTTACACTTTTTGAAGCTTGTGTTAGTCTGAGCAAGGCAATACACTTCCTGAGAAAGATGTTTAGTAGCACCAAAAATAACCAAATAACAGGTATACAATAACTTTTTAAACATGAGCTCATTCAGAGTTGATCATGCCCACACTTGTGACCAAGAAGGTGAATCTACCCACATCAAAAGCTTTGGTGAATAGATCAGCAAACTGGTTGTTAGTATGAACTTTAACAACTTGAATAAGCTTCTTTTCATTACAGTCTCTAAAAAGTGATACCTGATCTCAATGTGCTTTGTTTTGGAGTGCTTGACTGGATTGTTAACAATGCTTATAGCACTGCTATTGTCAATGAAGATTGGAGTGTGAAGAAAGGTTACCCCATAGTCCAGCATTTGATTCTGAATCCATAGAACCTGAGAGCAGCAACTTGCAGCAGCAATATACTCAGCTTCTGTTGTTGATAAGGATACTGTGGTTTGCTTCTTACACTGCCAAGATACTAGTCTTGCACCCAAAAGCTGACATCCCCCTGAAGTAGACTTTCTATCCATATTAGCACCTCCCAAGTCACTGTCTGAATATGCAATCAAGTCAAAGTTGGATTCATAAGGATACCAAAGACCTAATCTAGGTTTCCCTCTTAAGTATCTAAAAATCCTTTTAACAGCTTGTAGATGTGACTGCTTTGGCTTGACTTGGAATCTGGCACAAACACACACTGGAAATATGATGTCTGGTCTTGAGGCTGTGAGATACATGAGAGATCCAATCATTGATCTATATAGATGGACATCAACATCCTCCCCCTCAAGATCAGTAGTGATCTGTTTGTGTATTTCCATGGGTGTGCTTGCTGGATTTGAGTCTGATAAACCATATTTGTCCAGGATGTCTTTCACATACTTTGATTGACTTATGAAGATCCCATCTTTCTGCTGTTTCACTTGAAGCCCAAGGAAGAAAGTAAGTTCACCCATTGAACTCATTTTGAAGCTCTTGTGCATCAACTCTTCAAAGTCTCTACATATCTGATCTTTTGTGGATCCAAAGATGATATCATCCACATAGATCTGAACAAGTAGGATGTCCTTCTTTCTTCTTCTAATGAAAAGGGTTTTGTCAATTATTCCTCTTTCAAACCCATTTTCCAAGAGATAGGCAGACAGAGTATCATACCATGCTCTTGGAGCTTGATGTAGACCATAGAGAGCTTTCTTCAGTTTGTATACTTTGTCAGGATATGATGGATTCTCAAATCCAGGTGGCTGACAGACATATACTTCTTCATCAATTGTTCCATAAAGAAAGGCACTCTTCACATCCATTTGATATACCTTGAACTGCATATATGAAGCATAGGCTAGAAACAACCTAATTGCCTCTACCCTTGCAACTGGAGCAAAGACTTCATCATAGTCTATGCCTTCTTCCTGAGTGTACGCTTGTGCCACTAGCCTTGCTTTGTTTCTGATTACTATTCCTCTCTCATCCTTTTTATTCCTGAAAATCCACTTGGTGCCAATAGCTCTATGGCCTTTTGGAAGGTCCACCAAGTCCCAAACATCTTGCAATTTGAACTGTAGTAACTCTTCGTGCATGGCTTCTATCCAACTTGAATCTTTCAATGCATCACAAGCCTTCTTAGGCTCAATCTGAGATAGAAAGCAATAGAGTACTGTATTCTGCTGATCTTGCATGTCTTGAAGTCTGCTTTGTTTCCTAGTCATCATAGGAGAAGAGATGTCTCCTATTACCAGCTCAGGAGGATGATTCTTTTGTGTTCTAGTCTGATGACTAGGTTCTTCATTGATTCCCACTTCTAGATTGGAATCATTTAGGTCAGCTGAGGGGGTCTCAACAGCTGCTTCTGGTTCTTCATGCTCTGAATTCTCCTTATCTCTTCTTTCTTCTTCACTCTTGTCACACCCCGCTAAAGCGGAAACACGGGGTATAACAGTTTCCGATAAACAATCCACAAGCATAAAGTTCAACCACCATACATTTAATAAAAAATACATTACAAAATTTAATAGTAGAATGTTTATCGTGAAATTACAATCCCGAGATAATTCAAGATAGCATTGTCCAAAAGTTTGTACATCCCCCAAGCATATTCATGTTATACGCAGAACGACCCTTAAAGTTTACCTTCTTGATTACCTGAAAAGCATGTACAAAAATGTGGTCAACTATGAGAGTTGGTGAGTTTACAGGTTTTAAAGATGCACAAAACATTTTATATGCAAAAATTGGATAGTTGGAGTATGTTCGTGCTCAAAAGCTTAACTTGAATACTTGGAGCATATACGTGCTCAAAAGCTTAACTTGAATACTTGGAGCATATACGTGCTCAAATACTTGGAGCATATCCTTGCTCATTAGCTTAACTTGAAAATTTCATGAGTATTGTTTTACGTATGACTTGAGTAGGTATAACTTAAACTTGGTTGAGCCACTACTAAACCGTCCCGGAGCCTTGTTTTTGCCCCGTGTGCCTTGACTCAGAGGTGGTCTCAAGCGCCGCATGGTCAATCACTTCTCTAGTATAGTGCACTCCTAGCTCGTCAGCTGTAAGAAGTGGGGTTGGTCAAGCCCAAATAGCGCTATCCACTAATACTATAGGCCTAATTTTCTGGGTTAATAGTAGTGTCGTCTGGGGACTAACTCTTAAATACTCAACATACCAACTATTTAACGTCATACATCTTATTTTTTAAAATGCTTGAGAACAAGCCTTGGCGACTTAACAGCGCAAAACATTTCAATTAACTCATGAATCATTATAATCGTACTTAAGCATGCTTTTCATCCCAAAATCATTTAAAACAAGTAAAATGGGGCTGTGAATACTCACCTTGAGAGTGAACTTGGAAACTTAACGATAGTGCTCAAAATAGGTGCCGCTTCCTTGGTTTCCTATAGTGAAGGTTGCCATAATGGAAATACGTTAATACCCGTTCCTATGTCCAAATGACCCGTCCAAATAACTTATTAAATGCCATTAAGTAGGTGTCAATATCCAAAACCATATTTAGATCAATTATAGTCTTATTATGTCTTAACACAAGTCTAGATCTCATTATGATCACTTTTCTGAAAAAATTCAGCAGTAGCTGTCCAAAATTTTAGTCAACAAAAACACTATAGAAACATCTCTTACCAAAGGAATGAATTCACCAAAAATTTTGTGGTAATACTATAGTGTGTAAAGAGTAAATCTGCACTTTTTCATAATTTTTGGATTAGTTTTGATACCTTAAATAATTTCCACAAAGCAGTGTGTCACTGATTTCCGGATCAGTGACATACCTCACTTGTAGCATGCTTTTGGGGTATCAATTCTTTGAATTAGCCAATGATACTTATATGGGTGTAAACCTAACTCAAAATCCTATCATTTGAAAAACAATTCACTTAATTTGGCATAAGAAATGAGGGAGTTATAGCCTCTACAAGATAGGTGTATGAATCTGTCTTCACTGGACAGATTGCACCATTTTCTTGTAAAATTCATTTAAGTGCCCAAATCATCTCCAAAATTAGTGTTTTCAGACTTTTTAGAAAGCTAACACCCTAAATTAAAGTCTAGAAGCAAAAAGCACAATTTTGGACATGTGGTTTAAGAGTTGTGTATGCTAGAAGTGAAGGTTAGTTTCTGGACAGATTTCAAAGTACCAAAACATCTCTATTAAGCCGAAAATGATGATCATTATAGCATGGTTTTTGGTATAAACCGTGTCTTCACATCATTAAACATTGAAATAAGACTTTTTAGTATACTTTAAGATTCTTGGACTCATAGCATTAAAATATGCTCATCCATTCTTATGCATGAATCATTCAACCATTTAAATGTTAAAAATTACTTCAAAATTTGTCCTTAATCATATGGAGATTATAATTTCCATCTTAAGAACACTTTTAGTTTAAACTTCCTTTTGTACCACTAATACCAAAATACCAAAGTAACAAGGGTGCAAATTATTCATACATGCATTGCTATTAAGAGGACAAATAAGTGATTTTCACCACCTTTTAAACTCTTAATCATATGAGATTTGAACAATCTCATCCTAAGAGTTTATTTATACTCAAAATTGATGTAAATACATAAATTTCAATCCAACATTATTAAAATTTCGTGGACCAAATACCACATTTCATAAAATTAACATTTCTTGATAAAATCCCAAAATAATACACTTAAAAACCCTAGTTTCATTGGAAGATCATTCAATGGTTCATTAGCAAATATATTGATACTAAATGCATCCCATTTCACTTCCAAAACTTGGATTATACATCACTTACATGAAAGGATATGAAACATACAAACTTTTTGATAATAAACTTGAAAAATGAGAATGTTAAGTGATTACCTTCACAAAAGGAGATGAAAACTTGAATTCTTGATATAATAGGGTGTTAAAACCTTGGTTTTCCTTGAAGATTTTCCTGAAATTTCGGTGGTGGTGTGTGGTGGTGTGTGGTGGCCGATTAGGAGAAAGGAGAAGAGAGGAGAGAAAATGAAGAGGTGGTCTAATTTTTGAAAATGAAAATGAGTTAAAAATGGGTTTTATTTAAATTTTTAAATTAGATTTAAATATTAAAGTTAAACCTTCATGTGACATGTGTCCAAATGACACATATAATAAAATTAAAATAATGAATTATGGTTATTATAGGTAATTAAATCAGATATGTGAGAACCGAAATACCCGATTCTCAAATTTTTTTTTTTTGCTGAACACATTCTATATGTATAAAAATGAAAGTATTTCAATTAAATAATATAAACTTAAAATTTTATGAATTTTGGACTTAATTCTTTATTATTTTTTTATTTTTGGCATTTCTGGACAGTGACGGTCAGACACGGAACTGTTCCGGCCATTCTACGCAACCTCCTAAATTTTCAGGAAACTTTTATCTTAAAATTTTATGCAATTTAAGGAGTGGCAAATACTTAAATCTTAGTTTTCATTAACTTAGAATTTAACCTGAGCACTAATCTTGACGGTTGTCACAACTCTGAATTGGTTCAGTAACAGTCTCCTTTTCACAGATTTCAATAGGTTCCATTGTAGGTATGGGAAAGATCACAGACTGAGGAATTATACTTGTACATCCCCTGATCCTCCACTTCCTGAACCTGCATGATCATCACTACTGAAACCCAAAGAGTTAGTTAGTGAATCAATGTCAAACAACCACTGAGGACCTGAACCAATAGGATTTGGTGTGTTCTCATTGCATTTGACATTGTCACTTTCCTCAATTATTCTAGAAGAAGAATTAAATACTCTGTAGGCCTTACTTTGAGATGAGTAACCAACAAAAAAACCATCATCTTCCTTGCTATCAAACTTTCCTTAGTGAGTTTTGGTATTGAGAATGGTACAAGGACACCCAAAAGGTTTGAAAAATCCAATAAATGGGTTCCTTTTATTTAAAAGCTCATATGGTGTCTTGTTCTTAGGCTTGACTACTAGAACTCTGTTTTGGACATAGCAAGCAGTATTAACTGCTTCAGCCCAGAAAGTAATTGGAAGTTTTGAATCAGCTAACAGAGATCTAGCAGCTTCAATCAGTGTCCTATTCCTTCTCTCAGCAACACCATTTTGTTGTGGAGTCCTAGGAGCACTGTATTGTCTCTCAATTCATTTTTCCTCACAAAAGGTGTTTAGGTCATGATTTTTAAATTCAGTACCATTGTCTGACCTAATGACTTTTACTTTTTGATTTGTTTGGTTTTCAATTCTTAGAATAAAGGATTTGATCAGTTCACTTGTCTCATCCTTAGTCCTAAGAAAATATACCCAAGTAAATCTAGAGTAATCATCAACAATAACTAAGCAGTATGATTTCTTATCTATACTCATAACATTTGTAGGACCAAACAGATCCATATGCAACAACTGAAGAGAATTAGAGATTGTGTTCAACTCTTTGGACTTATGAGAAGTTTTGTGTTGTTTGCCTTTGAGACATGCAACACAATGATCATCACATGAAAAGACTTTTGAAGGAAAACCTCTTACGAGGTTGTTTTTAACAAGTTTATTCATTGTTTTGAAGTTCATGTGACACATCCTTCTGTGCCAAAGTGATGATTCATCCAAAGATGCTTTTGAAACAAGACAGTTTAGGGATGAATCAGTTGAAACATTTTACATATCCAAACAATAGACATTATCCTTTCTGGGAGTTCTTAGTAGTATCATCTTTTCATCAACCACCTTGAATCCAGGAACAAGGATAATGCATTCAGAATCAGTGAATAATATACTATGCTTTTTGTAACAAACCTGTGATACACTTAACAGGTTGTACCTTAACTGCTCAACATAGAAAACATCTTCAAAAGTCATTTTACCTTTTGTTACATCTCCCTTACCACTGATCTTACCTCCATCTTGAGTATTACCAAAGGCAACATGTCCTCCATCAATTTTCTTGAAATTTCTTGAGGCAAGCCATGTTCCCTGTCATGTGCCTAGAGCAACCACTATCAACAAGTCAGATGCTCTTTCCTTTGAGTTGCTGATTGCCCTGCACATAAGATAAATCAATTAGTATTGATTGGGAACCCAAGCCAAAGTGGTCTTGGGTCTCCCTTTCTCATCAAAGTATTTACATTCCTTTTTGATGAGATTTTTAAAATCAGAGCACTCATTACTGGAGTACTTTGTCAAGATAATAGGTCTAGTAGCACAAACACTAGAAGCAATACTAATTTTAGAAGTACTAACAGAGTTAGAGCACTAACAGGTTTAGCAGTACTAACCTTGTTAGAAGTACTAACAGAGTTAGCAGTATTAACATTTGAAGAGGTACTAACAATGTTAGTTTTAGAAGTATTAATACTCTCAGCAGCACTAACATTGGTAGCAGTAGTATTGCTTCTAGCAGCACTAACTCTGTCAGCAGCACTATTTGTAGTAGCAGTACTAACAGTTTTAGTGCTTTTAGGAATCCACGTCTTGACACTTTCTTTCTCAGTCTTTTTCTTCATGTGGCTTTTAGATTTAGCAGGTTTCTTAGCCACATGGTTCCTTTCATCCTTCCTATAACCAAAGGGTTTTTGCATAGCTCTTTGAAAATTCATCCTTTAGTTAATAGGATTAAAGTAACAGTACTTGGCAAGATGATTCAATTTGCCACATATGAAACAAGGTTTTGGTCTGATGATTCTACTCAGATCAACTCCTTGTTTCTGAGCCCACTGATTATTCCAATTCCTTTGATTGCCCCTCTTTTTATCATGTTTTATGGGCTCAGACTTATTACATGCACACTGTTTGCAAGGAACAGGATTCACAACTGTAGTCTGCTTGTAATGAACCTTTTTGGACTTTCCCTCTGTCTTCTCTATGTCCTTAGATTTGATCCAGTTCCTTCCACAATCCTCATTGGTGATAATATTATTCTCTAAAGGAATCTCACCACTCACAGTATTATCCTTACCCTTACTAGCCTCTTTCTCAGTCTTGTCCTCAACAACTACTTCATCTAAGGGATCTATCTTAGTGGCTCCCTCATTCAAGTCTTTCCTATCCTTGGTCTCTAGTAAGTCTGATGTAGGAGGGATGTAGTTGTTGTTGTATGGTGGTGGTGTGGTATTGTACCCAATTCCTCTTCTCAGTTTGTCATGAAACTGGGTTTGTAGTAAAGAGTCCATTGCTTTAGAAGCATTGGAAAACTTTTCCACATCAAGCTTAACTTTGTCTAGTTCTCCTCTTAACTTTTCATTCTCCTCCTTGGACTTTGTCAGTTGGATTTCTAGATCATTCTTCTCCCACTTCCAGTAATTGGTATCATATGTGTGTTGTAGTTCATTGGCTTGGAAACTTTTAATTTGTTGCTCAAACCTCTCAACAATTTTCACATAGTATTTTATAACTTTTTCTAATCTCTTAAGGTCATCACTCATCTTCTGGTTGTGATCCCTGTACCTTTTATAAATATCTATGCAAGTTTGAGAACAGAGATTAGAAAGTACCTCAGTTGGAAGATTAGATACCTCTGCCATGAGGGCTTGATTTTGAATAGCCTCTTCTGCTTGATCACTCCAGTCAAACCCCATTCCTTGTTGAGAAACAAGAGCTTGAGTAGAGTTTCTGTTCTGGTTGAAGCTTCCAGTCTGAGTTTGTTGGTGATTGTGAGACACTCCACTTCTGCATTCTCTGGCAAAGTGTCCCTTCAGATGACATTTATAGCACTCCACCTTTGACTTATCAAAGCCTGCACCATCTTCTCTTTTTTGGGAGAAGTTGTTCCTCCCAGTCCTTTTGATGAACTTCTTCACCCTCATAGAAAGCATGGCCATCTGCTATTTAATATCCATCTCTTCAAGATCATCAGGATGAAGCTGTTCCAAGTCATCATTGATTAAATAGGAGTTTCCATGGCTGGAAAGAAAGGCTTCAAAAACAGATTCAGTGTCTTTTTCTTGATTTACTCCATTAGCAGCATTAACTGATTCAGGGTTAGCAGTAGAATCAATTGATGCTGATAGGAGTGCAACATTATGAACATAACTAGTAGGCTTCTTCTTTGCTTCCACCTCAGATTCAAACACTCTCAGATCATTGTACAGATCATCCAGTTCCTTTTCTTCCAATTGATCATTCTGTCTGAATGAAACAGTATACATGGTCCATTCATCTCCAAGGGACCATAAGAACTTTCTGTTTACATCATCTTGATCAATCTGTACTCCCATAGTAGCTAGTTCACCAATCAACTTGTTAAACCTGTCAAAAGTTTGAGTCATGGACTCATTCTTAGTTGACATAAAGTTTTCATACAGTTGCTTCAATATTGCCTTATGATTTCTCTTGGTACTTTTGGTACCAGAGAATCTCTTCTCTAGAGCATTCCAAAGCATCTGTGCATCAGTGCAATTGCAGAATTGGTGTTGATACTCATTGGGAATAGCCAAGAGCAGTGTGCTCAAGGCTTTCATCTCTGTCTGCCTTGTCTTCCTTTCTGCATCCGTCTTTGGTGGGATTCTTTTTCCATTTTCACCAATCTTTCCTTCATCAGATGGGCCATTCTCAATGATGTCCCACATAGAGTAATCTGTGAGAAGAATGTATTGCTTGATCCTAATCTTCCACATGTCAAACTCATTAGATCTGAGCATTGGAACCTTTGAGACAAGAGTACTGTTTGATTCAACTGTGTTTTCCATGATGAATGAAGGTTTCTGAGAATACTAGCTCTGATACCACTTGTCAGGATCTAATTCTTAACAAGAATAATGAACTCAGAAACAATATTAAAGAAGTTGCGGAATAACACTTTAATATTCAACAATCAATGTAACAGTGAATCAGAAATCACAATCTTGTAAACTTTATTGAATGATTAAAGCTACAAGATTTCAAACAAAACGTCAATATTGATGAACAGGCTCACCAATACGAATTCTACTTCTCTAGAACTAGGGTTCTAAACCTTGAGGTTAATTATCTCTATGAAAACAAAAATTCAGAATTATCAAAAGTTAATTCTATCATAGACTTCTATACTATTTATACAAGACACATTACAAGATAATTATCAAAATACAATTGATCTTCAGTACATAATTATCTTCTATACTTTAGCAAGTCTTCTATACAACTGTCTTCATTCCATACTGAGTCTTCATCTCATAAGCAGCACTAACCATCTTCAGCAGCATTAAAATTCTCAGCAGTAGTAATTGTGTTCAGCAGTATTAACTTTGATCTGACAGTACTAACTTCAGCAGTACTAACTACTAGCAGTACTAACTCTCCAAGCAGTACTAACTTTTGAAATAGCAGTACTAACTTGTCAAGCAGTATTAAATATACTAGCAGTAGTAATCAGTTGAGCTAGCAGCATTAACTATACTTGAACAATTCTTTAATTCCCAACATTAATTTCTTATATGGTTAAAAGAAGGACAACTTTCAATCATCGAAAACATGTTCTTAAATGTTCAAACCACTTCCCCATTTTTCAACAGATTTTATATTTTGGGAGTGTAATTTAAATGTTTTACATGAGCTTACATGATTAAAAATCAGTTTGAGCAACATATTCTTTATAGGATATACGTGATTAGTGTGTTAGGACTTAACACAACTTCTATGGAATCACGTTAACCAGTGATTTCTACCCAAGAGGTTAATCCATAGTGATAGAGTGTGAGGATTTAAAAGAAATGAGTGTGGATTGAGTGATGAGGTATATTGAAAAAGAGAGTTTGGTTAGAAATGAACTGAATGTTTAAAAGAAAGAGGGTGTGAGAACAAAGTTAAAAGAATATCAGAACTCTACACCAACTACTTTCTGAGTCGGGCAACCACATTTCTAGTGTTTCACATTTCTTTGGTGAACATTATTGAAACAGGCAACTAGCCCATGCCAACTCTTGATTTACCCCACCAACTACTCATTTTACTCTTAAAAGGAAAATGTTTCATTTTCAAAGGGGAAGCAACACATTTGCTATCTGATTTTCATTTGGAAAATCTGGATATTGAAAAGAAGGAAGTCTGCCCCACCTTCGCACTTCAATCATGCACATTGAGTATGTGTTTAACTTACTGTTGTCTCAGTGGTTTACACAATTTTGAGCCTATAAGCAATCATCTGTGCTTAATTCTTTCTATCACAAGCACGAACACACAAGGAATTTGTTTCTTTGTCATAACGTTCATAGAAATTACCTTTGTTGTGTTTCGATGATTGAATGGAAGCCCTGGAGGAGTGAACATCACAAAGATCCTTTCCAATGTGTATTTGTTACACAGAGTGACTTAGTGTTCCTGACAGGCATATTAACTGATTCATTTGTTGATACAGGTGTTAGACAACTAATTTGTCTGGATTTGCAAAGATCTAGATGAATATCTTATGAATTGACGAATCAGAGGCTCCGAAAGATAGACATTTCTTGACATAAAGTTTTGATGAACTTCTTACTCTTTTCATCAAAAAGGGGGAGAAGGGCCGAACCAAGAAATGTGGAACAACACAAGATTAGAGCAAGTATTCTGAAGACATGCTGAATTGCAAGAAATTCTCTTTGAAGATACTTTGCTACAACATTCTGAGCTACAACTAGAGATAATTTTGTTATTCCCAGATTCTAGTTTCTAATCACAAACAAATCAACAAACAAGATTTACAAAACAATTACCTGTTTGATTTCACTTTCAAAAACCAAGATTACAATCTTTCTCTCTCTAGAACTCTCTCTCTCTCTCTCTACAGATTTCTCTCTCTCTCAGATTCTCAATCAGACAACTGAATAAACTACTACTAAGAAAACTGAAATACAAGACTATTTATATCTACAACTATTACAAGGAAACAAACAAATAAAAATACAACAACTTTGACTTTTATTACAAAAGACTTTGACTTTCACTTGAGAGTTGACTTTCCTCAGCTTTGACTTCTTGACCTTTGACTTTTGTCTTCTTGATCTTGTATCCAACAGATTTATGCTCTTAACAATTTTCTTCCCAACATCTGAAAGTGATTTAATCTACATCAAAAAGGGAAGATTATTACATTCTGAAGACTAAAGAAGGAGATTGTATATTCTGAGCTGTAAGAGAAGACTGAATTAAACAGATCTATTGGATAAATCTTTTTAAAATGATCTTGATCCAAAGGGGGAGATTGTTAGAGCACAATCTCATTGGATTCAAGATCATCCAATTTGAAGCTAAATGCAGGAAAGTCGACTCTTAATATTATTCTAAAGTCAGTTTGTAATAAATGTCAAAGTATTGTTTATTGTATTTGTTGTTAGTCCTGAATATCTAATTAATAGATATTAGGATATTAGTTTAATTAGTTAGATATTATAATATCTTTAGTTAGATATTATTATTAGTTTATTATTATTAAGATTGCAAGTGGTTTGTTAGTGTGTTAGACAAGTTAGACAAAGATCAGATTACATACACAACACACACACTCACGGTGCTAATCAGAGAGAAAACACAGAGAGCTTCAAATTGAACAAAGATCAAACCTTGTAATCGTTGTTATTAATCAAACAGGTTGGTAATCGTTTATGTGTTTGTATCTATAAGAACTTGATAGTATTGTGGACCGACAAGTTGCGTCACAAAGAGGTCACTATGGTTAAGGTGCAGTGGAAGCATCATCGAGGAGCCAACGTGACGTGGGAAACTGAAGAGGATATGAAGTGAAGATATCCTCATCTTTTTGTATAGTTGGGATTTCGGGGACGAAATCATTCCCAAGTTGGGGAGGATTGTAACACCCTGGATTTCCATTATATATCGTTGTATTCTTATGTTAAGCTGTTATCGTTAGCATTGCGTTCGATTTCGAGTTTGATTTTGGAGAATTTGGGCAAACAAACAGTGAATTACGCGAGTTGCACCGCGACTTGAGGTCGCGGCACAACCCGCGTAACCCTCTGTTTGTTTGGGTTTTATGGAGCTACGCGAGTTGCACCGCGACTTGAGGTCGCGGCACAACCCGCAAAACCCACTGGATGTTTTGGGTTTGAGGGACACGGGCGAGTTATGCCGCGAGTTGAAGTCGCGGCATAACCCGCGTAGTTGCCTGGCCGACTATAGATATTTCAGCCAACAAATATCTCAGATATTTTTTTTAACCCATTTTCTCAAACTCTCTCTTTCTCTCTGAATCCTCTCTCTCTTTTCATTCTTCGATCGTTAGAGCTTCATTTGGTTGCTAGTATTAAGTGCTTCTAGCAAGGGTTCGGTATAGAAAGCTTCGTCTTCTCTCGGTGGTCGATATCTATTTTTTTCGGGTTTTCGTCTAAAACCTATTGGGTGAGTTCCTACTACCTTTTTATAAACTTTATACATGTCAAAAATTACATTTTGAACTTCTATATATCTCCATGGTTTCAGATCTAAGTTTACTACTTTTTTGACATAACTTGAGTTTTGGGAGATTTTAGGGTTCCCGATCATTTCCGACTAAAATAATGGGTTCCATCTTATTTGAAGTAAAATGATGTTTTACTTACACATTTATGTGGGTTACTTGAAAGAATGTTTAAAGTTCATTTTTGATAATTTCCATTCTTACCAGAAGTTAAACTTGAAAATGCATTTTTGTTTATAAATGTTATTTTATACCATATGACTATCTATGGTTGGTCACATATGTTATTGTGACGAGTCTGTACCATTACTAGTGGATCCCTAGGTATTGAGTCGACTTATATTTGGGATGTCTTTTCCCCTCTTTGTAAATGGATGTATATGATCCTCGGGGGCCATTTGGTATGGTTATGTGAGACCGGTTACTAGCCATGGGTCATAGTGTAGTCCTAGTGAACGAGTTTTGATTTGGTTTCCTCGGGGGGACTCCCTCACATCGTAGTACGGACCTTTGTAGTTCGTGGCCATGGATTCCAAGTGTTTCGACTCATAACTCGGATTGTGACCTACTTTGTGTTACGCTACAGTCCTTGGTAAAAAACTGGTTATCGTTGTCATCGTATGATGAGTTTACATTTAAAAGGCCCGGTTGTGGCAAAGGTTTCATTTGAAAATCAAACCTTATTGAAAAGACTTCCTTATGATACAATTGTTTATATCTCTTGAAATTTATAAACTGTATGTTCTCACTAGGCTTTAAGCCTAACACTTTTTCTCAAATGATGTGTATAACAGGTTCCCGTTAGCGGTGGGTTGCTAAGGGCTTGAGTGACGAGCTTGGTCTCGGGGATTTTTTAGATGACTAGTATTGATGTTTGGCAATTGTTTAAGTCCCATTCTTTTGGTGATATTGGATTAACAACCGATGTAATCTAGATAGGTTATGTTTAGATTAGTTTGTTGTTGAGTTTAATATCAGTATTCAGGTTTGTGAAGGTTAAGTACATTTCCCCTTTTTGGGAGGTTTATACCAAGTGTTGATGTTTATTTGTCCAGTTTCCGCGTTTCAAATTCACTCTGGTTGTTAGGGCATTTCAACACCCATCAAGAAGAAACGAGAACCTATCGAGTAATTCTGTTGTAAACCGGGGAACAAAAGAGAGCACATCACGTCTCCACATCTTCCAGTGTCATTCATGTATTATTCATCATGAATAATGTGTCATTCAGGATGAATAATACAACATTCAGGGTGAATATTTCACGATTTATGAATTCGTGTATTATTCATCATGAATGTTGGGTAATTTCATCCTGAATATTGTGTTATTCATCATGAATATTGAATGAACGTTCACATTTGTTTTTCATACTGAATGTGGAACATCCGGAGATGCACATACATATTCATAATGAATTAAACCAAATTTCGGTTATGAATTGAGAAACAAAAGAGAGTGCACCATGTGTCTACACCTTCACAAGTCATTCATATATTATTCATCATGAATAATGTATCATTCATGATGGATAATAAAGCATTCAGGGTGAATAATAGACGATTCATGATAAATAATACATGAATCATGAATTCGTGTATTATTCATCTTGAATACTGTATTATTCATCATGAATAGTGAATAAACGTTCACCTTTGTTATTCATACTGAATGTGGACACCCGAGGACGTGCATACATTTTCATAATGAATATAACACAAATATAGAATTTCACGTAAAAAACGGTTAAAACGAAAAAAAAAAACTATATCGAGATGGATGTCATATCGAAGAGCACGAAGTTCTCGTTTTTTTGGTGTAATTTGTTTGATTAAAATATTAATAATTTTTAAGATAATTTATTTTAAAGTTTAAGGGAGTAAAAATTTTTAATTAAAAAATAAAATAAAAAGTCAAACAAGGTAGGTGTTGATTCAAATTTCCAATTTTGTCCTTAATCACTTCTCATTTAACCTTATTATGTATTAACCATTGATTAGTTTTCTAAGTTTTGATCAATGGTTAAGATTTGTCCTCATGTGCACAATGAAAGATGTGTTTTTATTTGAACCCACCCCTATATATATATATATGTATATATATATATATATGTATATATATACTAGGTTCGACTCCGTGTATTACACGTGGTAGTTTAAAAAATTAAATCATGACAGAAAACTTATCTTACGAAAATGAATGATCATCGAAAGTACGATGCTACTTTTCCAAACTTTTTCCCTTCAGAGTTGTTTTTTTTTAGTTGGTTACAAAATGTCCTTGTTTTAGGCAGTTTTCACAAGGGATGTTTTGCAAAAAATTAATATAAAATATGAATAAATATTAAGAACTTATAAAACAAAATTTATAATAGAACGTAAATGAAATTATGGAAAAATACATAGTTAAAATTGATATGATATTGCAAAAAGAAAATTACAACAATTTAGTGATTTGTTAGGACTGAAAGTCCTAGTGCGTTGAAAGTTGTATAACGCATTTATAGGGTTTAAATTGTAATAGTTTTAAAGTTTATTGTAAATGGGCTTTGAGTCCCATTAGCCTTACACGTTCATATTTAAAGGCTGCTTAACCTAGTTTTAGAGAGGAGAGGTTAATGGTTATTAGAAAGGTTTACTTAGCCGTATCAGATATTCTCTCTGTAAACCTAAACCCTTTACTGATAAATCTAATCATATGACCAGAAGTTGTGGTTCAATCATTGTTTACTATTGATTATTATATCGTGATTGCATTAAATCTGGGATCTACAATTGGTATGAGAGCAAAGAGACAAGAATTTTGATCCAAAAAGGTTTGTCGAAAACCCTTTAATCGCTTATTGTTCATGTTTGGTCGTATGCATAATGTGATTGAGTTCGCCTGGTGATTTTCTGCTATATCGATTTTTTCTGGTGATTTTCTGGATTATAAGTTTTTTTTGTTCCGTCGATTTTCTAGGTTTATATCTGCATATTGGTCATTAGTTGATATTGAATTTTCTGGGTTTGTCTGATTTAGTTTTTGAGTGTTCTAATTTATATCGAGTTCCAGGTTGTGGTCAGATCGATATTCTGTGTTTATCTGAATATTTGAGTTAAGTCAGCTATATCTGAATATCGATTTTCTTTGAAGTCGGTCTGTCATAGGGTCATATCTGCTTATCGATTTGTTCTGGGAAGTCGATTTTCTGCTATTTCGATCTTCTGAAATCTGTGTTCTGTGTTCTGAACTTAAAGTTCTTGCTTTAGGAATTGATTCGTTGATTAATCTGATTAAAGTTATCTGGTTATCGCGTTTTTTATCTAAGAACCTCTTCGGATCGTATTATCCTTGATCGGGTTGAAGTCGACCGGGTTGTTGTCCTTGACCAGGTTAAAGTCTACCGGGTTGTTGTCTTGACTGGGTTGTTGTCGACCGGGTTGTAGTCGACCGGGTTGTAGTCGACCGGGTCCTTGCCTCTGTCCTTGACTCCGACCGGGTCCTTGCCCGACTGGGTCCTTGTTCGACCGGGTCCTTGTCTTGTCTGTCAAATATATCTAATCTCTATTTGGATCAAATAGTTTGTCTCACGATCACAACAGTGCATTAAAGATGAATTCAAGGGACGCTCTAGCCATTGGTTTAGATCAAAAACCTCCGGTGCTCTATCTGGGAGAATACCCACAATGGCACGACTGATCCATGAATTTTATTGAAGAAAAACCTGACTATAACGAGATACTGTTGTGTCTGAAAGAGGGGCCACAACCCTGGCCGATGAAAGTCCTGCTTGGAGACCAAACCCAAAGTAGACAAGAACGCCAACTCGAAAAATCACTCAGTGAGTTTACCCCTCAAGAAAGGAGTCGGCATGACGCAGAAAAGCATTCGAAGACCTACATTCTACAAAGCCTGCCTAACGACATATATGCTTGCATCGATAGCTACAAGGCCACTGCGAAAGGAATGTGGGACCAGATTGAGAAGATGATGATGGGTAGCCGAATAAGCTCTCAACTGAAGATCACCAGCTGCATTTCCAGTTATGACGGCTTCAAAGCAAGAAAGGGAGAGACGCTCACGGAAACATATGAACGGTTCAACCAACTTCTGAACGATCTGCATAAAAGCCACATTATGAAGACCAACACCGAGACCAACATCAAGTTTATGAACAACCTTCAGCCGGAATGGAGGATGTTTGTCTCTCATATCCGCCATACTCAAAGCCTAGAGAAGATTTCTCTGTCTGAAATATATGAAATGCTTCTATAGGACGAAAAGGAAGTTCTTGAGTTGATGGGAAATCAAAAAGCAGACGAAAAGCAGTTGCTTGATCCATTAGCGCTCGTCTCAGATAAAAGAGGTCGATCTGTCAGTCGCACCCCTGAAAAGGAACCTGTGAAAAGTGATTCTGAACCCGAAGACCCTGACAGTGATTCGGATCCAGAATACACTCAGATTAAAGAAGTCGTGATGTTCTTAACTCAAGAATTCCAGAAAAAGAAGTTCTTCAAAAATTCATCATCAAATAATCAAAGATACTCCACTACTCCTCTCAAACGACATGCTTCTAAGGAGAAGTATGAAGAGAAGAGACGCCTTGATGAAGGAAAGAAGATTGAGAAAAAGCATGATGAGAAAGCAAAAGACGAGTCAATCAAATGTTATAACTGTGGTCGTTTAGGTCACTATGCCAAAGAACGCCGAAAGTCTGTCGTGCGCAACTCATATTACTACAAGGCCAAGATGTTGTTAGCCAAAGAAAGGAAGCAGCTAAGGCTCTCATGGCAGAAGATGACCAATGGCTTAATCTGTCTGATGAAGAAGATGATAATGCAGAGGCACACATGTGTTTCATAGGCAAGAACTCAACACAGTCCGATACTGACGACGATGAATGTGATTCCCCATGTCAGGTATGTGCTCCTTACCAGAAAGCCTTAACTGATAAGCTGCAAATCTCTGTGCACAAATTAGATTCCTACAAGCATATTGTAACACCCTCAAATATGGAAATAGAAACTTATTTAAAATTTTCTAAATACATCAATAAACGAATCATCTACAACCACCAATTTAGGTTCAACTACAATACACCTATACCTTTTTAAACATATGGACTATAAATGACGGGTGCTACTCAAAACCATCCATAGTCACTATCTCCATAAGGCGGAAGACTTCACCGAATACTTACTCTCGGGTATAGTTAAGGCTTTACTCTTCATAGGGTTGCTAGAACCAACTCCCAACCTTGAAACCTGATGCACATGCCGACAAATAAAAAGGTTAGGCTTAACGCCTAGTGAGCTCAAGAGTTTTCAACATATATAAAATAATCGTTTAAAAAGAAAGAGTGCGGTTAAAGTCATAGTCCTTCAATATGATAGGTCTTACATGTGAAAACGACTCATTTTCCAAAATATGCATTTTAGACAAAGAACACCAATTTGAACATTTTCCAAACCGAACTACTACAAAGATGATGATACCAATGTAAGCCGCCCATTCATAATTTAGCTTTAACCCAAAACTCACTCAAAGCGTAAATATAAATTGAACTCTCCATTTATGAAGATACGGTTAAACCTTATATCCCAAAACACCCAAAACACGGGTGGGGCATAATACTCAACCCATAAATCAAAGGGTAAAACCCAATTATACAAAACGTCACCGAAAACTTGGATAACAAAACTCAATACCCAAAAACAACACCTTTCGGTGACGGAGGATTCCCGATTCCATAAAATGTGACGGTCCACAAAGTAAGCCCATTTTATGTTGTTATGACTAGTCATATAAACAAAAGTACATGCAAGGGATGCCAGGTTCAGTGGCTTTAAACGTACACCCACGGAAACTCGAGTTCAACCCCGTCGGGTTCCTACGTCGAGCTCCACATCCAATATCGTAATACTTTAGCACGAAGGAATACCTCACCCGGTACCTTAATATGCAGCACGAAGGACTTACATCTCACCCGATACCTAACGTGTCTCATCCAAAATCGTAATACTTGAGCACGAAGGACTTATACCTCATCCGGTACCTTAACATGCAGCACGAAGGACTTACATCTCACCCGATACCTAATGTGCTTCATCGAAAATCGCCAACAAGACTCGAAGTCGAGCTACCAAAACTGGACAATTATCCAAAACCCCCATCAAAATAACAATGCCAAGCCGCAGGCTTAGCAACCCATTGACTCATTGGTAAATGAAAATAATAATACGATAAAACGCACTCGACCAACGGATATGCCAACACAACCACCAAGTGTAAGATTAGTTCAAAACTCAACATTAGTTGAGACAACCCATTTTCCAAATGAACTTATACCCTTATAATTTTTCCAAATGTCTCCTAACACAAAAATATGCATTTTCTAACTTTAACTGCTGATAAGAATGAAAATCATAAAATGAAACTATAAACATTCTTTCAAGTACCTCGCATAAATGTGCAATTAATACTTTATAAAACATTCCATTTCATGAATGATGCATAAAACCCGACAAACATTTAAAAGTGTATTTCTTTGACCAAAGATCTATTTATGCAATAAGACCTCAAAACACATTCATTTGTGACACATATATTAAATGCCCAAAAATCCCAAATGTAGGTATTATACAAAGTTTGTAAAGTTAAATACTTCAAATAATCGAAGATTAGCAAATAACCCAACATTTGATAATTTCATGTAGAACACATAAACACTTTAAAATAGACATTTTGGCATGTACAACGTTTTAACAAATCGACTTGAACTCACCTTGCTAGATTTAGGCTAAATCTAGATTTCACCCAACGAGCTCTTTTGAAGGCCGCTTGAATCCTCAAGCCAAAAATTTCCAAAACCTAGATCTATACAAATCCAAACCATAAATACCCATACATAGTCATATAGAAACATTTCCCCAACCTTTACATACTAAAATCTTCAACAATATCAAAACCCTAGTTTTTCCAAAACCATCAAACCGAGATTTGAGATACCAAACACTAAGAAACCACCAATGGAGCATTTATAACATTATTTCAAGAAAGTTTACCTTTATAGATGATGAGACTTTCCGAGAACACCCACTCCAACTCTTCAACCCGAGCTCCTAACCGATGAACTTGATGAGGGAGATGAAAATGAAGGTTTTGCGGTTTATTGACCCAACCAGTTAGATGGTGAAGAATCATGTGGTTTGGGGAGGAAAAACCCCCAAAATAGGTTAGGGTTCGGTTTTGGGGTTTGGGAGAGAAAAGGGGAGGAATTAGGAAGTGAGAATGAGGGAAATGGTTGAGAATCGCGACTCTAAAAGACCCGGGGCCGACCGCGATTGTGCCAGGCACTATCGCCGGGGCACTATCGCCCAAAATGTATCGCGGGCACACCCCCGCTGGCGATTGTGCCCAGGGCATTCTCGCCAGGGCACTATCGCCCAGAGTGTATCGAAGCTCGTTTCTTCCCAATTCCACGCAGACCACCCGTGACGCGATAAGGCTTAATAGGTAAGATATAGGGGATGAAATTCTACAATAAGAAACAAGAATTTCTCAAAGGGTTAACTTCACGGGTAGAGATTTACGAGTGTTACAATCCTCCCAACCTTAGAATGATTTCGTCCTCGAAATCCAGATTCCCATGAAACCTTGCCCGCAGAAGGATTTCCTCTAATCCTTTCTTCCAGCACCACTATGATGCCCCTTGCACTGTTACACATCCACCGCCCCTCAAGGCACATCACCCCCATGACCGAGCGAGCTCTCAAATCACCGAAGTAACCTTTTACCCACAAGGTTACGGTCGTCCCCCAACCTTAGAATGACAATCACTACCTCTAGGGTAGTTTGTGACCTCAACATTTCACCAATCAAATTCCTTCAGATCGTCACGGTTCCGAACCTAATCTCAAAAATCATAACTAAGCTTCCAAAATCCTCAGATTTCAACTGATCTATTCCTAATGCTGATAAAGTTGACCTCCTAAGGCGCACCAATGCGTCCTTCAGGCAACTGGTTAACCCGGATGCGGTCAGCACTCAACTCCGTCCCAACACCAACCTCACAACCTTCCCTAAAATAAAGTCCTTATCACCACAGGAATGCTTAAACACATCGGTACTTGATCAATAACGCCTAATCTTCTTTCAAATTCCATCCCTGAAAAGGTAATTATTTTCCATAATCCAATCAGGATACTTCCAAACATTCCAAGATCCATTGACTTCAAGCAAACAAGTCGACACTTAGGGCTAAACGGTGACCTTGAACACGTGGACATCCCGCCCAAAAATCCCATTCCAGACGGATTGTTACACTAAGGTTGACACCTAACAGAATGCTAGAATTCAAAACCTTACATTTCTAACAAACGAACCACAAAATTTCCTTTGATCGCGGAACGCACTAAGACGGTACACCATCATATAATCCATAATGTCACACCGACGAGCAACCCACCAAGTCGTACCCAATTCAAGCGCAGATAATCACGTGAGACCTTATCCCGCATGCTTACCAAAGTATAACATCATTTCTTAATTAATTGAAAAGACTTAATCTAATATATCCATTAATCATGCATTACTCAAAAAAAAATCCGAAACCCAAAATTCAGAATCAACCACAAGTCGGATCTTCCGACGCTTCGCTTCCCAAGGACTCTTCTAGTCCCGAATTACATCCTTTTTCGATAGGGTTTTAAATCTATAGCCCTAATCAGTTCAAGGTTTTTCAACCATTACGCCAATTTGAAATTTATAAATTTTCAACTACATAAATTTTATAAGAGTTAATCGTGCAGTAAAACACACTACCGTTCAAAACTGATTATCAACACTATGCATGTAAAACCATTTCCAAAACTCATCTGATCGCTACTTACGTAAATAAAACGGTAACATAAGATGCACAACAAAATTTTCAAACGGACTACCAGAGTCCCAACATACTACAAATTATACTATGTATACCAAAAATACTTTCTGCAGCAAACGCGTGTAATAAATGTTCGTACAGCTCCAAAAGAGAACTTCACAACTTTTAACTTTTCCTTCTTTAACCGAAAACGTTGCGGCATAAAATCTTCAACAAGTCTCCTATGCATCAGTTTATTCCCCAAAACTTTGTAAAATGATTGGAAAGCAAATAAATTTTCAAATCGAGTTTAAAGCCTTGAGCCGCTTCGATAAAACACATTTGACCAAGATGGTAACTACAACGATATGCAATCCGAAAATTCATTTCATGTCTTGCAGAAAATTTATAACAGCAAAGTCCACAATCGAAGCACGTTTAGATTAGAAGTTTAACATGAGACAACGTAAATGTTTCACATATTTACTCACGCGAGTGAAAATCAGATCCAACCCAAAAGTATGCACATATACCCGCGTGAAACTCAAGATGCAATCATGCGACATTAAGATTTTCAAGGTGCCTTTTACGGTTGCAAAAATGTAGGTGCAAGACTCGCATGAGACAAAGTATTAAACAAAATTCGTAAATTAACGCACACAATAATGCAAGTCTGCCCGTTCCAAAATTTCTTTTTTATTACGCGGTTCAAATGGTCATAAAATAAAACGCCATAAACCCAACTAAACTTTCATAAACTCACTGACGGTAAAATCAAGCGGTGCCAAAATATATGTTTCTCAACATAAAAAGCGTAAAACGACAACAAGTCTAAAATGTCAAAACTTTAAAACCACATCGTAAGATAAGATGACCTTTTTCAACACGACTTTGATGAAACACGACGCCCAAAAACGTGTAAATTTACACACGATGGAATTAAAACCCACGCATCTCAAAGTACACTTACACACCCCAAATGCCGCAAAACTGTACTCATAAAATTAAACACGACTCACACAAACCAAATCCTCCAGAAAATTCCGACTCAGAACAGTGGGACAACTCTTCCTTTAAAACCTTAACATACGTGGAGGAGATCCAATGTCAAGGTTAAAAATTCTACAGTCACTTACCTAATACCACATGTGGCATTAAAACACGGATCTTAAGATGTCCAAAAATAGCGTTAAACACCAAAACAGGGACGGGGAGATTTTTCCATATAAATTGTAATAACTTGCAACAAACAATTCCATGCATGCTTAAGCTCACAGTTTAAAAATCTGATGAGTGCTAAATGTTTTACCAAGATTTCAAAGTATAACACACTTTACGCTTCGAATACATGAGAAACAATTGATGCAAACTTATTTTAGAAATAAATTTCGTGCATGAACTTGGTCGGCACTCCGCATATCAGGACTACACTCCTCCATTTTCCCGACGTACTATTGCCATCCGGATACATCAAACATCTTAGAGTCACGAACCCACTAATTGGGTTAACTTACAATTTCTCCTCAAAATAAAATTGGTCTAACGAACTTATAGTTCTAAGCCAACCAATAATTCTTACTCAAGATGATCAATTTAATGTATTCAACGCATTTAACTATCACTTCAACGTCACATCGCTATAGACATCAACCTTTCCTTAGATTACTCGCTTAGAACTTTCTCACTACCCCAACGGTCATCACACTAAGGTAGTTCAAGTGTACACATGTGATATGTAGGTTCACCATAACACTGGCCAGGTGCCATTATGAACGTACCATACATGATCATCCTTGCGACCATTGACGATTTCCCGTTTCTAGCGACCCGATCAAGTCCAAGATATCTTATCTTAAGGCGCCTAATGTGCAATTTCACTTTCAATCACTTATAAGAACGCTAGTTTGAGTCTAGGCATCCAAAAATCAATACCTAAATCTCTCAAACTTATGCTCTGATACCAACTTGTAACACCCTCAAATCTGGAAATAGCAACTTATTTAAAATTTTCTAAATACATCAATAAATGAATCATCTACAACCACGAATTTAGGTTTAACTACAATACACCTATAACTTTTTAAACATACGGACTATAAATGACGGGTTCTACTCAAACCCATGCATAGTCACTATCTCCAAAAGGCGGAAGACTTCACCAAATACTTACTTTCGGGTCTAGTTAAGGCTTTACTCTTCATAGGATTGCTAGAACCAACTCCCAACCTTGAAACCTGATGCACATGCCGAAAATAAAAAGGTTAGGCTTAACGCCTAGTGAGGTCAAGAGTTTTCAACATATAAAATAATCGTTTAAAAAGAAAGAGTGCGGTTAAAATCATAGTCCTTCAATATGATAGGTCTTACATGTGAAAACGACTCATTTTCCAAAATATGCATTTTAGACAAAGAACACCAATTTGAACATTTTCCAAACCGAACTACTACAAAGATGATGATACCAATGTAAGCCGCCCATTCATAATTTAGCTTTAACCCAAAACTCACTCAAAGCGTAAATATAAATTGAACTCTCCATTTATGAAGATACGGTTAAACCTTATATCCCAAAACAACCAAAACACGGGTGGGGCATAATACTCAACCCATAAATCAAAGGGTAAAACCCAATTATACAAAACGTCACCGAAAACTTGGATAACAAAACTCAATACCCAAAAACAACACCTTTCGGTGACGAGGGATTCCCGATTCAATAAAATGTGACGGTCCACAAAGTAAGCCCATTTTATGTTGTTATGACTAGTCATATAAACAAAAGTACACGCAAGGGATGTCAGGCTCAGTGGTTTTAAACGTACACCCACGGAAACTCGAGTTCAACCCCGTCGGGTTCCTACGTCGAGCCCTCATCCAATATCGTAATACTTTAGCACGAAGGACTTATACCTCACCCGGTACCTTAACGTGCAGCACGAAGGACTTACATCTCACCCGATACCTAATGTGCCTCATCCAAAATCGTAATACTTGAGCACGAAGGACTTATACCTCATCCGGTACCTTAACGTGCAGCACGAAAGACTTACATCTCACCCGATACCTAACGTGCTTCATCCAATATCGCCAACAAGGCTCGAAGTCGAGCTACCAAAACTGGACAATTATCCAAAAACCCCATCAAAATAACAATGCCAAGCCGCAGGCTTAGCAACCTATTGACTCATTGGTAAATGAAAATAATAATACGATAAAACGCACTCGACCAACGGATATGCCAACACAACGACCAAGTGTAAGATTAGTTCAAAACTCAACATTAGTTGAGACAACCCATTTTCCAAATGAACTTATACCCTTATAATTTTTCCAAATGTCTTATAAAACAAAAATATGCATTTTCTAACTTTAACTGCTGATAAGAATGAAAATCATAAAATGAGAATATAAACATTCTTTCAAGTACCTCGCATAAATGTGCAATTAATACTTTATAAAACATTCCATTTCATGAATGATGCATAAAACCCGACAAACATTTAAAAGTGTATTTCTTTGACCAAAGATCTATTTATGCAATAAGACCTCAAAACACATTTGTGACACATATATTAAATGCCCAAAAATCTCAAATATAGGTATTATATAAAGTTTGTAAAGTTAAATACTTCAAATAATTGAAGATTAGCAAATAACCCAACATTTGATAATTTCATGTAGAACACATAAACACTTTAAAATAGACATTTTGGCATGTACAAAATTTTCACAAATCGACTTGAACTCACCTTGCTAGATTTAGGCTAAATCTAGATTTCACCCAACGAGCTCTTTTGAAGGCCGATTGAATCCTCAAGCCAAAAATTTCCAAAACTTAGATCCATACAAATCCAAACCATAAATACCCATACACAGTCATATAGAAACATTTCTCCAACCTTTACATACTAAAATCTTCAACAATATCAAAACCCTAGTTTTTCCAAAACCATCAAACCGAGATTTGAGATACCAAACACTAAGAAACGACCAATGGAGCATTTATAACATTATTTCAAGAAAGTTTACCATTATAGATGACGAGACTTTCCGAGAACACCCACTCCAACTCTTCAACCCGAGCTCCCAACCGATGAACTTGTTGAGGGAGATGAAAATGAAGGTTTTGCGGTTCATTGACCCAACCAGTTAGATGGTGAAGAATCATGTGGTTTGGGGTGGGAAACCCCCCAAAATAGGTTAGGGTTCGGTTTTGGGGTTTGGGAGAGAAAAGGGGGGGAATTAGGAAGTGAGAATGAGGGAAATGGTTAAGAATCGCGACTCTAAAAGACCCTGGGGCCGACCGCGATTGTGCCCGGTGATTGTGCCAGGCACTATCGCCAGGGCACTATTGCCCAAAACGTACCGCGGGCACACCCCCGCTGGCGATTGTGCCCAGGGCTTTCTTGCCAGGGCACTATCGCCTAGAGTGTATCGAAGCTCGTTTCTTCCCAATTCCATGCAGACCACCCGTGACGCGATAAGGCTTAATAGGTAAGATATAGGGGATGAAATTCAACAATAAGAAACAAGAATTTCTCAAAGGGTTAACTTCACGGGTAGAGATTTACGAGTGTTACACAAATCATGAGAGAAAATGAGCAACTCATCTCCTCTCTGAAAAATCGTGTGTCATTACAGTCTGAAGGGCTTGAAAAACAAAGCATAGAAATTGCTGGCAACCTGTGCATAATTTCAAATCTAAAGGAAGAGTGTGATAGTCTTTCAAAAGAATCAAAAGAGGTAAAGACCAAAGTAGATGATCTGACTTACAAGCTTCGTATGTCAGAAAATGAGAAAATTGATATTGTGACTAAAAGTGTGTCTTATAAAAATGAAAATCAAAGGTTAACTGACCAGTTAAAAGATCTTGAACAGAAACTTTACAAAATCGGTCAATCTAAACAAATGATGCATCTGAATGCACCTAAAGAATTCAAATATTCAGAGATGGGTCTCGGTTAGGATAACCCACATTATCTGAAAAAGGCCTTGACCAAAGTTCCCAGGTTATATGCTTTCGAATTTTTGGGAGTGGACAAGATCTACCCAGAGTACAAAATCAGATGAACCAAACCACTTGTTGATGAGGATCCGGAAATGGAAACATGTAGAAGGAAAAACACAACCACGATGAAACTTCCTTTTGTTTATGACTCATTGAATGCGTCATTCAACACCGAAAAACCGTGTTTTCTATCAAATGACTATTTTCGAAGCTATTCTAAGGCTGAACTTGATTCAAAAACCATTGAAACTGAGGAGGAACCAATGGACCACAAAATCTATGTTCCACCTGTGATTTTAGAAAAGAAAATTGTTCAGCTAGAAGAGTCATTTGCACAGGAAAGACTCATTTTTCAAAAGGAAAAACAAGAGTTATTATCCAAACTTGAGTGCCTCAATTCCGATAAAAGGGAAACTGGGTCGAAGAAGAAAAAGGAATATCTTCAGACATAGATAAATATGCTTAATTCACAATTGGCAACCTTGGCAGCAGATCTGATGAAAGAGCGACTTCACAAAGCTGAGCTTCAAGCTAAGCCTGAAATTCTCCAAGTTGAGAAAATCAATCTGTCAGAAAATTCCTATCCACCCTCAGACACATCTTCCTGTAAAGCCTTTTTGGGTGACTCGTCACCATTTTTCTTTAAACAAAGGTAAAGAGCCTCAATTTTTCGAAATGGATCCTCATTATGATTTTCAAAATGCTTCCGCTAATGATCTGCTTCAAGGCACAAATCCATCTAGTCTCCTAAATCCTTCAAGTGATAAGGTTCCTTCTGACGAGGAAATGGAATTCTCAACCTTTTTGAATTCTGAGGTGTGTCCAGACAGTCAGCTAGACCAATTTGATTTCAATCCTTTACTTCCAAGTCACGTTGATTTTCTGAATTCAACTTGTTAGCTTCCGGTCAAATTTTATAAAGGCGAATGTTCAACATATGCCTCTCAAAAGGTTTCTATGAACAAATCTTCAAAGCAAAAATCTAAAAGACGTTCACAGAAACAAAGAAAGACCGGCACCTCTAACAAAACACATAGTTACTACTTCAGTTCTTCTGATTGCGAGCTTAATGATTCTTTAGATATTCATTTCTTTATAGAAAGTAAAGATTGTTTGGAGAAAGAAACCAACTACAGAAGACAGTGAAGGAAACAAGTCTCATGATTCTCCTATAGTTGATACAAAGTCATCTATTTCCAAGACTGATTCACCTACTTATGTTTATTCTACAAGAAAGTTGAATAGTCTAAACCAATCAAAGATTTGTTGCACTCACTGTGGAAATAGTGACTTTGTGGATTTAAGGTATGTTAATAATTGGTATGGTACTTATAACATACCCAATCCTCATTTTAATAGCTTGAAAGCTAAGGCAACTAAGCATCAAGGATCCATCACAACATGGATACCAAAACCAAAATCTTCCTAATCTGTTTTGCAGGAATGTCATGTGTGATTTACTTCAGATTATTCATATCACATGACTACAATCAAGGGTTAGGCCATCTTTTGAGGGGGAGTAACATATTGTTTATTATTCATATCGATTTCTAAACACTTCAGTTCAGGACTCGTTCTTAAATGCTTTTGACTTCTGATTCTCTCAAATCAGAAAGTTTACTTCAATGTTCTATCTTGGTGAGTTAAAGGAGTGTTAGGGCTCATAAAGTTTCTATGGTCAATCCAGAACCGGAAGGACCTACCCAAGAAACACATCCCATTCATTGATATCAGTGAGGGTCTAGATCGGTAGATGAGTTCGGAGTGATTAAAAAAAATGGTGCGGATGTGACAGGACTTAAAAGAATTATTGGTCCTTACCAAACCGAGTCAGTTATCCGGGTTACCACATAATCTATTCATTCTCGTTCTTTGGAGATGGATATTGAAACAAATATGGACCCAGTGTCGATAACTCGTGTCACCCCACCCATCCACTCAAGTATCTCTCAAAAGATATTTGTTTCATATATGTACGGAGATTTAGCACATAATCTATCTATTCCTCACTCGGAGGTCTTAGATATTGAAAAAGGAAGACATCAGCTCCGGTCTCCGAACTTCATATTCATCTCACTGTGACTATTGATTTCTAACCTGCGTCCCAGGTTGAATCAATCTTTGAGCCTAATCGTCATTATTATACTTCTTTCACACACGCACGAATCTTTGTGATTCCCCTTGCATATCTTTGTGATATTGCCAGAATAGTTTGAGAAGTAATTTTTTTAATATTTTACTTCAGTGATAACTGGAAGTCCTATCAGAGATACATCGATGCCAACTCTGAAAATAGGCCACATAATTATTTTAATTGTTGTGATAACAGTTACTATTGTGTTTCTGTGTTAGCTGTTACCCTTGGTTACTGAATCATTTTATCTAATCTTTTGCTACTCATCCGGTTAGTCTTTGAAGATACATGATGCTAAGGATTCTCCTAATCATCATGAGGGGGATAATGTCACACAATTCAAAGACACAAATTATCGTGTTGAGGGGGAGTAACAAAATTTTATTATATGTGGTTGAAAAGCCTTTAGATTCAAAGATTGCAGCTGAGCAGAAAAGATTTTATTGGTTCTTCTATCCTTATCATATGGTGTTTGCTACAAGTTGATTCCTCCTGTGAGCTGATTAAAACAAGTTCTTAAGCTGAATGTCAATCCAAATCGCGGTTCAAAGACATATTCTTTGGTTTTAAACTGAAGTTGCACCGTAGAATGTCACGTAACTCGCACATTATCTTTCTTGTGTGCTGATTCGATGTGTTGAGTTCCTACAGTTGAAAGTTGCTTGATAGTGCATTTAGTCGAGGCTATTGTACATTGAATCTGGTTAAAAAGTTGAAACTATGAAGACAAGAGCTTTATTCAAGGGGGAGCTTGGAAAGATATGAAGACAAGCAACACCAAAGTTCTTCAAAGATTCAAGAGGAAAAGAAGATCAAGCTTGAAGATTTCAAGATGATAAATGTCTTATTCAACTTTAGGGGGAGATTGTTAGGACTGAAAGTCCTAGTGCATTGAAAGTGGTATAACGCATTTATAGGGTTTAAATTGTAATTGTTTTAAAGTTTATTGTAAATGGGTTTTGAGGCCCATTAGCCTTACACAATCATAATTAAAGGTTGCTTAACCTAATTTTAGAGAGGAGAGGTTAATGGTCATTAGAAAGGTTTACTTAGCCTTATCAGATATTCTCTCTGTAAACCTAAACCATTTATTGATAAATCTAATCATATGACTAGCAGTTGTGGTTTATTTATTGTTCTTCATTGATTGTTATTGCTGATAAATTGCACTGTTCTGGGATCTACATGATTATTTGTATCAAATCTCATACTAATCACAACACATTAATTCGTATATATTTATGATATTTAATAATATAATTAAATCCAAAAGTATTCAATATTGGACTAATTTTGAAGGTATTGACGAAACGATTACAATGGTTTAATTTGTAAAAAATAAAATATTTTTAATGCATTTTAGTTCTTATATATTATTTATGTTTATATGATAAGAGTCTAAAATGAAAAATAAAAAAGTAAGGGATTAAAAATAAACTACATACCTAATTATAAGGGTAGTAAATATAAGGTATAACTTAAAAAATTGAATTAAGGAAAGATTTAAGGAGGAATGAATGTGGATGTGCTAAATGAGCAAATGATGTAAAATGCGTCCAAATACATATTTAGGCGGGAAAATGAAAAAATGGGCTCACCAGAAGGCGAAACGTGTCCTTCTAGTTACTTATTTATTATATGTATAGATATGTATGCATTTATAGACGTGGGATCATGTGAGAACAACCTGTTTTCGTGAGACCCATGAGACCACATTTTTACACTTGAAACTTCACAGTAAAACACTGTGAAGGTAACCTTCATGGTGTTTTTTGCTGTGAAGGTTCAAATTTTTTTTACCTTCACAATGTTTTGCTGTGAAATTTCAAGTGTAAAAATGTGGTCTCATTGGTCTCACGAAAACAGGCTGGTTTCACGTGAACCTAACCCTATATTTATATATGTATATGTTTAAGTTCATCAAAAGTTAGAATTCACTTGCACTCATATATTATGAAATTGGGAGATCAATTTATTAAAATTGACACTTAGGGGTCGTTTTACTAAACGTTTATTCGGGAAATGCTTACTGCTCACTTTACCTTATCGAATAAACATGACAAAGATTGAGAATCTTACCTGGTAAGAGCGATTACAAGGATAGAGAGTCTTACCCGGTAAGTGATAGTAACAACTCTTACACAATAAGCGTTTATCAGATAAAACTGTTGCATACGATGTCATTTTAATGGACTAAAATCTTACCCGGTAAGTTAAACGAAAATGTTGACTATTTCTGGTAAGTGCTTACTGGGTATGGGGTTGTTCGGTTCATTTTCTATTAAGACATGTATCGATAAAGCTATTTGTATTGATAAAGTTGTCTATATGATAACCGATAAGTTGTTGTTCGGTTGTTGAGCTGAATAAATAATCTGAATGTCAGAAATGGCCATTTTACTCCAGTCTATATTTTTGTCCTAATAAAGTAAATGTTTAATGAAAATGTTAAATAAATGACTTTTAAGTTTTAATGAAAAAAAAAAGGATTTAAAAGTTTTTTAAATAAAATTAATTCAATGTTATTAAAAAGTGACAACTTTTTTTTTCTTAAAAGAAGAAAACCCCCTTTTTATTCTTTTCTTTGTTCTCTCTCTTCTTTTACTTTCTTCTTCTTCTCCGATGTAAACCTCCTCCGAACAAAATCATCACCCCACCACCAGATAACCACTTCTACACATTGCCATCACATTTTTAATGATAAAAAAATATAGATTTAAAAGTTTATTAGCCACTTCTACACATTATCACCAAACTTTTTTTGTTGTCGGCCCTTCTCTTCTTCTTCACCGGTAACATTATCCCCACCTTCTGTCTCCGATGGCAACACCATTTTTTCAGTGCCCCAGTCACCTTCACCCTTACACCACCATTTTTCAGCCACCCTCACAAGAATAGCGTCCATTTTCAGATAGGGTTTTTTTTAATGCTGATAGTTGGAGAGGTAAAGGTTGATGGGTAAATAAAATGGAATCAAGTGGCTGAGTGTAAAAGACTAATGTTTTCTAGCTGAGCGATTAAGTCACCGGCTGACCGAATAAGCAGCAACCGAACAACATTTTATAGCTGAGAGAATAAGCCATATCTCTTATACAACCCATTAAGCTCCTACCGAACAACCCCTAAGTGTTGGGTAACCGGCCCCTTAGTTGCTTATTTTGATCCATTAATATTTTAATTTTTTTTAACTCTTTTTCAACTTTTGATAAGAGGAAAGTGACTCAACTTTTATTAAAATCATATACATGCGCACACAAACATGCACGGTCATGGTCGTTTGCACACTTACACACATACACACATGTATATGTATCGGAATATCCCATCAATCTATAAGAACTATTTTAGAAAGAGTTTTAAAGGGGTCCAAATACCCTCACATTCCATATCAAGATCTTCCACATATAAGGACTCACACACTCTAAAAATGATTGGTGATCTTGGGCATTAAAAATTGAAACAAGAGGATCACCCTGTTCGAACATCCTAGCTCCACCCTAGTATATATGTATGTATAATATTAATATGTTTATACTCCCTAATCCCATTTGCGGTGCGTACACATACGATGTTAAGTCGTTAACCAACTCTCTCCCTACCATTACTTTAAGATTTTATAGCTACATCTTAACATCCATTGTGTTATTTTTGTGATTAGTAGTAAACATGCATGATTCCTACACCATTTCTCGTACTCACTAGGACTGAATACCACAACTTATGCCTATTATCCTTCATATTAATTTTGTATATGATAACAAGATATTACTCTTTCCGTCCAAACATAAGTGTCCATAATGAAAATGACACACAATTTTAAGAATGTGTAACTATTACAGTTTTCAAATAACTAAATGATAAATTTACTCTTAGTAACAGAGAGAAACTTTTATCCATCTCATACTTAAAGGTAGAATGGAAAAGTAAGTGCTTATCTTGTGACAAACTAAATAGAAATGAAGATATTTATTTTTGGAAAAAGAGAGTATATTGATATATTTGACAAATGTTTTCCCATTTTTTAGCCCCCCCTAACACTATAAATAAGTCATATGGTGTATGGGGTAAGATACCAACGTGCAAAACGCAAAAAATGTTCACAATTCTCGTTATATTTCGTGATTTCGACTCGTATCCGTTTCTCGCAAGTTCTTATCTTTCAATTCTCGTCTCTTTCTCTCTTTCTCTTCCAAAATAGCCGATGAACATCATGATGTATCAAACGAAACAATTTCCCAAGTTCTCTCCGAGCACGGATGAAAGTTCGACGTTTGGAATTTTTAAAACATGGTGATGCTCACTAACGGGAAAAAGAAGAAGCAATGCAAAATATGTGGAGCTCTCCTTATGGCGGAAGAAAATTTAACCTTAAGGCGGCACACCAAAAGAACGTGCCTGGGGTTGAGATCGGGGGGCAATTCAAGTCAACCAATACTTGACAATCAAGGTCAAATATGGTCGTTTGATGTCTATTTGAACCGACAAATGACAACACAATGTGTCATTCAAGTGGGGTTGACGTTCGGACATTTCAACAATCCTCACATTACGAAGTTGATCCAGAAAACTCTATAACCACGCTACAAGCCGGTAAGTCGTCAAACTCTTAGAAGTGATGCAATTAAAAATTGGAAAATTTGTAAAACAGAAATGCGAGAAATGTTTTCTCTTTTACCTAACAACGTTTCTTTAACATGTGATGTATGGAGCTGATGATCCCAGATATTCAATGTAACAATGAATCAATCAAACAATATCAAGAAACAATGATGCCAAAATTCATATGTGTGTATTGAATGAGAGAGAGTTTTTACAGTACATTCAAGTCTGATAAGAACAACTTTCAACTATCAACAACTAACTACAAAGCATTAAAACAAAAGCTTTTATACCCAAAGGTATTTACAAGACAAGCCCTTTAATTTAACACAATTACAAATATAACCCTAACAATCTCCCCCTTTGTGTTAAATTGACATATCAGATGAATCTTCTTCTTCTCTTCTGGAGACAAAATAGATCTCAAATATTCTGATAGTCATCATGAATTCAAGTCTCTCTTGTATCTGATCCAAGGCTTTTACAACCAGTTTCCTCTTCTTCATATCCACTTTGTCAATGTCTTTATCATCAAAATCAAGAATAGTATTCAACTTCAGCTTCACTATCTTTAGAGTTCCATCAGAATGCTTTGCTAACACACTGAACCTCATGAATTTGTGCTGACTCTTGTCATTCTGACAAACAACCTTGAACTCTAGCTCTTTAAGAACTGTAAACAGTTGCATTTTCTCAACTTCATGTAAGTTTTAATCAGGCTTCATCAGATTAACTTTCGTCTGGTTTGACTCTACACCAATATGAAGATCTTATGAAGATCTATAATAAGAGCATACTTCACTTGCCTCTACATGAATCTTGTGACGGCTAACAAAGAAATTTGTACGTCCTTCAGTCTGATTGTCCTCTATCTCAGCTCAAAATAAAGGTACACAAAATCTTCAAGCTCTAAATTCTTGAAACCAGCTTCTATGAACATCCAATCTTGAACATCTTGTCTTTGTAAAATAAACATTGGATATCTCACATTCACCAACTTCTTCATCCAGACTTCCTTGATAACAACAATTTTCTTCTTAGTCTTTACAAACTGTACAGGCTGGATCACTGCCTTCAACATATGTACATACTCTGTAATGAACATCTGATTATACTGAGTAATTCCCATCACCCTTACCGGATCAAGCTCTTTTATCCTTATAAATAAAATATTGTAATCGGTGTCTTCCAAGAACGAATCCTTAATTGTAGTACTTTCCCACCTGGCTAACTTCTCTGATTGTATCGGTGCACTCTCAGGATTCCTAAAAGATTCGGTCTGTTCTGGAACTGGAGTCTCTCTTACTGGTGATTCTAGCATAGCCTGATTGAGCATTTTAATGTGATCAAGGTCACCCTCTTCCCCAACTTCCATATCAGAGAACTCAAACATGTTATCAATCTCTTCTTTGATCTGAACTTGAGCAGACTGAACTTTATCATCTTCTTTAGAGTCAATATACATGATGTCTTCCAATAAATCATCCACCATCTTTTTCTCCTTCGTCCTTGTGTCACCAACCTCGAGCTTTTCAACCGTCGGTTCATCCATAAAAATGTCATCAACCAGATCCACCATATCAACCTGTTTATCTCCTTGAGCATCACCAGCTGTCTCTTCTAAGTCAACATCCTTAACTTGAACTACAACACTGGTACTTGCTTCTGTCCTTTGCCTTTTTGTCTCCTCCTCTTGGTAATTAGGATCGTCCTGATCATCATGCCTTCGCTTCAGGGTACCAGCCTGAGCCTGAGTTCTGCAAGTGTTTTCCAATGAGCTCATACAGTCAACAAAAGTATCAAATGCCTTCTGAAATGTTGCTGATATAGATTTAATCAACTCTATCACATCTTTGAAGCTTCACCTCACTTCAACTATAAACTTTGTAAATTCTACCTTGGTAATTGTACCTGACTCATTTTGTTGGCAAAGAGTCCCAATCAAGTCAACTTCAACTGGACTTCCCTCATCAGCTTGAGATAGTCTTGTTCCAGTTTCTAGCAATCTAATGATACTCAGATTATCAAAACATCTTGTTTTTATTTATCACAACACTTACAATGAATCATATACCTATTTAGTGCATTTGACACTTAGGCTCTGTGTGTGTGCTTTACAGTGTAAACTTACTCTGATCTGCGCGTGTGTGTTATAAACTAAAAACACTATGACTTGCTATTTATATGGTCAACATGACCTTTAGCAAATAGTTAACTCTTAATCAACTATTACAATTAACACCACACACTTTACAAACTTTACACTTCAGACCCTCCTTTTAATCTTGAATACAATTTAGCTCTAACAGATAGTAACTTGGCATATAGAAGGGATTTTAGCTCATCAATGGACAGATCATCAGATGGTTTCTGAACTGGTGGTGTTGGAGGTGATTGAGTCAGATCAGAAATGTAATCAGTCACTGCTTTGCCCTTTAGAATTCTCTTCAACTGATCAACCCGTGAATCCATATAAGTCTGAGCTTCTTGGAAAGTTGCTTTGAAACTTTTTTGTACAACAGATGGTTGGGTAAAACTAACACATGGGTCACTTAGACTTCCGGTTGAGACAATGGTTGAATCAACCATGCCACCTACGTTTACTGTTGGCATAGGGTTAACAGTAGTAGGATTTCCATCCAATCCTCGTGAACTACCAAGATGCTTATAACTATGATGTTCCGTCTAAGTCACGAAGACATGTACCAGTAGAAACAGAAAGTGTCCTAAAGTGTATGGGGTCTAGACTCGATGTGGTCACAAACGATGTCGAAGACGGGAGCTGTTATTTTTTTATTTTCAATAGAATCTCCTATTGAGAAACTAGTAGATTATGTGCTAGATCTTTGTGTGTATCTGAAACAACAAACTTTTCTAAGATTGTTGAGTGGATAGGGAGGGCGTGCAATTGCGTTGCTGAGTCCACAATGACTTGTTTAATACTGGACTGCAACACATGTAAGTCAGTAGTTGATGTGGCTACATGGTTAGACTCGGTTTGTGAAGGGTCATCATTATTTTTAAATCCTGTCACACTCTCCTCATATTCTTTTCGCATCCCATCATCACACAAACTCTCAACATTTTCAACTAGTACTCCCTCGTCCAACCTTATAGCTCCTACAATATTAGCAATTATTGTAACAATGTCCATCTTAGGAATGGATTGTGTATCAGCTTCAGTAGTGCTGTCATCAATTAACATCTATAGACAGGTTCCAATATGTGGTGGAATAAGCGATGCATCATTAACTCTGTCATCATCATCACTATCATCATTAGAATCATGATCATTAATATCATTGATATTGTCAGCTTCATCATCTGTGTATACAAGATCAGTCGCACCCCTATATAAATCCCCTCTTGTTTTCATTTTCTCTCGGCCCTCCCCTCTTACTTTTACCCTCAATGCTAGATTGGGAGGCACTTGGTGTAGGTCTCTCATGTTCTGGTTGGATCATAATTGCATTCTCTAACCAATATTTCCTAACACTCACTGAGGACTGATCTTCATAATCCAAAAGCTCAAGAGATAGATGAGATACATCACCAAATTATCTTGGTCTGGTCTTCTTGAAGTACTGTGTTTTGAATTCGGGATAGACTGCTGCATCATGTCTTATCGGGATATGTCTGTTAGACCTTAGCATCGTTCTGACAAAAAGTTGCAGGAACTGCTGAAATGGAATAAAGTTCCTGGCTTTGGTCGGTTTGCTCTTGTCAGCTACAACGTCTATGAGATTGTTCCTGATCAAAACCACGTAGTCGTAGTGACGGTTGAAGACAATCCCGTGAAATATCCTCAAAACAGATATGTTGCACTTGTCAAGGCCGACATGCTTGGACGTGAGGCACCGATTTACTATTGAGAACAATGTATAATAAATCGGTGGTAGATGCATGTGCTTGAACTTGGAGGTAGTCTGCAGGTCAGAGAGACAAATATCATCACATAATTGGTCTTCCGTAACCATCTCCTCATAACGGTCTCTATTTGGGAAATCTGTAGTTGATGGCAATGATAGAACCCGTCTGAGGCGTTTCAGGGTCAATCTCGTTCGGAAATGGTCAATCATAGCAGTGAAATAGTGTTGATTGACATCTGGAACGAATGTCTTTGTGTACCAATATTGCTGACGGTGGATGTGTGGTATTGTTGTAGATGAACGCAAAGCTGGTCTGAGTGGATGCCCATTGAGTATCTTAAGCACCATTGGATGGTCACACCTCATGTCGAAATGTAGTGAGTGGTTGTTGACCTCTATCTTGAGAAAGGCAGTTCTAGGTATTAGCAGATCATCTGGGTTTGCAGCATTCACTGAAGGATGAGATGATTTGTATGATGGCATTAGATTCTCGTCATCTAATTGATTTTGGTCATGCACATGAATATCTGCCATTTGGAATCTGTAGAAACCCAATATTAGCTTCTTGGAACACTTAGAAAAAATTTATCAAGTATAGATGTTGCACACCACATAATATTGCACAAAACACTAGAAAATATCACACACCACTATGTGCGATATCAGAAAATATCGCACGAAGAAGGTGCTATATATCATATTGTCACACAAAAAATGTGCGATATTCCTAAGTCAAAGAATCGAGCGAAATATGTAAAGAATAGCATTATGCGATATCAGTGAAGATTTGAACACGTGAAGAACACCCCAAAACTCAAATTTTGACAAATTCAAATATAGACCCAAAGTACTTGATAGCTGCAATTTCTGGTCTACAATTGGTAATCAAAACCCCAATTCTTTTAATAAATTTATTCCTAAAATAGGTCCAATTAAGGCTATTGTTTATTTTATATTCAGGCCAATTGAAATAATAACATAGCCTAAGACTTGGACCCATCTCTCTCATTTGCAAACATAGCAGCCTACGATTCTTGAAGAGGAGAAGCGGACGACTTCTCACGCGGGTAAAGCCATGCCTAAAGTCGTGCCTAAAGCTACACCGTACACTGTTTTCAACTCCAATCTCAGACGTGGGCGAGTTTTCATGCGGCCCTAACCCACGCCCCAAGTCACGACGCCCCAAAAACGTTGGTTTTCAATCTTTTGGAGTGGTTTTTAATTAGGGAAGTATAAAAAGGAGGAAAAACGTCCATTGAAGGGGGAATCACACCAGATTTGGATGAGAAAATTGAGAGGAAGAGTTGAATTGGGAAGCAACTCATCCGATTTTTATTTGGGTTTAGGTAATTTCGTATTTTTGCAATTGTAATTTAGGTTTTTCTTTTCATTCCAACATTTGTTTGCTTTGATTTAGATGGTTTGATACCTTGAGATTCCATTGTAAACATTTGGGACAAACTTATTTGCTTGATTTCTATTTTAATGTCAATTTCATTTGGATTTTCAGTTAGTCTGATCAATTGATTGAAATTCTTATGAATGATTGTAAATCAAAACCTAGATACATAATCGTCTTGGAATTTTGATAAAGTAACAATTGATTTCGTTTGGCCTCAATAAGGTTTCCGAATCGAAGTCTTGAAATCTTGCATTTAAGGCCTTAATAAGCCAAGCTTACGAGTTTACGGCTTTAGGTTCGTGTTTTTCTAGTCTGATAAAGCTAATCATGCCTAAGAACTTAAGAGCTTATTTAATTTCTTATTCGTGATTAAGATACGGTTGAAGAGCTTATTTTAACTGGTGTGAATTTATGGAAAAATAGAGGTCGTTAGAGCTTGTTATCGACCATAATCAACTTGGGTTCGTTCTTTGTGTTTACGCTTTTGGAATCAATGATAGGTACTACCGTCTTAATCGAAAGAGAACTAATGTTGGGTTTTCTTTTTATCGTTTTTGATGAGTTTTTTTTATTACATATTTAGTTTAGTTAATCAAATCCACCCCCCCCCCCAATTGTACTAAAAGTATAGAAGTCGAATAATTGTCACGACCAATCCTTATGGATTCGACCTGACTTACCACTATTACAATCTTTATTGTGATTTGGAATAGTCGGAACAATAATATACTTATTATTTGACGGCCTTGAAACCCGTCAAATTTTTGGCGCCGTTGCCGGGGATTGGTTTCGGTGATCGTTTTTTAGCTTTTACACTTTGTTTTCTTTTATTTAATTTTGTCTTATAATTTTATTGTTTATCTAAGATAATCGTGTACCTAACGCCAATAGTTTTTTTAAGTGTTTCTGAATCTTTCATGGCGGATTATCCATATCATTATGGATCACGATATACCACCAACACATGAGACTCAAACGAGGTAAATATCTCTTCCCTTGAGATTCAACTTTCAGATCTAACATCTCTTGTGATACAATTGGTTTGTAAAGAACCACAACGGGTGAGAAGATATGGGGCGTACACTAAAAATGTTTTTTCGACCAACCGATACCCCACATCAGAATATCACACCGAGCAAACCTACTCTTATGGGGGATTTTCAAGCCAATATCACGGTCCATCCGAGTTATACTCTAGCACCTACACTCTAGGATGGCAACCCCGTCCATACTTAAACGAGTATGACTACAACCGATATGACCCTTCTTATCCTAGTTAAGAAACATCACCACCGAAAATACAAGGCTATTATGGGGACTCAGGTATGTCTATTGAAAAACTTGTTAAATCACTAGCTCTTAGTACATTGGAATTTGAACAGGAGATAAGGGCAAGGCTTCAGAACTTGGAAAACCAAATTAGTCAGATCAAGTCTTCAATACGTCGGTTGGAAGTTCAATTTGAATAAAAGTTGGGATCAATGAATAAGAAGAGGCTAAAAATCTCCTTAGAGGAAGAGAATGAAGAAGAAGACATAAACTTATCTACTTCACGAGATGTCGACAAAAAGGGAGAAGATGTGAATATGTTGGAATTTGTAGATGTTTGGGTAAAAAATCACACCATCGACCAACGCAAGAAAAGCAAACACCTCCAATCTTAATACCACTCTTGTATTAAGATAAAGTCCTGAAGACCATACACATCGAGAACCATGGTTGCCATTTATGGCCAGGGTCTCTAGTTACCTATCGCCAGTTACAAGTAGCTAGTTATCTGTCGCTAGTTATCTGTCGCCAGTTACCTGTCGCCAGTTACACGTCGTCGGTTACTCGTCACCTGTTACAGGTCGCCAGTTACCCGTCACAAGTTTCATACCACCAGTGACATGTCTGATGTCTCACGACGCATGTTAACTATCACTAGTAAACATGTCGCATGTCCCTTGTGTTAGGTCCATTGAGATCAAGATTGAATGATTGACAAGAGATTCGAATTGAATATGTAGTTTTATTCGCAAACAGTAAAATAAACTACAGAGAATTACAAGGATTCGTATGATCTCCATTGTGAAAGTAAAAGTTACAAACAAAATACTAACATACCCTATTTATATGTCCCAATACCCTTGTACACATTTAAGCGCAAACCTATGTACAAGGCCCAATACAAAGATAAAAGGATTACTTTACTAAACTTCTAAAATAGAACATTTATGTTATAACATTCTCCCCCTAAGTTTTGTAAAGTAATCATCCATTTCAGCTCAGCTTCAGTTCCTCTCCCCCTTGATTTCTTTAGAAAACTTAGTGTTGCATAAACTTCAAAGCTCCTCTAGCTCCCCCTTGAAAGTAGCTCTTATCCTTGAAGTTTCAACTTTAATATCAGATCTGATGTAGACAGTAACCTTGACTGAGTGCACATAAAGACAACTTTTATCTCTTGTAAACCCAACACATTCTTTACACCCACAAGAATGATATGTGTTGAATTATGGAATGACACCCAAAATGCATCTTCAGTGTATAACATCTAATCTGTCTTTGAACCACGAGTTAAATAAGAATGCAACTTAAGAACTTATTCTGATCAGTTTATAGGAGTTAGCATCTGGTAGCAAACACTATAATGCAAGGGTTAGAAGGAAATTATTGTTCAATAACTGATGAAAGACGCTCATTTTCTAATAGCTTTCCAGAATACTGAACAATCAAACTCAGAACACCATTCTTCACGAATCAACTGGATAATTATAAGCACTCAGGATTCTGAAACACCACCAAAGCATCAGAACAATGATTGCAGTCACTCATACTACTGATTTATCAGGTAAGAAGAATGATAAAGAACACTCAACAGTCTAACAACAAATAGAAGCACTTCAGACTGATGATTGTAGATACTCAGGCAGCTAATTCAATCCAATAAGAGACTAAATCCTTACATCCAGTATCTGAAAATCTTAACAAACATGAGCACTCGTGAAAATTAGATCATTTGCTAAGGAAATGTGACCAACAGAAGATAAGAGTGATGTCACATATGCATTACGCGTAAAACCCTCGGGAAGAGGGCAAACTTGTATCGTAATGGGTTCAGAACAATCACTTTTCTCAAAAAATCATAAACTTTTCGCATAACTACCACAATTCGCAGATCACTATTCAATTTAGCACAATTCGCATGAGGCTTAGCCGAAAAACTCAGAATTCGCATAGGCCTTCATGCGAATTCTAGCTTTTCGCATCTGCCTATGTGCGAATTCCTCGCAATTCGCATATCTCTCTTAAACGAATTCCTTCTTTTCGCATAACTCTACCATGCAAATTCTTTACTTTTCGCATCTCACTGACATACGAAATCCACACTTGAAAAAATTCATCTTCAAAGACTTGCATCGTGCGAATTCTGAACATTTCGCATGTATCTGTGATGCGAATTCTGTACTTATGAAAATTATCATCTTCAAAGCTCTTCAGCATGCGAATTCTCCAACATTTTCACCATGTGAAATCCTCTATGCAAATTCTTCCATATTCATGCGAGTTCTTCGATTATCATGCGAATTATGTGGATCTGCAACTGTTTTTTCAAAAAAAATTCGAATTCAACTTCAAAACTTCGAATTTTGAGTTGATACTTTGTGATCAGGTTCAAAAAAAACAATAGAGCACAATTGTTGTTGATGATCTTGTCCAAAAACGTATCTGTACCATACTTCGATCACAACACATTGGAATAAAAGTTTCGAACAAAAATTCCCAAAAATCGACCAATACGTCCAAATTTGATGAAATTAAACAATGTAATTGATTCAATAAGATCCGACTATATCCATAGAATGAAAATTTGGCAACAAAGAACATCCAATTTAACATCAAATTCCAGAATTCGAAATTCTTCACAACGATTGTTCCTCAATTCAATCTGATCTCGATCGTACGATGTATGATTTTTTCGTTAGGCTCTGATACCATTGTTAGGTCCATTGAGATCAAGATTGAATGATTGATAAATGATTGACAAGAGATTGTAATTGAAACTGTAGTTTTATTCACAAACAGTAAACTAAACTATAGAGAATTACAAGGATTCGTATGATCTACATTGTGAAAGTGAAAGTTACAAACAAAATACTAATAAACCCTATTTGTATGTCCCAATACCCTTGTATACATTTAAGCCCAAACCCATGTACAAGGCCCAATACAAAGATAAAAGGATTACTTTACTAAACTTCTAAAATAGAACATTTATGTTCTAACACCTTGTCCTAGGACCTGACCCTTGGTCATGGTTAACCAAAAACAACTCAAAAAGGTAAATCCCTCATTTAATCCTCATTAATCGACGACCATTATGTTTTTTATTTATTGCAGGTCCCACTTATAACTAAACAGTTATGACCAAGATTCGTCTCATCAATACATCAAACGTAACCGACGAACAAAATTTATTTCTATCATCAAGACACGACAGTTACCATCACTATGATCATTAAATTGGAGGTTACAAATGCTCAAGTATAAATAAAAGGATCAAGACATTGGAAGGGGGTAGGAGCTCACAAATGCTCTCAAAAGAGTTCTCTACAAGTAGAATTGCTACTTGTTTTATTTTCCAGGGTAACCTTATTTTCCACATCTTGTGACAACATCAACACGTCCTAGGCAGTATCCTCACGTCCGGCAATATCGTCCTAACTTCCTGAACTAGCGACAACAACATTACTCACGTCCGAAAGTGGCGACCACAACATTACTCACATTCGTAAGTGGCGACCACAACATTACTCACATCCGGAAGTGGCGACCACAACATTTCCCACGTCTAGAAATAGCGACCACAACTATTTTCCACGTTCAGAACAAGTGATAACAACTACTATCCATGTTTTGTCCCTAGGACATCGGTTATTAACCATCGTCGACGTGTTTATCCACGATATGTAATTATAATTACTATTATTAAGGACGACGTCCCTACTTGACGTCCATAGTGCATTGACCCAACTAAGGATTTCCTTTGAAATAAACAACGTATTACTAACGTATCATTTTTTGTAGATATTCATTTATAATTTTTCCACTTCAAGTGTTGACCATTACGACGAAGATGCAAGTGGAGATGGAAGACACCCATCAAAAAGGTGCTCAAATTAATTGAGCAAAGCACAACAAGAAATTATAAATCTTCGAAAAAATCTCCCGACAATGCAATCACAAGATTTACTTGCACCATCACCCGTATCCTCTCAATAGATCTATTTCCCCATTTTGTTCGCTAGTAGTTTCAAGATGGAAAAACAAACTAGCGATATCTATAGCGTTATCCAAAAGTTTGGTAAATTCTCCACAAGTTGGGACAAACCATATATGATTTCAAAAGTCCTTGAAAAAGGCGTTTATCGACTCTAATGTTAAAGCATAGTTTAGATCAAATAATCTTGTTTAGAGTGTTGACTTTTCATGTAAGCTTTTGTAGAGGTCAAGGCTTGTGTGACCCTATATAAAGCATTGTCTTTGTCTTGTTCTTAAAAAAGTATGAAGTATGTGTAAAGCATGTAAGAGTGTTGTAATTGCGTTCAAGATATATATGACTATGACACTTTTGGCTCATCTCTCTCTCTAAATCTTGTCTCTAAATTTGTTCTTTAATTGTCAAATGCTTGAAATCTGGGATCACAATTGGTATCAGAGCCGATCAGATTCAATTGGGAAAATCAACAACACAAAATTTAAGGCAGAAAGATCTATTTCCAGGATTGGAAAGGTTATTGTTCATCGATACTGTTGCATTGATCAAGATTGTGAAACAATGATGATTTGATTGTGAATTTTATCACACTGTGATCACCAAGTGATACTGAACATCTTTCTTTCAGAAAGATAATTCAATTGAACAACAAATTAGGAGAATTTGATTAATCTTACCTGTTAGCGCACAGATCTTTTGGATTCAAGATCATCCAATCTGAAGTTTGCAATCTGAAGCTAATGCTGGAAAGTCGACTCTCAAGATTAGTCTAATGTTAAGTTTGTAATAATTGTCAATTATCGGTCCACAATATAATCAAGTTCTTATCAAAACAACGACACAAATGATTAACCAACCTGTTTGATTAATAACAAAGATTATAGGATTTGATCTCTTGAAGCTCTCGATGTTTTTCTCTCTGTTGAACAGTAAACACCATGTATGTGTGTGTTGTATGTGATCTGATTTCTCTTAGCTTGTCTAACACACTTGCTTCAAACATAACAAACATAATATCTAAATAATATCTAACTAAACTAATATCTAGATATTTAGGACTTATAACTAAAATACTAAAATACAATAAACTTTGACATTTTATTAAACGACATTAGACTTATATTAAGAGTCGACTTTCCAGCATTAGCTTCAGATTGCAAACTTCAGATTGGATGATCTTGAATCCAAAAGATCTGTGCGCTAATAATCTCCTCCTTTGGATCAAGATCATTACTAAAATGATTTAGCAATTCAGTCTTCTCTTTCAGCTCAGAAGTTGGAATCTCCTTCTCTGTCTTCAATATGTAATAATCTCCAGGTTTTAGCTCAGAATGCTTTAGCAAAGTATCTTCAAAGAAAATTTCTCGAAAATCAGCATGTCTTCAGAATACTTTGATCTCTCGCATTTCTTGGTTAGCTCTTCTCTTTTTCAATCTTGTAATGTAATGGACATTTCTTCAAGCTTTAGGTTCTCCCCCTTTTTGATTATGACATCTGTCCATTAACCAGAATTTTAAAGTTAGTAATCTATGACCTTTTAGGATCTAATAATAAAGTTAAATTCTTTAGTATTTAACTTGATTGATTAGATTAGAATTTTACCCGAAAAATTTCAGTAGTCGCGTAGAATTCCCGGTACAGACTGATAACTGACCATTTGATCTCAAGAATGCCAAATATTATTTCACATGTTTAAAATACATAAAATAATGAGGTTTTTATTATTTAGATGAATTTACTTTTATTTGTAAAAAAATTTATTATTACTCAATTTTGAGAGAATTGTGAGTTGAAAATTTTTTGGCTCTCAATTTATCTGATTTAATTGTGACATTAAGGTAATTTAGTTTTATAAAAAAAAAATTATTAGTGATGGGCTTGGAGAGGCCTTGGGCCGGCCCCTCCTCCCTCTCCCTCTTACTCTCTTAATTTTTTTAAAACACTAAACTCAAATTTGAATCTTCATAATCTCACTTCCAAGAAAACTCCTCATCTCCTCTCTCTCTCTCTCTTTGAATTCGGCCACATATACACACACCTACATTCCAAAAATTTTCAGAAAACTTAAGCATTTAGCAAGATTAAAATCATCTCCATTACAAGATTATCAAGTTTTCATCATCAACTAATCAAGGTACAAATCCATTTCTCCAATTCTTTACATTTTTGGCAAGATTGAAGTTATAAATTCATGAAATAACTCATGCATGTATGGAGATACTCCATATTTGGTTTTAGAAGTGAATGGACATCAATAATGGTTAAATCATCCAAAGAAATGATGTCATATGATGATCTTCTATGATAAACCACTAGTAAGAGACAAAAATTTTGAGTTTTCATGTTGAACCAAGTGTTTATAGCATGATACACTTTGTTGTAGGAGAATTTTGATGTTATTGGATTGAAAACTTTGTATTTACAACAATTTTGGGTGTAAATAAACTCTTAGGATGAGATTGTTCAAATCTCATATGATTAAGAGCATCTAAAGTAGTGTAATATCACTTATTTAGTGATTTTGATGTCATGCATGGGATTGGATGAGCACTTTAGTTGCTATGAATTCATGATGCATATTTGTGTTATTAGAATTTTTGCATAGTGACTTAGGATGTGAGGCCATGAGTTATTAATGAAAACCATGCCAAATGATCATCATAATATGTTAATACATGATTCTTTTTGTTAAACAACTTGCTGTCAAGGATTTTACATCCACTTTCATGCTTTATAAATCTGTTTTTACTCACTTAAAAACTTGGGCTTTTTGTTACCAAATTTTCATTTAAGATGTTAGTTATTCAAAGAATCAAGAATCACTCAAAATCATGGAGTTTTGGTCACCCATTTGTATTTTAGAAGAAAGTAGTGTAATCTGTCCAGAAATGACAGATTGGTACACTCAACTTCCAAAGGCCATAACTCTTTCATAATTCTTCCAAATTGAGTGAATCTTTTTCCGTATGTTAAGTTTTTGAGTTAGCTTTGCAGTCATATATGGCTCTTTGTGTAATTTTGAGTTTTGGTATCCCTAATGCATGCTACAACAGAAGTGTGCATGTGACACAAAAATCAGTGACCTACTGATTTGTGGGAATTAATTGTGGTATCAAAACATCTCCAAAACTTATGAAATTATGACTTAATGTTCTTACCTCAGTATATTAGTTTCCATAAAATTTTGGTTATCTTTGATAATTGGGATGTATTGTTTTGAAGCTCATTTTTTGATCACAAATTCTGGACAGCAAGGGCTGAATCCAGAAAGTAGATCTTAAAACCTTAAAGGTTTATGTTTTGGTGATCTTATTGTTATAATAATCCTAGATTTCTATTTTAGACAACAAAATACATAAAGGCATATATATTGAGATGTAGGAATGGTTAAGTTAGGATTATAGATGGATGTTGACTTTTGGTGTTCATTTATGCAAATAACTCTAGGAAAGTAAAGGCTCCGGACGAAAGATTCGCGTTGTTGCGTTATTTAGCATTATCATCATCCAAGGTGAGTAATCACAACCCCTCTTTTATTATTTTATATGTTTTGGGGTGAAAAGCATGTTAAAGTATTTATTTCAATAATTCACGAGATTTGTTTATATACAATTGTTATAGTTAACTTTGGTAGCTTTGTTTACAAAGCGTTTGGTTTGGATATTATATGACATATATGCAAAAATGGTATGTTGGGTTGATTCTTTAAGTCCCCGGCTAACTCTACTAGTTAACTCATAAGGAGCCTATAGTTTTAGTGGATAGCGCTATTTGGTGTGACAAGCCCACCTTATACTGACGAGTAAGGGTGCACTAATTCTGGAGAAGTAGGGGCTATCCATGTGATTCATGACCACGTCGGTAGTCCTTTTTGGGGCATGTTTATTGTCAGGGATGGTCTAGTAGAGGTCCAACATACAAAAGTATTGGTTATTTTGAAGGCATAATTTCTGTCATATAATTTAAAGATAGGTACTCGTGAATTAATGGTTTTGAAATTTGGATTAATCATTTGATTTACGTTTGATTACTTGCATATAAATTGGTTTTGTGCATATTTTAAACCTGTGAACTCACCAACTCTTGTAGTTGACCCTTTTTATTTAAACGTGCTTTTCAGGAAACAAGAAGGTTACGGGAAATGTTTAAGATTTTAGATTGATGTATCCGTATATATTAACATTTTGTAGTGACTTTTGTAATCAAGCTTTTGGGTGTATTAAGTTTGTTTATTTTTGTAAACTTGATGTAATTTTTGGTTGAAATGTATGGCGGTATTTTATCATTTCCTAGTGCTATGACTATCGAACTGTTATACTCCGTGTTTCCGCTTTAGCGGGGTGTGACATTGATGAATAAAGAAACGATTTCGTCAAAACTCTGAGTAAGAAATGTCTTTTATTTGGAGCCTCTGATTCATCAATTCAAAAGATATTCATCCACAAATCCAAACAAAATAGTCGTGTAACACCTGAATCAACAAATGAATCAGTTAACATGTCTGTCAGTAACACTAAGTCACTGTGTGTAACGAATACACATTGGAAAAGAGCTTTTTGATGTTCACTCCCCCAGGGCTTCCATTTAATCATCGAAACACTACATAGGTAATTTCTATAAATGTTATGACAAAGAAACAAATTTCTTGTGTGTTCGTGCAAGTGATAGAAAGAATTAAGCACTTGATGATTGCTTATAAGGCTCAATATTGTGTAAACCACTGAGACAACAGTAAGTTAAACACATACTCAATGTGCATGAGTGAAGTGCAAAGGTGGGGTAGACTTCCTTCTTTTCAATATCCAGATTTTCCAAATGAAAATCAGATAGTAAATGTGCTGCTTCCCCTTTGAAAATGTGAAACACTTTCTTGGTAAGAAGAAAATGAGTAGTTGGTGGGGTAAATCAAGAGTTGGCAGGGGCTAGTTGCCTGTTTCAATAATGTTCACCAAAGAAATGTGAAACACTAGAAATGTGGCTGCCCGACTCAGAAAGTAGTTGGTGCAGAGTTCTTATATTCTTTTAACTCTGTTCTCACACCCTCTTTCTTTTAAACATCCAGTTTACTTCTAACCGAACTCTCTTTTGCAGTATATCTCATCACACAACCCACACTCATTTCTTTTCGATTTCTCACACTCAATCACTATGGATTAACCTCTTGGGTAGGAAACACTGGTTAACGTGTATCCATTGAAGTTGTGTTAAGTCTTAGCACAATGAAATCGGATGTTTTCCTAGAAAGCATATGATGCTCAAAATGGTTTAACTATCTTAGTTAAAGCACAAAGTAGATCTAGAAAACATTTAAACGCACACTTCCAATTCATGAAATCGGTTTGAGATTCGGGAAGTGGTTTGAACTTTTAAGAACAATGTTTTCTATGATTGAAAGTTGTCCTTCTTTCAACCATATATGAGATTAAGATAAAGAGTCATATCTTGACGTGCAATCTTACATCTCATGAAGTCAAGCTTAAAGTCATAAAGATATGATCTTGTAAGCATCTCTCAAACTGCAAAGGTCTTAAGTAATAGTCAAAGCAAATTTATCCACTGAAAATAAAAAGACAAAAAGCAGTAAAATAATTAAAGTATAAGTTCTGATCTGAAATAATCAGAAGTCATAGCTCTTTTACTCCCCCTGAAATTATGCATCCAAAAATATGTCAGTTAAAAAGATATGCATTAAAATTTCAGACAAATATGTACTCCCCCTTGAAGGTTGATTTCCTCATTCGAGTATTGGAGTACACTTCTCATAACAGCACAGGAGTAAGGTCTTTTGATCATTGAAGTATGAGTCCTAAACTGTTGTGTTTAGAAGTCATTCTTCGTTGAAGTACGGGTTATAAGCTGATTTACTTAGAAGCCTCCGTCTTGACATTGAGGTGCGGGTCTTGAACTGCTGTATTCAAGAGCCATATTCTTCTTTCTACTCCCCTTTGACAGTAGGTGCCTGCAACACAGATTCATCCTTTTTCTTTGGTATCCACTTGTATTTGGATCCAACTGTGTTAGTATACGATTTTGGCACCCATTTGAAATTGGGTCCTCTTTGCTTTTGAGAATTAAATGAAGAATTAGTATGATAAGAGTGAACATGATATGTGCTATACCAAACATCAGGATCTTTACGAGAAGCATGATCATATCTACCATAATTTGAAAATTTTCTAGTAGATTGAGATAACTGGAATAATTGACGTACGTAATATTTCTTGCGAGAATCGACAAGTTTTGGTTTTATACAAGCAACATTCGAAAAAGATTTAGCAGTCTCGTTAATCTCCTGTTTTGGTTTCCATTCAAATTTAATTCCTAGTTTTTTCTTACTCAGTTCTGAAACATTTGAAACTCGTGAGTCATATTTTTGAGAAACAGACGAATGCTTCTTCTTTGGCTTACCAGTAATGATTGGTTTCTATGAATGCTGAGATTTCTTCTTACCTTTCGTATTCTTAGTTTTCACAGAAACTGTTTCATCAACTTTCGTTGATGATTTGCTTTTCACAAACTTACTGGATAATCCAAAGAAATTCACAACAAATGGCGAATGATTAGGAAGTTTAGCATTAAAATAAAATTGATCAAAACAATCATCTAAAACACCATCAGAGTTTAGAAAATCTAACCCTTCATCTAGACCAAACATATCTTTAGATTTTGAAGCCTTGGATGAATTAGAAAGAACAAAATACTTTAGCACAATTGAAAACACATTTTGTTCAACATCAATCAAAAGTCTTTCATTTGTTAAAGAATTCTCAAGTTCAGAAATTTTACTTTCCAAAACGAGAGGAGGGACGTAAACTTTACCTTCAATAGGCTTAGCCTCCATTTCTTTTACAGAATAACTTTGAAAGAAGTCATTTGAAAGAGATTTTGATTGAACATCACTATAACTATTATTCAGCTTCGCATAACGAAATGGAAGTTGAACATTAGATGTGTTCTTTCGTTTTTCTGTTTCCTTGGCTTCATCTTCTTTAGACAGTCCAGTCCAGAAAACTTTAAGCTCAGGGAATCGTCGAGCTAGTTTCAAAAATGTAAAATCATAAAGTGCAGGCACTTCAGATTTACCCTTTTTAAGGTAGTGAGGATTCTCATAACCAATTCCCCAGCTCTCTTTATTCTCTTTGGGTTTGTTTAGATGAATGGTTTGTTCAGTTTGACCCAATGAGTATAACTTCTTTTTCAAAGCATTTAATTTTTCAAGTAAAGATTTGTTTTCTTCGGTACACGAAGAATACATTCTCATAAGCTCTTTGAAATCAAACTCACTTTTTCTCAATTTTGACTTTGTTTCAGCAATCTCTTTAAGAATTATGGTCTGCTATTTTGCATTGGTGTCAATGTTTTTATGTAAAACCTCAATCAATACTTTCTTCCCAACAATATTATCGCTAAGTTTTTGTATTGATTGGTCTTTTTCTTTAATGACACCCTTTTAAAGCTTAAGTTTAGACTCTAATTTTTGGAGTTTTATCATCATGGGTTGCATTTGATTTAAGAAATCAGATTTGGTTAAATCACACACCTCTTCATCAGAATCAGCTTCGGATTTTATCTTCATCTGACCCATCAAGCACAAGTGTGCTGTCTCTTTCTTCTCTTTTTCTGCTGAACCCATGATTGGTTGTGTAGCAGTGAGCTAGCATAGCGAGCTACAATATCGATATGCACCCACACTCAATGTGTGCAGCCGAATTAATGTCCATGCTAGTTGTTTCTTCATCGGAATCCCAAGGGCTTTGTGTGTCTTTCAAATTTTCATTTGTATGTATATACAATATCTATCTTCTGCCACTATCTCCGGCTCCGGCTCCTCCTAATTTGGGGTTTTGGAGGACCAGCACCACCACGGAAACGAAACACCCACAATAGGAAAGGGGAAACTTCCCTTTGCAGTTACCATTGTTGATGGGGATACCTACTTACTGTACCATGCGTCAATAGATCTTGCAGGAAACTCCTCATCAAGCAAGACCAGAAGGCAAAATCAGAAAATCGGCCTTCACAATGATGATTCTCAAAGTGCTAAGAGTCGTTTGCGTATTCCAATGAAAGGGCGGATACAATTGGTTCTAAGAAATCCAGAGAAGACACCTCTTTATACTTTCTTCTGTAATTATGATTTGAGCGACATGCCGGCTGGCACAAAGACTTTCCTAAGGCATAAGGTCACCCTTGCCTCATCCGTTCCAACTTCCAGACAGGGGTGAGAAGAGCTGCAAAGTTCAGAAAGTTGTTGCTCTGGTTAAAACATAACTGGAAACGGACGTGGTGGGTGCAATGGTTATGCTTGCCTGGTGGATGGAGACATGGTTTCCATCTGGGAGGATGCTTCCCATCATGGAACTGACGATAAAGATAATAGTGTATGTTTAAGGGTCAATGGAAACACTGCTACTGTTGGTGCTCTACGTAATGCTCTTCATCTTCGTTTTCTATGTCCTCATAGGAAATGCTCAAGACCGGTGCAAAAGTTCAAATCTGATCCTTTGTCTACACCTCAACAAAATAGCTTAGATAACGACGGGGAGCGGAAGTTTTTCATATGCAACGATTTGAGAGTGGTGTTCCCACAGCGCCATTCAGATGCTGACGAAGGGAAGTTAAACGTGAAATACCATTTCCCTGAAGATCCAAAGTACTTTGATATCGGCTGCTGACAATACCACGTGTATGTACTTGAGGTTGAAGAAGAGAGTATATATATATATATCATAAAAATTGATTGTTTTTGTAGAGAATGTGAAGGGAGTTTTCATTTTCATATGGATGTTGATTTGTATGTTGTGGTTATTTTGTTTATAGATAGGAATAGGAAATAAATGTGATGGTCAAATCAAATGTAATACGAAATGCATTTCTTTTAAGTTTGAAATATAATCTGAATTCACAAGAAAAAAAAAACACATCTAGACAATCTGATCAACCAACAAAACACTGTTCATCAGAGAAAAACCAACCGAGAGCTTCAAGAGAGAAATCGCAAACATCAAATGTTGTAATCCATTGTTTGTAATAGAAAGGTTGGTAAATCATTTGTCTCGTTGCTTTGATAAGAACTTGATAATATTGTGGACCGACATTACCATTTCTGGAAACTTTCATTTTACGGACTGTTCAAGAATCGATTCATTCAATCATGGTTGTTCTTGATGAAATTCATGACAAAGGATTGCTCTCGATGATACAGTGATTGATTCTACCAAATTTTAGAGGCTAATTGCAAGATTTGAGTAGTTTTAAGTTGGAATTTTCGAGAAAATACTCAGGATCCAAAGAATTCGCAGAAAACATGAAGAACTCGCATGTAGAACTTGCACGCTAAAGAATTCGCATATCTCTGTGAATTAATTGTTCTAAGGACAGAATTCGCATAGAGGCTTATACGAAAAGTGAAGATTTCGCACAAAGCCATATAGGAAAAGCTTGGAATTCGCATTTGAGTTTGAGAAATTTTCTAAGGAAGGAATTCGTATCGATACGAATTGTTCGAATTATTTGGGCCTAGAAAATTTCTAAGGGAGGAATTCGCATATCTGAGATAGCATCTTTATACAAGAAGTTCAGAATTCGGACCCTGCTTTATGCGAAATGTGCAGAACTCGCACATAGCCTTATGCGAAAAGCTCAGAACTCACCTACAAGCATATGCAAAAAGTGAAGATTTCTTATCTTTTCTTATGCGAATTGTATTAGTTCATACGAATTGTTGCATGTGAGTAGTATACGAATTCAGTATTTGACTTTATTTTGAGTGCTTTTTCTGTGATTTCTGACAGTTGATTTTTCTAATTATCTGACTAACGATCTTTTCAAGCATTATTTTTCAGATAAATACTAATCATGCCTTACGTAGATGAGAGAGTACACACTGTTCTCACAAAGAGAGATTGGGCATTGGCATACATGCTTGAAATTCCCAAAAATGGAAGTTGAACATGAACAACTCAAACTTCAGAACTCAAAGTTGAAAGATGAAATTGATGCACTGAATGTCAAACTGACAAAAGCTGAAACTCTAGTTTCCACATATCAGACTAAGGGAAATGAATGGCTCAAAAGAGTTGATGAGAAAAGCAAGAAAGAGAAAGCTGAATTTGAGAAAACTTTCAACCAGAGATTATCTAATTTTTCTAAGAAAGTTGAAAAAGAGAAGAAATAGTTAGAAATCAGATATGCCAAACTTTCCAAACAAGTTTCTGAATTTGAGAAAATTGTTATTACTGAAAGAGATACTTTTGAAAAGGAAAAGAAAAATATTGAAAAGAAAAATGTTGTGCTTTTCAAAGAAATCTCAGAGAAAAATTAGAACTTGGAAAAAGAGTTTGAATCTGATTTTTTTTTTTTGAAAATGAGATTTCTAAACTCACAAGCAAGTTAGCTTCTTTATCTTCAGACATTCTGAAAGGACTGAAGAATAGATCTGATCTGCAAAGCAAATTTGATAAACTTTGCAATGAAAAATCCAAGTTGAATGACAAGATCAAACAACTTGAGAAAGCTAATGCTGATTTATCTGACAAGATAACATCTGAAACACCTGACTTATCCTCTTATGATGATGATTCAATTGAATCAGTATGTTCATTTCTATTAGTATCCAACCTATTTCAAAAGATGGTTTTCAAGAAAAAGAATGTCAAACCAGAAATCTTGAAACCATATCAGAATAAAACTTCCAATTCATTTTATATCAAATCTGTTGATAAATATGCTTCTTATTCTTCAAATTCTGATTTTAAAGCTTCTAAGAGACAAAAGATGATATGGGTTGTGAAGGGATCTCCTGAATCAATGAAATACCAAAAATCATCTGCACAAGTTGCACAGAGAAACAAGAACAGAGCTGCAAAAGGTAAATCTTTTACTCCTGATTTTGTCAAGTTTACAAAGCATCTTAGCAGGTTAGCAAAAAGAAAACTTTGTTGTTCTTATTGTTACACTGATGATTTTGTACATAAAGCACACATCAACAAAATGTATTATTCCTACAAGAACTTTTCTGATACTGCATTTCCCAGAGGTGAAAACCACTCAAAGAAGTTTTCACATACTAACCATAATGGACACAAATTCATCTGGGTATCAAAACCAGTTAAACCTGTGATGCAGGAGCCTGTACTCAAGATGGAGTGAAATTGGCTATGACTTCTGAGTAAAGCAGCTCAGGACTCATTCTTCAATGATAAAGGATTATGACTTCTGAGTAAAGCAATTCAGAACTCATTCTTCAATGTTAAAGAATGATGGCTTATGATTACAATAGATCAGGACCCGATCTTCAATGTTCAAGTGATGACTTTAGAAAGAATCTTAGAATGTCAAATAATTTAAGGGAGTTTTTCTTAGCTATGATCATTTTGATTTTGGGAAGATTGTTCTTCAAAGAATATCTTTATAAGGGAGAAACAGATCTTAATTGTTATATTTTTCTGTCAGGATCGTAACTCAAACAAGAATTTAATTCACACACACTCAGAATCAATGCTAAAGAAGTTGCGGAAAAACACTTTAAAACTAACAATCAATGGAACAGTATATAAAACTCAAATCACAAGTTTATATTGATTCAACTTGATGATTACACACAAAACCTCAATCTGTTGAACAGGCTCAACAGACGTTCTATACTTCTCTATAGAAAGGATTCTATTTATCTTGAGGTTAATTCTCTCTAACAAAACATATTGAATTAATCTATCAAATACTTCTATACTATATATACAAGACTGATTACAAGATAATTATCAAAATAAAATTGATCTTCAGTCCATAATTATCTCCTTTACTTTAGCTTCAATCTATACAGCTGTCTTCATTCCCATACGGAGTCTTCATCTCATAAGCAACACTAACTTCATGAGCAGTATTAATTCTGAACTAGCAGTATTAATCTCAGCAAGCAGTATTAATTTTGTCTCAGCAGTATTAACTCCTTCAAATTATGATCTGGCAGTACTAACTTCCTCAGGCAGTAGTAATAGTCATGTCTAGCAGTATTAACCATCCTTAGCACATTTCAGACCCAACATTTTCAAAAAGAGAAAACAAATTGATATTTTTATATTTTTATATGTATGTAGATATGAAGGGGGAGCATATCCATACAATTTCAAAAGATCCATCTCATGTCAAGGGGGAGCCAGCAAGATAACACATAAATGATGAGAAAATCAAAGATCAAGAGAGCAAAGTCATGTCAAATACAAAAGGGGAGATTGATATTAAGTCAAGGGGGAGCTGAATACAGAAGCTATAGTTTTCACTCTCTTGGCAGATTTGACTTCCACAGCAACATGTTCTTCCTTCTTTTCTTTAGCCTTTTCTTTTGAAGGAGTGGTTTCCTCACTCTCAGGGAAGGGTTGTTGGATATTGAGATCATGTCTCTCTTTCATTTGTCTTTCAAACTCAACCCTTTGAGTGAAGTCCCCTTGAAGCTTTGCCATTTCCCTTTTATATAGCTCTTCAACTCTGCTGTGTGACATCTTAGCAAACATCTCTTCTTTTACACCAATTGAGCCTTTCAGAAAGTTTATCATTTTTCTCCTTTCTTGATTGGCCAAATAGGTCTTAGAAGGTTGTCTTTTCTGAATCTTTGCTGGCAATCTGTGCTTGGATGCTTTCACTGTACTTTTCTTGGCCTCAACTGCAGCTTTCAAGCTCTTTTGATTTTCCTCATTCAGCTTAGTGGACAGATCTAGAGAAATCTGCCTATCTTTGGCCTTCTGAGTTTCTTCTTCTTGTTGTAGCTCAGCCTGCAGCTTCTTAGCCAGTTCCTCATCTAGTTCAATCTGTTTTAGCTTCTTTGGTGGCTTTGCAGATTCATCCACCTTTGTCTTCCTTTCCTCTTTAGTTCAGCCTCACTGGTTTCTTTCCTTTTTAGCTCAGGGCCTCCCTCTTTGATTCCCACTCCCTTGGCCTTTTGAGTGGCTTTGGGAGTGTCTGTTTTGGCCTTTAGAAGGGTTTCTGCCATCTCTATTTCTTCAACAGAAAGCCCTATTACTGTTACTGCTACTGCCACTGTTTCTACTTCTTTACTAGTTTCTGCTTCTTTGCCCTTCTCCCCCTCAAAAGTAGACTTCATCCCATCAGGCCTTTGCTTGTTAGATCCAGTTCTTGACTCCCCCTTATTCTCCCCCTTTTTGGAAGCATCATGAGGGATGCTCCTCTTCTTCAGTATAAACGTGGTTCTTTTCTTCTTTTGCACTTTCTTTAGAACCAATTTCTTGAGGTTGCTGATCTGTACCTGTTGGGAGAGGATTATCTATTGCATCTCCTCTATGATTTTGCCCTGAGATAGGAAATCCTTATTTATATTTGCCAACGTTTCCATCAATTCATCATAGGTATATCTATCCTCACCACCTTTAGGTGTGTTTACCACCCTTGGAGGATCACTGGAACTTTTAGTAGGGGTCCTCTGCCTAGCAGAGGCACCTTCTACCCCCTTGGTTTCTTGGCACCGGGGTCCTCTGGATGATTGCTCACCCAAAGTTGCCATGGGGAAGGTCTTAGATATGTTCACACTATCCTGCCCTGCACTTTGTGCAAAGTCAGTAGTGTGAGCCTTACAGTCCATATGCTCAACCTGCTCCTTAGTGAGCACCTTCTTGGGGTTGGGAGACACCCCTGTGGTTTCCCTATCGATATTCTCTAATGGAGAATGCTCCATTATAGGGCTTGAAGGCTGTGGGGGTGAAGGTACAAGAAGGGAAGGAACCTTCTTTACCTTTTTTCCTTATATATAATTTGGTGATGTTTGAAGTTGGCTTTTTAAGAAGGGACTAAGGGATGGTAATAGAAATGAGTGGTGTTGGTAGGTCATCAGTTTGGTTGTCAGATGAGGGCTTTGACACTGATGCCTTACCATGGGAAGGAGACACACCCATCATTGTAGAGAACAATGGTGTGTCAATACCTGAGGAGTCCTTACTAGTCCTCCTCACATTGGAAAACACCTTCCCTTTTGGGACCTTTGGTACATATACCTCATTAAAATGAGGTAAATCCGTCAATTCCTTATTCAGTATAGCTTGCACAAACCTGGGATACATATAAAAAGATTTTGTTTTGGTATCCAGGTTTGACAGTAAGTCATTTAAGATCATTTGCGAAAAATTGAACTTCCTGGAGGTTGCTAAGCATACCATAGCATAAGCAATGGTACTGCTGAACTCACTCCAGCCAGTTGTTTTCTTTGAAATGCAGTGCTGGAGGGTATGAACAAAAAATCTCCACTGAGGAGAAAATTTGTTCTTGAAAACTTATATACCTCAGTAGGACCTCCATATCCCATTCTGCTTACATTTTCAAAAAGATCTTCCTTGGGTAGAGATGTTATACCTGAGGCATCATCTAAAAGTAGATGAATGCGAATGGTCTCCTCCGAGATGGTCAGGGGTTTATCACAAACCCTTGACTTGATAACCTGAGTACCCTCTTCATTATGGATGGTGGCATTTGCCCAGAACTGTCTTTGATGCTTCACATAGATTGTGAGATTGACCGTCAAAGCGTGGGCGATATGTGTGGATTTTAGGAAGTCCACAATCTGATGAAATCCTTCGGCTTGGTTGGGATTATTCAGCATTGCCAACTCATTGTGGTCATCGACAAATACAAGACTTGTCATTTGAGAGAGATTTGACTGCGAACTAGGGTTAAGAGCTTGAAGAGCAAGAATGTTAGCGAGAACAAGAGAGAAAGAAGATAAATAAGTGCAAGAAATTCAAAGAGCCGTTTTGATTTTTGGCGGACTAAGGGGGTATTTATACAACCAATAAAACAGTTAAGAGCAGTACTAATTTACATTAGCAGTAGTAACTGACCCCCACAGTAGTAATTCTTTGAAGCAGTATTAAGTACACTAGCAGTATTAACTAACTCGCAGTATTAACTCATATTAGCAGTACTAACACATAATGGCAGTACTAACACAGACTAGCAGTATTAACACAGACTAGCAGTATTAACACAGACCAGCAGTAGTAACCCTGATTAGCGGTATTAAATAAGTCAAGCAGTAGTAACTTTACACTGGCAGTGTAAACCACCTAGCAGTCGTAATCATACTTAACCATTTTTGAAAAAAAATTCATGAGTAATATAGTGAGCAATATTAACTGAACTAGAAGTACCAAGTAGCCAATCAAAACAACCTGAAACATTTAAACACACGGGGGTTAATAGCACCAATTTAATGAAAGTAAATAAGGAGGAATCTATATAGGTACATAAAGAGAATGAGAATATACTTATTCATTGTTCATCATGCCCACACTTGTGACCAAGAATGTGAATCTACCCACATCAAAAGATTTTGTGAATAGATCAGCAAACTGGTTACTTGTGTGTACTTTCTGAACCTGAATTAGCCTCTTCTCATTACAGTCTCTGATAAAATGGTACCTTCTTTCTATATGCTTTGTTTCTGAACCTGAATTCTTTTGAAGTTTTGTAGGCAGGATTTGTGGCCTGTCATGTGCCTAGAGCAACCACTATCAACATGCCAAATGCTCTTCCCTTTTAGCTGTTGGTTGCCCTGCACATAAAGTAGAACAGTCAGTTTTTAATAGGAACCCAAGCCAAAGTGGTCTTGGGTTTCCCATTCTCATCAACATATTCACAATCAGTTTTGATGAGCTTTTCAGACTGGGGAATCTTATGGCTTGAATACTTTGTCACAATAATGGGTCTGTTACTGGAAGCAGTACTAACTTGATTGGCAGTACTAACTTTGTTAGCAGTACTAACATCATTAGCAGTACTAATTAGGTTAGCAGTACTATTGCTTACAGCAGCATTATTTCTGTCAGCAGTTCTATTTGAAGTAGCAGTACTAATAGCTTTCTTTATTTTTGGAACCCATACCTGGACAAAGTTGTTTGCTTTCTTCTTCATTAAGTTACTCCTTGACTTATTTGGAGTATTTTTCTTTGATTTTGCAAACTTGTTTTGAGCATGAGATTTTATAGGTGCTCTTTTTACATTTTCAGTCATATGATTCCTTCTTTGATTCCTATAACCAACAGGATTTTGTATAACAGGATTTTGAAAATTTATCCTTTGGTTCATAGGATTGAAATAACAGTATTTGTCAATATGATTAAGCTTTCCACAAATAAAACAAGGTTTTGGTCTATTGATTTTACTCAGATCAACCCCTTGTTTTTGTGCCCACTGATTATTCCAGTTTCTTTGATTACCCCTTGTTTTATCATGTTTTTGGGGCTGATGCTGTTTACATGTACAGGGATTCACAACTGTGGTCTGCATATAGTGGACTCCCTCTACCTTTCCCTTTTCTCTCTTTGAGCTATCCACCTTTTCACTCTTGATGAATGTTTACCCCCCCCCCTTCATTGGTAAGAATATGATTTTCTACAGGAATATCTTCTGCATTCTTACTCTCTGAATTCTCTTCCTCATTCTCTTCTTCAACCACCACACTATCTATAGGATCTACTTCTGTTGCTCTTATAGGTAAGTCGTCCTTGTTTTGGTTTTCTAAGAGATCTGAAGAGGGAGGGATGTAGTTATTGTTATAAGGTGGAGGTGTTGCATTGTATCCTATACCACTCTTGATCTTATCATGAACTTGAGCTTTAATCAAAGAGTCCATTGCTTTGGAAGCATAAGAAAACTTCTCAATGTCAAGCTTAGCTTTCTCATACTCACTCTTTATCTTCTCACACTCCTCTTTAGACTTTTCTATTTGAATCTCTAATTGATTTTTCTCCCACTTCCAGTAATTTGTGTCATAGTAGTGCTGAAGTTCATTGGCCTTATAAGCCTTGATTTGATCTTCAAACTTCTCAACAATCACTTTATACTCTCTTATATCTCTCTCTAACCTTTTAAGATCGTCACACATGCTTTGGTTATGATCCCTGTACTTTTGTACAGTCTGAAGACACTCTTTAGTGCACAGTTTAGTTTTTACCTCTGTTGGAATATCTGTGCTTGAATATTCTGAGACTTCTGCCATCAGGGCTTGATTCTGAACAGCTTCTTCTACTTGATCACTCCAATCAAATCTCATTCCTTCTTGAGAAACAAGATCTTGAGTGAAGTTTCTGTTGTTTTGGAAGCTTGAGGAATGTGCTTGCTGATGGTTGATGCCATGTTGTTGAGGAATTCCTCCTCTGCATTCTTTTGCAAAGTGTCCCATTTTGTGACGCTTGTAGCACTCCACCTTTGACTTGTCAAACCCAGCACCATCTTCTCTCCTCTGAGAAAAGTTATTCCTTACAGTCCTCTTTATGAATCTCTTGACCCTCATAGTTAGCATAGCCATCTGCCACTTTATATCCATCTCCTCAAGGTCATATGCATTAATTTGTTCAAGATCATCATTAATTAAACCAGAATTAGCATGACTAGCAAGAAAAGCTTCTAATACAGAGTCATTAGATACATCCTGCTTAGATACATAAGCAGTACTAACTGATTCTGTATTAGCAGCAGAATCAGTAGTAGAAGAAGATGATAAAAGAGCAGCATTATGAGTGTATCCAGATGGTCTCTTCTTGGCTTCAACTTCAGCCTCAAATACCCTTAAGTCATTATAAAGATCGTCTAGTTCTTTGTCTTCCAGCTTGTCATTCTGTCTAAAGAAGACAATATACATGGTCCATTCATCTCCAAGGGACCTTAAGAACTTTCTGTTTACATCATCTTGATCAATCTGCACTCCAACAGTAGCTAGTTCACCAATCAGCTTGTTAAACCTGTCAAAAGTTTGAGTCATGGACTCATTCTTAGTTGACATGAAGTTTTCATACAGTTGCTTCAATATTGCCTTCTGATTTCTCTTGGTACTTTTGGTACCAGAGAATCTCTTCTCTAGAGCATTCCAAAGCATCTGGGCATCAGTGCAGTTGCAGAATTGGTGTTGATAGTCATTACGAATAGCCAAGAGTAGTGTGCTCAAGGCTTTCATCTCTGTCTGCCTTGTCTTCCTCTCTCCATCTGTCTTTGGTGGGATTCTTTTTCCATCTTCACCAATCTTTCCTTCATTAGATAGTCCATTCTCAATGATGTCCCACATGGAGTAATCTGTGAGAAGAATGCATTGCCTGATCCTAATCTTCCACATGTCAAACTCATTAGATCTGAGCATTGGAACCATTGAGACCAGAACGCTATCACTTGAACCGTCCATGATGATTGTTGTTTTTCTGAGTTTAACAAAGCTCTGATACCACTTGTCAGGATCGTAACTCAAAAAATAACTTAATTCACACACACTCAGAATCAATGCTAAAGAAGTTGCGAAAAAACACTTTAGCACTAACAATCAATGGAACAGTATATAAAACTCAAATCACAAGTTTATATTGATTCAACTTGATGATTACACACAAAACCTCAATCTGTTGAACAGGCTCAACAGACGTTCTATACTTCTCTATAGAAAGGATTCTATTTATCTTGAGGTTAATTCTCTCTAACAAAACATATTGAATTAATCTATCAAATACTTCTATACTATATATACAAGACTGATTACAAGATAATTATCAAAATAAAATTGATCTTCAGTCCATAATTATCTTCTTTACTTTAGCTTCAATCTATACAGCTGTCTTCATTCCCATACTGAGTCTTCATCTCATAAGCAGCACTAACTTCATGAGCAGTATTAATTCTGAACTAGCAGTATTAATCTCAACAAGCAGTATTAATTTTGTCTCAGCAGTATTAACTCCTTCAAATTATGATCTGACAGTACTAACTTCCTCAGGCAGTAGTAATAGTCATGTCTAGCAGTATTAACCATCCTTAGCACATTTCAGACCCAACATTTTCAAAAAGAGAAAACAAATTGATATTGTTATATTTTTCTATGTATGTAGATATGAAGGGGGAGCATATCCATACAATTTCAAAAGATCCATCTCATGTCAAGGGGGAGCCAGTAAGATAACACACAAATGATGAGAATATCAAAGATCAAGAGAGCAAAGTCATGTCAAATACAAAAGGCGAGATTGATATTAAGTCAAGTGGGAGATGAATACAAAATTATCTTCAAAAGGGTTGTAAGTGTGTCAGTGTGTGTAAAACTTTTTGAAACTTAAAATGAGTTAAAAATGTCATTGTTGGAAGATTTCCATTTATGGAAAGTTTCTATTTTTGGCAATTTTGGAAAAGTTTCTTAAAAAGGCAAGTTTCCATGTTTAGAAAATTCTCACACACAATTGTCTATCCTTCTAGACAATTCGCATCCATCTCTCATATGAAAAGTGTGTGGTCCTATAATATCGTGCCACGTGTCAAATTCGTTCCAGGGTATTAATACGTATGTTTTCTAAGTTACCCTCACTTTTCGTAAGTTCTTATTGTGTACGAGTTCTTGAGGGCATAAAAACCCTAAACCCTCGTCTGCGACTTCATCTTCGATCTTTGATCTTCTTGTTTTATTTGATTTAAGGTGTAATATTGTTCTTTTTGTTTGTATCTTGTTTATTGTGTTCTTTGTATCTTTGTTTCTTTGCAGGTGTACCCTAAACTGGATTAGATTTAGGATTCGATAATGGAATGTTCATCTTCATATTCGAATGACTTTGAACTTTTGAAAATTTGAACCATTGATTCTATTTTTTGTGTTGATTAGGACTCAAAGATATTTTAATTCGTCTAAATCGAACCCTAATCTTGATAATTTTTACCCTAATTTCAATTTTTTTGTGACTTGATTCGATGATTGACTCTTTAAACTGTTCTTGAACAAATCTTGGATTTTGATGTTCCTAATGGTCCATAATCTCAGATTAATTTTGTTAAAGTTGTTAATATACATAAATCGAGCTTAATGAACAAAGTTTTGGGTTAAAAATAAAAAAAATCTTGATTTCCAGATTCTGGGTTTGTATAGTGTTCTTGAAGTTCTTAACACTTAGAATACTTCCAAAGTTGAAATTTTTGAATATTCAAAGTTATACGAATTCTAGATGAAATCAGTACATACAAATTCTTGGTCTTCATGTCTATTTTTTTAAGTCTAAAATTCGTATAATTGGTTCATACGAATTCTGAGGTTGTCAAGTTTATATTCTTCTAAGTGAGGAATTCGTATATAGCTTTCATACAAATTCTGTCAAGGTTTCATTGTTTTTAATTCACCAAGTGAGAATTCGCATATTCCTGTCATGCGAATTCTACACTTAGCATTTTTCAAAAGATGGTTTTCAATGTTAAATTTTCTGATTTTGTACTAACCACTTGGACCCTGTCCAAAATTGTTAATTTCTTTCAGGTACAAATAGCTGAACCATCAGTTGATCAGCATGTTCAGATGGGTGAAAATTCACCAAATGAGGCATCTCAAGAACATCCTATGCTTTCATCTAGATCAGACTTTCAAGTACCACCGAATGTCAATCCTGATCTATTCCTCATTTCACCATCAGAGATGAAACCTCAACAGCCGAACAATCATCATCTTCAGTTCAGTATCAACATTGATCGTCTTGTCCTGGATATATTGAAGAATCATCCACTCAGAAATGCCTTAACAGTCCAAGCAGCAGTTCCAGAGTTGTATGTTGAACAAGCCTGGAAAACTATCTGTTTCAGTCATGTAAAAGAACAAGGAGAAAGAATTCCTATCTTCAAGCTGGAAATTGATCATTTCACTTCTGTACTGAATCTAGATAGAATTAGGTTTATGCTTAGTTTGCCAGCTCCTAATGCTAGAGAAGGAAGAAACTCATATGATGAACTGCCATCTGATGCAGAAGTTTTCAAAGGCATCAGAGATATGGGTTATCTTGGCCAACTGACTCTGGTCAACCACTTCAAAAAGAATAACTTTTCGGCGTTCTACTACACCCTGTTCTCAGACATTAGCAGGTGTCTTACTGCAAAGATTTATGGAACCGACAATGCAAGTATTCATATTCTGAAGTTGTTTTACTCTGTGGTTCATGATCTGCACATTGACTATGCAAGTATCTTTTGGACTGAACTGTATGAGAAAGTTGTTGCCAAGAAGACTTCAAAATCTCCAAACTACATTCCATACAAGAGTTTTATGACTGTTATTGCCAGGAGCATGCCATGGAGCAACAGAAAGATTCCTACCAGAATTAACCATTCACTTGCACCGGTAAGTGAGATGAGATACTTGATGAAGCAGAAGAGAGAATTCACTTTTTCCATGCTTGTGCCAGAAAGCTTATTAGACTATGTTGATCCAGAGTGCGATAGTATGGTAGCTTATAGAGAGTCTATGGGACAACCAGGACCGGTTGACCCTACCCAAGGCTCAAACCGTAGGAGAGCGGAGTCCGTGAGGGTTTCTGATACCACGGGAGTACAGAAACGGGGAGCAAAGAGAAAAAATACTGAGAGGGGCTCTGGAGGGGTTAGGAGACCTAAACTGGAAGCATCAGGGCCACAGGTTATTACCCTACGTTCAGTGACACCTCCTGCTGATGAAGGTCCAGGCTCTGATAATGATCTGGATCAAGCAAACCTGGCGGGTAATGATAGTGATACAAGTGAAGTTTTGTCTACAACAAGCGACACTGAAAATGTTTCTAAGGATGATGAGGACACTGAAACAGAAATTGTTGGAGATGATAATTCTGATGATGGTGATGACAATAATGATGATGGTGCTGATACTCATGCTGAGAATATTCAAGTACAAGCTGATGATGTACAGGATCATGCAGAGAATGTTGATATATTTGAACCTTTCTATGGTACTGATGCCATGGAAATTGATGATCAAGTAAATGCTACTGTGAATACTGTACTGGGAGATATAAGGAGTTCAGAGGGAGTATTAGTTGAAAATTCAGAAAAGAGAGTGAGTGAAAATGTTGAAAAAGAACATGGTGAGCGTGTGTATTCCCAAACCTACTTATCCAAAAGGTCAGCCACATCTACCACTTCGCCGCATTTGTTGAGAGCAAGTGTTGAAACAGACATAAGTCGCCCACTTATGCAAATGCATACCCAGTCCAACCACTCCATCTCTTCTCAATAAGAGTTAGTTTCAACTTATCACGGGGATATAGCACAAAGTCTACCGGTTTCTCACTCTGAGATTCAAGGTATTGAAAATAGAGAGCAACAGCCCACGTTCTCAACTTCTTTGAATGCACCTTTAAGTCTAGTGCCTTTTGAATTGCCAATTTTCATTCCTAGGACACACTTTGAAATTTCTAGTATCGGAAGTCTTGGTGACCCGATTGGAACATCCAGAGTAGCTCTGCAATCCGGACTACGAGGACTGGATGGAAGTCCTGTCATTGATACATCTTTTCCACCAATGAACACAAGCCATGCGGTTGGTTCTACTACTGTCATGCAAACGGATAATCTACGTGATTCCGGTGTTACTCACCCTGACTTCGTGTCAATGGAAATACTCGGCGGCGCCTTAAAGGCTGTTGAAAACAGGATGTACAAGAAGTTTGAGGAGGAAATTATTGGTGTTAGAAGGTTGTTAAAAGGGAAGGATCCGACATTCAAACCTGAGCCTACTCAAAAATCCCAGTCAATTCCACAAAATCTCAGCCTGCTGCCTTATCCATTGATGAGCTGAAGTCGTTGTTGTTTGCCAAACTGTTACAACAAGCTCCGGATAACCAACAAGACATAGATCTTTTTTCACTTCTGCAATCCTACCTTCAACAACAAGCGCCACAATCTGTGAAACTAGAAGATTTGGTTAGTGCCTCTGAGTTTACTTCTTTCAAATCTGATGTTCTGAATGCCATCTCTAACAGATAGTGCAAATATCTTGCAAAACCTAAGCAGTTGTTTCTATACCAAGACATGATCCTGATCAAGATCACGATCATGAGGGGGAGAATAGGGAGAAACAGGCAGCTGCTGAATCTGGTGATGTGGTTATGGTAGATGAAAGAGCTGGTGATGTCAATGTGACAATGTTGTACATAGGGAAAAGGAGACTGATCATAATGAGCTTATATACTATATGTCAACCAGGAGGTAGAACCAAGGGTTGAAAAGCCTAAGGTTGCTACAAGGGGGGAGATTTTGCTGGTAACAGGTTTGAAAGCTTATGTTGTTATTGATTTGTCTTCGTATGATGAAGAAGATTCCAGTGAGAAATATGATCATTTCTGGAAGGTTAAGGAGGAAGAGAATGATAATCTGATGTTTGATGTTGATGACATTCCAGAAAATGAATCTAGTGTTCTTGATACTATTCTAGAATCTCAAGAGGACATTCAGCTAATCCCTGTTCAGAATGAGATTCTAGAAGTTAATGTTGAAGCCCCTATCATCCCATCTATCAAAGAAATCAGTGTTTCTGGTCCTTCTGAAGTTCCAATTGATCAGAATATGTCAAGTCCTCAAAGAGTCCCAAGTCTAGTGCAAGATATGCCACCAGAGCAAAGCCCTGAGCAAAATGTTCAAAATGCTCAAGATGACCAAGCTAAAGGAGAAAGGCAGAATGATGAGAATGTTCACGTACCCGACGTGCCTAGAGAAGAGGCAGGACCTTCAAATGCTTCGGAAGCACCTATTGTACCATTTGAAGCTGATATCAGGCATATGAGATGTGCTCTCCGAGTCCCATTTCTAGAAGAGCAAATGAAGAAGATATTTATCCATAGGGTAAGGGAAATGGATAAATAAAAGGTTTTGGGAGTTCATAATCAGCCTAAGGAATATCAGGAGGGCTATGCCAACATGATGAACTGGCCGAGACAGGTTGAAAGGGTTGTAAAGAACAAATCTGGTATAGTAAATGTCAGGGAAGTCAGATTAAAGAGTTTATGAACATTTGGTATCCTATATTCTTCGTGCAAAGGAGAGATCTTACTCATTGCAGATTCACCGAGGCTGACTTTTGTTTTTTGAATGTTGAAGACATTGAATTTCTCTATCACCATTTCAGAAGCTTAGTCATAAGAAGGGAAAATATCATTTTTGCTTTGGAAGTTGTCAAACGGTTCATGAGAAGACATATTTTCTACACGTACTGTTATGATTTTCAATTGGGGATAGAAATGAATCAGAGAAAGTTTTATATGATCAAGCCCAATCTGACCTTACCTGATATCAACAACTATGATCACTGGAGGAACCAGAGTTGGGAGTAGTCTACAAAAATGATCAGAATGAAAAGAGATTCTTCAGAGTGTCTGAAATTGCCAAGTTTTCTGATGGAACTCTAAAGGTTATAAGACTGCAACTTGACTCCAGGTACAAGGAAAGTGAGAGAAGAAGAATGCAAGGAGAAGATCATTTGCCTAGAAGAGTGAAGATGGTCATGTTAAGAATTCTGGAGGCGATTGATGATATAATAGTGTTTAGAAGGGGGGTCAGGAATTTTGAATCGCTTTTGGGAATCAGACAAGGAAGTTATTCAAGATGGGGAAGATAAAGCTTTTGTTATTTGATCTAAAAGGGGGAGATTATTAAAGCATAGTTTAGATCAAATAATATTGTTTAGAGTGTTGACTTTTCATGTAAGCTTTTGTAGAGGTCAAGGCTTGTTTGACCCTATATAAAGCATTGTCTTTGTCTTGTTTTTAAAAAAGTATGAAGTATGTGTAAAGCATGTAAGAGTGTTGTAATTGCGTTCAAGAGATATATGACTATGACACTTTTGGCTCATCTCTCTCTCTCTCTAAATCTTGTCTCTAAATTTGTTCTTTAATTGTCAAATGCTTGAAATCTAGGATCACATCTAAGCCACATGTAACTATGACGTCTCACTTAGATGGAATACGGTGCCCCTTATATATATATATATATTCTAAATATATTCCTTGAGCTTCGGAATGTCATCGGTGAAGCCAACGACCATCCTAACTTTTCTCTTGTAGGATCACATGATTGCCTCAATACAATACACATGTTAAATCTTATGATCACCAGTCTTGGCAAACTCGCAGGTTCGAATTTTTGGTCATCGATAAAGGTGACTCATATGTTAAATCTTATGATCGCTAGTATTGGCAAACTCACAAGTTCAAATTCTTGGTCACCGATAAATGTGACTCACATGTTAAATCATATGATCGCTAGTCTTGGCAAACTCACATGTTAGAATTCTTGGTCACCGATAAAGGTGACTCACATGTTAAATCTTATGATCACCGGTCATGACAAACGCATATTAAAATTTATAGCCGCCAATAAAAGGGACTCGCACGTTGAATCTTATGATCGCTGGTCATGGCAAACGCAAGTTAAATTCATGATCCCCAAAAAAGCGACTCACATGTTTAATCTTATGATGGCCATTCATGGAAAACTCATAGTTTAAAATACATGATCACCAATAAAGGTGACTCGCGCGTTGAATCTCATGATTGCTTGTCATGACATATGTTCGACTTTGTGTGTCCCTGAAATCAAGTTTCTAATTCACAAACAAATTAAACAAACAAGATTGTTTAAACTACCTGTTTGATTCAATTTCACAAATCACAATGTTTACAAATGTTTCTCTCTCTCTCTCTAGACGACTCTTTCTCTCTCTACAATTCTCTCTGAATGCAATCTCAATTTCTAGTCATCTACCTATTAAACAACAAATAAAAACTATTTATACCTAGCTACAAATAACAAGGAAACAAAAACAATATAAAGACTTTGACTTTATTACACTTTGACTTTGACTTTCACTGAGAGTTGACTTTTCAGCTTTGACTTCTTGTACTTTGACCTCTAGTCTTCATGATCTTGTATCCAACATATTTCTGCTCTAACAATCTCCTCCTTTGGATTCAAGATCATCTTTGAAAGATTTAGCAGTTCAGTCTTCTCTTCAAGCTCAAAAAGTACAATCTCCTTCTTTGAACTAAATTTCTTCAATAAGCACAAACATTGCAGTATTCTCTTTCTTTGACTGTATTCTTCCCAAGTCTGTCTCTGAACAAAATTAACAATCTCCCCAAAATATGGTAGAAACGATCTTCAATAATCTCTTCAAAAATTACCACACAACTCTTTCAGACTTCGGAAAAAATCATCTTCAGATTTAGCTCGACTTGCTTCAGCAAATAATCTTCAAAGAAAATTTCAGTAAAATCAGCACATCTTCAAACATCTTTGACTTTGCTTGAACAATCTTTCAAACTTTCAAACTTTGAACTTTATCTTCTTCAACTCTTTATCTTTAAAATTTATGATCCAGACATTTCTGTAAATCATCTCCCCCTTTTTGATGAATAGAGGATTTATAGCATCAAAACTTTTTCCAAGAAATGTCTCTGAAATTCGTTTCGGACCACTGATCTATTATAATAAGCCTCTGATTCGTTGCCAATTCGAACAAGGTATTCATCCAGATCTTTTCAAATCTAGACAAAAATAATCATGTAACACCTGAATCAATAAATGAATCAGTTAATATGCCTATCAGTAACACGAAGTTACTGTGTGTAACGGATACACATAGGAAAGAAGCTTTTTGATGTTCACTCCCCCAGGGCTTCCATCCAGTCATCGAAACACCAGAAAGGAAATTTCTATGAATGTTATGACAAGAAAACAAATTCGTTGTGTGTTCATTTCTGATCATTTTTCATACAATGTCAGATTTTTCAAACAAGTCTCTTGCATTCATGTTTATTCTTTCAATTGTGTGTCCCTGAAATCAAGTTTCTAATTCACAAACAAATTAAACAAACAAGAATGTTTAAACTACCTGTTTAATTCAATTTCACAAATCACAATGTTTACAAATGTTTCTCTCTTTCTCTCTCTAGACGACTCTTTCTCTCTCTACAATTCTCTCTGAATGCAATCTCAATTTCTAGTCATCAATATCAGGTTCAGAAGTTTGAAGTATTGTAGAAGATGAAGAACACACTTTAGAATTAAAATGAAAATATGTGTTCTTTAACACTGTAGAAAATACATCTTGTGTTAATTCACTCAAAATTCTTTCATCAGATAAAAGATTTTCTAACTCAATTATTTTACTTTCTAATACGAGTGGAGGAACATAAATTTTGGCTTGAATAGGGTTTGCCTCCATCTCAGAAGAAGAATAACTAGCAAAGTAATCACTTGAAAGAAATTTTGGTGTTTCAGAAAGATAACTATCATTCAGTGTTTCATAACAAAATGGTAGTTGCATTTTCTTTAAATTCATTCTTTTCTCATTTTCTTTTGCCTCAACTTCCTTTGATGATTTGGTGACAAATTTGGGTTTCAAATGAGGATATTTAGCAGCAGCATACATAAAATTTGCATTATATAAAGCTGGTTGTTTTCTGATAGCTTTTTCTAGGTAATGAGGATTATCATAACCTAGTCCCCATTTTTCTTTAAAATCAGCTTCTTCATTAGGTGTATTCAAGAAAATAGTTTGATCTGTTTGACCTCGAACATATAATTTTGCTTCCAAACCATTTACCTTTTGCTCTAAAGTCTTGTTCTCAACCTGTAGTTTAAACGCTTTTAGAACACATTCTTGTTTTTCAGAATCAGACTTAGACAATTTTGTTTCAAAATCAGAAATCTTATTTTCAAAACGAATCTTTTCATTTTTAAGATCAAAAACAGATTTGCGTAAAGAATCAATTAAATCTTTGTTCCCAATAATTGATTTATTAAGCTCAAAGATCTGTTGATTTCTCCTAGCAACTCTGTCTTTTTCCTTTTTCAGTTTGGATTGAAGGTCTTAAAGTTTGACCATCATGGATTCCATTTTGGTCATGAAATCATTTTCAGTTAAGTTCATTACCTCGTCAGCAGTCTCATCATCAGAATCATCATATTTCACCTCTTTTCCCATCAAGCATAAGTGGGCTGACTCTTCTTGTTCTTCCTCCACATCAGAATGATCCAACCGGAATTCGTCTTCTGCCAATAATGCCTTGCCAGCTTCCTGTTGCTTGGCCAAGAGCATTTTGTTTTTATAATACTCCGAGTTGCGAACCTTTGGCTTCTGACAATCTTTTGCGTAATGTCCGACCTTGCCACAGTTGTAGCATTTGATCAGATCATCACCTTTCTTTTCAGTACTGGTGTAGTCATTCACATACTTTTTCTTTTCTTCCGACTTCTTCTCAACAAATCTACTTCCTTCCACTATTTCTCTGTGCTCGTGGTTCTTTGAGCTTGATGAAGAGTATCTCTGAGAATTAGACCCCGGTTTCTTGTAGAATTTCTTTTGAAAATCAAGGGTCAGTAAAAGCATTGCTTGCTTATGATTCTCTCCATCATCTCCATCAGATTCAGATTCTGATTCAGAACTGGACAACACTATCTTCTTCTTATTCTTCTTATCTTTCTTTTCCTTCTCTTTCTCTCCAACCACCAATGCTATGGGATCAACAGCCTTTTCAACTTTCTTTTTCTCAGCTCTTTTCTCTTCAACCTCTTCCTCATTTTGTCGCAACGTCTCGTAGACCTCATGTAGTGGAATATCATTCAAGTCTTTCATCTGTTTCATTCGTCGAGTGTGCTTTTTCCACTCAGATTGCAAGATGCTGAAAAACTTCACGTTGTTCTCAATCTGTTGCTTCTTAACCTTGTTCTTGGAAAGCACAATCAGAAGAAGTACAAACCTCTCATAGGTTTCTACCAAACTCTCATCTTCTTTGTCCTTGAACTCTTCATAATTGTTGATACAGTTATCCACCTTCATTTGATTGCCTATTTTTGAACCCAACATCATCTTCTGTAGCTGATCCCACATTGATTTGGCAGTTGCATTGTAGCTGTCTATTTTCACATAGATCTCATTGGTCATGCTTTGTAAAAGTAAAGATTTTTCTTGTTTATCAGCATTAAACCGACTCTTTTGTGCATCAAAGTATTGAGCAAAATCTTTCTCAACTCTCTTTGTTTTTGGAACTCCATCTGAATCATTACCGTCAGCAGGAATCTCCTCAGTAATTTTTGGCATTGGACCATCTTCTATTGATGCTAGAATGTTCTTTCCATTTGTTTGCCGATCAATAAAATCGAGAAAACGATCCTTCCATTGTTCATATTCCCCTTTGAACAAAACTGGGGGCTTGACATCTGTGCCAATTGAGAGAGTGTCTTTGGAAGTCATCCTGTTTGAAAATATAAGCAATAAGAAACTTGAAAATGACCGTTAGTCCAAATGAAATCACAAAGATAAAAAATCTTGAAATAGGAATTCAGGAATTTTGATCACAATCAGAACTATGTGATTTGAACTGATCGTTCAAGAAGTGCAGATTACACCCGTTGTGTAAAATCCAAAACTGATCAAATTTGAAATAGATGGCAAAAATTGACTAAGTACTGAAACTCGCAGATCACTAAAGAATGCTTGAAACTCGCAGATCACTAAAGAATGCTTTAAACTCGTATATGCCTAAACACGCAAATAACTGTTCACCACACTTCTCGCTAGAAGGCATATGCACGAAACTAAAACTCGCATGAAACTGCTTGCGCGTATTGAGAAACTCGCTAAACAAAGCATGCGCGTTTGAAGAATTCACAGAAGCCTACTTGCATGTTTTATCAATCTTGCAAGTTAAACTCGCAGAAGGAAACTCGCATATACTCAAACTCGCAGACTGAAGAACAAACACGCAAACTTCAATTTGCGCTTTTCTAGAACTCGCAAATAACACTTTGCGCTTTTATGGCCAAAATCAAAATCTTTCAGTTTGCGCGTTCTTCCGATGAAGCTTGCGCGTTTTGTAGATCTTGCTTGTTCTTGGGTTTATTTGCGCGTTATTGGCCTGATCAATCAAAAATCAAGTAATTCTTGATTTCTGATACTGATACTTGCACAATTTCTTCACGAAGAAATACTAAGCACTATTACTACACTGAAATACAAATACAATTGAAAAATTACAGTGATTAAGTGCAATACAGTGTTCGACTATCAAGTTTCAAGAAAACAACATTTTGATCAAATTGATCAACCTAGAAGTGAAATTAGTCTAAGTGATCTGAATGAAATTTGATCCTAGTGACAATACGCACACAATTAAATCAAATTCTTGATTTAATTGTGCAAAAACAAGAAAAACAGAGATCAAACAGTAACTTTCCGTCGATTTTTTTTTCAAGAAATCTTCAAATTGATCTGAATCTGCTTCTTCTTGTTTGCTCTGATACCAATTGTGTGTCCCTGAAATCAAGTTTCTAATTCACAAACAAATTAAACAAACAATATTGTTTAAACTACCTGTTTGATTCAATTTCACAAATCACAATGTTTACAAATGTTTCTCTCTTTCTCTCTCTAGACGACTCTTTCTCTCTCTACAATTCTCTCTGAATGCAATCTCAATTTCTAGTCATCTACCTATTAAACAACAAATAAAAACTATTTATACCTAGCTACAAATAACAAGGAAACAAAAACAATACAAAGACTTTGACTTTATTACACTTTGACTTTGACTTTCCCTGAGAGTTGACTTTTCAGCTTTGACTTCTTGTACTTTGACCTCTAGTCTTCATGATCTTGTATCCAACATATTTCTGCTCTAACAGACTTATACGTTGAATCTTATGATCGTTATTCATGACGAAGTCATAGGTTAAAATGCATTGTCGACGATACAAACGACTTGCATATTGAATATATTGAATCTCATGATTACTAGTCATGACATGGCACATATTTGTATTGTTGCCAATAAAGACGACTCGTACATTGAATCTCACGATCACCATTCATGGTGAGACTTATGTCAAAATGCATAGTCACCAATAAAGGTGACTCATACGTTAAATCTTATGATCACCAATAAAGGCGAGTCGCAAGATTAACCATACAATCACTAGTAAGGTAAAATTGCAACCGACTATCGATAAAAAAAACTTATAAACAGCCAAAAATTCTAGACACAATAAAACGTTGGTCTCTAACGACCGTATCGGCTTGAACGCTAAAACTTAGGTCTTTAACGACCGTATCGGCTTGAACGCCAGAACGCAGGTCTCAAATGACCGTATCAGCTTCAATGCCAAAACTTAGGTCTCAAACGACTGTATCGGCTTGAACGCCAAAACTTAGTTCTTTAACGACCGTATCGGCTTGAACGCCAGAACATAGGTTTCAAACGACCGTATCGGCTTGAACGCCAGAACGTTGGTCTTAAATGACTATATCGGCTTGAACTCCAAAACTTAGATCTCAAACGACCGTATCGGATTGAACGCCAAAACGTAGGTCTCTAACAATCGTATCGGATGTGAACGCCAAAACATAGGTCTCCAACGACCGTATCGACTATGAACGCTAGAACATAAGTCTTTAAGGATGACATCAATTGTAGATGCTAGAAAACATTTCCTTATCGAATGTATCATCCATACACTATCGACTAGTCTCACGATCTTGGTCGGTTTTCTTTTAATGATCCATATATCATTGGTGACACGTCTCATCATTTTCATAGAAGATAGTTTTACTTTGGAGCGAGATCTGAAATTCAAAGGGATTTGAAATTCAAATCTTGGGGGGCTAACTGTTTGAGTAAAAAATCACACCCTCGACAGATGCAAGAAAACCAAACAACTCCAATCTTAAGACCACTCTTGTATTAAGATAAGGTCCTGAATACCATACACATCGAGAATCATGGTCGCCACTTATGGTCAGGGTCGCTAGTTACAAGTCTCTAGTTACTTGTCGCCAGTCACAGGTCGCTAGTTACCTGTCGCCAGTTACCTGTCGCCAGTTACAAGTCGCTAGTTACCTATCGCCAGTTACCTGTTACGGGTCGCCAGTTACCCGTCGCAAGTTTCATACGACCAGTGACATGTATGATGTCTCACGGTGCATGTTAACTATCACCAGTAAACATGTCGCATGTCCCTTGTCGTAAGACCTGACCCTTGGTCATGGTTAACCAATTCCCATGTATATTGTCCTATAAGCAAAATGTTGTTCAATTGGTTTAACTTCAACAGTTAAATCACAGTATAAAATACATGTCAGATATATGTATGCTCAGTAAGACAATCATGAAGATTTGAGCATTTTAATCATGAAAGATTATCTCAAAACAAGTATATTGAAAGAATGAAATGAATACAAACTGCTTGTTTGAGAATCTGACAATGTATGAAAAAGATCAAATATGAATGATTTAACAATAAAATCGTAGCTCATGAAAAGTTGGATGTTGTCTATAAGAACAATTATAGACATTCTTGAAAGAAACGTTTTGAAAGAAATAACGCTTAAATATCAATGAAGTTCAAACGGGGTGTCTTACCATCGAAAAGTAGTTTCAATTTTGAGATATGGTAAGAACATAGTCAACAAAAATACTAAACCGGTGTGTGTGAATACTTTACAGTATATTGGAAAAAATAATACATAAGTATATATCTTTGGAAACACACAGTTAGTTAACAATAAAGCCCATATCCGAAAACATTTAAAAATCACACTTCTAAGTCATGAAATCTGTTTAGGAATCGAGAAGTGGTTTGAACGTTTAAGAACGTGTTTTCATATCTGAAATTCGTCCATCTTTCAAATATGTATGAGATTAAGGTTAGAATAATCTTTACGCTCTGCTTAAATCTCATAAAGTCAGCTCCAAAGTCATGATAGATATTATCATGTAATTTCCCCCTCAAATTTTGCAATTAGTCATAAAGTCATCAATGTACAAAGTCTTATTCACAAACTTTATTGAAAAGTAAAGACATGAAAGCAGTAAAACTTTTAAGAACATGTTCTGATCAGATGTAATCAAAATCAATGTCCTTACTCCCACTGAACATATGCATCACATAATATGTCAGTGAAAAATATATGCAACAAAATTTATATCTCCCTATAATGTAGATCAATTAAACTTTTTATCTCACTCCCCCTGAAAACACGAACAGAACCTTTTAGTGCAGATATCGTTTAGATTAAAAATAAAGAAATGAAGAAAAATAACGAAAATAAACTGTACTAGGTAACTACAGATTAAATCTTGAGGTTTAACATGCCAAGTTTCGAAATGAGAAAATTAAATCTATTTTCGTCTAATGGCTTGGTAAACAAATCTGCAAGTTGATAATCTGTGTTTACAAAGTAAAGTTGAATTGTACCTTTTTCGACATTATCTTTGATAAAATGATATCTCACATCAATATGTTTAGTCTTTGTGTGCTGAACTGGATTAGCTGATATTGCGATGGCGTTCTTCGAATCACAATATATAGGAATTTTATTAAACTGGAAACCATAGTCTCGAAGTTGTGTCCTCATCCTCAATACTTGAGAGCAGCAACTGGAAGCAGCTACATACTCTACTTCAGCAATTGAAGTGGAAACACAAAATTGTTTCTTTGACGCCCAACTTACGAAATTGTCTCCAAGAAATTGAATGTGACCTGACGTTCTTTTCCTGTCTAGCATACAACCTGCATGATCTGCGTCTGAATACACTGTTAGCTCAAAACCTGTATCTTTAGGATACCAAAAACCAAGATCTGCAGTTCCCTTCAGATATCTAAATATCCGCTTTACAGCCGACATATGGGATTCTTTAGGCGAAGCTTGATATCTAGCACATAAGCATGTAGAGAACATAATATATGGCCGACTAACCATCAAGTACATTAAAGAACCAATCATTCCTCTATAGATTCTAACATCAACAACTTTTCCCGAAAGATCAGCTCCGATTTTAGTTCCTGGTGCCATCGGGGTTGAAATTGGAGTACAATTTGACATATTAAATTTTTTTAAAATGTCAGCAATATACTTCGCTGGATATATAAAAATCCCCGTGGAAAATTGTTTAACCTGTAATCCGAGAAAGAAGTTCATCTCTTCCATTATACTCATTTGAAAACGTGACACCATAAGGTTAGAAAAATTCTTACAGTACTTTGGATTAGTTGAACCAAATATTATATGGTCCACATATATTTGAATTAAAATGATATCAGCTTTCTCCCTTTTAATAAATAAGGCGGTGTCAATTTACCTTTGGAAAATCCAGACCTGACAAGGAATTTGGATAACACGTCATACCAGGCTCGAGGGGTTTGTTTAAGTCAGTAAAGTTCTTTGTCTAGAATATAGACATGTTCTGGTTTGTCTGCACTTACGAATCCTTCAGGTTGAGAAACATAGACCTCTTCTTTTAATAATCCATTCAGAAAGGTTGTCTTGACATCCATCTGATAGACCGTAAAATTCTTATTTGCAGCGTAGGCTAGTGTGACCTAGATACTAGCATATAATTCACACAAACAGATTAAGAACACAATTATATTGTTCAAATAATTTGTATTACAATAGTCATAGATCTCACATGAAGTCACATATCTCACATATGTGTTCTTAGTGTGTGTACGAGTTCTTCCTTACCCAAAATCTGATTTCGTATCTTTGTGCGCGTGTCTGCTTGATTACAACAAGACAAACCTAAGTATTTATACTAAGTCAACATTTGTTGACTTTACAACTCAAAACCCTCAACTATACAACAATTACAAACTAGACCCTCTACTTTAATCTTGAATACAATTCTTGTTCTAACAATCTCCCCCTTTGGATTCAAGATTAAAATTTTTTTGACGATAATCTTCAGGTCTTCTTATCTTCACAAATATCTTCAACTTTGAATCTTTTTCAACTTTGACATCTTGAAAGCTTTGACATCTTCAACAAACTTTGTCACTTTGATCAAATTATCTCCCTCTTTTTCTGCTTTTCATGACTTTACTTTTTCTTCAAAATATATCTTTCTGTCTTGAACTCTGAAACTTTAAACTTTTGAACTTGAACTATCTTTCACTTTCTCAATAAACCATCTATCTGATTTGAATATCTTCCCTTTTTATTCCAAAAGAATCATATTTGAAACCTCAAACTTTGCTCTTTCTTTCTTTTCAGTTTTATCAAACAACTTGTAACTGTCTTGATCAACTGAAACTTTATATTTGACTTTTAAATTCTCCACCCAATTCTGAAATCTGACTTTGAAAACTTTGATATATCTCCCCCTTTCGATGAATTGTGAGAATCAGAATCATCAAAAAAATTTCAATGTCAGCTCAGACTTTGAATGATCTCCCCAGATTATCTGATAAGCACAATCTTTATAATCTCCCCCTTTTGTGAAATATGAACAATCACTCCTTTGTGTAAAATAATAAACAATATCCCCCAGATAAAAAAAATTATCAATCTCCCCCAATGAATGATATGAGAGAATCGTTCATCTGATCTAAATAAGCCGTCAATTCATGAATGTATTCATCTGAATCTTTTCAAATTCATACAAATTAGGAGTTGTAACCCTGAATCAACATATGAAACAGTTAGGAATGCCTGTCAATAGCACAAAACCGTTGTGTACAACGAATGTACAATTTAAGGAGCTTGAAGTGATGTTCACTCCCAGGACTTCCATTCAATCATTGAAAAACACAAGGTATTTTCTATGAATGTTCTGACAGAAAAACAGATTTTTTGTGTGCTCGTGCTTATGTTATGAAAGAATTAGCACAATGATTGTGTTTCATAAGGCTCAAAGTACGTAAACCAATGAGGCAACAAAGGTTATACATAGACTCAATGTGCATGATAAAGGGTCGAAGGTGGGTCAACTTTCCTTCTTTTTCAATATCAGTATCTTCCAAGTGAAGAACCAATAGCGGATATGTTGCTTCCCCAGAAAATGTGAAACATTCTCTTTTTAAGAAAAGAATGAGTAGCTGGTGGGGTTGTATGCAAGAGAGATGGAATGGTCTAAGTGCCTTTTTCAATGTCGGTCACGAAAAATTGTGAAACAACAGTTTATGCGGTTGCCTGGCTCAGAAAGAAGTTTGGTACAGAGTCTGATATTCTTTTACTCTATTCTCATACCCTCTTTCTTTTAATCTTTTAAGCTCACTTCTAACCAATCTCTCATTTCCATTTTACCTCTTTACACACCAACACTCAATCTTTTTACCCCTCTCCCCTCAATCACTCAGGGAATACTTCCAAGGTAGGAAACACTGGTTATTGTGAATCCATGGAAATTCTGTTAAGCTCTCACACTGAATCTCATGTATTTTCCTAAAAGCATGTATTGCCTCAATGATTTTCTTGACATTAAAGCACAAGAAATAATTTGTCAGTGTATGTATGCTCATAAAAATAAGAATGAAATTTGAGCATTTTAAGCATTTAAGATTTCTCAAAACTTTGTATGAATGAATAATCATGAAAGAATAGAAATGTTTTGAGAATCTGACAATGATTAAGATCAGATCAAAATTCATGAAGAATAATATTTTGGGAAATCAAAGACGAATGTTGTTTATATTAACAATATATAAACATTTTAACAATGAAAACACATTTCAGTCTAGAAATGACGTCTGATTCAAACAACATTTAATAGCAAACGGGAGTATTACCATCGAAAGATTAAACTTTTTAGACGTGGTAATATCAAAGTAAAAAAAATATACTGAACCGATGTGTGTATGAATACTTGAGAAAGTATATAGACATGACAATTACACAAGTATTTGTCATTAGAAACACACGGTCAGATAGTCCTCAAAGTATCCAAAATCATTTAAAATCGCACTTCGCAATTCATGAAAATCTTTTAAGAATAGGAAGTGGTTTGAACATTTAAGAAACCATTTTACACAAGTGAAAATTGTTCTTCTTTCAACAAGTGATAGAGTATAAGGATTAGAAATATATACCTTTAGATCAAAATCCTTAACTCCCCCTGAAATGAATATTTTTAGTGAAGTATCCTTGACAAAAACTCAGATATCCTCCATCTTGATATCTGTAAAAATTCAAGTTATTAGAAAAATATAACAATGAAAGTATAACCAACTATTATCTCCTCCCCCTAAAAGATATAACAATTAACTCCCCCTCAAATCAAAAACTTCTAGAAAATATGTTTTCATTTAAGCATCCATCAGAAAAAAAACATTTGAGTACGGGTTCTGAACTAAGTTATTCAGAAACCATGATTACCTATTCTCCGGTGAGAATAGTAATATTCAATTTTACCAATGAATACCGGGTTCTGATCTGATGTAACCAGAAACCAAAGTTCTGAAACATTGAGCAATTAAAGCACAAAGTAAGATACACTCCCCCTCGAATCATGGTTTGGCATTTAGCATTCTCAATTTGCTGACAAGAAAATTGAACCTCTTTTCATCCAACGACTTGGTGAAAAGATCAACCAACTGGTAGTCCGTTTGCACGAAATGCATCTCTATGTCTCCCTTTTCCACATGATCCTTCATAAAGTGATATCTCACATCAATGTGTTTTGTCTTTGAGTGTTGCACCGGGTTAGCTGTTATGGCTATCGTGCTCCTTGAATCGCAGTAAATAGGAACTCGTTGGTATGAATAGCCAAAATTCTTTAATTGTGTCCACATCCAAGGACTTGTGAACAACAGCTTGCAGCGGCTACATATTCAGCCTCGGCAATAGATGTGGATACGCAATTCTGCTTCTTTGATGTCCAGCTAACCAACTTGTCACCTAAAAACTGACATGATCCAGTTTGCAACCTGCGTGATCAACATCTGTGTAGGCAGTTAGATCAAAACTCGAACCCTTAGGATACCAAAGGCCTAACTCGGGAGTGCCTTTGAGGTACCTAAGAATTCGTTTCACAGCGACTAGGTGTGATTCCTTCGGGTTAGTTTGATACCTAGCATAGAAACACGTGGCAAACATAATATCCGGTCTACTTGCAGTTAAGTACAACAATGAACCAATCATGCTACGGTACACTATTTGATCTACAGTTTTAACAGAAAGATCAGCATCTAAGAGTGTGCCCGTTGCCATTGGTATTTTCATAACTGAACTTTCAGACATGTTAAACTTTTTCAGGATATCTCTAATGTATTTTTACTGATTAATGAAAATGCCTTCGAGTAACTTTTTTACTTGAAGACCAAGAAAGAAAGTCAGTTCACCTATCATCAACATTTCAAATCAAGATTCCATGATTTTTGAAAAGTTTTTACAAAATTTAGGATTTCTAGAACCGAAAATAATGTTATCCACATAAATCTGAATTAGGATCATATCTTCACCTTGTTTCTTCAGAAAAAGAGTAGTATCGATAGTACCTTTCTTAAACCCTGAAGCAAGTAGAAATTGGGTTAACGTTTCGTACCAAGCTCTCGGTGCCTGTTTGAGTCCATATAAATCCTTGTCTAGTACGTAGACGTAGTACGGGTATTTTGGATCAACGAAGCCTTCGGGTTGAGCAACGTAAACTTCTTCATGCAGAATCCCATTCAAGAAAGAAGATTTTACGTCCATTTGATAGACCGTAAAATTATTGTGGGTTGCGTAAGATAAAAATATCCGAATGGCTTCAAGTCGTGCTATAGGAGCAAATGTTTCTTCATAATCAATTCCCTCCTGTTGGCAATAACCCTTTGCAACGAGGCGAGACTTATTTCGAACCACAACTCCTGCTTCATCTCTCTTATTTCTGAATACCCATTTTATGCCAATCACTGATTTTCCTTCTGGTAGTGGGATAAGTCGCCAAACCTTGTTCCGCTCAAATTGTAGAAGCTCATCTTGCATGGCTAAAATCCAATCTGGATCGCACAAGGCTTCTGATGCTTTCTTTGGCTCAAGGGAACTAAGGAAACTCGAATAAAGAAAAAAATTTGCAGATCCCGCCCGCGTTTAAACTCTATTGTGCACGTCACCTATTATATTGTGTAAGGGATGATCTCGTGTCCACCTTGTAGTACTCGGAATTGGTTGAACAGAGATCTGCGTGTTATCTTCATCATATTCATCGTATATTGCAGGTAAATTCACATCAACTTCTGATGTACTCGGGACATCTTGTACAGTATTTTCTAAAGCAAGTAATTTTGGAGCCACGGAAGAAGTACTCGGGACTTCTTTTCCAGAAGTTGTATCTGCAGAAACAGATTCAATGTTAGAATATTCAGAAATGACAGGTGTAGATGTACCTGATGAGGTTGTTGTTATTTATTCAGAAAGTCCTGAGATAGCATCAGTTACGATTGGAAACTCTGAACTTGATGTGGATATATTTGATTTGTCGAAATATGCACAAATATCCATGAATGCATCAAAAAATAGTAAATCTAACTCAGATGTTATAGAAAGTGAGTCAGAAGACTTAGTCTGTGACGATTCGGGTTCTATTATGTCTTGAATAGAAGCCTTCTGTTTTAGCTTGAGTTCTGAACTGCTTTGTTCTGAAGTCAATGTGGATGATTCGTCAAAAGACACGTTCATGCTCACCATGATAGTCTTGGTTCGTCTATTGTAGACCCGATAAGCTTTTGACGTCAAGGAGTATCCAATAAAATAGCCTTCGTCTGCCTTCTTGTCGAATTTGCCAAGATTGTCACGATCATTGAGGATGTAACACCTACAACCAAAAACACGAAGAAATTTAATATTTGGCTTTCTTTTATTTATGAGCTCATATGTTGTTTTCTTATGTCTTTTTATCACAATAGTAAGATTCTGAGTAAAGCATGCTGTAGCGACGGCTTCAGCCCATAGATACAATGGAAGACCAGAATATGCCAACATAGTTCTTGCCGCTTCAACCAGAGTTCGATTTTTCCTTTCGACCACGTCGTTTTGTTGAGGAGTATAGGCAGCAGAAAAGTTATGTGATATCCCGACTGATACGAGATAACTCTGAAGAATATAATTCTAAAATTCTGTGCCGTTGTCACTTCTCAAAGTCTTTACCAGCAAATGAAGTCGAACCTGGATCTTCTTGAGAAAGGCAATGATGAGCTCTGGTGCATCTGATTTGCTTTACAGAAATTCCAACCACGTGTATCTGGAATACTCATCTATCATCACTAGAATATACTTCTTTCCATTGATAGACTGAGTTCTCATAGGGCCGCAAAGGTCCATATGTATAAGCTCGAGAGGTGTTGAGCAAGAAAATTCTATCTTTGCTTTATGTGAACTGTGTTTCATCTTTCCCATCTCACAGGCAGGGCAAAGTGAATTCTTCTCAAACCGTAGTTTTGGTAGACCTTTAACTATTCCATGTCTCGCCAACTGATTTATCGCTTGAAAATTTTGGTAAGACAGGTGCCGATGCCAAATCCAACTTTCAGCTCTTGATGCTTTGGCAATTAGACAGACAGGTCTAGTTTCAAAGAGCGTTGGAAAATGCACTGCATATAAATTTCCATGTCTCTTAGCTTTTAAGATCTCACAACCGTCCTTATCTTCAATTAAACAGCTATCAGTAGTGAACCGAACTTCAAATTGATTGTCGCAAAATTGACTAGTGCTGAAAAGATTATGATCAAGACCATCTACGAACAGTAATTTCTTGATTGTTACGGTGCTGTTTGTTAATCAATCGTGTCCTCGAATGAATCCGGTAAGCTAAGAATTTGCAAAACTCACTGTTCTGCAGGTTCCTCAACATAGTTATGTAGAAGATGCTTAAATCCAGTCATGTGGCACGAGCATCCTGAATCTATGTACCACATATGTGAGGCCTGCAAAAGTACAAATCACTTCTTCTTAGGTACCCATATCCAGATGGGTCCTTCTTGGTTAGCCTTTTGCAATTTACTTAAATCATCTACCTTAGCCTTGATTCACCATTCATAACGAGGCTTAGGTATCCATTTCCAAACCATTTTTACATTAAGCTCATTAAACTTATGTTTTCTAGAAAGATAATCATTCTTAACATGAAAAACTTTCACATGCTGTGTCGACGATTTAGAGACATATTTAGCCTGAGATGCCTTTCTAGAAACTTTAGATTTAGGAGGAATGGTGTGAAGTTTGAAAATTTTTTCATGATAGTGTTTGCAGATAAACTTCTTACGAGCAAATGTCAATAGCTTTGATTTATCACTATGAGTACAAACATGCATACACTGTTGACATTTCAAATCGTTTGAACTTGTACATTTCAAACTAAACACTATCTATGACATTACATTTATTTTCAACAACTTTATTTTCACACTTGTCCTTCACCCATTCTCCTTTATCATTTTGCTTTCTCAAATCTGAAACAGAAAATGAAATCTTGTCAGTTTTCTTCTTAGAAGATGATTTTTTCTTTGAAATACCAGAAACTTCACCTTTTTCAAAGATACTTGGAGGTTATTCAGGAGTGTTAGTATAAACAACAGAGGTTTTAGAAGTGATAGTCTCAAACTCTGGGTTTGAATGAACACTCCATGTTCGAGAATCAAACATCTTTTTCTCATTCTAATTTTGTTTAAACAAATCAACTTTTAAAGCACTTAACTCTTTAGAGAGTTCTTTGTTTTCTTCAGAAGACTTGTCAAGTTTGAATCTGAGATCATTGTTCTCATCTTCCAACTCTTCAATAGTCTTTTGAAGATCTTTAATTTGTTTTTCAAAAATAGATGTTTGATGCAACTCAGAGTTTGATTCTAACTTCTCTATGATAGGAACAGGATCTGAAGCATTAATCATGTTTGTAAAAATCTCCTTAGCCATCTTTTTTGAAAAATCAGTTTTAATGCTATGATTCATGACATCTATGCACTCATCAGTCTTAATCTATTTTAAGGATTCGGAAATGATTGATTCAGTTATTGGAGCTCGATTCTCAACATCAGTTTCTGATTCATATTCATCATACTGACATTGAGTTTCAGGAATGTCTGCTTTAGTATTGGCTAATTCTGTTGGTGAACATGTAGAAAACAGTGATTGAAATTCATCAAATTCAGGTTTTCTAGTTTTATAACTTTTGTTCAATTCCTTATAAGAAAAACCAACTGAATTAAAACTTGAGACTGAATCAGCACAACTTGATATATCATCATCAATCACTTCTTTACCTTTAGAAGAGATGTTAGACATGAGAGTCTCAGCTTTAACAAAAGTATTATGAATGCTCGGGATTTTCTTAGGTGTTGAGCCCAGTTTGTCAAAATTATAAAAGTTTTTTGGAGCTCGTTTCAAAACATCATTTTCTTCAAAACCTAATCCCGTTTTAGCATTGTAAAATCGGACATCTTGGAGTTTATTTGTTAATAAATTCAATGTCTGCTCAGTCTGTCCTCTCTTTAAGTTCAAGTCCTCTAGCTATTTTATTTTGCAATATGCCTCATTGCGTTCCTGAAAACAAGCTTCAAACTTGATTTTAAAATCACCTTTTTCAGAATTTAAATTAACAAGATCTATTTCAAGCTCAGCAATCTTGATTTTCAAATCTTCTTTTTGTTTCTTTAAAGCATCTTTTTTAGATTCTTTTTCCTCAACAACAACTTTCAATAATGCATTTTCGTTACGAAAATTCATCATTGATTGTCTTTCATTGTTATGTTTGACTTTTAAAATTTCAAACTCTTTTTCCATGTTTTGAATCTAAGCCATCAGAGATTGAACAAGTTCAGAATTTGAAAGAGTACTTACCTCTGAATCACAATCAGACTGGTCAGAAGATGTGTCAACTTCATCATTCACCTTGGCCATCATACACACTTGAGTAAAATGTGTTGATTCTTCATCGGAGCTTTGGAAGAACCAGTTTTCTTCCTCAGCATTAAGGTCTTTTCCATCTTCTACTTTCTTAACAATCAGTGATTTCTTTGCATAGTACTCTGAATTCTTTATCCTCTTGAACTTGCACTCCTTTGAAAAATGGCCAGGTTTACCACAATTATAACACCTGTCGTACTTAGACTCAACATTCTCTTCTTTCTTTTCTTCTCTTTTCTCAACTCTTTTCTCATCACTCTTTTCATCTCGCTTTCCATCCTTCTTCTCAAACCTTGGCTTCAACTTGTCTAATCTATCTTTCTTGTATCCCTCATACTTTGACTTTGAATATCTTTTCTTGCCAAAGCTTTTCAGAAACTGCTTTGTGATGAGGTCAAGATTATCAGCAAATCTTTGAACATCTTCATCAGAATGTTTCTCCGCTTCAGAGGAGAAATCATCAGAACTAGAGTTAGTCAGTTCTGTTAGAAGAGCTCTGGATCTCCTTGAATTGTATTTGGATGAAGAATTGGACTTAGAGCTTGATCCTTTCTTTCTTTCAGACAACAATGCAAGTGAATCTTTAACAATCTTCTTTTCTTCACTAAGTTGCTTTACCTCATCTTCATGTTGAGATAATGTTGTGAAGATGTCATTCACGTCTTCCAGTGCCATGTCTTTTGTCATCTTAATATTAATTGCATAGCTCTTCCACTCAGGATTCAAATTCTTGATGAACTTGTAATTTATCTCAGATACAGTTTTGTTCATCCCATTCCTTCTCAAGTCATTCAGAATAACATTGAATCTTGTGTATGTATCCAGAAGTGTCTCTCCTTCTTTTGCATGAAAGCCTTTGTAAGCATTAATGCTTTGGTTCAGCTTGGCTTGAATTGATTTCTCAGTACCCTGGAATTGTCTCTCCAATTCATCCCACATGGCTTTAGCAGATTCCCTACTATCTACACGGTTGTAGATGTCATTTGGGATAGCCATGGTGAAATAGATAAGTGCCTCTTCATCTATTTTGTGAAGCTCCTTCTCCTTCTCACTATAGTACTGATATGGTCTTGGCACATATCTAACTGGAATTTCGGGAGAAGTCTTTGTGGCTGCTTGTCCAAGTACTGTTACCACTGGCTGAACTGGACCTTCAATAATAGACTTCATATAATCTCTGTTCTTATGATTTAAGAACTGAATCATTCTCCTCTTCCACTGTGATTATTCCTCGATAAACAAGACCGGAGGTTTCGATTGAGAACCCATAGAAAGTAGTTCTTTAGACATGATGAAAGAATTAAGTAATCTGCACAAAACAAGAAAAATTAGCTAGTACTGATCTTTAAACTCAACAACTTGAGAAACACTTGAAAAATTTCAGAAAAGAAATTTCTAAAAACTAAGTTTAGAATTCGCAAGCAACTTTGATCAAGGAACAATTAGCAAATTGTTAAGTCTAAATATTGTATCCAAGATTTAATGTGGAAAGTCAAAGATGTAAAAGTCAACATTGTCAAAGTATTGTATATAAGTCAAAGCTTGTTTAGTTTCCTTAGTTGTTAAGTCTTGTATAGGTTGTGTGGTATAAATAGGTTTGGCTTGTGTAATCTTGTAACTACGAATCTAGAGAACTAATCTTGTAATATTCAGATACGTGAGATCAATGACTACTACTTTCTCTCTCTACATTTTCTCTCTCTAGTTCTTGATCATTATTGAGTAATTGCTTGATAGATTGGGATTTATTGATTAACAATTGGTATCAGAGCTGAACCAAAATTTTCGGAAATGATTTGATCAAAGTTTGAATTGAAATCTGGAGTTTTTTAGATTGAAAATTGAAATTTTTCGAAAATTTTCAAGAACTCGTGTTCTTCACTGTTTCATCCGATATTTTTGTGAAAAATCATTTTTAGTGCAAGAAAATGGAATCACTGAGTTCGATTTATGTTGGTGATTGATTCTTGTTTTGATTCCATATTGTAATTTTCGATTTTTGAGTTTTTCTGAATATTTTTGTTCGAACTCTGTTCTTGATCGATTTGTGCAATTTTGTTGATTTTAATCTGGAATTGATAGCAAAGTTGTGTTTAGTAGTGTTTTTCGATGATTTTGATATATTTTTGAGATCAAATTTGCAGGTTTGAATCGATTTGAGTTAAAACGAGCCAAGATTCACGGTTTGTGCAAGTTCATACGGTTTGCGCAAGTTCATCCTCGATTTCTTAATCATTTGCGCAAGATTTTCGGTTTCCGGATTTTGAAAGTTCAATTTGCGCATCCTTTGGCTCACACAAAGTTCAAATTGCGCATCCCGTTGATCACGCAAAGCTTAGTTTGCGCAACCAGTGCATCACACAAAGTCTCTTTTGCGCATCAAGTATATCACGCAAAGCTCACTTTGCGTTTCAAGGCTATTACGCAAAGCTCACTTTGCGCTTCAAGGCAATTACGTGAAGCTCACTTTGCACAACAAGACACTAACACAAACCTACTTTGCGTATCCAGCGTGTTACGAAAACCATACTTTGCGTATTATGTGGATATCGAAAGGCATAGTTTGCGCAAACAACTCCTCACACAAAGTTCATCTTGCGTATCACTTGGCTTGCGCAAACATCATCTTGCGTTTCATTTGGCTTGCGCAAAGCTCACTTTGCGCTACAAGGCACTCACGCAAACCATACTTTGCGTATTCAGTGGGTCACGAGAACCTTACTTTGTGCAACAAACTGTTCACGAAAACCTCTACTTTGCGCTATTTCAAGTGTTGTTTAAATTTTTGTGCTAGATTTCAATTTGATCTGATTTTTATTTTCTGATATATAGTTTGGAACTATCATTCATATCAAGCTGATGAACTCATTCAAAATGGGATATTTTGCAGAACTTGATGAGAAGATTAGAAAGCTGAATTTAGAGAAAATTAATCTGGGTCATGCCGTTGATTTTCACTCTCAAAAGTCAAAAGAGCATTATGAAGAAAACATAAGAATATCAATGAAGATCAGTGCCTTAAAGAATATCAATGAAGATCTTCTGAAAAGATCTTCTGGGCAGAATGATGAGAAGATAAAGAAATTGGAATCTGAGAATGCTGAGCTCAGAAAGAATATATCTGATTTTGAGCAAAAGCTTGTTGAAGAAAAAGCCGATTTTGAGAAAGAAAAGAAAGGATTTTCAACTAAGTTCTCAGATTTCTCAAGGAAGTGTTTTGAAGAAAAGAAGACAGTTGAGCTTAAATGCATAAAATTTTCTCTACAAATTTCCGATTTTGAGAAAATACTTATTTTGGAAAGAGAGAAGTTTGCTAAGGAAATGAAGGCCATAGAACAGAAGAGTGTGGGATTCTTCAAAGAACTATCTGGCCAAAGAAATGATTCAGAGAAAGGATTTGAAGAAGAACGATCCATATTTGAGTCTGAAATCAAAAGGATGACTTCAAAATTATCTGAACTATCTGCTAATGAGCTGAAAGAGCAGAAGACGAAGTCTGAGTTCTCGAAGAAGATTGACCAGCTTGTGAAAGAAAGAGACAATTTTGCTTCAAAGATCAACGAGCTTGAGAAGTCTGTCTCAAGATCAACTCAGAAATCTGTCTCTTCACAAAGGTCAGCTAAATCTTTTGATCAGATTCGTCAAACTAACATTATCTATGATAGATATTTAGATGGTTCAGATACATCTCCAAGAAGAAGAAGTTACAAGAAAGAGAAACTGGTCTGGTTGAAGAAAACATTCAAAGATGACAAATCAGATGAGCTGAAAGGGTAGGAATCATGTGTACATGTACACAAAGCAAAGTAGAACAAAGAGCATAAAGGTAAACCTGACCTTAAATACTCAAAAGACCAATTACTCAGGTTTTCAGGTACTAAATTTTATTGTTCTTACTGCTGTACACATGATCATATCCACAAGACCAGTGATCACTTCTGGTATGGTTCTTACTCTGTTTCCCCCACACGAACTGCAACTAACAAACATGGACCCAAATACCAGTGGGTACCAAAAAAGAAAACTGATTCTGTGTTGCAGGCACCTCACGTCAAGGGGGAGTAAGAGAACAATGGCTTTTGAACACAACAGTTCAAAACCCGGACTTCAAAGTTAAAAGATTATGGCTTTTGAACACAACAGTTCAAAAGCCGCACCTCAATGTCAAGATTATGGCTTCTAAGTACACAGCTTAGGAACCGGTCTTCAACGGAGTTAGACTTCTAAACACAACAGTTTAGGACTCGGACCTCAGCGATCAAAAGACCTTACTCCTGTGTTTTTGCATCCGATGGATATGATGGTCTACATCCCAAGAGAATTGATCTGATCTCTATCCTATAATGTTTCACTGATAGATTTTTCTGATATGATGGTCTATAATTCAAAAGGGAGTGTCTGGTCTCTATCCTGTTTTAACTGACATATTTCAGATGCCTAATTTAAGGGGGAATAAAGGTGATGACTTTTGATTAATTCAGATCAGAACTCATACTATAATCTGTTTTACTGCTTTCTGTCCTTTTATTTTTGAATAAATAATGTGAATAAAGTGGCTTCTGATCACATGACAGATCAGGACCCGTTTTTCAACGATCAAAGAAGGATATTTTGCTAATATCCAGGGGGAACTTAAAAGATATAAATCATTTAATCATGATTTGAGGGGGAGCTGAAAAGGTAAAATAATTTCTGATCCTAGATCTCTAATTGTTTGAAAGAAGAACAACTTTCACTTAAATGTTCAAACCACTTCTTATTCTCAAAAGATTTCATGAATTTAGAAGTGTGCTTTTAAATGTTTTTCAATTTTGAGCCTTAATGTTTAACTGACCGTGTGTTTCCAAAGATCAATACTTATGTATTATCTTGTCCATATATTGTCAAGTATTCACACACACCGGTTCAGTATTTTATTTGAAATTGTTATTACCATGTCTCAAATTTGAACCAATTTTTCGATGGTAATACCCCCGTTTGCTTTCAAAATTGTTGAGCATCATTCATCTTTTTCAATTTTGTGCCTTTATTGCTAAATTGTTTATATTTGTTCATATAAACAAAATATCCAGTTTCTTGATACCCTAGCTATTTCATTTGATCTGATTTTAATCATTGTCAGATTCTCAAAGCATTTCTATTCTTTCTTGATTATTCATTCATATAAAGTTTTGAGAAATCTTAATTATTTAAAAAATGCTCAAATTTCATTTCTGATTTTTGATGAGCATACATACACTGACATATGATTTCTTGAGCTTTTCATTTCAAGAAAATCATTGACCAGCATGTACTTTTAGGAACATGGGACTCAGTGTGAGTGCTTAATAGATCTTCCATGGATTCACGATAACCAGTGTTTCCTACCCCAGAAGAAATCCTTTGAGTGATTGAGGGGAGAGGGGTCTAAAAGAATTGAGTGTGGGAGTGATCTGAGGTAAAATGGAAATGAGAGTTTGGTTAGAAGTGAGCATAAAGATAAAAAGAAAGAGGGTGTGAGAACAGAGTTAAAAGAATATCAGAACTCTGCACCAAACATCTTTCTGAGTCGGGCAGCCACATTACTGATTGGTTCACACTTTTTTGGTGACCATCATTGAAATTGGCAAATAGCCCATGCCATCTCTTGCATTAACCCCACCAGCTACTCATTCTTTTCCTAAAAACAGAATGTTTCACATTTTATGGGGAAGCAACACATAATTTATTGGTTCTTCTCTTGGAAGATACTGATATTGAAAAAGAAGGAAAGTTGCCCCACCTTCGACCCTTTCTCATGCACATTGAGTCCATGTACAATCATTGTTGTCTCAGTGATTTTCATACTTCGAGCCTTATGAAACACAATCATTGTGCTAAAATTCTTTCATACACAAGCACGATCACACAGAAAATTTGTTTTTCTGTCAGAACATTCATAGATAAACCTTGTGTTTTTCAATGATTGAATGGAAGTCTTGGGGAGTCATCATCAAGCCAGCTCCTTAAATTGTACATTTGTTGTACACAGTAACTTTGTGTTACTAACAGGCATTCCTAACTGTTTCATTTGTTGATTCAGGGTTACCACGTTCATTATGTCTGAATTTGAAAAGATTCAGATATATATCTTTCATGAATTGACGGCTCTCAGATCAAAGCGCGCCAACTGTCAAAGAGGAGATTATTATTTGTTTTCAAAGGGGGAAATCAATGACTGTGAGGAAATTGATGAAGTTTTGATGATCATGATGCTCTCAATCATCAAAAAGGGGGAGAATTCTACAAAGATCAATTTCAAAGCTGAATTGTCAAAAGTTCAAAATGCTTCCGCTGATTCAAAGACAAATGTGTCTGAAGAAGATTGTTCAATGATAAATCAAGATGTTTTTGTGAAAGTCTGTTCTTCCAAAGATGGTCCAGAGATCTGTGTGACGAAGATACAAAGATTAATGTCAAAGTTTCAAAGATGTTTCAAAATGTTTCAAGAATTATGTTTCCTGTTCAAGGCTTGTTGACTTTCAAAGCTTCAAAGAGAAAAAGACTTTCCAAGATTCTTCAAGAGCTGAAAGAGTAAAGACTGTGAAAGCTTCAAAGTTCAAAGTTAAAGTCACAAAAGTTGAAGAATCAAGAGTTGAAGATCAGTATCAAATTTTTATTAAATCTTGAATACAAAGGGGGAGATTGTTAAGTCTAAATATTGTATCCAAGATTTAATGTGGAAAGTCAAAGATGTAAAAGTCAACATTGTCAAAGTATTGTATAAGTCAAAGCTTGTTTAGTTTCCTTAGTTGTTAAGTCTTGTATAGGTTGTGTGGTATAAATAGGTTTGGCTTGTGTAATCTTGTAACTACGAATCTAGAGAACTAATCTTGTAATATTCAGATACGTGAGATCAATGACTACTACTTTCTCTCTCTACATTTTCTCTCTCTAGTTCATGAGTAATTGCTTGATTGATTGGGATTTATTGATTAACAAAAACCAAGGGTACCAGAATTCGTAAATCTCTTAAAATTCGCAAAAAGAATCTTGAAATTCGCACAAGTTAAGAATTCGTAGGCTAGAGAGAACAACAAACTAAGCAATTCGTAAAAAGGTATATGCGAAAAGTTTACAATTCGTAGGTCTCTCTTCTGCGAGTTCTATCCTTTGAAACTTTTGAAAAACACAATTCGCAACAAGAATTCGCAAAAGGAATTCGTAAGCTACAAGGATACGAATCCTCTACCTGGAAAGATTTTTGAAAGCTCTTTGCGAAAACTTCAGAATTCGTAATGTAGAGTAATGCAAATTCTTGCTTTTCGCTCAAGACACAGATACGAATTCCTCAGAATTCGTAATAGACACAGCTGCGAATTCTTGACTTAAATTTTCAAATAAAATCTTATGCGAATTCTATGCTTTTCGTATAAAGGTACTATACGAATTCTGTACTTATAAGATTTTCTCAAATATTTATACGAATTCCTTGACAATTCGTAAGCCACTCTGATGCGAATTCATCACTTAAAAGAATTCAGAAAGCAATCTGCGAAAACTATCTGCATGTTCTATCAATCTAGCGAGTTCTTCATACGAATTTCTTGGATCTTGCGAGTTCTTGGTTTCTAAGTCTAAAAACTCAAATTTCAATCCAGAAATTGATCCAAATCTCCAAAGCAGAAGCTATAATCTTGCAAAATCAATCAAGTTAACACAAAGATCAATCCAATTCAATATGACAATCAAATTTACACTCTAGCATGAACAGATCAATCAAACAACGTTCGACATTCGTTCGAACAAAAACCTTCAAAAATCTCAATTTCGCAATCAAAACATGTTTTTCTTTTAAATTCAATCTGATACAACTGTTTCAACACATCAATCGATCACTAATCAATCAACAATTTAATCAAGAACTCACTTTTACACAAAAATACACTCAAGAATATTTCACCAGAATGCGAACTCAATAAAACTCTCAAATCGATGAATTATTGTGCTCTGATACCAATTGTGACCCATATACTAGCATATAATTCACACAAACAGATTAAGAACACAATTATATTGATCAAATCATTTGTATTACAATAGTCATATCTCTCACATGAAGTCACATATCTCACATATGTGTTCTCAGTGTGTGTACGAGTTCTTCCTTACCCAGACTCTGATTTCGTATCTTTGTGCGCGTGTCTGCTTGATTACAACAAGGCAAACCTAAGTATTTATACTAAGTTAACATTTGTTGACTTTACAACTCAAAACCCTCTACTATACAACAATTACAAACTAGACCCTCTATTTTAATCTTGAATACAATTCTTGTTCTAACAGCTAGAAACATCCTAATTGCCTCAATATGCGCAACTGGTGCATACGTCTCATCATAATCTATGCCTTCCTCTTGTCTATATCCCTTGGCTACAAGTATTGTTTTATTTCGAATAACAACACCATCTTCATCATTTTTGTTTTTGAATACCCACTTGGTGCCAATGATTGTCTTTACTTCAGGTCGGGGCACCAATCTCCAGACTTTAAGCGCTTCAAATTGGTTGAGCTCTTCTTGCATGGCTGTAACCCAATCTGGATCACGAAGAGCTTCTGAAACTTTTGCCGGATCTATTTTGCTCAGGAATGAATCAAACAAACATTCATTTGTTGTTGCAGATCTAGTTTGCACCGGGTTTGACGGATCTCTAATAATTTGATGAACCAGGTGCTCTTTGGTCCACTTGTATACAGGAGTGGATTAGATGTAGATTGATTATGTTGATCATATAAGTATCTAGTATTTTCTTTATGTTGGGGTTTAGTTGAAGTAATCGATGCAGAAGTTTCACTGGAATATACATTTGATGTCTGTTGAGTAGGCATTACCGTACATCCAACTGAATGTGTAACTTCTGGCTCTTCATAATCATGTGCAGCTTCAACTGAATGAATAGGTGTTTGAATTGTAGTTTCTTCCTTAATCGGGGAACTTGATTTAGTCGACACATCTGAAGTGATCGGATGATGACTACTTGAATCTTCAGATCTATCAATCACAACAGGTTTAGTCAATTTAGAACCAAGAAACTCATCATAGAAAAATTCAAACAATAAATCTAATTTTGTTAAATGAGATGTAGACGTTGACACTTTATCATAATTAGAAACTTTAACCGCAGGTTCTGGACTGATTTATCCATAAGCTAAAACTCCTGTTATAACGGGTTCTGAACTGCTTCGATCAGAAGCCATTTCTTCATCGAAAGTGACATTTACGCTCTCCACCACTATCTTGGATTTCTTCATGTAAACTCTGTATGCAGCAGATGTCTGAGAATATCCAATAAAAATGCCTTCATCAGCTTTTGGACTGAACTTGTTCAAGTTCTCCTTATCATTTAGCACAAAACACCTGCATCCAAAAATGTGAAAATGTTTAATGCTAGGTATTCTATTATTTATAAAAGCATATGGTGTTTTACCAATCCGGCGATGAATGATTGATCTGTTTTGAGTATAACATGCAGTTAAGACAACTTCGGCCCACAAAAATAAAGGTAGATCGGATTGACTCAGCATCGTTCGTGCAGCCTCGACAAGAATCTGATTTCTTCGTTCAACTACCTCATTTTGTTCCGGAGTTATGGCAGTAGAAAATTGATGTGTTATCCCAACCGATTCGAGATAATCGTCAACAATTCTGGTTTTTAATTATGTGCCATTATCAGTTCTGAGAAGCTCAAATGTCTTCTGCAAGTTCACTTGAACGATCTTTAGGAATGAGATGATGACATCGGGCGTCTCATCTTTTGATCTTAGAAATTTGACCCAAGTGTATCTTGAATAATCATCCACAATCACCAAGACGTATTTCTTTCCGTTGATGCTTTGAGTTCGCATTGGACCACAGAGATCCATTTACAGCAGTTCTAAAGGAGTACTTGTGCTTGATTCAAGCCTAGGTTTATGAGAAGCTCTTTTCATTTTACCTTTATCACACGCAACACACAGATGTTCTTTCACATATTTCAGCTCAGGTAAACCCTTGACCAGATTGCCAGTCACCAACTTGTTGATATATCTGAAGTTGAGAAGAGATAGCCTTCTATGCCATAACCAGCTTTGTTGCATAGAGGCTTTAGTAAGTAGATAAACCTCATTATCAGTCTGGACTTTTGATAGATTGATCGTGTAGAGGTTTGACTTCCCCGTCCCGACCAAGAGTTCTTTACCATCTTCAGTTCTAACACAACATCGTTTGGCCTTAAAATTCACCTTTAAATCCTTGTCACAGAACTGACCAATGCTGAATAGGTTGTGTCCTAATCCTTCAACACGGCTCACCTTCTTAATCATTACATTTTCTTGAATTACGTCTCCATATCCCAATATTGGTGAAAACTGGTCATTCCCAAATCTGACGTTGTCGCAGAATTTCTCTTTATAATCAAATAAAATATCTTTCTGCCCAGTCATATGCTTTGAGAAACTAGAATCCAAGTACCATATATGACTGGTCTGCATAGGAAAAATCAAGGAACAACAGGTTTAGGTACCCATTTATAGATGAGTCCTAGCAAATTAGCAAAAGATTTTGGCATCCATTTGAATTTGGACCCTTTGAGCTTTTGAAAAACTTTTGAAAGAGAATTATTAGAATAGACATGATATCATCCAAACCAATCATCAGAATATTGTCGAGACACAAAATCATTTCGACGATATGTGGAAGACTTATTAGTAAACGGAGATAATTGGATCAATTGCTTTATTAAGTAAGTCTTGTAAGAAGATACAAGTTTTGTTTTATGAGAAGCAATATTACCAATTACATCAGTATCACTAACAGCAAACCTATTACATTCTGTATCAGAAAATGATTTTGTAGTCTCATCAACTTTCTGCTTTGGTCTCCATTCCGATTTCACTTCAGACTTTCTCTTTTTCACATATGAAACATATGAATTTTGAAAGTTAGAACTGTGAGATTTAAAAGATTGCCTTTTCTTAGATTTACCAGTGTTAATCTGTTTCTGTGAATGCCTATTCTTTCTCTTCTTACGTTTGGCAGGATTAGTACTCACAGAAACTAGTTTATCAACTTTCGTTGATGATTCACCCTTTTCAAATACACTTGGTAAACCTTTGGAATTCACAATAAACTGAGAATGATCTGGAAGTTTTGCATTAAAATCAAATTGATCAACACATTCATCAAAACAACCATCAGAGTTTAGAAAATTAAATTCTTCATCAAACAGACCATTAAAATCATTTGATTTAGAAACTTTGGATGTATCGGAGAAATCATTGTTTACAAAAACAGTTGAAAATACCATTTGTTCTAATCCAGTCAAAATTTTCACTTCTACAAAAGTGTCCTCAAGTTCAGAAAATTTTCTTTCTGAAATGAGTGGAGGAATATAAACTTTGCCTTCAATCGGTTTTGCCTCCATTTCCTTTGTAAAATAGATTTGAAAATAATCGTTAGAAAGAAATTTTGACTGTTTAGAATTGTAACTATAATTCAACTTCTCATAATGAAATGGAAGTTTCATTTTTGTTTTATTTTTCCTTTTCTCATCTTCCTTAGCTTCTTCCTCATATGATGATTTTGCCCATTTAACTCTAAGTTTAGAATATTTAGGTGCCAATTTTAGAAAACCAAAATCATATAAAGCAGTGACTTTAGAAAAACCCCTTTTCAAATAATGTGGGTTATCGTAACTAATACCCCAACAATCATTATTTTCTTTTGGTTTATTAAAATGAATGGTTTGTGTGAGTCCAAGAATCACTGAATCACTAGAGGGAGAAAGTAGAGGGAGAGAGTTTTTCAGTCTGACCTCTAGTATAAAGTTTTTCTTCCAAAACACTCACTTTTTCAACCAAAGACTTGTTTTCTTTATTTAAAGATAAGCACTTTTTAGCAACCTCTTTAATCTCAAGTTCACACAATTTGAATTTTGAAGATGTTTCAGATAATTGATTATGGATTACAGTCTTTTCTCTAGCACTGGTATCAATATTTTTATGTAAAGTCTCAATCAATACATTCTTCTCAGCAATATCATTGTTGAGTTTTAGTATTGCTTGGTTTTTCTTTTCAATGATACATTTTTCGCGTTTAAGTTTAGACTGCAAATCCTGAAGTTCAACCATCATAGATTGCATTTTAGTTAAGAAATCAGATTCAGAAATATCACATACCTCTTCAGAATCCTCCTCATCAGAATCTTCTTCAGTTACTTTCTGACCCATGAAGCACATATGAGCAGTTTCTTCCTTGTCACTCTCAGGCTCAGAGTGATCCAGCCAGTAGTCATCTTCAACCATTAATTCTTTGCTAGCTTCTTTCTGCTTGGATAGAAGCATCTTGTTCTTGTAATATTCAGAATTACGAATTTTTGGCTTCCGACAGTCTTTGGCAAAATGGCCTATTTTGCCACAGTTGTAGCACTTGACTGGTCTCGCCTCTTTCTTCTCTTCATACCCATTCCCATACTTCTTTGCTTCAGGCATCTTCTCCTCAAACCTTTTACTTTCTACTCTCTTTCTGTGCTCAAAATTCTTTGACTCTAATGAAAATCGTTCACTGTTTGAACCTGGATTCTTGTAAAACTTCTTTTGGAAAGCCTTGGTCAATAAGAGCATTGCTTGCTTCAGGTTCTCACCATCATCATAATCAGAATCATCACTAATCTCTTCGTCAGATTCAGAAACCATCACCTTTTTCTTCTTCAGACTTACTGATATTTTCTCTTTTCGTTTAACCACCAAGGCAACTGGATCAGCTAAAGGTTTCTCAGCTTTCTTCTTTTCATCTCTTATCTCCTCTGCCTTTTCCTCATTCTGACGCAGAGTCTCGTAAACTTCATGTAAAGGAATCTCATTAAGATCTTTCATTTGCTTCATTTGACGAGTAAATCTTTTCCATTCAGGCTGTAATATACTCAGAAACTTCACGTTCAATTCAATCTGAGATTTTTTTACTCTGTTCTTGCTCAACTCATTCAAAAGAGTAACAAATATGTCATAAGTAGCCTCTAGGTTTTCACCTTCCTTCGCTTTAAACTCTTCATAGTTGTTGAGACAGTTTGAAACTTTCAGTTGATTGCCAATCTTTGATCCTAACATCATCTTCTCCAGTTGATCCCACATTTGTTTTCCTGTTGCGTTGTAGCTGTCTATCTTCACATAGATCTCATTGGTAATGCCTTGGAGCAGAAAAGATTTAGCTAGTCTGTCAGCTTTGTGTCTCTTTTTCTGTTCATTAGAGTATTCCTCTACATCCATTGAATATTCTTTGTTCACTACCTCTTCTCCTTGAGCTTCTGTAGAATGAATCTTTGTTGGAGGTTTCATCACTCCTTCTTTCAAAGATAGTCTGATGTAATCACCAAGTTCATTTCTGTCAATGAAGTCCAGAAATTTGTCTTTCCACAGTTCGTATTCTCCTATGAACAATACTGGTGGTTTGACATCAGTTCCAATAGCAAGAGCATCCCTCGAAGTCATCCTGACAAATAAACTGCAAAATAAGAACTTAAAATGATCGTTAGTTCGAAAGAAATCAGTAATAAGAAAATCTCAGAAAATTTTTCAGAAAATTTTTCAGAAAATAAATTTCCAAAAATTTCCTAAGGCAAGAATCCTCACACCACAGTAGCTACACAATTCACATAACACCACAGAATTCGCACAACCACACAATTCGCACGTAAAGAGATGCGAATTCTAGGAATTTGCACGTTGTTATATGCGAATTCTGAGGAATTTGCAAGCAACTATATGCGAATTTTACACTTAGAAAAATCTAGATCACCAACTTTTCGCATGAGCTTTTCGTACAAGAAGGATATACGAATTCTATACTTAGAAACTATTTTAACTTCAAACAATTCGTATATCTATGCGAAATCCTAAGAATTTGTAAGAAACCCTATGCGAATTCAAGGAATTCGTATATTACTATATGTGAAATCCTTACTTTTCGCAAGTAGCCTGATGCAAAATCTGTCCTTAGAAAATTAATCTTCCAACTTCTCGTACACCAAAGTATGCGAAATCTGTACAATTTGCACACAATTCTTATGCGAATTCTTCCCTTAACTTTTTCACAAAAACAGTTTATGCGAAATCCTATGCAACCAAGGTCATTATGCGAGTTCTTCGTACGAAATCCTTAGATCTTGCGAGTTCTTCAAAAATCATGCCAGTTCTTCAAGGTTCGACCAAAAACACTTCAATCGATCCAAAAACTCATTGTTTCTTCGATTCTGAGTCTGAAACTTTGCCAATTCAGTCACGTACACAATCTAAACAAAATTCTATGACTCAATTTTAATCAAAAACATCAAATTGATCAAAATTTATAGTGTAAAATGTGATATAAACCAATACAAGATCTTTCTAATATATCATACGAACACTTTAAACGTGATCCCAAATTTCAAGCAATATAACATTTAGAGAACAAAATCAAAGAGAGAATTTTGGTCACAAGTGTCGTAGTCATATATCTACCATTGATTGGTTACAACTTGACACTTACAACTTGTTACTTACTTCTTACAAGTAAGTCAACTTACAAAAGAAACTTATTTGATCTAAACTATGCTTTAACAAACTCCACTTTTTGATCAAATAACAAAACTTTATCTGCCCCATCTTGAAAAATTTCCTTTTCTGATACCAAGCAGAGATTCAAAATTCCTTATACCTCTTCTGAAATGAATTTTGTCATCCAGTGCATCAATAACTCTTTCCAAAGCTAATCTATCAAACTTTGACATTGGCTTTTCTCCTCGCTTTATCTTTTCCTTGTTTTCCTTGAATCTCTGATTAAGCTGAAGTCTGATCACCTTTAAAGTTCCATCAGAGAATTTGGCAATCTCTGAAACTCTGAAAAATCTCTTCTTGTTTTCTCCATGCTTGTAAATCACACCAAGTTCTGGAACTTCAAGAATAGTGAAAAGATCATAACTATCAATCTCTTCCAGATCAAGGTTAGGCTTTAACATGTTGACTTTATTCTGGTTAGTTTCAATCCCCAGTTGAAAATCATAACAGTAAGTATAGTTCACATGCCTTCTCATGAATCTTTTCACAACTTCCAAAGCAAAGATAATGTTTTTAGGTCTGATTGTCATATTCCTGAACAAATGATACAGATATTCAATATCGTTAACATTTAAGAACTTGAAATTTGCTTCGGAAAATTCACACTCAGTCAGGTATCTTCTCTGAACAAAGAAGACTGGATACCAAATATGTTGAAATTTCTTGAGTCTCACTTCCTTCACAGTTACAATCCCAGATTTGTCTTTACATACTTTTCTGCTTCCCTTTCCCAATTCATGAATCTTGCATACTCAATCTGATATTCCATAGGCTGATTGGTAACCCCCAAAATCTTGTAGATATCCATCTTTCTGAGCTTATGAACAAAGACTTTCTTCATCTCCTCCTCAAGAAAAGGTGCTCTTAAAACATTTCTCATCTGACTTAACTGAGCTTCAGTTGGCACAAGAGGAACTTTTGGCTCATTTGATGGACCTGCTTGAGCTTCAACAAGGTTAGATGGAAAATGCAATTCAGATTCAGCTTCAGGATTGGGTTCAGGTTGGTCATCATTTCTGGGTTGATCATCTTGAAGTGGACTAGGAATTCTATTTGGGCTTCGTGATTTGATAGGGCTTGGTTGATTCAAAGGACTTGGAATACTTTAAGGTATCTATGCTTGCTCAGAAAGGATAAATTCTTTGAAAGAAGGAATTTCAGGTGCAGAACTTGAAGGTTCAGGCAAATCATTCTGCATTGGGCTCAATTGAATATCCTCTAGATTTTCTGTTAATATATCCAAGATGTTTTCATTTCCCTCATCATCTGATCCCATCAACTGCTCTCTTTCTTCTTCTTTCACCTTCCAAAAGTTTTCATACTTTTCATTGGCAGTCTCCTCTTCATCAGATGATAGATCAATGACATTTATATCATCAAATCCAGTAAGCAACAAAATTTCTTCCTTGGTAGAAACCTTAGGCTTTGCAACCCTTGGATGTACTTCCTCATTCACATACAAAATAAGCTCTCTCCCTTCACCAATAATTTCAGCTTCCTCTTTGTTAGAGCACATATTTGTTGGATTCAAGATCATAAATATTGAAGATGAAAGTAAAGCATGTCAAAGCTCAAAAGTCAACTCTCAAGCATCAAAGTCAAAGTCTTTGTAATAAAGTCAAAGTTTGTGTTTTTGTTTCCTTGTTTTAGTTGTGAGTATAAATAGCTTTGAGTCTTTGTTGTTTGTAACACTTGGTACATACGGAGTAGATTAGAGAAGATGTTAATGGAATATTCATTTTAGAGAGAGAGTGTGTGTGTATGTAGTGAGAGAAAGTGGAGATTGTAATCTTTGATTGTTATATCAACGACTTATGACTACGAATTGTTCATCCTGATTGTTTTGTAGTAATTAGAACTTGAATTTCTGGGTGTAACAATTGGTATCAGAGCAGATCCAGATTGAAATCAAATCAAGAAATGGAGCCGACACTGTTACATTGAGTTCTTAGATCAATTCTGATTTTGAGTTTGTTTTTCGAGTTGTAATTGATCAAATGATGATCGAAACATGTGCTAGATCGAGTTTGTATAGGTTTTATACTGATTTACACTGTATTTGATCTTTAATTTTGATGCTTTTATGAGTTTTGTTGTTCACGAGTTCTATGTACTGTAATGAATCGATTTGTACAATTGAGTATGTTTTGTCGAAATTCGTTGTTTGAATTTGTTTCTATATGTTTTAAGGAACAAATTGTCGAAGTTACAGGATGAAAATCGAAGATTTCATGGGATTTTGAGCAAATCAGAAGGTTTTTAGGCCGAAGATTTCAAGAACTCGCTGACTTAACCAAGAACTCGCAGATATTCTGAAGAACTTGCAGAGTGTTCAAGGATTCGTAGAAAGTTCAGAGGATTCGCAGAAAGTTTAGAGGATTCGCAGAAATTTTGAGAGTTTCGCAGGATTCTTAAAGAATTTCTCAGATCAAGTATAGGTTTCGCAGAGTAGTTACTTGCGAATTTCACAGGATTTGCATTCGTTTGTGTTGCGAAAAGTATAGGATTCGCAATATGCTTTTCTACGAATTCGTTGGTATTCGCAAAAGTGTAGTTTGCGAATTCTGAAGGACCTATGAATTCTTATTGTTTTTCTATTGCTTACGAATTCTGATTACTTGCGAATTCTGAAGTGTTTTCACAATAATTTGCGAATTTCAAACTTAGAGAATTTGGAAGTTCCATTTCTGATTTTCTTTCTAAGTTTTCTGGTATACTTGATTTCTTTTTGGACTAACGATCAAATTCAAGTTCTTTTTGTAACAGGAATAATGGATGATGATTATTTCTTTATTGAGGAATTTACTTCTGAAAGACGTAAAGAGAAAAGTCAGGATCATAAGGTTTTTACATCCAGAGAAGCTCCTGCAATCAATGATAAGATCAAGATGTCATCAAAAGAAGAGATTACTAATCTGAAAGCCAAGATTGCCTCTCTTGAAAAGAAGATTGTACAAAAGAATGCGAAACTTGATAAGTTACATGTTGATGTTCATGTGTCTAAAGAAAAATCTTGAATACTATAAGCAGAAAGAAAATGATCAAGTTGCTACATTTATTAGTCTTAAAGAATGGATGCATTCACATATGGGCTTACTGAAAAAGGAAACTAGTTCAGGAAAATTTTCATATTTCTTTACTGCATATAAAGAACATATAACTCAACTTGAAAGTGAAGATATTCATGCTTTGAAAGAAGACAAATGGTTGGGATCTGAGAAATTAAAGAGTGAGAATGCTGAGCTGATTAGAAAGATTTCTGTCTTGGAAGATCAAATTGCTCAAATCCAACAAGCAACATCTGTTGATAGTAATAAGGAGAAGATTAAGAATCTAGAGGATGCTAATGAAGAGATGAACAAGAAGATTACTGATTTGGAACTACAGATAGTCAAAGACAGAGATAATTTTGAGATTGAAAAGAAAGCATTTGTAAAGAAATTCTCAGATTTTTCAAGAAAATGTGCTCACGAGAAGAAGGCAGTTGAGCTGAAATGTATAAAGTGTTGGTCCCGGAGGTGCTTAACAAGTTTGTAGAAGGGGGGGGGGGTTGAATACAAACACAAAATTTAAAGTTTAATAAATTGTTTATTGATAAATCAAATACAATTTACAAGTTTGTTGCGGAATAAGATTAAGACAAACTCAATCTAAACAAACTTAAGAAACACTAAGATGGTTGCACAAGAATATAGGGAATGGGGGATTAGAGAGTATAGAAAACAAGGGTTTCTATGAAGGTTCAAGAATAAAGCACACCCTCAGATGGAGAGGTGAACTTTCAATTTATACCCGATGCATTAAATGCATGGCAGGGCACTTTACACGTGTCCTTCATTGATTGGCTGAGAGAGTCTGACTTTGGGAGACATGATTTCGACCGTATCATGAACAGTGTAGTTGAGAGAGTTGTTGTACGAATTGTGACAGAGGTATGTCCGTTCTGACACATCGTACTGGTTGTGCAAGGTAAGACAAAAGGAGACTTGAGGCATAAGCTTCATGATCGTTTGATCGCTGAATATCTCTTCCTTCAGAGATACAAAGAAGTTCAGCTATCGCTGAAGCTTTTCCTCAGGTTCCTTCGCGTATATGTAGAGTCATATTTGCTTCACTGATATCCGCATCAGGTCACTGGTAGACTTGTCTTTGTTCAGCAGCTTTGTCTTCGATTCAGCTATGAACATCTGTTGACGCGAGACTTGTCTTCATGGATTACGTTACTGTTTACATCAGAAACTATCAGCAATAACTGAACAAACTCAGTCTGATCACTGATAGTGAAACACTAATACATATAAATGCTTACAAGAAAAACTATCAGCGATAACTGAACAGACTCAGTCTGATCGCTGATGGTGAAACACTAATACTTATTAAACGTAATTTTCACAAAGTATAAAAGAGGGTCGTTATCAAATCACTGAGAGAGTTTGGATCAACAATCTCCCCCTATTTGATAATGACAAAGTAACTGAAAAAATTACTTTATGGTTCAAAATAAGGAATAATCAGGACTCATAGCATACATGTCCCAATTACTATTTTGAGGGATCTTTTACAGTACTGATAGAGTTAAGTACTTCACTGAAATTTTCATTAAATCAAGAAAAGAATTACAAGTTATGAAAATTATAAGTACAAGTGAGGAACTAACTACTGTAGGTTTTACTAAATAGATTACAAGAAATAGGAAGCTAATCTATCAGCTATCAAAAGACGATTTTGGAGGATTGATCATATAGTCAAGTATTTATTCTCCTCTTTGCCTTCGATCTGAAGATTCTTGACTGATGATTGCCTTGATCGGTTCAGCAGAAGGGAAGTAGTCACACCATAAGCATAAGAGATCCTTGAGATAACTGAGGGGACAGATAGGAATTTTAGAGACTCTTTGGAATCTGAGTTCTTCCTCATCATCTCTGAAGAAGATTCCAAAAGGTTCTTTAAGAACTTGTCCCGCAACATATGGTCCACCAGGGGGCAGAGATAGATCGAGAACTGAAAGATCAGGAGGAGGACCAAACAGAGCTTCTCTTGAGAATTTGATGGAGGTTTCATTTCTTATCACTGCAACATTCTCAGAAGAGGAGGAGATAGGCTTTCTTTTGAGATACCTTGGCTTTGAAGGAAGAGTTGATGGCACTCTTAGGATTGCAGCGACTCTATTGATGAGGGCATTATTTATCCCTTCAACATAGTCTCTGTAGGTTGACTTGGATTTCTTCAGTGCATCTTTGAACTCTAGCCATTCCATGTAACCGAAGGTTTCCAGCTTTGACACGAACATGGCCTTGCAGCTTCCATCTTCTCTGGTAATCTCCATAGTGACAGAGACATTGTCCTTCTTTCTCCTAGAGATAACGACTGCAACTATGTTCATTGGGTTAGAGCGATAGTCGATTTTGTTTTTGCACCATTCGACTGAGCTATCGTTGACCCATTGTTCTTTTGAGCGCTCCTCTTCAATCTCTTTCAAGAGAGCAGCCTGGACTTCAACTAGTTTCTTCTTCAGCTTCTTGTCTTTGACTTGAGAGGACTGAATCTTGAGAGCAAGAGAGGCATCTCTTTGACAATCAGCTATCAACTTCTCAACCCTGACAAATTCTTCGATTTCAGCTTCAGTCAGGAACTCTAGATCTGATGATTGAGAGGGGACCTTCAGTCATTGATTCTCTAGATGAGAGATCATCTATGTTCTTCTCTTCATCTCTTCCTTTGAACAGTGAGATGGTCTAGAGGGTCTTCCTGAATGTTGCAGGGACTCTTCTTCCTCATCTTCTTTATCAATCTCTCTTACAGAGATTGGGATTATTTGTTCATCAACTACAGTGGCTGGGATTATTTGAAGTTCTTTACCCTTAAGCAGGGGAGAGAACTGTCTGGTCAGAAAATAGAAAGAAATAAGTTAGTGTATATGTTGGGAAGGAGGAAGACAAAGGCTAGAAGGAAACAGGGGTAGGGAATTTATAGTAGGATATGGGAACAAGTGAAAGGCATACCTGAGAAGGATTCTCCTCAGATAGTGAAACTGTCTTCATGCTTCTCTCAGCAACTGCACCCTTAGATATGCTTTGGGAAAGGGTTCCTGAGGATGTTCCAAGACTCTCCCCTACTGTGACAACTTCTTTCGAAGCTATCACTGATGATGTGGCGGCTGCAGAAAACTATAAGGACTGATCTTCTTCATCGTCATCATCATCATCAGGATGAGGTTGCTCTTCCTCTTGATCTTGAAGATCAAGATCTTCATCTTCTTCATCCTCCTCCTCTTCATCTTCTACTAAGACTTCGAAGGAAAGAGAGGCTTTGTCAGCAGCCTTCTCTCCCTCAACATGAGAGGGAGGTTCTTCCTGTTGAACCTCAGCAACAGCTTCTTTCTCCTTATTTTCTTAAGCTTCTTTATCCCCCTCTTTGTCATTATCAGCGAGGGAGAGATCATCGGTTTTAGAGGAAGGTTGTGTAGTGGCCAACTTTCGGACTTCAACCTCCAGACTCTCCAGACGTCCTTCAATCACAGGGATATCTGAAGTAGCTTGATGAATAAATTCAACAGCAACGTTCAGAGATGTGCGGTCGTCCGATGTGAAGGAAGGGGAAGGAGTCGAAGCTGGTGCATTCAGCTTGTCGAGGACTTGCTGAAGTAGAGCGCTGCAAGCATCAACCTTTGAAGATAAAGCTTCAAACCGATGTTGAGAGTCCTCCTTTACTTTGACAATCTCGTTTTGAAGAGAAGAGATTTGAAATGTTTCAGCTTTAGAGAAGCAGCTAGCTGTCAGTGTTTTCAGCTCTTCACCAGCGGTATTGACTGCGTTGGTGGTTCCGTTGATTGCGTTGGTGAGAGAGACCACCTTTTCACTCAAACTGTTGACATTCGATTCAACAGTTGCCAAACTAAGACCTGAAAGAAAAGTTAGCGTCTGAGTAACAGGCTTAGATGGAGAGATGGGAGAGGTATAGGTGGGTTTTGGTATACCTGATGATTCAAACATCTTGAAAAAGTGCATGTCTCTTTCAAAGGTTTGAGCATCAGGTCCTAAAAATGCAACGTGAGGTTGCTGCACGAAAGGAGGGTCAGAGACCAAAGAAATAGAAGGATTAGAGATGGGGATAGAAGAAGTTGGGAGTTGGGTAGTTACCTCGGGTGGTACTGAGATGGGTGGTTGCGTCACTGATGTTGTGACAGCGACCGAGATCGCTGGCACGGTTGATGATGTGAGTGCTGAGGATGTGGAGGAGATGACCACAAAATCATCCAAGGAAGTTTGTCGAGAAACTTCCTCAGGCCTTGTGCTAGTGGCTGCTTTCTCCTTAGTCACTTTGGCCTTCTTCGAAGGACCAAAGAAACTAGCAGATGGGCGTTTAGAAGGGGTGGTAGCGGCAGGGATAGCAGAAGAAGAAACCTTCTGTGTGGCCGATGAATTAGAAGAAGTGTGGATAGAGAGAGATACGAGAGTGTAGGGTAGAGATACTTACCTCGTTTTCCAGCGGTTTGACCTCTAGTGAACGCTGACCCACTTTGGCGAAGGAGCCATCAGTAGTAGTGGGGTAGGAGTCTTTGTAGAGGAATTGCAGATATGCACATATGAACCGTACATATGGGATCTTGGGATCCCTCTCCGTATTCTCTATCTTTGACCTCAGATCATCAAAGATAGCGGTGGCAAAGTCGAAGTTTTTGCCAACGATTACTGAGTAGGCCATCTGGAGTTGAACTTTGCTGGCTTGATCAAGGGAACCACTTTTCCCACTCATGCACTGAATGAAGTGAGAAAAGATGAAGTTCAGTTGGGCAGGCATGTTTTCCTTCTTGATGAGAGTCAGCTTCTTGTTGGGGATGGTTGTTCGTGGCTTGTGTTCCCAACAGTATTCCATTGCGTGCAGAAACAGGATGAGTTCAGCATCAGTGGGCAAATCATCAAACCCACTCTTGGGTTTATCAGGAAACCTGAGAGCCTTTCTTAAGCCGATAGCAGTCATCATCCCTGGTCCGAGTTCAGTGCTGAAAGAAATGGCAGGAACCTGTTCACCTTTCTTGTTGGTGATGGTGGATTCTTCAGCGGTGAACCAAAATTGTTGGAGTAGAGTTTTGGATGGCTTGGGATCCACATTAAGAGCATGAGCAATGCAACATTGCTACAGATAGTTAGCAGCATCCACAAGGTGTGGGTATTTGATTCCATCGAATTCCAGGCGTCCAAGATAGTTGTTCTTGGGGATTTCTGAGTCAGTGATGGCGAATTTGACGTTTTTGGAAGCAACAAGAGTATATTGAGCCATTTCTGAATATGGAAATACAGAAGAGTAGAAGAAGAGTTTAGCCTAAAAATAAAGGTGTTGCCAGTTTCTATTTGAGGAAAGAAACATAGAAAAACCAATATATTTTGAGATTAAAAACAGTGTTCTTAATGAAAGGTTGAAGAACAGTAAGAAAAACCAAAGGTTTTAGAGAAATAAAATCAAGAAAATGATTTTATAGAAAGAAAATCTTATAAAAAACCATAACGATAGAACATAAATGGATTTTAATAACAAGATTGAAATGGAAACAAGATTAAAGATTAAAATAACCTGGTGATCTTGAATGAAGACGATGCAGAAGCTTGAAAGAGAATTTCTTGCTCAAAAAGATTTTCAGAAAGCGTAAAACGATAAGAATGGAAAAAACATTATTTTTATACGTTTGAGAGTAGGAGAGAGAGAGGGACGGGAAAACAAATGTTCATCATGACATGGACGCGTCCCATGAAGTTGATTGGATAGAAGAGCAACGGACGAACGTGTCAGAAAAAGGCATGTCGTCGATTGTCGGTTCAAATGACGTCATAGGAAAGAGAAAAACGTTTTATTTGTCCTTTTTGAAATTATCGCTGAAGAAAAGTCAGTGATAAATTTTCTTTTTGAAAGTATCACTGAAGAGAAATATCAGCAATAGATTTTGTTTATCAAAAAGCTTTTAATCATTTGAAGAAAATTCAGTGATTAAGGTTTATATTTTGAAAAATATCTTAACTAAAGGAAGATTCAGTTGCAGAGAGTGAAATAACATACCTGAGATTCAGAATATTAATCAGAGACAGAATGATGAAGGGAAACTTATAATCACAGACATAATGCATGAACGCTGAAGATTTACTCTTCGAGATTCAGCATTCCAAACTCACTGATGAGAAAGTTGAACCTTGTCTCATCAAGAGGTTTGGTGAATAAATCAGCAAGCTGATAGTCAGTGGGGATAAAGTGAAGTTCAATATCACCATTCATCACATGATCTCTGATAAAATGATATATGATCTCTATGTGTTTCGTATTTGAATGTAGCACTGGATTATTTGCTATAGCGATAGCACTAGTGCTGTCGCAATAGATTGGAATCTTTGATAGCTGAAGGTCATAGTCTAATAGTTGATTTCTCATCCATAAGACCTGAGCACAACAATTTCCAGCGGCTACGTATTCAGCTTCAGCTGTGGAAGTGGACACTGAATTTTGCTTTTTGCTTGTCCAACTTACCAGCTTTCCTCCTAGGAGTTGACATCCGCCAGTAGTACTCTTTCTATCGATTTTACACCCTGCAAAGTCACTATCAGAATATCCAGTTAGATCGATCAGATGAGATTCCTTGGGTTCAGATTGATAGCGAGCATATAAACAAGTAGAGTACATGATGTCAGGTCGGCTCACTGTAAGATACAGCAGGGAGCCTATCATTCCTCTATAGGCAGTGACATTAACAGGTTTTCCAGATGGATCTTTGTTAAGTGTCAGTGGAGGTGCCATAGGAGTTTTCATCGCTGAAGTTTATGTAATATTGAACTTCTTCAGCATGTATTTAACATACTTACCTTGGCTGATAAAAGTACCTTTGTCAGATTGTTTGATCTGAAGGCCAAGAAAATATGTCAGCTCAACCATCATACTCATTTTGTATTCTTTCTTCATTCTTTCAGCGAAGCGAGTACACAGAGATGGGTTAGTAGAACCAAATATGATGTCATCGACATATATTTGTACAAGAATAATATGACCTTTTATCTTTCTGAAAAATAGTGTATTATCAATTTTTCCACGTTCAAAATTTTCAGAGATAAGAAAAGATGAGAGAGTGTCATACCAAGCACGAAGGGCTTGTTTTAGACCATAGAGAGCCTTATCCAATTTATAAACATAATTTGGATACTTAGGGTCATAAAATCCTGGAGGTTGTTCTACATAGACTTCTTCATTCATCTTTCCATTTAGGAACGCTGATTTTACATCCATTTGATACACAATGAAGTCTTTATAGACTGCATAAGCTAAGAATAGTCGAATTGCTTCGAGCCTAGACACAGGGGCAACGGTTTCATAATAGTCTATGCCTTCCTCTTGTCTGTATCCCTGAGCAACAAGTCGAGCCTTGTTGCGGGTTACAGTCCCATGTTCATCTAACTTGTTCCTAAACACCCATTTGGTGCCTATAACAATTTTGTCAGATGGTCTAGGAACGAGATTCCAAACTTTGTTACGAGTAAACTCAGTCTGCTCTTCTTGCATAGCGTTGACCCAGTTTGGATCTCTGAGAGCATCATCAACGTTCTTTGGTTCTATTAAAGAAATAAAGTTAACAAAGAGATAAATATTACCTGAACTTCGTCGTGTCTGAATACCTGCATCGAGATCACCAAGATTTTGATTTATGGGGTGATCTCTGGTCCATCGCTGAGCAGGGGCATGATCGCTTACTTCAGAGATTGGATCAACAATAGGAATGTTCACTGATGAAGAAGCTTGAGGCTCATCAGCGATCAACTATTGAGTTTCAGACATGCCATTGTTTTCTGAGATATGTTCAGACGAAGATGGTTCTGATGGTAGAAGTGTGTTTAGAGGCTCTACTGAGATCCATGAGTTGGATTCAACGTTAGGAGGTATGATGTTTGGATCATCATCAGCAATTGGAGGATTTGAATGCTGATGGTTTGAGAAGTAGGGTTCTGTTTCTCTGTAGTGAGAAAATATCCAAACATTTAGTTCTTCATTGTCAGCGATTGGTTTAGAGTTCGCTGAGCGAGTTTCATCAAAAGTGACATGAATTGTTTCTTCCACAGATTGTCTTCTCTTGTTGAAAACTCTGTAGGCTTTGGAGATGGAGGAATATCCTAGAAATATTCCATCATCAGCTTTTGGGTCAAACTTTCCAAGCTGATCTTTGTTGTTTAGAATAAAGCACTGACAACCAAAGATATGAAGAAAGCTGATAGAGGGCTTTCTTCCATGAAAAAGTTCATAAGTTGTCTTTCCAAATCGCTTTACGATCAACGATCTGTTTTTGTTGATCCAAACTCTCTCAGTGATTTGATAACGACCCTCATCCATACTTAGTGAAAATTATGTTTTAATATGTATTAGTGTTTCACCATCAGCGATCATACTGAGTCTGTTCAGTTATCGCTGATAGTCTTTCTTATAAACATTTTTATGTATTAGTGTTTCACTATCAGCGATCAAACTGAGTCTGTTCAGTTATCACTGATAGTTTCTGAAGTAAACAGCCAACGTAATCCCTGAAGACAAGTCTCGCGTCAACATATGTTCATAGCTGCATCAAAGACGAAGTTGCTGAACAAAGAGAAGTCTACTAGTGACCTGATGCGGATATCAGTGAAGCAAAGACAACTCTACATATACGCGAAGGAACATGAGGAAAAGCTTCAGCGATAGCTGAACCTCTTTTTCTCTGCAAGTAGAAATACTCAGCGATCAATCGATCACGAAGCTTATGCCTCAAGTTTCCTTTTGTCTTATCTTGCACAACCAGTACGATGTGTCAGAACGGACATGTCTCTGCCACAAATCGTACAACAACTCTGTCAACTACACTGTTCATGATACGGCCGAAAGCATGTCTCCCAAAGTCAGACTCCCAAAGCCAATCTATGAACGCCACGTGTAAAGTGCCCTGCCATGCATTTAATGCATAGGGTATAAATAGGAAGCTCACCCCTTCATCTGAAGGTGTGCTCAATCCTTGAACTCCATATAGAAACCCTTGTTTTCTATCTCTCTTAATCCCCCATTCTTTGATTTTCTTGTGCAATCATCTTAGTGTTTCTTAAGTTTGTTTAGATTAGGTCTGTCTTAATCTTATTCCGCAACAAACTTGTAAATTGTATTTTGATTTATCAATAAACAATTTATTAAACTTTAATTTCTGTGTTTGTATTCAACCCCCCCCCCCTTTTACAAACTTGTTAAGCACCTTCGGGACCAACAAGTGGTATCAGAGCAGTTTGTTTAATCTAATAAACAAGATCTTGCTGTATACTCTTCCTTGCTATTCTAAAAGGGCACTAAACACAAACACAAACTACTATGATAATGTTCACTTTCTAAACCTCCTCGATTTAGCAGAGATAACTTTTCTCTATGGAAAAATCGAATGATGCTATTTCTTGAAGGTGCGGATCCTACTATACCTGAATATATAGAAAACGGACCCTATGAACCTGTTAGAATTATAGCTGCGGTTCCCGCTACTGCCACCACTGAAGCTGTCCCTGAACGATATGTCGTTAAGGAAATAAGACAGTGGAGTGATGAAGATAAAAAGAAGGTAGGCATAGATGCAAGAGCAAAGACCATTATCTCAATGGCTCTGCCTGATGAAGTTTTCCATTCCATCATGCATCTAAAAACTTCTAAAAAAATGTGGGAAACCATATGTGTTCAATATGAGGGCACCATTGAAATCCAAGAGACTCGAAAGATTAACTTGGTAAGACAATATGAAAGTTTTATCGCTGGAAAGAATGAATCTCTTTCTGACGTTCATCAGCGGTTTAACTGCCTAATCATTGACTTAAGAACTGTTGGAAGGACCTATTCTAATTCTGAGGTCCTAACAAAATTCTTGGAAAGTCTTCCTGAAAGCTGGGACAGTTATTCAATATGTCTTAAGATGACAAAAGACTTACATACTCTCTCTCTAAGCACTCTGTATGGAATATTGCTCAACTATGAGCAATCTAATCTCCTGAAGAAGAATCTTGTAAAAGATTCTAAAGACTCCAAAAGCACTCCTGTTGCTTTAGTCTCTTCAGAGATAATTCCATCTCAGCGATCTACTCTCACCATCACTGAGTTAGATTCTGAATCTGAGGATCTATCAGACCCTGATCTTTCAAAGATTGATGAGTCCTTAGCACTCTTGACAAACTCTTTTAAGAGATTTGCAAGAAAGAGAAACTTCCGAAGAAGTAAACCTCTCTCTCTTACTGAAAAGCCAAAATCAACTCCGGTTGATAAGGCTACAGCCACTTGCTATAACTGCGAAAAAATTGGACATTTTGCTAGTGAGTGCAGGTCGGAAAAGGTCTTCAAACCTTCTACCTCAAGAAGATCCAGTGATGACAAATACCATAAGCTGAAGAACAAATATCAAAAGCTGAAAAGCTATCAGCAAAAAGGTAAAGGTCTCATCGCTGAAGAACATGACTGGGCTGAATCAGAAGAATCATCTTCTGATGAAGAAGAAGTCGCTAATCTTTGCCTCATGGCTGAGATTAAAGAAGAAGTAGAAGAACCATCTGAACCTTCTATGAGCTACATATCATCTCAGGTATCTATCTCTACAAATCCCTCTCTGCCTGAAGCTGAGAGAAGTCGCGTTGTTGATGTGCTGACGATTGACCTTTATAATGCTCTAAATGACAAAACTCAAGCTGAAAATAAAAATGTTTATTTAACTCAAGAGCTAGAGAAATGTCATGAAAAGATCAGTGAACTAAATCTTTTAGAAGAAAAGTTGAAAGATCAAGTCATTATAAATGAAATCATCAGCATTGAACGCGAACAAGCCATCGCTGCTCTAAAAGCAGAAAAGGCTCATGTTGAAAAATGGTGCAAATCATCAACAAAGATCTCTGAGATAATAAATGCTCAAACTCCTGAAAGTGATAAAACTGGTCTTGGTTTTTGGACACCTCAGGATGATCCTAAAGAAGAAAGTTCCTCGCTTAAGTTTGGAACTTTTGTCACATCTTTCTTTGACACTTCTTATAATCAATTCTATTCCTGTTCTTCTTCAAATCCCATCTCTGAGGAAAAATCCAAAGACACTATGTCTACGGATAAAGAAAAGTCCATTCTCCTTCCTCTGAAGACAACCAGGAAAGCAAAGCTGAAAATTCCTTCTAAACCTTCAGCTAAGCAATCCTCTAGCTCTGTGATAGAAATTTTTGATCTCTGTACTCCAAAGCTAAAGGTTGATCTAAAGCCCGTGAGATCTGAAGAAATAAAAATTCCTCCCAGATCTCGTGCAAAAGGCATTCTTGGAGCTGGTCCTGCTCATCTTAAACTTGCAAAACCTTTACTGATCCTAAAACTATTTTCAAATACAGAAAATGTTATCACTGTGGTTTTACTGATCATATTGCAAGTAAATGTCCAAATACCACCAAAGCTGATAAAACAGCTAAAGTGAAGAAAAATGCCTCTAAGGCCAAGAAAGTCACCAAAGTTGAAAAATCAACCAAAGTGAAATATACCACTAAGGTTAAGAAATTAACCAAAGTAAAGATTACCACTGAAGCTGAATCTTCATCAGCTGTGAAGACTGCTGAATCTTCCTTATCCACTAACTCTAAAGGACCCATTGAAAAGTGGGTACCAAACAACGCTTAATCTTCCTTATGTATGCAGGGATCAAAGGGCATCTGGTATCTCGATAGTGGATGTTCTCGTCATATGACTGGACAAAGAGACCTGCTCACTGAATACAAGGAAGAGAAAGGTCCCTCTGTGACCTTTGGTGGAAATGAAAAAGGATTTACCCGAGGGTTTGGTGTCCTCAGCAATGGGACAACTACCTTTCGAAGAGTCGCTTATGTAGATGGACTGAAGCACAACCTTCTAAGCATCAGTCAGCTATGTGACAAAGACTACGAAGTTCGCTTTTCTAAAAAAGCATGTTCATCGGTAGATGAAAAAGGAAAACTTGCTCTTAGTGGTTATCACAGAGAAAATGTCTATGTAATAGATATGGACTCTACTATCACTGAAAACTTATGTTTTCTCTCTAAGGCCTTTTCTGATGTCAACTGGCTATGGCATAAAAGGCTCTCTCATCTAAATTTCAAAACCCTGAATTCTCTCTCATCTAAGGAACTGGTTTCTGGTCTTCCTCAGCACTCATATGCTAAAGAATCTCTCTGCTTAGCATGTGAAAAAGGAAAACAAACAAAAGCTAGTTTCAAGTCAAAACAAGTTTCCTCAGTGACAAGTCCTCTTCAGCTCTTGCATATGGATCTGTTTGGCCGTGTCAACATCCAATCAATAGCTGGAAAGAAATATACGCTTGTCATTGTAGATGAATATTCTCGCTACACCTGGGTTATCTTTCTTCGCTGTAAGAGTGATACTCCAGAAGAACTAATATCTTTTGTCAAAAAGATGGAAGTGCTGAACAATCTTACTGTTCGTTCAATAAGAAGTGATCATGGAACTGAATTCAAAAACAGTTCCCTGAACAATTTCTTTGAGAACAAGGGAATCTCTCACAACTTCTCTTCAGTAAGAACACCTCAGCAAAATGGAGTCGCTGAAAGAAGAAACAGAACGATCATAGAAGCTGCTAGATCAATGCTCAACGATTCTCACCTCCCTACTCAATTTTGGGCAGAAGCTGTACACACTGCATGTTTTACTCAAAACAGATCGCTGATAATAAAGCGATTTGGGAAGACAGCTTATGAACTTTTTCTTGGAAGGAAGCCTTCTATCAGCTTTCTTCATATCTTTGGTTGTCAGTGCTTTATCTTAAACAACAGAGATCAACTTGGAAAGTTCGACCCAAAAGCCGATGATGGAATATTTCTAGGATATTCCTCCATCTCCAAAGCCTACAGAGTTTTCAACAAGAGAAGACAAAGTGTAGAAGAAACAATTCACGTCACTTTTGATGAAACTCGCTCAGCGAACTCTAAACCAATCGCTGACAATGAAGAGTTAAATGCTTGGATACTTTCTCACTACAGAGAAACAGAACCCTTCTTCTCAAACCATCAGCATTCTAATCCTTCAGCCGCTGATGATGATCCAAACATTATACATCCTACCGCTGAATCCACCTCATGGGTTTCAGCTGAACCTCTAAACACATTACTACCATCAAATCTGCCTTCGTCGGAAAACCTCTCTAGTGAATCAACTCAACAGTTAATTGCTGATGAACCTCAAACATCCTCATCAATAAACATTCCAATTGTTGATCCAACCTCTGAGTTAAGCAATAATGCTCCTGCTCAGCGATGGACCAAAGATCACCCAATAGATCAAATTCTTGGTGATCCAGATGCAGGTATTCAGACACGACGAAGCTCAGGTAATATCTGTCTCTTTGTAAACTTTCTCTCTTTAATAGAACCAAAGAAGACTGATGATGCCCTCAGAGATCCAAACTGGGTCAACGCTATGCAAGAAGAGCTGACTGAGTTCTCTCGAAACAATGTTTGGAATCTCGTTCCTAGACCATCTGATAAAACTGTAATAGGCACCAAATGGGTGTTTAGAAACAAGTTAGATGAACATGGAACTGTAACCCGCAACAAGGCTCGACTTGTTTCTCAGGGATACAGACAAGAGGAAGGCATAGACTATGATGAAACCTTTGCCCCTGTGGCCAGGCTCGAAGCAATTCGACTATTCTTAGCTTATGCAGTCTATAAAGACTTCATCGTTTATCGAATGGATGTAAAATCAGCATTTCTGAATGGAAAGCTGAATGAAGAAGTCTATGTAGAACAACCACCAGGGTTCTATGACCCTAAGCATCCAAATTATGTTTATAAATTGGATAAGGCTCTCTATGGTCTAAAACAAGCCCCTCGTGCTTGGTATGACACTCTCTCATCTTTTCTTATCTCTGAAAATTTTGAACGTGGCAAGATTGATAATACGTTATTTTTCAGAAAGATAAAAGGTCATATAATTCTTGTACAAATATATGTCGATGACATAATATTTGGTTCTACTAACCCATCTCTGTGTACTCGCTTCGCTGAAAGAATGAAGAAAGAATATAAAATGAGTATGATGGGTGAGCTGACATACTTTCTTGGTCTTCAGATTAAACAATCTGACAAAGGTACTTTTATCTGCCAAGGTAAGTATGTTAAAGATATGCTGAAGAAGTTTGATCTCACACAAACTTCAGCGATGAAAACTCCTATGGCACCACCCCTGACACTTAACAAAGATCCTTCTGGTAAACCTGTTAATGTCACTGCCTATAGAGGAATGATAGGCTCCCTGCTGTATTTAACAGCGAGCCGACCTGACATTATGTACTCTACTTGTTTATGTGCACGCTATCAATCTGAACCCAAGGAATCCCATCTGATCGTTGTAAAGCGAATTTTCAGATATCTGAAAGGAACTCCTAACCTCGGTCTTTGGTATCCCAAAGACTCAGGGTTCGATCTAATTGGTTATTCTGATAGTGATTTTGCAGGCTGTAAACTCAACAGAAAGAGTACCACTGGTGGATGTCAACTCCTGGGAGGAAAGCTGGTAAGCTGGATAAGCAAGAAGAAAAATTCTGTGTCCACTTCCACAGCTGAAGCTGAATACGTAGCCGCTGGAAGTTGTTGTTCTCAAATCTTGTGGATGAGAAATCAACTATTAGATTATGACCTTCAGCTGTCAAAGATTCCTATCTATTGCGACAGTACTAGTGCTATCGCTATAGAAAATAATCCAGTACTACATTCAAAGACAAAACACATAGAGATCAGATATCACTTTATCAGAGATCATGTAATGAATGGTGATATTGAACTTCACTTTATCCCTACTGACTTTTAGCTTGCTGATTTATTCACCAAACCTCTTGATGAGACAAGGTTCAACTTTCTCATCAGTGAGCTTGGAATGCTGAACCTCGAAGAATAATTCTTCAGCGTTCATGTATTGTGTCAGTAATCAAAAGTTCCCCTCTCATCATTCTCTCTGATAAACATTCTGACTCTCAGGTATGTTCTCTCCTTTCCCTCAAAGATGTTTTTCTTCCAAATATAAACTTTAATCACTGAACTTTCTTCAAATGATTAAAAGCTTTTTGAAAAATACATTAATCACTGATATTTCTAGTCAGTGATCCTTTAAAAGGAAAATCTATCCCTATCTTTACAATCAGGGATACCTTCAAAAAGGAAAATCTATCGCTGACTTTTCTTCAGTGATAATTTCAAAACGGACAAATGTACAGTCTCTCTCTTCTATGACGTCATTTGAACCGACAATCCGCGACATGCCTTTTCTGACACGTTTTTCCGTTGCTCTTCTATCCAATCAACTTCGTGGAACGTGTCAATGTCATGATGATCCTTTCTTTTCCGGTTTCATTCCTTCTCTCTCTCTTCTCTCTCTTCGTATAAAAGGAATTCTTCTCTCCTTTATACGGGTTACGCTTTCAAAACTGTCAACGCAAGAAACATTTTCTCTCTCAAGAACACTCAAGCAAGTTAACCCAGAATATTGAACCTGCAACTCTTCTTCTTCAAAATAAACAGGTTTATTTCATGTTTATGTGCATTGTTCGTATGCTTTCTATTCTTTTTAAAATCCTACTCGTTCTTGTTCTTCATGGATTTTATAAAATGTTTTTTCTAAAAACTAAAGATCATTCTTTCTGATTTTATGTTTTTCAATAAAAACCTTTTGGTTTTTAAAGTGTTCTTAACTCTTTCTACCCAGAACACTATTTTTTTTCTATTCAAAAAAAAATAACTCGATATTTTTCCAGTTTCTTTCCTAATATGGAATCTGGTAAAACATCTTCTTATTTTTTAGTCTAAATCATTTCTTCTATTATGCTTCTTTCCATAACAGAAATGACACAGTCTTCAATCGTTGCTTCCAAGCATGTACGATTCGCTCTCACTGAAGTTGAGATTACTAAATGTAATCATTTGGCAAGACTCGAGTTCAAAGCTGACAAATACCCACATCTGGTGGAAGCTGCTGAATTTCTCAAACAGTCATGTATAGCTTACGCGATCACTGTGGATCCTAAGCCTTCCAAGACTCTACTCCAGCAGTTCTGGTTCACTGCTGATGCAACTGAACTCACCAACAAGAAAGGTGAACGAGTCCCTGCTATCTATTTCATCACGGACTTGGGGCCAGGGAGCATGACCGCTCTTAGCCTCAGGAAATCTTTAAGATTTCCTGACAAACCAAAGAGTGGGTTCGACGCACTCCCCACTGATGATGAGCTGATATCATTTCTGGACGCAATGGGTTATTGTTGGGAAAACAAACCGAGATCTTCTATTCCCAACAAGAAGCTCACCAAGATCCTCAAAGCTCAGATGCCCTCACAACTGAACTTTATCTTCTCGCACATAATTCAGTGCATGAGCGGGAAGAGTGGTTCGCTGGATCAAGCCAGCAAAACACAACTGCAGATGGCCTACTCCGTTATCGCTGGTCAAAACTTTGACTACGCCACAGCAATCTTTGAAGACCTGAGGTCAAGATTAGAGAAGCCTGAACGAGATCCCAAGATCTCGTACGTACGTTTCATATGTATGTACATCAAGTTCCTCTATCCCAACACCTATCCCACCAAAGATGATGGCACTTTTGCCAGGCTTGGTCAACGATCACTGGAGGTAAAGCCACTCGCCGACGAGGTAAGTATCTCTCTCCTTCGCTCTCGTCTCTCTCTCCATTCTTCTTCATCTTCAGTGACCACGCAGACGGTTCCTTCGTCTGCAATCCCTGTCGCTACCACTACTTCTAAACGACCATCAGCTAGTCCGATTGGTCCTTCCAAAAAGGCCAAAAAGACTAAGGAAAGTACACCCTCTAGTACTATACCTGAGGGAGCTTCTCAACAAGCTACTTTAGATGCATTTGTGGGTCTTTCCTCCACAACTCCAGCAGTCACTCATACTGCCATGTCAGCGATTTCGATCACTGTCACATCATCAGTGACCCCACCTACTATCTCATTCGCTGAGATTAACCCCATCCCTACTTCTATCCCCAAAACACTTGCCTTTTCTACTCATTTTGTCTCTGACCCCCTACCTCTTCTTTACCTATAGGACCTGAACATCAAACTTTTGAGGAATCTATGCAGTTCTACAAAATGTTTGATACGTCAGGTACACCTATAATCATAAACACTTCTCTCCCCACCTCTCCAAATAAGCCCGTATCTGAACTAACATTATTTTCAGGTCCTAGTTTGGCATCTGTTGACACGCATGTCAACAGTCTGGGAGAAAAGGTGGACGCCCTCACCAACACCATCAACGACACCACCAGCGCCGTTAATCAGGCTGGTGAGGAGCTGAAGAAGTTGACCGCGACCTGCTCATATAAAGCTGAGAACTCACAACTTTCAGCTGTTGAAGAACAAGTCGTCCAACTCAAAGAGTCCTCTCAACTCTTTCAGGGGCGATTTGAGTCTCTTACCGCTGAAGTTCGGGGTCTCTCTTCAAAGGTTGACCTCTGCACGTCCCTTCTTCAACAAATACTACACAAGGTGAATGGACCAGCTCCAGCGCTGCCTCCCTCCTTGACTGAAGATGATCGGACCAACCTCAACATCGCTGTGGAATTCATCCATGATGCCACGTGCGACATCTCTGCGGTTGAAGACCGGGTCAAGCGTCTGGAGGCTGACGTCCAAGTACTAAAAGCTTCAACAGCAACTCCGGCAGCTGAGCAACCCCCTACCGCTGATAATGACAAAGTGGGGGAGAAAGCTGAAGAAACATCTATCGCTGCTGCTGGGGAAGCTAAGACTCCAAAGAATCCTCCCTCTCAATCTGAGGGGGAGAAGGTAAAAGAATCCTCATCTATTCATTCTATTCTCTTTGAAGATGATGAGGAAGAAGACGATGAAGAGGAAGATGATCTAGATCTTGATGATCAAGAAAAGGATCAACCCTCCGATGACGATGACGACGATGAAGACCAATCTATGTGGTTCTCCAAGCCGAACGTCGCATCAGGGACAACTTCGCAAGAGGTTGTCAAAGCAGGGGTGAAAGGTGATACATCTTCAAGCGCTCCTTCGCAAAGCAAAGACAAGCAACCAATCGCTGAAGAATGCTTGAGGACTGGATCACAATCTGAGGGGGAGCATCCTTCTTAGGTATGTCTTTCAATTGTACCACTCCTACTCTTTCCAAACCCCTATTTCCTTCTAGCCTTTCTCTCTCTTTTTCTAAAAATATACACTTATCCCTTCTTTCCTTCATTTTCTATCCAGACAGTTCTCACCCCTGCTTAAGGGTTCTGAACTACAAATAATTCCAGCTACTATCGCTGAAGAAATAATCCCAATCTCTATCGCTGAGATTGATGAAGAAGAAGAAGAAGATTCCCTGGTCCATCCAGGAAGGCCCTCTCGACCATCTCATTGGTCAGAGGAAGTGGTAAAGAAAAGAGTTGAAATGATCGCTCAACTAGAAAGTCAACGGTTGAAAATCCCTCTTCAAACATCCTTCTCAGAGCTCGACTTCCTCACTGAAGCTGAACGAGAAGAATCTGCCAAAGCTGAGAAACTGATCGCTGAATGCAAACAAGATGACCAACTCGCTTTAAAGATTCAATCTTCTTAAGTCAAGGACAAAAAGCTGAAAAGCAAACCTGTGGAAGTTCAAGCTGCACTGCTGAAAGAAATTGAAGAGGAACGCTCCAAAGAACAAGAGATCAACGACAGGTCTATCGAATGGTGTAAACAAAAGATGGATTATCGTTCTGATCTTCTTCCAATATCAGCCGTGACTATCTCTGGTCGCAAGAAGAAGGATCAACTCTCAGTGACCATGGAGACCAGAGAGGATGGAACCCAAAAAGCTATGTACGTATCCAAACTTGAGAGCTTCGGATTTACAGAATGGATAGAGTTCTGGGATGCGCTGAAGAAATCCAAATCTACATACAGAGGCTACGTTGAAGGACTTCTTGAAGCCCTCATAAATAGAGTCACTTCTGTACTGAAGCTGCCATCTCCTCTTCCTCCCAAATCTTTGAAACTCAAAAGAAGAATTGGGTCTTCCTCCTCTGAAGACGTCGCCATCATCAGGAATGAAACTTCTATAAAATTTTCAAGAGATGCACTGTTTGGTCCTCCTCCTGATCTTTCAGTTCTGGATTTATCTCTGCCTCCTGGTGGTCCTTTCCAAGCTGGTCAAGTAATTGACAATCCTTATGGAATATTCTTCAGAGATGATGATGAGGAACTCAGATTTCAAAGAATCTCTGAGATTCCTATCTGTCCTCTGAATCATCTCAAGGATCTCTTATGCTTATGGTGTGACTTCTTCCCTGCTGCTGAGAAAATTAAAGAAATTATCAGCCAAGAATCTTTGAAACGAAGACAGAATGGAGAAGAAATACCTGAGTATATGATCAATCCTCCTAAGTCTTCTTGTAGCTGATAGATTAGTTTCCTTTTCTGTAATCTATTAATTATACTTACAGTAGTTAGTTATTCACTTGTACTGGTAATTTTCATTCCTTGTAATTCTCTTCTTGGATTAATGAAATTTCAGTAAAGTACTTAACTCCATCAGTACTGTAAAAGATCCCTCAAAATAGTAATTGGGACATGTATGTTACAAGTCCTGATTATTCCATCATTTTGAATTATAAAGTAATTTTCTTCAGTTACTTTGTCATTATCAAATAGGGGGAGATTGTTGATCCAAACTCTCTCAGTGATTTGATAACGACCCTCATCCATACTTAGTGAAAATTACGTTTTAATATGTATTAGTGTTTCACCATCAGCGATCAGACTGAGTCTGTTCAGTTATCGCTGATAGTCTTTCTTATAAACATTTCTATGTATTAGTGTTTCACTATCAGCGATCAAACTGAGTCTGTTCAGTTATCACTGATAGTTTCTGAAGTAAACAGCCAACGTAATCCCTGAAGACAAGTCTCGCGTCAACATATGTTCATAGCTGAATCAAAGACGAAGCTGCTGAACAAAGAGAAGTCTACTAGTGACCTGATGCGGATATCAGTGAAGCAAAGACAACTCTACATATACGCGAAGGAACATGAGGAAAAGCTTCAGCGATAGCTGAACCTCTTTTTCTCTGCAAGTAGAAATACTCAGCGATCAATCGATCACAAAGCTTATGCCTCAAGTTTCCTTTTGTCTTATCTTTCACAACCAATACGATGTGTCAGAACGAACATGTCTCTGCCACAAATCGTACAACAACTCTGTCAACTACACTGTTCATGATACGGCCGAAAGCATGTCTCCCAAAGTCAGACTCCCAAAGCCAATCTATGAACGCCACGTGTAAAGTGCCCTGCCATGCATTTAATGCATAGGGTATAAATAGGAAGCTCACCCCTTCATCTGAAGGTGTGCTCAATCCTTGAACTCCATATAGAAACCCTTGTTTTCTATCTCTCTTAATCCCCCATTCTCTGATTTTCTTGTGTAATCATCTCAGTGTTTCTTAAGTTTGTTTAGATTAAGTCTGTCTTAATCTTATTCCGCAACAAACTTGTAAATTGTATTTTGATTTATCAATAAACAATTTATTAAACTTTAATTTATGTGTTTGTATTTAACCCCCCCCCCCCTTTTACAAACTTGTTAAGCACCTTCGGGACCAACATTTTTGAGTAAAACATGCAGTGTTTACAGCTTCAGTCCAAAATTGAGTAGGGAGATGATAATCGTTGAGCATTGACCTAGCAGCTTCAATGATCGTTCTGTTTCTTCTTTTAGCGACTCCGTTTTGCCGAGGTGTTCTTACTGAAGAGAAGTTGTGAGAAATTCCCTTGTTCTCAAAGGAATTGTTCCAAAAACTGTTTTTGAATTCAGTTCCATGATCACTTCTTATTAAACGAACAGTAAGGTTATTCAACACTTCCATCTTCTTGACGAAGGATATTAGTTCTTCTGGAGTATCACTCTTGCAGTGAAGAAAGATAACCCAGGTGTAGCGAGAGAATTCATCTACAATGACAAGCGTATATTTCTTTCCAGCTATAGATTGGATTTTGACAGGACCAAATAGATCCACATGCAAGAGGTGAAGAGGACTTGTCACTGAGGAAACTTGTTTAGACTTGAAACTAGCTTTTGTCTGTTTTCCTTTTTCACATGTTGAACAGAGAGATTCTTTAGCATATGACTGCTGAGGAAGACTAGAAACCAGTTCCGTAGAAGAGAGAGAATTCATGGTTTTTAAGTTTAGATGAGAGAGCCTTTTGTGCCATAGCCAGTTGACATCAGAACAGGCTTTAGAGAGAAAACACACATTCTCAGTGGTAGTAGAGTCCATATCTATTACATAGACATTTTCTTTACGATAACCATTGAGAGCAAGTTTTCCTTTCTCATTCACCACTGAACATGCCTTCTTAGAAAAACGAACTCATAGTCTTTGTCACATAGCTGACTAATGTTTAGAAGATTATGCTTCAGTCGATCTACATAAGCGACTCTTCTGAAGGTAGTTGTCCCATTGCCGAGGACACCAAACCCTCGGGTATATCCTTTTCCATTTCCACCAAAGGTCACAGAGGGACCTTTCTCTTCCTTGTATTCAGTGAGCAGGTCTTTTTGTCAAGTGATATGACGAGAACATCCACTATCGAGATACCAGATGCCCTTTGATCCCTGCACACATAAGGAAGATTAAGCTTTGTTTGCTACCCACTTTTCAATGGGTCCTTTGGGGTTAGTGGAGATGGAAGGTTCAGTAATCTTCACAGCAGATGAAGATTCAGCTTCAGTGGTAATCTTCACTTTGGTTAATTTCTTAACCTTGGTGGTATTCTTCACCTTGGTCATTTTTTCAGCTTTGATGACCTTCTCAGCCTTGGAGGTATTCATCTTCACTTTGGCTGATTTATCAGCTTTAGTGGCAGTTGGACATTTGCTTGCAATATGGTCAGTAAATCCACAGTGATAGCATTTTCTATATTTGAATGTGGTTTTAGGACCAGTAGTGAAAGGTTTTGAGAATTTAAGATGAGCAGGGCCAGGTCCAAGAATGCTTTTAGCATGAGATTTGGGAGGAATTTTGATTTCTTCAGATCTCTTAGGCTTGAGATCAAACTTTAGCTTTGGAGGATAGAGATCAAAGATTTCTATCACAGAGCTAGAAGATTGATTCGCTGAAGGTTTAGAGGGAACTTTCAGCTTTGTTTTCTTGGAAGCCTTCTGAGGACGAAGAATGGATTTTCCTTTATCCGCAGACTTAGACCCTTTGGATTTTTCCTCAGGGATAGAATTAGAAGAAGAAGGATAAAACTGATTATAAGAAGTGTCAGAGATATAAGTGACAAATGTTCCAAACTTAAGCATGGAACAGTCTTCTTTAGGCTCATCATGTGGTTTCCAAAAACCAAGACCGGTTTTATCACCACCAGTAGTTTGAGTATTTATTATCTCAGTTATTTTTGTTGAAGAATTGCGCCATTTTTCAACAGTAGCCTTTTCTGCTTTTAGAGCAGTGATGGCTTGTTCGCGTTCTATGCTGATGATTTTATTTACAACAACTTGATCTTTCAAATTTTCCTCTAAAAGAGTCAGTCTCTGATCTTTTCATGGCATTTTTCCAGCTGTTCAGTTAAGTCATTGTTTTTGCTTTCAGCTAGAGATTTGCCGTTTAGAGCATTGTAAAGATCAATCGTTAGCACATCAACTGTGCGACTTCTCTCTGATTCAGGTAGAGAGGGATTAGTAGAGATAGATACCTGAGATGATATATAGCTCATAGAAGTTTCAGTTGGTTCTTCCACTTCTTCTTTAATCTCAGCCATAAGGCAAAGATTAGCGACTTCTTCTTCATCAGAACTTGATTCTTCTGATTCAGCCCAGTCATGTTCTTCAGCAATGAGACCTTTACCTTTTCGCTTGTAGCTTTTCAGCTTTTGATATTTTTCTTTCAGCTTTAGGTATTTGTCATCGCTGGATCTTCTTGAGGTAGAAGGTTTGAAGACTTTCTTTGACCTGCACTCACTTGCAAAATGTCCAATATTTTCGCAGTTAAAATAAGTAGCAGTAGCCTTATCAACATGGGTTGATTTTGGCTTGTCAGTGAGAGAGAGAGAGAGGCTTATTTCTTCTGAAATTGCTCTTTCTTGCAAATCTCTTAAAAGAATTTGTCAAGAGTGCTAAGGACTCATCAAACTCTGAAAGATCAGTGTCTGATAGATCCTCAGATTCAGAATCTAACTCAGTGATGGTGAGAGTAGATCGCTGAGATGATATTATTTCTGAAGAGACTAAAGCGACAGGAGTACTTTTAGAGTCTTTAGAATCTTTAATAAGATTCTTCTTCAACAGGTTTGATTGCTCATAGTTAAGCAATATTCCATACAAGGTGCTGAGAGAAAGAGAGTTTAAGTCTTTTGTCAGCTTGAGACATATTGAATAACTTTCCCAGCATTCAGGAAGACATTCCAAGAATTTTGTTAGGACCTCAGAATTAGAATAGGTCCTACCAACGGTTCTTAGATCAATGATTAAGCAGTTAAACCGCTGATGAACATCAGAGAGAGATTCACTCTTACCAGCGATAAAACTTTCATACTGTCTTACCAAGTTAATCTTTCGAGTCTCTTAGATTTCAGTGGTGCCTTCATATTGAACACATATGGTTTCCTACATTTCTTTAGAAGTTTTAAGATGCATGATGGAATGGAAAACTTCATCAGGAAGAGCCATACAGATAATGGTCTTTGCCCTTGCATCAATACCAACCTTCTTTTTATCCTCATCACTTCATTGTCTGATTTCCTTAGCAATATAGCGTTCAGGAATAAATGGAGTGGTGGCAGTAGCTGGAACGACAGCTATGATTTGGATAGGTTCATATGGTCCGTTTGCTATGTACTCAGGTATAGTGGGATCTGCACCTTCAAGAAATAGCATCATTCGATTCTTCCACTGAGAGAAGTTATCTCTGCTAAATCAAGGAGGTTTGGAAAGTGAACCATTATCATAGTAGTTTGTGTTTGTGTTAAGTGCCATGTTAGAATAGCAAGGAAGAGAATAAAGCAAGATCTCGTTTATCAGATTAAACAGTCTGCTTTGATACCACTTGTTGGTCCCGGAGGTGCTTAACAAGTTTGTAGAAGGGAGGGGGGGTGAATACAAACACATAATTTAAAGTTTAATAAAGTGTCTATTGATAAATCAAATACAATTTACATGTTTGTTGCGGAATAAGATTAATACAGACTCAATCTAAACAAACTTAAGAAACACTAAGATGGTTGCACAAGAATATAGGGAATGGGGGATTAGAGAGTATAGAAAACAAGGGTTTCTATGAAGGTTCAAGAATAGAGCACACCCTCAGATGGAGAGGTGAACTTTCTATTTATACCCTATACATTAAATGCATGGCAGGGCACTTTACACGTGTCCTTCATTGATTGACTGAGAGAGTCTGACTTTAGGAGACATGCTTTCGGTCGTATCATGAACTGTGTAGTTGACAGAGTTGTTGTACAAATTGTGATAGAGGTATGTCCGTTCTGACACATTGTACTGGTTGTGCGAGGTAAGACAAAAGGAGACTTGAGGCATAAGCTTCATGATCGTTTGATTGCTGAATCTCTCTTCCTTCAGAGATACAAAGAAGTTCAACTATCGCTGATGCTTTTCCTCAGGTTCCTTCGCGTATAAGTAGAGTCGTCTTTGCTTCACTGATATCCGCATCAGGTCACTAGTAGACTTGTCTTTGTTCAGCAACTTTGTCTTCGATTCAGCTATGAACATCTGTTGATGCGAGACTTGTCTTCAAGGATTACGTTACTGTTTACATCAGAAACTATCAGTGATAACTTAACAGACTCGGTCTGATCACTGATAGTGAAACACTAATACATATAAATGCTTACAAGAAAAACTATCAGCGATAACTGAACAGACTCAGTCTGATCGCTGATGGTGAAACACTAATACATATTAAACGTAGTTTTCACAAAGTATAAAAGAGGGTCGTTATCAAATCACTGAGAGAGTTTGGATCAACATAAAGCTTTCTCAACAGATTTCAGACTTTGAGAAAGTAATCATTTTAGAAAGAGAGAAATTTAGAAAAGAAAAGAAGTTAATTGAGCAAAAGAATGTTGGATTCTTTAAAGAGATATTTGATTGAAGAAAGAATGTTGAGAATGGATTTGAAGAAGAAAGAAATATATTTGAGATAGAAATCAAGAAGCTGACTGAGAAGCAATCTGAACTATCTGAAAGTGCACTGAAAGAGCAAATACGAAGTCTGAATTTAAGAAAGAGATTGATCAACTTGTCAAAGAAAGAGACAATTATTCTTCAAAGATTAAAGAGCTTGAAGATATTATCTCCAAGGTGGTGGTGACTGAGCAAACGACTCCTAAGTCACAAATCTACACACCTAGAGATAGTTTAGTTGGTTCTAACAAGACAGCTTCAAGTTCACATCTGAAAATTGTTTCTTCAAGATGGTCAGTTAAATCATACGATCAGATTTGTACTACTAACATTTTCTTTGATAAAAATGTAGATGGTTCAGATCCATATAGAAGAAGAAGAAGAAAGATATATGAAGAAGATAATCTGGTTTGGAAGGTGAAACCAGTAGATGAAGAGAAGAATGATGTGAAGAAGGAAGAAAAGAAAGGAAAGAAGGAAGTGAAGAAAAGTAACATATCATGTGTACATGTATCAACAGTTAAGAAGAACAAAGTGCTAAAAGGTAAATCTGATCTTGCTTACTCGAGAGATCAATTGATCAGATTGTCTAAAAAGAGGTATTGTTCTTATTGTCATACATATGATTTTGTTCATAAAGCTAGTGATCATTACTGGTATAGTTCTTACTCAGTTACTCCCAATAGAACTGCAACTCACAAACATGCACCCAAATACCAGTGGGTACCAAAACCAAAGGATAATTTTGTGTTGCAGGCACCACAAGTCAAGGAGGAGTAAGAGAACCAAGGCTTCTGAATAAGTCAGTTCAGGACCCGTACTTCAGCAGAGTTTGACTTCTAAACACAACAGTTTAGGACTCGCTCTTCAACGATAAAAAGTAATGATACCCCCGGGCTGATAAGAGGATGTATTCCAATACTCAAATGAAGATATCAACCTTCAAGGGGGAGTACATATGTTTCTGGAAATATGTATTTAGAAGATATGATGAACTACATTTCAGGGGGAGTTGTAGATCTATCATGTGCTTTTTCACTGACATTTTTTAGATGCATATTTTCAGGGGGAGTAAGAATTATGACTTTTGATTACTTCAGATCATAACTCGTAAATTTCTTGTCTTACTGCTTTATGTCCTTTACATTTTCAAAAAAAGTTTTTTGAATAAATTTTGTACTTTGACGGACTTTCTGACTGATGCAGACTAAGAGGATGCTTACAAGATCATATTCTTATGACTTTAAGCTTGACTTGATGAGATTTAAGATCGAACGAAAAGTTTATTTCTATTCTTAATCTCATATACGGTTGAAAGAAGGACAACTTTCGATCATAGAAAACATGCTCTTAAACGTTCAAACCACTTCCCGATTATTAAAAAGATTTCATGATTTGGAAGTGTGATTTTAAATGTTTTCACTATTAGATGAACTGAAATGTTTATAAACCGTGTGTTTCCAAAGATTAATACTTGCGTATTATCTTTTCCATATACTTTCAAGTATTCACACACACCGGTTTGTTATTTTGATTGACGTTGTTCTTACCATGTCTCTAAATTGAAACATATTTTCGATGGTAAGACACCCCAATTGTTATTCAACGAATTTTGAGCGTGATTTCATTTTTTAAACGTTCTTTCAAGAATGTCTATGTATTGTTTCGTATAGACAACATTCAATTTTTTTTACCTAAGCCTTAACTGCTATATCATTTGATTTTGATCATTTTCATACAATGTCAGATTTTCAAACAAGTTTCTTGTATTCATTTCATTCTTTCAATATCCTTGTTTGAAATATCTTCAATGTTTCAATTTTTTGTGAGCATACAAACATTTGACATTTGTATTTGTGCTTTAACTGTTGTAGTTAAACCATTTGAACAACATCATGCTTTCATAGGTAAACATGGGTTCTTTGTGTGAGATTAAATGAAACTTCTATGGATTCACGTTAACCAGTGTTTCCTACCCAAGAAGTTATTCCTTAGTGATCGAGTGTGAGGCATCAAAAAGAAATGAGTGTGGGTTGTGTGACGAGGTAAAATGAAAAAGAGAGTTTGGTTAGACGCGAGCTCAATGTTTTTAAAAAGAAAGAGGGTGAGAGATCAGAGTAAAAGAATATCAAACTCTGCACCAACTACTTTCTGAGTCGGGCAACCACATTACTAGTGTTTCACAATTCTTCGTGAACATTATTGAAACAGGCAAATAGCCCATGCCAACTCTTGATAAAAACCCCACCAGCCACTCATTTTCTTCTTAAAAAGAAAATGTTTCTTATTTTTCTGGCGACGCAGGACATAATCTATCTGATTTTCATTTGGAAAATCTGGATATTGAAAAAGAAGGGAGTCTACTCCACCTTCGCACTTCGATCATGCACATTGAGTCTGTGTTTAATTACTGTTATCTCAGTGGTTTACACAATGTTGAACTTTATAATAAGCAATCATCATGTGCTTAATTCTTTCTACACTTGCATGAGCACACAAGGAATTTGTTTTCTTGTCATAACATTCATAGAAATTTCCTTTGTGGTGTTTCGATGATTGGATGGAAGCCCTGGGGGAGTGATCATCAAAAAGCTTCTTTCCAATGTGTATCCGTTACACACAGTAACTTTATGTTACTGACAGACATTTTAACTGATTCATTTGTTGATTCAGGTGTTACATTCCTATTTTCTCTGGATTTGAAAAGATCTAGATGAATATTTTATTTTGGATCGATTTTGAATCAGAGGCTCAGTTTAAAAGATCAGTGGTCACAATTGATAATGACATTTCTTGGAGAAAGTTTTGATGATATCGATGCTCTCATCATCAAAAAGGGGGAGAAGGTTCAAGAAATGTGTGAGAAGATCAAGAAATATTTGTATTCAATAGTTATTTGCTTGAAGTTTGACAAAGACTGAAAGACTGAGAGAGAAAAGTTCAAAGTTTTCTGAAGATATGCTGAATTTTACTGAAATTTTCTTTGAAGATTAATTTGCTGAAGCAATCTGAGCAAAATCTGAAGATAAATTTATTTCTGAAGCCTGAAAGAGATTTTGTTTCTTTTAGGGAGATTGTTACTACTTTTTCAAAGACAGATATTGGAGAGATTACAGCAATTTGTTAAAATTTTGACAAAGGGAAAGATTGTCCAGATTGAACCAAAGAGGGAGATTGATTTGCAAAATGTTTTTGTGATGATTTTGAATCCAAAGAGGGAGATTATTAAAGCAGAAATATGTTGGATACAAGATCATAAAAGACATAATGTGAAAGTTAAACAAGTCAAATCTGAAAGTCAACTCTCAAACAAAGTCAAGGTCAATTGTAATAAGTCAAAGTCAATTTCTTTGTATTTGTTTTTGTAAACTTGTAGTTTTCTTTAATAGACTTGTGAGTAGTATAAATAGGTTTTTGCTTTTTGCTTTCTTAGGAATCTGGTGATAGAATTGTACGCAGACAGAGAGTTTTAGAGAGAGAAAGAGACTTGTAGAGAGAGAAAGTCATAAACAGATTTGTAATCTTTGATTTGTGAAATTGAAATTGAAACAGGTAGATTACTAATCTTGTTAGTCTTGATTGTTTGTGATTAGAAACTTGAATTAGGGACTATCACTCTTCATCATTGACATTTTGATCATTCTGCTTTTCACCATGATCATCATTTCCTTCAACATTTTCAGTTCTTTCATCAACTATAACAACCTCAGATCTAGCAGCTGCATGTTTCACTCTTTTGTCCCCCTCATGATCATGATCTTGATCAGGATCATGTCTAGGATTAGAAACAGCTGCTTGGGCTTTACATGACGTTTGCACTAACTGTTTAAGATCAGATATAGCAAGCAAAACATCAGTTTTAAAATTCGAAAACTTTGAAGCACTAACCAAATATGTTGGTTTCACAGATTGTGGCAGTTGTTGTTGACGGTGGGATTGCAGAAGTGAAAAAAGATCTGCATCTTGCTGGTTATCTAGAGCTTGTGTTAAAGTTTGGAAAACAACAAAGATTTCAGCTCATCAAAGGATAAGTCAGCAGGTTGAGGAATTTATGGAAGTGACTGTGTTTGTGGAGTAGGTTCAGGTTCGGCAGAGTGTTTCCCTTTCATCATCCTTTTGATTTCATACATCTCATCCTCCAACTTCTTAGTTAACCGGGTTTCAACAGCCTTTAAGGCGCCGTCGAGAATTTCCTTTGACACAGAGTCAGGGTTAGTAACATCGGAATCACATAGATTATACGTTTGCATGACAGTGGTAGAACCTACTGCATGGACTGTTTTTATAGCTGGTAACAGGACTTCCATCTTGTCCTTGTAGTCCGGATTGCGGATCTACTCAGTATGTTCCGATCGGTTCACGAAGACTTCCGATGGTAGCTATTTCAAAATGTGTCCTAGGAATGACAATTGGAATCTCAAAAGGCACTAGACTCAAAGGTGCATTGAAAGAAGTTGAGAACAAGGGTTGTTATTCTCTATGTTCAATACCAATATTCTCCGAATGAGAAACCGGTAGATTATGTGAAATATCCCCGTGAGAAGATGAAACTATCTCCTGTTGAGAGGAGGTAGAGTGGTTGGTTGATGTGTGCACTTGCATAAGTGGGCGACTTATGTTTTTTTCAACACCTGCTCGCAACAAATGCGGTGAAGTGGTAGATGTGGATGCCCTTTTGGATAAGTAAGTACGGGTATACACACGCTCCCCATGTTCTTTTTCTACATTTTCTCTCACCCTCTCTTCTGGATTTTCAACTAATACTCCCTTATCATTCCTTATATCTCCCACCACTGTATTTACAATAGTATCAACCTGTGCATCAACTTACATGGCATCAGTACCATAGAAAGGTTCAAAAACATCAACATTCTCATCATAATCTTATACATGATCTTGTACTTGAGCAGACTAAGCATGAGTATCAGCATTTGTTTCAGCACCATCATTATTATCATCATCATCATTTGAATCATTATCATCAGCAGTAGCAGTCTCAGTATCAGAATCCCCATAACTTTCTTTAGAAACATTCTCAGTATCACTGGTAGCCGAAGGAACTTCACTTGTATCACTTTCATCAGCTAGTCTGTTTGCTTGATCCAGATCATTATCAGAGCCTTGACCGTCATCAGCAAGAGGTGCCACTGAACGTTGGGTAATGACTCGTGACCCTGATGCCTCTAGTCTTGGTCTCCGACCCCTACAGAGCCCCTCTCTGTATTTTTCTTCTTCGCTCCCCATTTATGAACTCTCATAGTATCAGAAACCCTCACGAACTCCGCTCTCCTAAGGTTTGAGCCTTGGGTAGGGTCAACCGATCCTGGTTGTCCCATAGACTCTCTATAGGCTATCATACTATCACACTCTGGATCAGCATAATCTAACAAACTTTTCGGAACTGGCATAGAGAAAGTGAACTCTCTTTTCTGCTTCATGAGATATCTCATCTCACTTACCGGTGCAAGTAGATGATTAATTCTTGTTGGAATTTGTTTGTTGCTCCTCAGAATAATCCTGACAATAACAGGAATAAACCTCTGATACGGAATGTAGTTTGGTGCCTTAGATGTTTTCTTGGCAACAACTTTCTCATAGAGTTTTGTGCAGAAGATGCTTGCATAATCAATGTCAAGATCATGAACCATTGAGTAGAATAGCTTGAGGATGTGAATACTTGCATTGTCAATTCCATAGATCTTAGCAGTTAAACACCTGTTGATGACAGATAACAAGGTGTAGTAGAACAGAGACAAGTTATTCTTCTTGAAATGGTTGACCTGAGTCAGCTGTCCAACATAACCCATATCTCTGATATCTTTGAAAATTTATACATCAGATGGCAGTTCATCATAAGTAATTCTACCTTCTCTGGCATTTGCAGCAGGTAGGTTGAGCATAAATCAGAGTCTTTCAAGATTCTGCACAGAAGTGAAATGATCTATTTCCATCTTGAAAATAGGAATTCTTTCTCCTTCTACACTCATGTGACTGAAACGGATAGTTTTCCATGCCTGCTGAACATACAATTCTGGAACAGCTGCTTGAACTGTCAAAGCATTTCTCAGTGGATGATTCTTCAAAATATCTAGAACAAGAGGATCTATGTTGATAGTAAACTGCAGATGATGATTGTTTGGGTGCTAAGGTTTCATCTATGATGGTGAGATAAGGAAGAGATCAGGATTGACATTTGGTGGCACTTGAAACTCTGATCTAGAGGATGGCATTGGACACTCCTGAGATGCCTCATTATGTGAGTTTTCACGCATCTGAACATGTTGGTCAACAGATTGTTCAGCCATTGGTACATGAAAAAGATGAACAGTATGGACAAGGTCCAAGTGGTTAGTGAAACACTAAAGGTTTTGACATTGAAAAACAAAGTTTTGAAAAACTCTAAGTATAGAATTCGCATGAAATGGATGTGCGAATTCCTCACTTAGAATTGAAAAACAATGAAATTACTACAAAATTCGTATGGAAACAATATACGAATTCTTCACTTAGAAGAATTTCAACTTGACAAACCAAGAATTCGTATGACATAATTATACGAATTTAGGACTTAGAAAAACTTTGCATTGAGTTCCAAGAATTCGTATGGCACTGTTATTTTCAATAATACGCACGAGACTTCAAAAACTCAAAATTTTACTTGAAAATTTTCTAAGTGTTTTGACAAGAACAATAAGAACATCATCATAAGTATATTCAAATATTCAACATTTTCATATGAAACCAGATTATGAAAATCACCATATTGATTTTTAACGCAAAACTTTAAATCCTTTAAGATCGATTAATGTTTATGAACAACATTAACAAAAGAATTTTGAGATTATTAACCATTTAGAACAACAATCGACCAAGAACATTTTAAAGTTCATCAAGAACAGTCGAATAATTCATATCAAAATCTAATCCCAAAATATATAGATTAGGTTAAAATCTTAGTTTATGAGGGTTTGATTATACTACTTTAATGTGTCTTTCAGTCCAAATCAACACAAAGAACAAAATCAAGATTCAAATTTTCAAAAATCAAAATCCCTTCGAATCAAAGAAGATGAATAGTCCAACGAGAATAAACCCTAAATCTAATCCAGTTTGGGGTACACCTGCAAGGATACAAACAACAAACAAGCAAAAAACAATCAATAAGAAACAAAAATCAACCTTGAAATCAAATAGTCTTGAAGATCGAAGACTGAAATCGAAGAGTTCGTAGCAAGAGGTTTACAGGTACTGTGCTCGAAAGAAATAATATAAACTGATACTTACGAAAAGTGAGGGTTAAAATGAACGAAATACGTATTTATACCCTTGAATAGAATAGACACGTGGCACGATCTGATTGGGCCACTCACTTTTCGCATAATGCTAGTATGCAAATTGTCTAGAAAGACTTAGACAATAGTGTGTGAGAATTCGCAAGAAACAATATGTGAATTCTGTGCAAAACAAACAATTCGCATGACAAAGGGTGCGAATTCCTCAATTTTCACATATAGAAGCATGCGAAAAGTTAGAACTCATATACCATAGTGTGCGAATTCCATCAACTCGCATGCAACAGTGTGCGAATTCTTCATAATTCGTATGACACTGTATGCGAATTCTGGACTTAGCAAAATTTCCAACCTTTTGAAAAACATTCTAAACATGGAAACTTGCTATTTTTAGAAACTTTTTCAAAACTTGCCAAAAATATAATCTTTCCAAAAATGGAAGCCTTCCAAAAATGACATTTTAAGCTCATTTTAACTTCAAAAAATTTTACACACACATGCACACTTACAACCCTTTTGAAAAGATATTTTTGTATTAAGCTCCCCCTTGACTTAATATATATTTCTTGTCTGTGCTCCCCCTTGACTTGATCTATGGTTTGTTTGTTTCTCCCTTAGCATGACAATTGATGTTTGATATCTTGTTGCTCCCCCTTGACATGAGATGGATCTTCTAGAATTTTTACAGATATGCTCCCCTTTCATATCTGCATACTGAGTAAAATATAACAATATGAATCTGTTTCTCCCTTTGGAAATAAAAGATATAACCATGTAGATTTGTTTCTCACTTTTTGAAAAATATAATATTGAAATACAATCTTCTTAAAATCAATCTCCCCAAAATCAAGATGATTACACATGTAAGAAATACTCCCTAGAATGATTTGACATTCAAATATTCTTTAAGTAGAATTCTTTGAAGATTTAGTCATGAACTGTTGTGTTCAGAAGTCATCACCTGAACATTGAAGATCGGGTCCTGATCTATTGTAATCAGAAGCCATCATTCTTTAACATTGAAGAACGAGTCCTGAGATGCTTTACTCAGAAGTCATAGCCCTTTTACTCCTTCTTGAGTGTAGGCTCCTGTATCACAGGTTTAACTGGTTTTTGTACCTAGATAAATTTGGATCCAGTCTGGTTAGTATGTGAAAACTTACTTGAGTGGTTTTCACCTCTGTTGATAAACCAAGATCAACCAAATCTTAGAGAGATAAAGTAGAGAGAGAGAGTTGTGCGCCAAATGTATGATATAATCAAAATGCAATCCAAAGTTCTTCCAAAGACAAAGCCACAAGGGACTTAAATATCCTTGGCCAATACCAGATATACAAGCACTCTAAACACAGTATTAGACCAAGCCTATAAATACAATGATTACAATAAAATCTGACTTAACAATATCCCCCTTAGTAATCATTGGCGCTCCGGTCTTCAATGTAAACTTTTATATCCATCTTCGAACTCTAATCAGACCTGCTAAGCGACTTAACGAAGCTTCTTGACTAAAAAAAAGTTTCTTCTCAACATCTTTCAATCTATGTTGCCTTTGCTGCCTTGGCAAGACTGGACATGTTTTAATAAACTTGAAAGAACAATCGTTTCATTAGCTTGTGCTCTAAACAACACACCTCTTTCAAAAGCACTCGAAGAAGCTGTGGTGGTTGGAGCTGGAATAGCAGAAAGACTAGAATTGCTGAGAAAAAATAGAATCTTGAGCGAATCTTGAGCAGCAGATAAACGTTTGAACTCTTTGTCTCTTTAACTTCTCCTTAACTTCTCCCCCTCATGACCTTGATGATCTGGATCAACTTGGTCATGCCTACTTTGGAGACGAGACAGCTTCAGATCTGCAAAATTCAGAGTAAAGGAGAAAAAGAAGGTTTTGCGCTACATGTTGGTGGCGTAAAGATTATTTTGCGCTACCAACTGTTGGCGCAAATATGAGTTTTGCGCTACCAACTGTTGGCGCAAAGCTGACTTGAAATCTGAAAAATTTCACCTGTTAAGCTCTTTGACTCCCCCTACACAAATGCACTAAATATGACAATTCAAGTTAGCATTCATATAGAAAACCTGAAGTGAAGCGAAGGTTGTTGGAACTCGAACGAGGCTGGAACTTTTTGTTGTAGTGATGAGAGAGAAGAACTATTGCCTTTTGTAGCGCTTCACCATCGTCATCAGTTGCACCGTCATAAGCATTCTTGGAAAATGCTTGTTCAGACAGTTTGCTTGTGAGAAGTGCAACTGGGTCCACTGTCTTTTTGTTTTTCTTGTCAAGTTTGGCCTTCTTATCCTTGACAATGCTCTCATCTGTCAGCAAAATCTCATACATCTCTTGGATTTGCATGGTAGAGATTCGGACATCATTCCTCAATCTATGACAAGATTTGTTCCATTCCGATTGAAGAGAATTGAGGAACTTCAGATTGGTCTCTAGCTCAGTCTTTTCCACTTTTATCTTTCGCAGATCATTTATCACAGCACAGAACCTGTCAAAAACAATTTTCAGAGACTCACCGTCTTTGACTTTGAACTCTTCAAAATTGTTCATAAAACACGTATGCCGAAGTTGTGTTGCAAATGTAGACCCAAGCATAATCTTCTCTAGTTGTGCCCACATTAGCATAGGATTGTTTTTAAAACAATCAATCCGGTTGTAGATAGAATTTGGCAAGGCTAGCATCAGATTAGCCTTTATATCACGATCGACTTTATATTGCAATGACTCATCGGGTGTGTACTCGACTGTAGGCTTTGATAACCCAGAAGCCAGAGTGGATTTTTCAAATGGTCCTTCAGTTAGAATCTTCATCATGTCATCTCCGTTCTTTTAACGCTCGATGAAATTAAGAAACCGATCTTGCCATTGAGTAAACTCATTCTCAATAATCAGAACCGGAGGACGAGTTTATGTGCCCAAAGACATCATGATATCATTCTTGTAGAACTGAGCTTGAAACGCAAACTTTGTAGAATCCATATAGACAGAAAGATCAGAAAAAATCCAAGTCTGAAGGTAGAGACTAGCGCAAATAGGAGATTTGCGTGAATAGTGACTGGCGCAAACTGAGATTTTGCGTTAACAGTGACTGGCGCACACTTGATTTGCGCGAAACGTTGGTGGCGCAAACCTTTCTTTGCGTTAGAAGTTGGTGGCGCAAACCTTGACTTTGCATGAGATGCGAGTGACGCAAAGACACTTTGCGCGAATAACAGATGACGCAAAATAAGATTTTCTTGACTAGAAGGTAGCACAAAAAACTCTTTGCGCGATGAACAATTGTCGCAAACTTAACTTTACGCGAGAAGACTTAACCTGAACTTGGCGAAAATTGAAGAATAACTCACTCAAAATTCAGATGAATCTGGCACAAAACTTGATGAACTCGCGCAAATCTCAGATCTGGCGCAAAACGTGAGAAAATCAAGAAACTTCTAAAAAAATGATTACAAACTTGAAATTGATGAAATTTTTTATGCACAGAAGTGATTAAAAACAAGTTTCTAACAACTTTTAAACACTTAAATCGATCGAAAATCGCAAATTCGTGAAAAACTTGAAATGAACAGTAAGCTTATCGACTTTCCAGAAACTCGAAATTTTTTGAAATTGAAGATCAAAACTGAATTTTCTTGCAATCTGATGTGAAACAAAAAAGTTCTACTATTAAAAACGGATCCAACGAACCAAAAAACAAGAAAATTCGTTCACAAAACAGTCCGAATTTGATGAAAAATCAAAAAATGAGATTTTCTTGAAAAAATCAAGAAAATCGATCAAATTTTCTGATTCAAACACAAATTCAGAATCAAAAATCATTTCTCTCAATCCTCTCAAATTCAGATTAGGCTCTGATACCAATTGATAAACCAAGATCAACCAAATCTTAGAGAGAGAAAGTAGAGAGAGAGTTGTGCGCCAAATGTATGATATAATCAAAATGCAATCCAAAGTTCTTCCAAAGACAAAGCCACAAGGGACTTAAATACCCTTGGCCAATACCAGATATACAAGAACTCTAAACACAGTATTAGACCAAGCCTATAAATACAATGATTACTATAAAATCTGACTTAACATCTGTGAAATGTAGTATCAGAATATTTCTTGTAAGAACCATACCAGTAGTTATTCAAGTGTGCTTTGTGTACAAAATCATCAGCATAACAATAAGAATAGCAAAGTTTTCTTTTAGCTAACCTGATCAGATGCTTTGTAGACATGACAAAATCAGGAGTAAAAGATTTACCTTTTGCATCTATGTTCTTGTTTCTCTTTGCAGCTTGTGCAGATGATTTATGGTATTTGACTGATTCAAGAGATCCCTTTACAACCCATATCATCTTTTCTTTCTTAGAAGCTTTAAATCTAGAATTAGAATAATAAGCAGCATATTTATCAGCATATTTGACATAAAATGAGCTAGAAGTCTTGATCTGATCTAGTTTCAAGATTTCAGGTTTGACATTCTTTTTCTTGAAAACCATCTTTTGAAATAAGCTAGACACTGATTGAAAAGAACATACTGATTCAACTGAATTATCATCATAGGAAGATAAGTCAGGTGTTTCAGATGTTATCTTGTCAGACAAATCAGTATTAGCTTTCTCAAGTTGTTTGATCTTGTCATTCAACTTGGATTTTTCATTGCAAAGTTTATCAAATTTGCTTTGCAGGTCAATGTGTGTAACGAATACACAACGGAAAGGAGCTTTTGTAATGTTCACTCCCACGGGTCTTCCATTCAATCATCGAAACACCACAAAGGAATTTCTATGAATGTTATGACAAGAAAACAAATTCCTTGTGTGTTTGTGCAAGTGTTAGAAAGAATAAGTACATGATGATTGCTTTTAATATAAGGCTCAAAATTATGTAAACCATTGAGACAACAATAGTTAAACATAGACTCTATTGTGCATGATCGAAGTGCGAAGGTGGGGCAGACTTCCTTCTTTTTCAATATCCAGATTTTCCAAATGAAAACCAGATAGATTATATGTTGCATCCCATTGAAATATTGAAACATTTTCTTTTTGAGAAGAAAATGAGTAGCTGGTGGGGTTTTTGTCAAGAGTTGACATGGGCTAGTTGTCTGTTTCAATAATGTTCACGAAGAATTGTGTAGTTGCCCGACTCAAAAAAATTTAGTGCAGAGTTTAATATTCTTTTACTCTGTTCGCACACCCTCTTTGTTTTAAACATTGAGCTCACATCTAACCAAACTCTCTTTTACAATTTACCTCATCGCTCAACCCACACTCAGTATTTGACTCCTAACACATTCGATCACTCAAGGATTAACTTCTTAGGTAGGAAACACTGGTTAACATGAATCCATAGAAGTTTCAGTTAAGCTCACACAAAGAACCCATGTTTTTCCTAAAAGAACATGTTGCTCAAAAATGAACAGAATATGAAATACAAGTCAGATATCTGTATGCTCACTGATATAATCATGAAAATTTGAGCATTTTAAACATTGAATACTTTTCAAACAAGATAATTGAATAAATGAAATGAAGACAAGAAACTTGTTTGAAAATCTGACATTCTATCAAAAAAAAATTCAATATCGAAATGATTTATCGATTAAGGCTTAGGTCAGCAAGAATTGAATGTTGTCTATATGAACCAAGATATAGACATTCTTGAAAGAACGTTTCGAAATGAAATCACGCTCAAAATTCATGGAAATGCAATCGGGGTGTCTTACCATCGAAAAATTTGTTTCAATTTAGAGACATGATAAGAACAAATTCAACAAAGTATTAAACCGGTGTATGTGAATACTTGACAGTATATGGAAAAGATAATACACAAGTATTTATCTTTGGAAACACACGGTTTAGAAACATGTAAGCACAATTAATCAGGAAAACATTCAAAATCACACTTCTATATTCATGAAATCGTTTAAGAATCAGAAATGGTTTGAACATTTAAGAACATGTTTTCATATATGAAAGTTGCCCCTCTTTCAGATACGTATGAGATTAAGATTAGGAATAAACCTTTTGTTCAGTCTTAAATCTCATCAAGTCAGCTCTAAGTCATAAAAGATATGATCATTTAAGCTTCCTCTCAATCTGCAGCAGTCACAAAGTCGTCAAAGTGCAAAGTTTTATTCACAACATTTATTGAAAAATTAAATGACATAAAGCAGTAAAACATTTAATGTACGAGTTCTGATCTGAAATAATTAGAAATCATAATCCATACTCCTTGTTTTTTACTCCCCCTACATTTATGCATCATAAAAATTTATCAGTAATAAGTATATGCAAAATTTATAAACTCCCCCTCAAATCAATATAGATCTTCTATCATCTTCTCTCACTCCCCCTGAAATCACGAATACCTTTCATTGTAGATATCTTTTCAGAATAAAGATAAAGAAATGAAGAAAAATAACAATAAGAAAAACTTTAGTAGGTAATCACCGATTATGTCTTAAGATTTAACATACCAAGTTTCGAGACAAGAAAATTAAATCTCTTTTCGTCGAGAGGCTTGGTAAACAAATCAGCAAGCTGATAAGCAGTGTTTACAAAATAAAGTTCTATTGTACCTTTTCCCACATTATCTTTGATAATGTGATATCGAACGTCTATGTGTTTGGTCTTTGTATGTTGCACAAGATTTGCGGATATTGCAATGGCGCTCTTAGAGTTACAGTATATCGGGATCTTGTCGAATTTGAAACCATAATCTCGCAGTTGTGTTCTAATCCACAAGACTTGAGAGCAGGAACTAGTAGCAGCAACATACTCTGCCTCAGCCGTTGATGTGGAAACACACAGTTGTTTCTTTGATGCCCAACTTACAAATTTATCTCTAAGAAACTGCATGATCTGCATCTGAGTAAGTTGTCAGTTCAAAACTAGTATCTTTAGGATACCACAGACCTATATCTGCAGTCCCCTTCAGATATCTAAATATGCGCTTAACTACATACATATTGGATTATTTGGGATTAGCCTGATATCGAGCACATAAACATGTATAAAACATTATATCTGGCCTACAAGAAATTAAATACATCAAAGAACCAATCATTCCTCTATAGGTTCTAACATCGACAGCTTTTCCCAAAGGATCCATGCCAATCTTAGTTCCCGGTGCCATCGGGGTTCCAATTGTTATACAATTTTCCATTTTGAAATTTATAAAAATATCAAAAATGTACTTAGCTTGATTTATGAAAATCACCGTTGAAAATTGCTTGACTTGTTATCCGAGAAAGAAATTCTTTTGGGTCTGAAATGTGCTAAGGATGGTTAATACTGCTAGACATGACTATTACTACTGCCTGAGGAAGTTAGTACTGCCAGATCACAATTACTACTGCTTGAAAGAGTTAATACTGCTAAGACAAAGTTATTACTGCATAGACAAAATTAATACTGCTAGTTCAGAATTAATACTGCTCATGAAGATAGTGCTGCTTATGAGATGAAGACTCCGTATGGGAATGAAGACAGCTGTATAGATTGAAGCTAAAGTAAAGGAGATAATTATGGACTGAAGATCAATTTCATTTTGATAATTATCTTGTAATCAGTCTTGTATATATAGTATAGAAGTATTTGATAGATTAATAAAGAATAATAATCATTCATAAGTTTTGGTTTAGAGAGAATTAACCTCAAGATAAATAGAATCCTTTCTATAGAGAAGTATAGAACGTCTGTTGAGCCTGTTCAACAGATTGAGGTTTTGTGTGTAATCATCAAGTTGAATCAATATAAACTTGTGATTTGAGTGCATATACTGTTTCATTGATTGTTAGTGTTAAAGTGTTTTTCCGCAACTTCTTTAGCATTGATTCTGAGTGTGTGTGAATTAAATTTTTGTTTGAGTTTCGATCCTGACAAGTGGTATCAGAGTTTTGTTAAACTCAGAAAAACAACAATCATCATGGACGGTTCAAGTGATATTGTTCTGGTCTCAAAGTTTCCAATGCTCAGATCTAATGAGTTTGACATATGGAAGATTAGGATCAGGCAATACATTCTTCTCACAGATTACTCCATGTGGGACATCATTGAGAATGGCCCATCTAATGACGGAAAGATTGGTGAAGATGGAAAAAGAATCCCACCAAAGACGGATGGAGAGAGGAAGATAAGGCAGACAGAGATGAAAGCCTTGAGCACACTGCTCTTGGCTATTCCTAATGAGTATCAACACCAATTCTGCAACTGCACTGATGCCCAGATGCTTTGGAATGCTCTAGAGAAGAGATTCTCTGGTACCAAAAGTACTAAGAGAAATCAGAAGGCAATATTGAAGCAACTGTATGAAAACTTCATGTCAACTAAGAATGAGTCCATGACTCAAACTTTTGACTGGTTCAACAACCTGATTGGTGAACTAGCTACTGTTGGAGTGCAGATTGATCAAGATGATGTAAACAGAAAGTTCTTAAGGTCCCTTGGAGATGAATGGACCATGTATATTGTCTCCTTCAGACAGAATGACAAGCTGGAAGACAAAGAACTAGACGATATTTATAATGACTTAAGGGTGTTTGAGGCTGAAGTTGAAGCCAAGAAGAGACCATCTGGATACACTCATAATGCTGCTCTTTTATCATCTTCTTTTTCTACTGATTCTGCTGCTAATACAGAATCAGTTAGTACTGCTTATGTATCTAAGCAGGATGTATCTAATGACTCTGTAATAGAAGCTTTTCTTGCTAGTCATGCTAATTCTGGTTTAATTAATGATGATCTTGAACAAATTAATGCATATAACCTTGAGGAGATGGTTATAAAGTGGCAGATGGCCATGCTAACTATGAGGGTCAAGAGATTCATAAAGAGGACTAGAAGGAATAACTTTTCTCAGAGGAGAGAAGATGGTGCTGGGTTTGACAAGTCAAAGGTGGATTGCTACAAGCGTCACAAAATGGGACACTTTGCAAAAGAATGCAGAGGAGGAATTCCTCAACAACATGGCAGCAACCATCAGCAAGCACATTCCTCAAGCTTCCAAAACAACAGAAACTCCACTCAAGATCTTGTTTCTCAAGAAGGAATGGGATTTGATTGGAGTGATCAAGTAGAAGAAGCTGTTCAGAATCAAGCCCTGATGGCAGAAGTCTCAGAATCTTCAAGCACAGATATTCCAACTGAGGTAAAAACAAAACTGTGCACTAAAGAGTGTCTTCAGACTGTACAAAAGTACAGGGATCATAACCAAAGCATGTGTGACGATCTTAAAAGGTTAGAGAGAGATATAAGAGAGTATAAAGTGATTGTTGAGAAGTTTGAAGATCAAATCAAGGCTTATAAGGCCAATGAACTTCAGCACTACTATGACACAAATTACTGGAAGTGGGAGAAAAATCAATTAGAGATTCAAATAGAAAAGTCTAAAGAGGAGTGTGAGAAGATAAAGAGTGAGTATGAGAAAGCTAAGCTTGACATTGAGAAGTTTTCTTATGCTTCCAAAGCAATGGACTCTTTGCTTAAAGCTCAAGTTCATGATAAGATCAAGAGTGGTATAGGATACAATGCAACACCTCCACCTTATAACAATAACTACATCCCTCCCTCTTCAGATCTCTTAGAAAACCAAAACAAGGACGACTTACCTATAAGAGCAACAGAAGTAGATCCTATAGATAGTGTGGTGGTTGAAGAAGAGAATGAGGAAGAGAATTCAGAGAGTAAGAATGCAGAAGAGATTCCTGTAGAAAATCATATTCTTACCAATGAAGGGGGGTAAACATTCATCAAGCGTGAAAAGGTGGATAGCTCAAAGAGAGAAAAGGGAAAGGTACAGGGAGTCCACTATATGCAGACCACAGTTGTGAATCCCTGTACATGTAAACAGCATCAGCCCCAAAAACATGATAAAACAAGAGGTAATCAAAGAAACTGGAATAATCAGTGGGCACAAAAACAAGGGGTTGATCTGAGTAAAATTAATGGACCAAAACCTTGTTTTATTTGTGGAAAGCTTAATCATATTGCCAAATACTGGTATTTCAATCCTATGAACCAAAGGATAAATTTTCAAAATCCTGTTCTACAAAATCCTGTTGGTTATAGGAATCAAAGAAGGAATCATATGACTGAAAATGTAAAAAGAGCACCTATAAAATATCATGCTCAAAACAAGTTTGCAAAATCAAAGAAAAATACTCCAAATAAGTCAAGGAGTAACTTAATGAAGAAGAAAGCAAACAAATTTGTCCAGGTTTGGGTCCCAAAAAGCACTAAATCTGTTAGTACTGCTATCTTAAATAGTACTGCTAACAGAAATAGTGCTGCTACCAATGTTAGTGCTGCTAACAGAGTTAGTACTGCTAACCTAGTTAGTACTGCTAATTCAGTTAATACTGCTTCCAGTGTTAGTACTGCAAGACCTATTATCCTGACAAAATACTCAAGCCATAAGATTCCCCAGTCTGAAAAGCTCATCAAAACTGATTATGAATATGTTGATGAGAATGGGAAACCCAAGACCACTTTGGCTTGGGTTCCTATTAAAAACTAACTATTCTACTTTATGTGCAGGGAAACCAACAGCTAAAAAGGAAAAGCATTTGGCATGTTGATAGTGGTTGCTCTAGGCACATGACAGGCAACAAGTCCTGCCTACAAAACTTCAAAAGAATTGATGGAGGACATATTGCATTTGGTGATAATCCATCTGGAGGAAAGATTAGTGGAAAAGGTATTGTGTCAAAGGGTAAGATGACCTTTGAGGATGTCTTCTATGTTGAGCAATTGAGATACAACCTGTTAAGTGTATCACAGGTTTGTGACAAGAAACATAGTATATTGTTTAATGATACTGAATGTATTATCCTTGCTAAAGGGTTCAAGGTAGTTGATGAAAGTATGATACTACTGAGAACACCAAGAAAGGACAATGTTTATTGCTTGGATTTAGGGAATGTATCTAATGATTCATCATTTAATTGTCTATTTTCAAAAGCTTCTGTTGATGAATCATCTCTTTGGCACAGAAGAATGTGTCACATGAACTTTAAAACAATGAATAAACTTGTGAAAAACAACCTTGTAAGAGGTTTGCCACAAAAGGTATTTTCATGTGATGATCATTGTGTTGCTTGTCTTAAAGGTAAACAACACAAATCTTCGCATAAGTCCAAAGAGGTAAATACAATCTCTACACCTCCCCAATTATTGCATATGGATCTGTTTGGTCCAACTAATGTGATGAGTATTGGCAAGAAATCTTACTGCTTAGTTATTGTTGATGATTTCTCTAGATTTACTTGGGTCTATTTTCTGAGGACAAAAGATGAGACAAATGGACTGATCAAATCCTTTATTCTCAGAGTTGAAAACCAAACAAATCAAAGAATTAAAATCATCAGGTCTGATAATGGAACTGAATTTAAAAACCATGATCTAAACAACTTCTGTGAGGAAAAAGGTATTGAGAGACAATACAGTGCTCCTAGGACCCCTCAACAAAATGGAGTTACTAAGAGGAGAAATAGGACACTGATTGAAGCTGCAAGATCCCTGTTGGCAGATTCAAAACTGCCAGTTACATTTTGGGCAGAAGCAGTTAATACTGCTTGTTATGTTCAAAACAGGGTTCTAATAGTTAAATCTCAAGGCAAGACACCATATGAACTTTTTAACAAGAAGAAACCTTTTATTGGATTTTTCAAACCATTTGGGTGTCCTTGCACAATTCTTAATACCAAAACTCACTTAGGCAAGTTTGATAGCAAAGCAGATGATGGATTTCTGGTTGGTTACTCATCCCAAAGTAAGGCTTAAAGAGTATTTAATACCTCTTCTAGAATAATTGAGGAAAGTGACAATGTCAAATGCAATGAGAGCACACCAAATAAACTTGGTACAGGCCCTGATTGGCTTTTTGACATTGATTCACTAACTAATTCTTTGGGTTTCAGTTATGAGAATAATGCTGGAACAGGGACAGAATCAGTACAAGACAAAAGACAAGAGTTTGTGTTGTTCCCAATCTCTACAGCAGATCCTATTGAACTCTGTGTTCAAGAGACGAAAGATGCTTCAGATTTAAAGGATATTGAAACTGCTCAGAATGAAGAGGAGAGAGGTGAAAAGGAGGATCAGCTTTTGACTTCAGAACATCTAGAACCTGAGATGCCTGCATTGGCAGAAGATGATACTGATGATGAGAACTCCTCAGTGTTTGGTGGCAGATCTCCTGAAAAGAATGACTCTAATCTGGATGCAGAGATTAATGAAGAGACTATTCATCAAACAAAAGTGCATAAAGATCATCCTCCTCAGTTGGTGATTGGAGACATCAATTCTCCAATCATCACAAGGAATCAGAGTAAGTTGGGAGGATTAAAAGACATACAATCAGGCTTACTATCTTGCTTTCTATCTCAGGTTGAGCCCAAAAAGGCACATGATGCAATGAAAGATCCAAGCTGGATAGAAGCAATGCAAGAGGAGCTGCTGCAGTTTGTACTGCAAAATGTATGGGATTTGGTAGAACTGCCTAAAGGACACAGAGCTATAGGGACAAAATGGATTTTCAGAAACAAGAAGGATGAGAGAGGGATAGTGATCAAGAACAAGGCTATATTGGTAGCACAGGGGTACAATCAAGAAGAAGGAATTGATTATGAAGAGGTTTTTGCTCCAGTGGCTAGGATTGAGGCAATTAGGCTGTTTTTAGCCTATGCTTCTTTCATGAAGTTCAAAGTCTACCAAATGGATGTGAAAAGTGCTTTTCTATATGGCAAAATTGAAGAAGAAGTATATGTCTGTCAGCTTCCAGGGTTTGAAAATCCCAAGTACCCTGACAGAGTATACAAATTGAAGAAAAGCACTGTATGGACTACATCAAGCACCAAGAGCTTGGTATGACACTTTGTCTACCTATCTCTTGGAAAATGGTTTTGAGAGAGGAATCATTGACAAGACTTTGTTCATTCAAAGGAAGAAGAAGAACATCCTGTTAGTGCAAATCTATGTAGATGACATCATCTTTGGATCCACAAAAGATCAACTGTGCAGAGATTTTGAAGGATTAATGCATAAGAGATTCAAGATGAGTTCTTTGGGTGAACTTACTTTCTTCCTTGGGCTATAGGTTAAGCAGAAACAAGATGGAATCTTCATAATCCAATCCAAGTATGTGCAGGATATTCTTAATAAGTTTGGATTCTCAGACTCAAAGCCTGCAGGCACACCCATGGAGACACACAAATAGATCACTGCAGATCTTGAGGGGGAGGATGTGGATGTTCATTATTACAGATCCATGATTGGCTCTCTCATGTATCTCACAGCTTCTAGACCAGATATCATGTTCCCTGTTTGTGTGTGTGCAAGATTTCAACTTAGACCAAAGCAATCACATTTTCAAGCAGTCAAGAGGATATTCAGGTATCAAAAAAGGTCAACCCAGATTAGGCCTTTGGTATCCTCATGACTCACCATTTGACCTACTTGCATATTCAGATAGTGATTTGGGTGGAGCTAACTTGGACAGAAAGTCTACAACTGGAGGATGTCAGTTTTTGGGTGCAAGACTAGTATCATGGCAGTGTAAGAAGCAAACCACAGTGTCCACTTCAACAACAGAAGCAGAATACATAGCTGCTGCTCACAAGTGTTATGGATTCAGAATCAAATGATGGACTACGGTATGAAATTTCTTCACACTCCTATTTTCATAGACAACAGCAGTGCTATTAGCATTATTAATAATCCTGTCAAGCATTCAAAAACAAAGCATATAGAAATAAGGTACCATTTTATCAGAGACTGTAATGAGAAGAAGATAATTCAGGTTCAGAAAGTACACACAAGTAACCAGTTTGCTGATCTATTCAAAAAATCTTTTGATGTGGGTAGATTCACATTCTTGGTCACAAGTGTGGGCATGATGAACAATGAATAAGTATATTCTCATTCTCTCTATGTACCTATATAGATTCCTCCTTATTTACTTTCATTAAATTGGTGTTATTAACCCTTGTGTGCTTAAGTGTTTCAGGATGAAAGGCCAAACAAAAGTGAAGTTTAGTTAATACTGCTAGTCTGTATTACCACTGCTAGTCTGTGTTACTACTGCTGGTTAGTTTTCCTACTTCGAGTTTGTGTTAATGCTGCTAGTCTGTGTTAATACTGCTAGTATGTATTACTACTTCTAGTCTGTAGTTACTACTGGGGGGTCAGTTACTACTGCTAATGTAAATTAGTACTGCTCTTAACTGTTTTATTGGTTGTATAAATACCCCCTTAGTCCGCCAAAAATCAAAACGGCTCTTTGAATTTCTTGCACTTAGTTATCTTCTTTCTCTCTCGCTCTCGCTAACGTTCTTGCTCTTCAATCTCTTAACCCTAGTTCGCAGTCGAATCTCTCTCAAATGGTAGGTCTTATATTTGTCGATGACCACAATGAGTTGGCAATGTTGAATAAGCCCAACCAAGCCGAAGGATTTCATCAGATTGTGGACTTCCTAAAATCCACACATATCGCCCACGCTTTAACGGTCAATCCCACAATCTATGTGGAGCATCAAAGACAGTTTTGGGCAAATGCCACCATCCATAATGAAGAGGGTACTCAAGTTATCAAGTCAAGGGTGTGTGATAAACCCCTGACCATCTCGGAGGAGACCATTCGCATTCATCTACTTTTAGATGATGCCTCAGGTATAACATCTCTACCCAAGGAAGATCTTTTTGAAAATGTAAGCAGAATGGGATATGGAGGTCCCACTGAGGTATATAAGTTCTTCAAGAACAAATTTTCTCCTCAGTGCAGATTTTTTGTTCATACCCTCCAGCACTGCATTTCAAAGAAAACAACTGGCTGGAGTGAGTTCAGCAGTACCATTGCATATGCTATGGTCTGCTTAGCAACCTCCAGGAAGTTCAATTTTTCGCAAATGATCTTAAATAACTTACTGTCAAACTTGGATACCAAAACAAAATCTTTTTATATGTATCCCAGGTTTGTGCAAGCTATAATGAATAAGGAATTGACGGATTTACCTTATTTTAATGAGGTATATGTACCAAAGGTTCCAAAAGGGAAGGTGTTTTCTAATATGAGGAAGACTAGTAAGGACTCCTCAGGTATTGACACACCATTGTTCTCTACAATGATGGGTGTGTCTCCTTCCCATGGTGAGGCATCAGTGTCAAAGCCCTCATCTGACAACCAAACTGATGACCTACCACCACCACTCATTTCTATTACCATCCCTCAGTCCCTTCTTAGAAAGCCAACTTCACCCATCACCAAAATATATATAAGGAAAAAGGTAAAGAAGGTTCCTTCTCTTCTTGTACCTTCACCCCCACAGCCTTCAAGCCCTCTAATGGAGTATTCTCCATTAGAGAATATCGATAGGGAAACCACAGGGGTGTCTCCCAACCCCAAGAAGGTTCTCACTAAGGAGCAGGTTGAGCATATGGTCTGTAAGGCTCACACTACTGACTTTGCACAAAGTGCAGGGCAGGATAGTGTGAACATATCTAAGACCTTCCCCATGGCAACTTTGGGTGAGCAATCATCCAGAGGTCACCGGTGCCAAGAAACCAAGGGGTTAGAAGGTGCCTCTGCTAGGCAGAGGACCCCTACTAAAAGTTCCAGTGATCCTCCAAGGGTGGTAAACACACCTAAAGGTGGTGAGGATAGATATACATACGATGAATTGATGGAAACTATTGCCAATATCAATATGGATGTCCTATCTTAGGGCAAACTTATTGAGAAACTGCAACAAGTGATCTTATCCCAACAAGTCCAGATTTCCAACCTCAAGAAAATGGTCCTCAAGCATATGCAAAAGAAGAAGAGGACCAAATTCATACTGAAGAAGAGGAGCATTCCTCATGATGCTTCCAAAAAGGGGGAGAATAGAGCTGAATCTGAGAAACAGAGTTCTGTTGGGATGAAGTCTACTTTTGATGGGGAAAAGGGCAAAGAAGCAGAAACTAGCAAAGAAGCAGAAACTAGTAAAGAAGTAGAAACAGAGCCAGCAGTAGAAACGTTCAAGAAAGCAGCATCAATTGGCTTAGCAACAGTAACAGAGGCAACAGCAGTAACAGGGCTTTCTGTTGAAGAAATAGAGATAGCAGAAACCCTTCTAAAGGCCAAAACAGACACTCCCAAAGCCACTCAAAAGGCCAAGGGAGTGGAAGTCAAAGAGGGAGGACCTGAGATAAAAAGGAAAGAAATGAGTGAGGCTGAACTGAAGAGGAAAGGAAAGGCAAAGGTGGATGAATCTGCAAAGCCACCAAAGAAGCTAAAACAGATTGAACTAGATGAGGAACAGGCTAAGAAGCTACAGGCTGATCTACAACAAGAAGAAGAAACTCAGAAGGCCAAAGATAGGCAGATTGCTCTAGATCTGTCCACTAAGCTGAATGAGGAATATCAAAAGAGCTTGAAAGTTGCAGCTGAGGCAAAGAAAAGTATGGTGAAAGCATCCAACCACAGACTTCCAGCAAAGATTCAGAAAAGACAACCTTCTAAGACCTATTTGGCCAATCAAGAAAGGAGAAAAATGATAAACTTTCTGAAAGGCTCAATTGGTGTAAAAGAAGAGATGTTTGCTAACATGTCATACAACAGAGTTGAAGAGCTATATAAAAGGGAAATGGCAAAGCTTCAAGGGGACTTCACTCAAAGGGTTGAGTTTGAATGACAAATGAAAGAGAGACATGATCTCAATATCCAACAACCCTTCCCTGAGAGTGAGGAAACCACTCCTTCAAAAGAAAAGGCTGAAGAAAAGAAGGAAGAAAAGAGAGTGAAAAATATAGCTTCCAAGAAACTGTCTAAGAAGCCAAGGGTTGCAGAAGCTAAGAAAGATACAGAACCAGCTGTTACAGGTCAAGCTGAGCAATCAAGTCAAAGTGCACAGCAACCAAGTCAATCTAATGTGCATTTTGAACTTTCCATGACTGTAACAGATAATGATCCAGTGAAGGCAGATCCCATTTCAGTCCAAGCCCCTGAAATCATCCACTGGGATATTCTTGACGATCAAGGCAAAGAATATTTCAGAATCAAAAGAATGGGTGATCATTTTGAAGTATATTCTACTTGGGGGAAGATAGTCAGATGTTGTTCAAGGTCAGACTTGGAAGAAATATTTAAAGTGGGAATGAATGTGTATGTGGATGTGCTGAAGACTCCAGGGATGAACATCAAGAAACTAGCATTGGAGTATTTATGCATGATGTTCAGTCCAGATCTTGTCAAGCATGTCATCAAAGATGTCTTCAAGTCTGTGGACAACTAGATGCTTATTGAAAGGTGTGGGGTGTATATCTTGACCATAGATAAAAGCTTTCATGAATATTATCTGGTGGATAAGATATATGATCATAGCCTAGCCAAGCTACAGGGGATGTTGAAAGCCAAACTAATCTGTCCTCAAGGCTCAGAAATGGCAAGGATTGTGGTGAGCAGGATCATTAATCAAAGCTTGGGTTTGGATCCTAATCTAGGGGTGTAAACTTAGGTTTTGAAAGCATCATGAAGACCAGTTTTTGAAGAACTTAACTTCTCAATTTGAAAAGTTAAGTTAGGGGGAGATTGTTGGGTCTGAAATATGCTAAGGATGGTTAATACTGCTAGACATGACTATTACTATTGCCTGAGGAAGTTAGTACTGCCAGATCACAATTACTACTGCTTGAAAGAGTTAATATTGCTGAGACAAAGTTAATACTGCTGAGACAAAATTAATACTGCTTGATGAGATTAATACTGCTAGTTCAGAATTAATACTGCTCATGAAGATAGTGTTGCTTATGAGATGAAGACTCCGTATGGGAATGAAGACAGCTGTATAGATTGAAGCTAAAGTAAAGGAGATAATTATGGACTGAAGATCAATTTTATTTTGATAATTATCTTGTAATCAGTCTTGTATATATAGTATAGAAGTATTTGATAGATTAATAAAGAATAATAATCATTCATAAGTTTTGGTTTAGAGAGAATTAACCTCAAGATAAATAGAATCATTTCTATAGAGAAGTATAGAACGTCTGTTGACCCTGTTCAACAGATTGAGCTTTTGTGTGTAAACATCAAGTTGAATCAATATAAACTTGTGATTTGAGTGCATATACTGTTTCATTGATTGTTAGTGTTAAAGTGTTTTTCCGCAACTTCTTTAGCATTGATTCTGAGTGTGTGTGAATTAAATTCTTGTTTGAGTTTCGATCCTGACAAATTCATCTCTCCCATCATACTCATCTGAAAACGTGACACCATAAGGTTTGAAAAATTCTTACAGTATTTAGGATTTGTAGAGCCAAATATAATATCATCCACATATATCTGAATAAGAATGATATCGGATTTTTCTTTTTTAATAAACAAAGTAGTATCAATTTTACCTTTCGTGAAGCCCGACTTGACTAAAAACATTGATAAAACTTCGTACCAGGCTCGAGGCGCTTGTTTCAGACCGTAAAGTGTTTTGTCGAGAATGTAGACGTGGTTTGGTTTCTCTTGATTGACAAAGCCTTCAGGCTGTGAGACGTAGACTTCCTCCTTTAGAATGTCGTTGAGAAAGGCAGTCTTCACGTTCTTCTGGTAGACGGTGAAGTTTTTATGAGCAGCATACGCAAGAAACATTCTGATCGCTTCAATGCGTGCCACTAGAGCGTATGACTCGTGATAATCAATTCCTTCCTCTTGTCGATAGCCTTTTGCGACAAGTCGTGCTATGTTTCTGATTACGATACCATCTTCGTCCTTTCTATTCTTGAATACCCACTTCGTACCAATGATTGATTTACCTTCAGGTCTTGGTACAAGTCTCCAGACTTTTAAAGCTTTGAACTGGTTCAACTCCTCTTGCATTGCATTCACCCAATCTGAGTCAGCTAGAGCTTCTGATACACGAGTGGGCTCTATCTTGCTCAGGAATGAGTCATGCATACACATATTCAATGTAGCAGACCTAGTTTGCACCGGCTTTGATGGATCTACAATTATCTGGCTTATTGGGTGCTCTTTGGTCCACTATGTTCATGAGGGAGTGTATTTGATATAGATTGATCTTGATTATCATCTAGATATCCACTATCAGCTTCATCAGTTTGCTCAGGAATTGATGGTAGTACAGTTGAAGTCTCTTGTGCAGAAGCTTCAGTTGGAACAGCAGTTTCTGACTGTTGATTTGTCGTTACAGTACACCCAACTGAGTCAGCAACTTATGGATCGTCATTAACGTTTACAGCTTCAACTGTTGGAGTAGGTGTTTGAACTGGAATTTCTTGCTGAATAGGGGAATCTGATTCAGTAGATGTGTCTGAAGTGGTTGGTTGATGTCTTTGTGAATCTTCAGATCTATCAACCACAACAGGTTTAGACACTTTAGTTCTAATAAATTCATTATAAAACAATTCAAACAAAAGATCTAAATCAGATAAATGAGATGTCGACGATGACGCTTCATCTGATTTCTTCTCAGTAGGTACAGGTTCTGGACTGATCTGCCCTGAAGCTAATACTCCAGTTAGTACGGGTTCTGAATTGCTTTGTTCAGAAGCCATCTCCTCGTCGAATGTTACATTTACGCATTCAATCACAGTGTTTGACTTCTTCAGGTACACTCTGTATACTGTAGATGTTTGAGAATATCCAATGAAGATTCCTTCGTCAGCCTTCGGTCCGAACTTGTTCAAGCTCTCTAATCTGATGCAGTTTTATAGAAAAGGCATGATCGTGATTCTGATCAAGATCATGAGGGGGAGATGATTAAGAGACAGAAAACTGCAGAAGATACTGTTATTGTTACTGTTGAGGAGCAGGGGACTGAAGTAGCTAAAACTACACATGGAGAACTGTCAGAAAAGAAACAGTTGGATGAGAATGTTCGAGAAGCTGAAGTAGAGTTGATGATCTATGATAATATGGAATCAAGGGTTGAAAAGCCTGAGATTGCCACAGTTGAGGAAGTTATGGAGATGTTGGGAGTTACTGCTTAAAACTTTGTCAACCTAGATGATTATGAAAGTGATGATGACGAACAGGCTGCTGCTAGGTATGACAGTTATTGGAAAGAAAAGCAGGAAGGAATGAAGGTTATTGAGCACAATATTCAAAATGAAGGACCAGATCCAGAGAATTCAGTTACAGTTGAAGAATTTGTATAGAATTCAATTGCTCAAGGAAATCTGAGTCAAAGTGAGAATGTGCTGGATGATTTGTTTGGAGAAACTTTAGATGAGAATTTTGATGATCTTGACAGTCAAGATGAAGAGATTGCAGATCTTGATCAAACTTTTCCAGTTCAACAAGCTGAAGTTGTGGAGGTTGCACAGATTGATAGTACAGTTGATTATGCTCCACCAACCTACAGACTGTTTGATGAAGATGAAATCTTGACTGCTATTCCTATTGTCTCTCCCACAAGAAACTTCTCTGTCCCTGAAAACCTTGATGCTTCTGAACCAAGAGTTGCCCTTCCTTTGCCTGAAGATTTTGATTCTGAACAACCAGCTGATCAACCCAAGCAGAAACCAAAAGCTGATAAGCCCAGAAAGTCAAAAAGATCAAGAATTCCTATCTCAAAGCCCAAACCAAAAGATCTTGAAGAAGAAAGGCCAATCATTATTGATATCCAAGACTTCAGGAATAAGATGTACAAAGAAAGAAAGCAAATAGAAAAGGAGGAAAGACAGATAGTCCGTGAAGCAAAAGCTGAATTAAGAAAAGAAGAAGAAGAAGCAGCCAAAGCCAAAGCCAAAGCCAAAGACAGTGCACTTTCTTACATTCGAAACCCAGATAGTCCAAAGATTTTAAGTGCAGCTGAAACCTCTATACAATTAAAGCCAAATCCTGTTTTTATTACTCCTATGGAAGTGGAAGAATTCTCAAAAGCTCATGGTCCAGAACTTGAAACAATGCAAGCAGAAGAGCTCATCTCTTATGAAATCGGTGATATAGGGAAAGTTACTTTCAAAGGAGATGTTAGAGTTGGTGCTATTCCTTATACAGGATATAATGTTGAGGGAGATTCTTTGAAGTTCATTGAGATCATCAGAAAGTCTCTCAAAGTACCATTCCTGGAAGAGTCAACCAAAATCTTTGTTTCTTCTTTGCAACCGATTGATGAAGCTTGTTTTTATGGTGTTGGAGATAGAGACAAAGTTTATCAGGCCAACTACATCAGATTTATGAAGACTCGGAGCAGAATTTCCTCATTTGCCAAAAGAGAAGAGATTCTGCAGGTTCAAAATGTTCACAAATGCAAGATTCTTAATGTCCACTATCCAAAGTTCACAGTTCAAAGGAAAGATATGCAGATCAGTACATTTACAGAAGTTGATTTTGATAACTTGAACTTCTCAGACATTATGTTCATTGTAAATGAGTTCAGAGACAGAAGTAAGAGAAGGAGGTCACAAGATGTTGCTTATGCTTTGGATGCCATTAAAAGATTCATGACAAGGAGTGTCTACATTGCTTATTCGTTTGACTTTTAGCTTGGCATTGAGACCAATCAGAACAGAGTAAACCTGCTGGCACCAAACTTCAACCATCCTAAGATCAGAGTTCTAGAGCCTTTTCAGATCTCCAAATATCCAGAGTTGGGTGTGATGTATGTAAACACCAAGTCTCATAAGAAGCAGTTCATGAGAGCATCAGAATTGGCTAAGTATTCAGATGGTACTTTGAAGTATGTGCGGAAAGTGCTTGAAGACAAATTGTTTCTGTCAGAGCAGGAAAGGTTTAGAAAGAATGAAGCTATCAGAAACGTTGAGTCTCTTAACATGGAAGTTATGCTTGAAGAGATCAACAAGAAGATTGATTTCAGAGAGCACATCAGGAGGTTTGAAGCATACCTTGGGATCAAAAGAATCTGTTTTAGAAGATGGGACTAGAGCAAATTTGCAAAATGATCTAAAGGGGGAGATTGTTATTGTATTTTGGTTTAGATTATTTTATTTTGACTTTTCTATGTAATTAGCTTGTATCCTTGTTTGACCTATAAATAGGTCTTCCTTGTCTTTCATTAGTAGAAACTAGCCTGATTGTTTTCTTTGAGAGAATCTAGAGAGAGAAACACTTGTAACCCTATCACTTGTGACATCAATACACATGTGATTTCCTCATGATTCTTGTTGTTCTTGATTGTTATTTGATTGTGGTTTGATTGGACATCATCAATTGGTATCAGAGCATACCAAACAGATTCAGAAGAGATTTGCACAGAAAAATGAGATTGAAATCTGGAATTCTTGGAATACACAGTTGATTTTCTAGAAAATTTAAAGAACATTGTTGATTCAAGAACACTGTTGAAATTTATTGAATGTTGTGAAATTGATTGTGAATTGTTATGTTTTGATCTCAAATTCATTGTTTAAACAGATTGAAAACAAAGATTGGATCGATTCTCTGGAAATTCAAGAACACGTAAAAACATTTCACAGTGGTTAAATCAAATATGTCATTGAATTGTTAGTTTTTGAACTGAAAATTGATTCCATAGGATTCGTTCAGTGAAATAGATTCAGTTCCGTTCATAAAGATTTATCAATTAACAACAAAATCAGACTGAATTTTGAAATTTTCTTTGGATCTGGTTGTCAAAAATTATCGAACACTATATCCTTGCAGATTCACTGTGATGTTGATTTCTCGATAAATTTGTTGTTAGAAAGTGTTTGGGAATGGATTTTGATTGTATTGATATTTTTTTGAGAATTTATTTGCAGGATGAACTGATTTGTGGATCAATTTGTGAAATCAAAATTGAAGAACGCGCAAGCATGATGAACACGCAAACAACCTGTGAGTTTATGAAGAACACGCAAGACATTGGATCGATTTTGTAATTCAATCTGCGAGTTCTGATTGATTGGTTGCTAACATCATCATGGGTCGGTGCAACACAAAACTGAATTTCAATTTCACAGCCTATCCTGCAATTTAGTGTGCAAGTGATCTGCAGATTATCAATTCAAGCATCTGTGAATTCATTTTCAAGATATTTGCATGTTCCATTCCATGTGATCTGCAAATTTCAATTTCATGAACACAACCTTCGAGTTTCAAGTTCCATTCGATCTGCGAGTTGCCTAGAACACGCAGAACACTGGGCTAATTTTTTCACAAATTTCTGCTAGTTCTAGCTGTTCAAACCAGTCTATGAGTTTCATTTGAAAGTTATCTACGAGTTCATGTTTTTAGAAGTTATAAAATCTACGAGTTTGATACTGTTTGATTTGCGAGTTTGAGAAAACACGCAACTTTTGATCTGAGAGTTTGCAAAACACGCAAGGCACAGGGTAAAAATTTAGACTTTGATCTGCGAGTTTTAAAAACTCGCTAGCCCCTATCAGCGAGTATGATGTTTTAAGCAACTTGCGAGTTTTACAAAACACGCAGATAAGCATCTGCGCGTTCTGCAAACCCACAAAGCATTACCTGCGAGTTTCACTACGTAGATTTTTTTTAATTTTTTTTCCGACGAAGTCACGAAGTGGGTCTTCGATATAGATGGTTGTAATTGTTCTGGTTGTTTCTAAACTGTTCTACTAGTGTTACAGATAACAGAGCAACTTTCAGAAGTGATTTTGGTTGAGAATCGAGCAAGATATCGACGTTTGAAGTCTCGCTGGAGCTCTCGCCGGAAAAACAGGATCGCCAGAAAAACTCATTTCATGATTTTAGCTTCTGTTCTCGATAGATTAAGCTTTTCATTGTATTTCTAATTGATTTACCAGAGTTTTTCAGGTGATTTCAATCGTTAACAGCTCAAAAGAGGTTCGCCGGAAAACCACATTTCACCGGAATATTTCAACTCGATATACAACCTTGTTTCGGGTGCATGATCTCGACTTTTTCGTTGAGATCAATTTAGTTTGCTTCAAGGAGTGTTTTGCAACAAAACTCATCAATTTTGGTCGGAAAACGAAGTAAATATCGAATGTTGAAGTTTGCAGGTCGTATTTTTGAGGATGATGATGAACAGTATTAACCGACTTCCGTTAAGTCCGTTAGGTTTCTAACAAATTTGGTCCCTATTCGTTAGATTTGTTAATTTTGTTACAACTTTGGTCCAAACTCGTTATTTCCTTGTTATCCCGGTTAAGTAGTTTTAAATAGTGTCAGTTTTAGTCCCCTGTTAATTAGTTTTGTTAGTTTTTTCGTTAATTCTTTTACAATTTTAGTCCTAAGCTGTTAGTTTTGTTAGAATAGTTAAGTAGTTTGAAAAGCTGTCAGTTCAGGTTCCTCTAGTATAGGTTTTATCCTTTGGCAGTTTTAGTCCTTAGAGTTTATAGTTTTAAGTTTTTACATGTTTAGCCCTTGTAGTTTTTAATTTCTGTTTTTGGCACTTTTAGTCCCTATAGTTTGTAGTTTTATTCTTTGTAACTTTTAGTCCTTGTTTTTAGTATTATCTTCGTATTTTGTCGTTTTTAATTCCTGCCTTTTACTTCTTTTTCATTTTTAGTCCATTTTATATCGTTTGTGAGCTTATCTGATATTATTTTTTTTGTGCTAATCCAAGTTTGACTTTTTAGTCAATATTTCTGATTTGTTGGGGAACGATCATTCACATCAAGCTAATAATTTCTCATTCAAGATGCCAATTACAGATGAGAGAGGAAATACAATACTGTTACCATGAGACATGGTTGTATTGTACATGCCTGAGATACCTAAAATAGAAGCTGAACGAGATCAACTGAAAAATCAGAATTCAGTGCTTCTAAAACAAATTCAGGGGTTGAAATTAAATTTATCAAATTCTGATAAAACTCCTGACTGTAAAAAGTGTGCTAATATGGATAAATCTCATTTTGTAGGTATTCTCAGTGAAAAAGAGAAAGAGATTAAAGATAGAGAAAAAATGATGGAGATAAAAGATAATACCATTCAGTCTCTTGAATAAGTAATCAAGATGAATGAATCTTATCTTCAAAGTCTTCTAAGCCAATTGAAGAGAACTGAACAAAGATCATCAGAGATACAAGATGAATTAGTTAAACTTCAACAAAAGTATATAGCTTCTGAAGAAACTGCATATGAATTGAAAATGAAAAATGCTGACTTGATGAAAAGCATCAAAGAAGATAAAGTTAAAGCAAATCTTCAAAGCCAATTGAAGACGACTGAAAAGAAATCATCTGAGCTGAAAGATGAGTCAGTCAAGCTACAACAGAAGTTTAAGGCTTTTGAAGATCAGATATCTATTTTGGAGAAGAAAAATGCTGAACTGCAAATAAGTCTCCAAGCAGAAAAAGAAAAATCAAATATGAAGACATCTTCAACTCAAAAGATATATGACTTTTCAAAGAAAACACTCCAAGAGAAAAAGGATTTGGAACTAAGATGTTCAAAACTTCTTAAGCAAGTGTCGGAATTTGAAAAGATCATAATCACTGAAAGAGACACTTTTGCGAAAAAAAGACAAGTTCTTGAAGCTAAAATAACTGAACTTCCCACACAGATTTCTACTTTACAAGACTTGCTTGAAAAAGAAAGACAATTTTTCAAAGAAAAGAAGCATTCTTATGAGCTTGAAAAGAGAAATGCGGAAAAGAGAAATAATGGGATTTTCAAAGATATTTCTGAGAAAACCAAGAACTTGGAAAAAGATTTTGAGCAAGAACACTTACACTTTGAATCTGAAATATCTAAGCTCACATCCAAATTAACTGATCTGTCATCAGACTATCAAAAAGAACAGAAGGCCAAATCTGATTTGAAACAAAAGTTTGACACACTTTCAGATGAAAGAAACATTTTAACTAAAAAGATAAATGACTTAGAAACTGCAAACATTGAATTATCAGATAAAGTAACAGCTGATATGATTAGCCAATCACCTGTTGATAACTCAACAGAATCAATCTGTTCTTTCAAAACAGCTTCAAGTTCCATTCATGACAAAAATGTTTTGAAAAAGAAAAGTGTCAAACCACAAATTGTCAAATCAAATCAGATCAAACCATCAAATCTATTTTATGACAAATCTGTTGATGGTTCAACAAATTTTTATGTAAAATCTTTTGGAAAGAATTCAAAGAAAAATCAGATGGTCTGGAGAGTGAATAGTTCTTCAGATGAAGAGAAGAAGAAGGACAAATCATCTGCATCCACCTCTAAAGCCAAAAAGAACGGTGCATATAAAGGTAAATCTTTTGGTAATTCTAATATATATTACTCTACTAATCATTTGATCAGGATTGCTCAAAGGAAAATCTGTTGTTCTTACTGTGGAGAGAATGACTTTGTTCAGAGAGAAACTGCTCATAACTGGTACGGTTCTTATAGAATAACTTCTCAGAATTCTGGTTTTAAAAGATATACATCTAATGAGAAGTGGATTCTTAAATCTAACATACCAGGACCCAAATACCAGTGGGTACCAAAACCTGTTAAATCTGTTTCGCAGGTACCACAGGTTTAGGGGGAGCAAGATGTTTGACTTCTGATCATGTACAGTTCAGGACTCGTACTTCAAAGTACAAAATTTTGACTTCTGAGTAAATCAACTTAGGACTCGGACTTCAAAGTCAAAGAGTATGGCTTTTGAACAAAATAGTTCAAAACCCGAATTTTAATGTAAAGATTGTGGCTTCTGATCATATGACAGATCAGGACCCGTTCTTAATGTTCAGACATGGATATTTTGTAAATATCCAGGGGGAGCTTAATAGACCTAAATCATTCTATAATGATTTGACGGGGAGCCTTAAAGGTAAATATCTTCTGATCTTAGATCTTTGATTGTTTGGAAGAAGAACAACTTTCAAACATGAAAAACAATTTCTTAAATGTTCAAACCACTTCTCTATTCTCAAAATATTTTATGAATCAAGAAGTGTGATCTTAAATGTTTTTCATTATTGAGCTTTAATGTTTAACTGACCGTGTGTTTCCAAAGATCAATACTTTCGTATTATCTTGTCTATATACTGAAAAGTATTCATACGCATCGGTTCAGTACTTCATTTGAATTTGTTATTACCATGTCTCATAACAAACAAATTTTTCGATGGTAATACTCCCGTTTGCTTTCAAATATTGTTGAGCATCAATCATCATTTCTAAATTTGTGCTTTCATTGCTTAATCGTTTATATTTGTTCATATAAACAAACTATCCAATTCTTTGATACCCTAACCATTTCATTTAATCTGATTGATACATTGTCAGATTCTCAAAACAATTCTCTTCATTTCATTTCATTCATTCAATATTCTTGTTTTGAGAGATCTTCATTGTTCAAATGCTCAAATTTCATTCATATATTTGATGAGCACACATTTTGACAATGGTATCATATTTGTGCTTAACTGTTCATGTTAAACTGTTGAGCAACTATACTTGTTAGGACTTACATGGGATTCGTGTGAGAACTTAAACAGAACTTCCATGGATTCACGTTAACCAGTGTTTCCTACCCAGGAAGTTATCCTAGAGTGAATGAGGGGTGAGGGGTCAAAATCAAAGAGTGGGGGAGATAACTCATCCGGTTGAGTTTTTCTCATTGTGTGGAGCGGTAAAATGGAAATGAGAGTTTGGTTAGAAGTGAGCATAATGATAAAAAGAAAGAGGGTGTGAGAACAGAGTTAAAAGATATATCAGAACTCTGCACCAACTACTTTCTGAGTCGGGCAGCCACATCTACTGATTGGTTCACATTCTTTGGTGACCATCATTGAAACAGGAAGTGAGCCCATGCCAACTCTTGCATTAACCCCACCAGCCACTCGTTTCTTTCTTAACAAAGAAATGTTTCATTTTCTTTGGGGACGCAGCATATCTGCTATCTAGTCTTCACTCGGAAGATTTAGATATTGAAAAAGAAGGAAAGTTGCTCCACCTTCGCACCTCTTTCATGCACATTGAGTCCGTGTAATATTTGTTGTTGTCTCAACAGTTTACACAATTTGAGCCTTATGAAACACAATCATTGTGCTAAATTCTTTCATACACAAGCACGAGCACACAGAAAATTTGTTTTTCTGTCAGAACATTCATAGATAAACCTTGTGTTTTTCAATGATTGAATGGAAGTCCTGGGGAGTCATCATCAAACCAACTCCTTAAATTGTACATTCGTTGTACACAGTAACTCCGTGTTACTGACAGGCACTTCTAACTGTTTCATTTGTTGAATCAGGGTTACCAAGTTCATTATATATGAATTTGAAAAGATTCGGGTATATACAGTTCATGATTCAGATACTCAGATCAAAGGATGGAAAATGTCAAATCATCATAAATATGGAGATTGTTAACTTGCATACAAAGGGGGATGATCAAAGAATGTGTTGAAATTGAAAAGTTTTGATGATCATGTAGATCACAATCATCAAAAAGGGGGAGATATCTACAAAGATCAATTTCAAAGTCATAAAGAAAGATGAAAGCTTGTTTGCATCAAGAAGATTCTAACGAATTCTGAAAGTTCACGAAGAGATAATTCTGAAAGTTCAAGAAGAGATAATTCTGAAAGTTCAAGACAATTCAGATGCTTACTATGTTTCAGAAACAAATTCTGAAGATGATTTCTGAAGAAAGATGATTCGAGAAAGTTTGTTTTTCTGAAGACTGACCAGAGATTACAGAGATGAAGATACAGTTTTCAAAGATCCCTAGAAGTTTCAAAGAAGTTTTCAAAGATTTCATTCAAGACATGTTGATTTACAAAGATGCAAAGTGAAAAAGACTTTTCAAAGATTCTTCAAAGACTGAAGATTGTTAAAAGCTTCAAAGTTTTAAAGATGTCAGAGATAAAAGTTGAAGAATCAAGCGCTGAAGACAATTGTCAATTTTTTTTAAATCTTGAATACAAAGAGAGAGAATGTTAGTGCATTAATTGTATACAATATTTAATTAAGAAAGTCTTGTAAAAAGCCTTGTAATTGAATAGTCAAAGGAAGTCAATGAAAGTCATATTGTGAGAAAGTCAACATAAGTATTAGAGGTGTTGAAGTACTTGAGAGTTTGTGTGGATACCTTATTCAAGTTAGTTTAGAGTTTAGTTGGATTACTTGAGTGTTTCATAGAGGGTATAAATAGGTTTGTTACTTGTAATTGTTGAAAGCGCTTTACATTGTAATATGAATATTTCTCTCTCTACTCTCTCTCTAAGATCTTATACACTGTTATATCATATTCTTAATTGAGAGTATTTGATTGCTTGATAATTGAATCTGGGAATACAATTTCACTGTCATTTAAAACGAAACATCTGCATCCAAAAACATGGAAGTGTTTAATACTAGGTGTACGATTATTAATCAAAGCATATGGTGTTTTACCGAACCGGCGATGTATTATGGATCGATTTTGCGTGTAGCAAGCAGTCGAAACATCTTCGGCCCATAGAAACAGAGGTAGATTGGATTGACTCAGCATAGTACGAGCGACCTCGACTAGCGTTTTGTTACGTCTTTCTACTAATCCGTTCTGTTCTGGCATTCTGGCAGCAGAGAATTGATGTATTATCCGACCGATTCGAGATAATCTTCTATAATTTTGTTCTTAAACTCTAGGTCGTTGTCCGTTCTTAGAAGCTTGACTTGCTTTTGCAGATTCACTTGGGTAGTCTTTAAGAATGTGATGAGGACTTTGGGCGTCTCATCTTTTGATCTCAGAAATTTTACCCATGTGTACCCTGAATAATCGTCCACAATAACTAGAACATATTTCTTGCCGTTTATGCTCTGCGTACGCATAGGACCACAGAGATCCATATGAAGAAACTCCAATGAAGAACTTGTACTCGGTTCAGGCTTTGGTTTGTGAGCGGCTTTCTTTATCTTACCTTTCTCGCACGCTGCACAGAGATATTCTTTGACAAATTTCAGCTCAGGAAGTCCTTTTACCAATTTGCCCGTTACCAGTTTGTTGATGTAACGAAAATTCAGGTGAGAAAGCCTTCGGTGCCATAACCAACTTTGTTGCAGAGAGGATTTTGACAGTATACAAACCTCATTGTCAGTCTGGACTTTTGACAGATTAATTGTGTAGAGGTTAGACTTTCTCGTGCCGACCAAGAGTTCCTTACCATCTTCACTATGCACAGAACATCTCTTGGCCTTGAAATTTTCCTTTAGATCTTTGTCGCAGAACTGGTCAATGCTGAACAGGTTATGCCTTAATCCTTCAACATAGCTCACCTTCGTAATCGTCACATTGTCATGAATCACATCACCATAACCTAGAATTGGTGAGAATTGGTCGTTGCCGAATCTACCTGTCCCACAATATTTCTATGTATAATTAGATAAAATATCTTTCCGCCCGGTCATATGCTTGGAGCAACAAGAATCCAAGTATCACATATGACGGGTCTGCACATGAGAAATCAGGGAAGAACAACCTTAGGAACCCATTTAAATTTGGGTCCTACAGAGTTAGCACCAGATTTTGGAATCCATTTATATATGAACCCTTTGACCTTTTGAAAAACATTAGAAGCAATAGCATGATAACAATATACATGATATGTGCCATACCAATCATCAGAATATTGTCGAGACGTATAATCATTTCTTTTATAATTAGAAGATATTCTAGCAGACGGAGATAATTGGAACAATTGCTTGATTGAATATTTCTTGTAAGAAGATACAAGTTTTTGTTTATAGAAAGCAATATTCTCAACTATATCAGTAGTACTAGATGTTCCTCTATTACAATCAGAAACAACAGAAGATGATTTAACAGCCTCTTCAATCTTCTGCTTTGGTAACCATGCTGATTTCACCCCAGTCCGTTTCTTTATCACATCTAAAACAGTTGAAACTTTAGAATTAGTATTGTGAGTTTTAAAAGATTGCTTCTTCTTTGGCTTACCAGTGGTTCCCTGTTTCTGTGAATGCCTAGATTTCTTTCTCTTACCTTTGGCACTCTTGGAATTCACAGAAACTGATTCATCAACTTTCGCCGATGTTTCACCTTTCTCGTACACACTAAGTAATCCGAAAGAGTTTATAACAAACTGTGAATGATCAAGAAGTTTAGAATTAAAATCAAATTGACCAACACAATCATCTAACGCATCTTCAGAGTTTAAAAAATCAAACTCTTCATCAAATAGATCAGAAATATCATCAGATTTTGAAGTTTTAGAAGATTTAGAAAAATCAGAATTTTTAAACACAGTGAAGAACATAGTTTGTTCTAAATCCATCAAAAAATGGTTCTTCGTCTAGAGTATTCTCGAGTTCAGAAATTTTACTTTCCAACACGAGAGGAGGTACGTAAAGCTTTCCTTCGATAGGCTTAGCTTCCAACTCTTTTGAAGAATAACTTTCAAAATAGTCATTAGAAAGACATTTTGATTTATCAGAACTGTAACTATAATTCAACTTCTCATAACGGAATGGAAGTTGCATTTTAGTTATGTTCTTCCGTTTCTCTTTTTCTTTAGCTTCATCCTCGTCAGACAATTCGGTCCATTTAACTTTGAGCTCAGGGTATTGTGGTGCCAGTTTTAAAAATCTAAAGTCATAAAGCGCAGGCACTTTTGAAATACCCTTTTTGAGGTAGTGTATGTTCTCATAACCAAGTCGCCAACACACACTACTCTCTTTAGGTTTGTTGACATGAATAGTGTGTTCAATTTGACCTAAACTGTAAAGCTTTTCCTACAATACATTCACCTTGTCAGTTAAAGATTTATTATCTTTTGAAATTGATGAACACCTTTTAGCAATCTCTTATGATTCAAATTGGCACAATTTATACTTTGAAGTAGTTTCAACTAATTCATTGTGAAGTATAGTCTTTTCTTTAGCGCTGGTATCAATATTTTTATGTAAAGCTTCAATTAATACGTTCTTCTCAACAAGATCCTTGCTAAGTTTATGTATTAATTGATTGTTTTCTTTCATGATACCTTTTTCGCGTTCATGTTTAGACTTTACTTCCTGGAGTTCAACTATCATATCTTGCATGGCATTTAAAAATTATGACTCGGTCATATCACATACCTCTTCGTTATCCTCTTCATCAGATTCAGCTTCAATCTCTGTCTTACCCATGAACACAAATGGGCTTTTTCTTCTTTCTCCTCGTCCTCGTCTGAATGATCAAGCCAGAACTCATCTTCAGCCATAAGTGCCTTGCCAGCCTCTTGTTGCTTGGCTAAGAGCATTTTGTTCTTGTAATACTCCGAGTTTTGGACTTTGGGCTTTCGGCAGTCCTTAGCAAAGTGTCTGAGTTTGCCACAGTTGTAGCATTTAGTCGGTTATGGCTGTTTTTTCTCTTCAGCTCTGTACTGCTTGTTATCATTCCTCTTCTCCTCTATTCTCTTTCCTTCAACTCTCTCCTTGTGTTCATAGTTTTTGGACCCAGAAGAATATCTCTGACTGTTTGAGCTAGGCTTTTTGTAGAACTTTTTCTGAAAGTGTTAGTGTATAAATTGTATCCAAGATTTAATGAGAAAAGTCAATGTATTGTTTAGTCAGTAAAGTCAATTTTAGTGTCATGAGAGTTTAGTTATGTGAGAGTTTATATTGTATAGTGTTATGAGAGTTTAGGCTTATGAGAGAAGTAGGTAGTATATATTCTTTGTACATTGTGTTGTGAGTGAAGTAACCCTCAATGTAATATTCAATCTGTGAGATATATGACAGAGCCTTTCTCTCTCTACTCTCTATCTAGATCTTGATATTGTTAAATCTTGTTTGAGTTGCTGATTTGATTGGGAAATTACAATTTCAATTGGTATCAGAGCGAGACCAAACAATTTTCAGAAGGATTGAAATATCAAATTTAGATAAATTTCTGGAAAATTTTCAAGAACACGCAAACAGTTTTTGGTTCTTCACTGATTAATCAATTTCACACTTGTTTGTTGAATTTCTTGTTGGAAATTGTTTTCATGAGATGCATTTGATGTAATTGAATCACTTTTGTTCACAATTTTCACGAATTAATCATAGGAATAGATTCAATTTTGAATTCTTTGAGTTTTTGTTGTTAAAATGTCAAACACTGTGATTTCTTGAATCACACTGTAGTTTTTCAATTATTAGTTATATTGAATTGATAGAAAAGTGTTTAGAATCTGTTTTTTATCATAGTAATACATTTCTTGAAATCAAATTGCTTGTTGAATTGAACTTGATTGGATCGATCTCTGAAAAATCAGGAACACGCAGTGGACTCCTATGTTCATTGTTGAATCAAATTCACGATTGATAATCGTTGGTTGAGTGTATAAATGTTCAAAGTGTGATCGATTCTAGTCTGGAAACACATGGTATTCACACAACTTCACAGATTAACCACAAGATCAGATTCAATATTCGGATTTTTGGATGATTGTTGATAAACAAATGTCGAACATTGTATCTTGATCATTGCACTATAATTTGTTGTTTTTAGCAAGCTTAGATTGATAGAAAATTGTTCAAATCTGTATTTCGATTGTATTGGTGTACTTTCAAGATTCAATTTGCAGATTTTATTTGATTTGGATCAAATTTGTGAACTCAGGCAAGAACACGCTAAAAAGATGAAGAACACGCACATCAAGCTTAATTGATTTTCGAGTTCCAATTTGTTCAATTTGCGAGATCACGATTCTCAGTCCAATTAATCTGCGATTTTCAATCCTAATTGATTTGAATATTCCAATTGATGTTCCAATTGATGTAATCTATGATTTTCAGTCCATTTGATCTGCGTGTTCATGAGAAACACGCAAACTTAACTTGCGAGTTTCAAATATCAAAGCATTTGCGAGTTCTATTCACTTGATCTACGAGTTTTAAAAATCCAAGCATTTGCGAGTTCCAGTCCAGTTCATAATCACTCAGTCTGAGAGTTCTAATGTTACCAATTCGTTTGGTTTGCGAGTTCTAAGTGGTGCCAATCTATATGATCTACGAGTTTTAATCACTTGACTTGCGAATTTGAATACAAGTGGCTTGCGAGTTTGAATTCAAGTTTCAAATTCCATATGACTTGCGAGTTTTAGTCTATATGACTTGCGAGCTTCAGTCCATTTAATCTGCAAGAGAAAGTTCAATTGATCTGCAAATTTCAGTTCAAGTCTTCTACAAGTTCTTGAGAAAAATGCAAACAAGTGTTGGATCAAATAATTGTATTCAAGATTAAAGGGTTTAAACTGTATTTATTTGATAGTTAAAGTTAGAGGGTCTAATTAGTATTTATTCAATAGTTATTTGTAAATGGGCCTTAAATCTATCAAGCCCATAAGCCCATATGGCTTAGGTATTTAAAGTGTTAATTAGTTTAGATTTAAGGTTAACCTTTGATAATTATTCCAATCTGCAAGTATATTATTCTCTGTATTCAAAGGGTATCAAGAACACTCAAGGGTTTCATTGTTTATTCAAGGGATTGGTATGTTACTCTGATTTATATATCTCTTGATTATTATTGTGTTGCTTGATTACTTGATTGATTATTTACCAACTAGATTAAACTGGGATAACAAGTGGTATCAGAGCCTAAAAGAATCAAAAAAAAAATTAAGTTTACTGTTCATCGAATTCTGAAAATCGATTGCATGAATTAATGTGTTTATTGGTTTAAAGTTGATCTGATTAGTTGAAGTTCATGCTTTTGAATGCTATCTGATTGATTAATTGAATTAAGAATTATCAAGTGATTGAATTGTATGATTTTGAGTTTTCTGGGTTCGACAAAAGTTATCTATCGGTCGTTACTGTGCTTGTCAAATCGAATGCTTAAAAGTTGAAATTGATCTCTGAGTTTGATTGTATTGTGATTGGTTTATGTTTATGAGTACAAAGGACTAATTTTTTGCATCTGATTTTGAGTCTGTATTGATTTCTGGGTTGTTTATTTGAACTGTTCATCGACGTTTTGGGCTTGATTTAAGAACATTCCGGTCGAATAGTTTTATCGGTCCTTATCCTTTATCGGTCGAACACCATACAGGTCGAACAACCTATCGGTCTTAGAGAATATCGGTCAAAGCATACTATCGGTCCATACCTTTGTATCGGTCGAAGCATCAATACCGATCCTATCACATCCTCGGTCGAACTCACTATCGGTCCTATCACAATCCAGGTCGAACCTTATATCGGTCTAATCCTTCCCGGTCTAAGCAAGTTCCCGGTCGAACGTAATACCGGTCTAAGCAAGTTCACGGTCGAACGTAATACCGGTCTAAGCAAGTTCCCGGTCGAACATAATACTGGTCTAAGCAAGTTCCCGGTCGAACTCCATACCGATCGAAGCAAGTTCCGGTCGAACCTTCACTTTGCGCATTCAACTAGACTCGCGAACTTTCATTTTGCGCATCCAACTAGACCCGAAAACCTCTGCTTTGCGCAACCCAAGTCTTGCGCAAACTTCACTTTGCGCGCCCCTCTGCATGCGCAAACCTCACTTGCGCAAGTACTGTTCACTTGCGGGACCCCCGTGCTAAGTCTGCGAAGGGGGACAAAGTTATGTTCGAGATCAACATTTTCTTTTTGTTCAGTATTATTTGAAGCTTTATACTGATTGAAAGGACTGCATTTAATTATTTTTGGAAATTTATTTTCTAAAAATTTTTAAGTGTGGTTTTTATCTTGATTCTAACGATCTCATCTAGTTGGTTGTCTTAATACAGAAAAGTTTGATTACTAACCATACAGCCAGGATGTCGAATCAGCTAAATATGTCTGAAGGTTATAGCCATGATTTTAACAACATACCTCTTTTTGAAGTAAAAGAAAAAGCTAAATATCTTGCTAGACAGTTGTCAAGAAATAGAAACAGGGTTGATGATTGTGAAAGGGAGATTACAAAGCTCAAATCCGAGATGTTACCTCTTGAAGCTGAGATTGAAAATCTAAAGATTCAGAACTCATCTTTTCTTATTCAGATCAATGCTTTAAAAGAAAATTCAAAAGATTCTGATTCTATAATTGATCTTGGAGGAATAATTGCGTCTAAAGAAAAAAAGATCTTAGACCTCCAAGCAAATCTGAAAAGATCTGAATCTAGCTCAACATGGTCTAAAAAGGATGCAATGCAAAGAGAACTTGAGGATCTTAGAAGAAGTACAAGTGTTGCAAGAGATACTAGTGAAGGACTAAGACAGATAAATTCTCAACTCTGTGCGGACAGAGATAAGTTTAAAGATAAAGTTCTCAGTCTTGAGGTTGAGGTTGAGATTGAAAAGCTGAAAGAAAAGGCAACCCAAGACAGAGACAATACAAAAGTCCAAGATGAATTGCTGAAGATAGAGAAAGAAAGAAAAGAATTTGCCAAGAAATTCTCTGATTTCTCCAGAAAAGCATTTGAAGAGAAGAAAGCATTAGAGCTTAGATGTGTTAAACTTTCTCAACAAGTTTCAGACTTTGAGAAGGTTATCATTATTGAAAGAGAAAAGGCTGAGAATGAAAAGAAAAGGCTGAGCTGAAGAATATAAATACAGACTTTTCTGAAGAAAAGAAAGTATTTGAAACTGAGATAGCCAAGCTGACAGGAAAGTTGTCTGAATTGTCAACAAACATCATGAAGGAGAAGAATGCAAAATCTGAGTTGCATAAGAAGTTTGATCTGATTGAAAAGGAAAGGAACAACTTGTCTTCAAAGATAAAGGAACTTGAAGACATCGTTTTCAAGGTGAAGATGACTGAGCACAAGACGCCAGAGTCAATAGCTCAATCACCGAGAGATGATCTAGATGATTTGAATAGTTCATTAAAAACAGCTTCAAGTTCACATTTTTCAAATGTTTTCTATAATCCTTTCCATGATTTAGATGATTGTCTTACTTCTAAATCTACAGATCAGATTCGTCCTTCTAACCTTTTCTATGACAAAAATGTTGATGGTTCAGGTAACTTCAAGAAGACCAAGTCTCAAAAGAAAAGCTTCTGGAGAAGGGATGATGAGAAAGAAAGAGGAAACTGGATCTGGAGAGTTAAAGGATCCTCGGAGGAGAAGAAGAAAGAAGAATCATTTGTGCATACATCAAATGCAAAATGGAACTATGCCTCAAAAGGTAAAACTTTTGGCAAACCTGATCTGGTTTACACAATCCATCAATTGATCAGGTTAGCACAAAAGAAAATTAGTTGTTCCTACTGTGGCTCAAATGATTTTGTAAGAAAAGATTATGTGAATAACTGGTATGGTTCTTATTTTATCTCTCCTACTAGAACTGCAACTAACCCATTAGGACCCAAATACCAGTGGGTACCAAAATCTAAATCTATGTTGCATGCACCCAAGGTTTAAGGGGGAGAAAGAACGAAGGCTTCTAAGTAAATCAGCTTAGAACCCATACCTCAACGGAGAATGGCTTCTAATCACATCAGATTAGGACCCGCACCTTAGTGCTTTACTTTGTTTTTCTGTTTTTTGTTAAAAAAAAATTATATTTACATTAAGTTAAGGTGGAGAATATCTGTGATGCTAACAGATGCTTATCTGACCGTGTGTTCTTAAAGATAAATACTTGCGTTTTATATTGTCAATATACTTTGTCAAGTATTCATACACATAACGGTTCAGAACGTTCTATTTGACTTTGTTATTACCATGTATCAAAAGTTAAATCTTTCTATGGTAATACTCACGTTATTTGTATTCACTGTTGATTGAATCAAACGTCATTTCATGTGCTTTCATTGAAAATATGTTTATATATTGTTCATATAAACAACATTCGTTTTTGATTCTCCAAAATCTTATTCTTCATGATAAAATGATATTAGCTTAATTGTCAAACTCTTTTAGATTGAGGGGGAGAATTGCGTCGTCAAACATAATTGTTTTGACATCTTCGAAAGTCTTATTTTTCATGTAACAAGTGGTATTTGTGCTTACATGTACAAAAGACTGTTGAACAGCATGTTCTTTTTAGGAAATTACATGGGATTTAGTGTGTGAGCTTAACAGAACTTCCATGGATTCACGATAACCAGTGTTTCCTTCCCAGGAAGTATTCCCTGAGTGATTGAGCGGAGAAGGGTCAAAAGAATTGAGTGATGGTGTATGAAGAGGTAAAATGGAAAAGAGAGATTGGTTAGCAGTGAGCATTAAAAGAAAGAGGGTGAGACAACAGAGTAAAAGAATATTCAACTCTGCACCAAACTTCTTTCTGAGTCGGGCAGCCACATAATCTGATTGGTTCACATTCTTTGGTGACCATCATTGAAATAGGCAACTAGCCCATGCCATCTCTTGCATACAACCCCACTAGCTACTCATTCTTTTCTCAAAAAGAGAATGTTTCACATTTTCTGGGCACGCAGCACATACGCTATTGGTTCTTCATTTGGAAGATACTAATATTGAAAAAGAAGAAAAGTTGCCCCACCTTCAAACCCTTTCTCATGCACATTGAGTCTTTGTATAATTTGTTGCTGTCTCAACAAGTTTACATATTTTGAGCCTACATTGAAAAGCAATCATCTATGCTTAATTCTTTCATACACATGCACGAGCACACAGAAATTTGTTTTTTGTCAGAACGTTCATAGATAACCATGTGTTATTCGATGATTGAATGGAAGACCTTGGGAGCCAACATCAAAACCATCTCCTTATATAGTAACTTTGTGTTACTTAGTGACTTTGTGTCATTGACAGGCATTCTAACTGAGTCATTTGTTAATTCAGGGTTACACCTATTAACTGTTTGAATTTGAAAAGATTCGAATGGTTACTACTTTCTATTTTAATATGAAAAGATTGAAATAATCACTCTTTCCATCTGGGAAGACTGCTCTTATTTCCATACAGGGCTCGTTACATGAAGACTATGCTTACGTGATCATACACAATGGGGGAGATTGTCTTGTAAAGGGGGAGATTATTTTGAAAAGTTTTGATGATGATGCTTCTCACCACTCATCAAAAAGGGGGAGAATATATTAAGGGGGAGAACATAATCTGAAGATTGCTGAAGATTTCAAAGATATCAAGTTTTGAAGCTATCAACGTCATATCTGAAGAAAAGAGAAGAAAAGTGAAGACCTGAAGATTATTGTCAATTTTTTTTTAATCTTGAATCCAAAGGGGGAGATTGTTGGATCAAATAATTGTATTCAAGATTAAAGGGTTTAAACTGTATTTATTTGATAGTTAAAGTTAGAGGGTCTAATTAGTATTTATTCAATAGTTATTTGTAAATGGGCCTTAAATCTATCAAGCCCATAAGCCCATATGGCTTAGGTATTTAAAGTGTTAATTAGTTTAGATTTAAGGTTAACCTTTGATAATTATTCCAATCTGCAAGTCTATTATTCTCTGTATTCAAAGGGTATCAAGAACACTCAAGGGTTTCATTGTTTATTCAAGGGATTGGTATGTTACTCTGATTTATATATCTCTTGATTATTATTGTGTTGCTTGATTACTTGATTGATTATTACCAACTAGATTAAACTGGGATAACAACAAGCATTTGCGAGTTTCTAGTATTGCAAGTAATCTGAGAGTTCAAGTGATCTGAGAATTTCAGTTCATTTGGTCTGCGTGTTTCAAGTTACATGGTCTGCGAATTCTAGAGTTTCAAACTCATTTGGTCTGCTAATTTCAATTCATTTGGTTTGTGAATTCTAGTTAGTGTTACTTGAGAGTTTCCCGAAACACTCAAACCCCTATTGCGAGTTTCAGTGCTTTGAGAGTTCCAGAGATAGAAATTTTTTTAAGTGGTGATCTTAATTTGACTTATAGTCAACTCTTCTAAATTGTTTGGGAACGATCATTCATATCAAGCTGATTTCTCATTCAAGATGACAATTACAGATGATAAAGGAAATATTTTACTGTCAGCTAGAGACATAGCTGTCTTGTACATGCCTGAGATACCTGTTATAGAAGCAGAAAGAGAGAAACTGAAAAATCAGAATTCAGAGCTTCTCAAACAGATTCAGGAGTTGAAATTTAATTTGTCAAACTCTGATAAAACTCCTGACTGTATAAAGTGTACTAATACTGTTAAATCTAATTTTGCAGGTATCATCGGTGCAAAAGAGAAAGAGATAAAAGAGAAAGAGAAAATTATTGTTCTAAAAGAGAATACTATTCAAACTTATGAAAAGGAAGTCAAGATGAAAGAGAGAAAGATTACGAATCTTCACAGCCAACTAAAGACAACTGAACAAAAATCATCAGATTTGCAAGCTGAATCAGTTGAGCTTCAAAACAAGTTTAAGGCTTTTGAAGACAAGATATCTGTCTTGGAGATACAGAATGTTGAATTAAAGAAAAGCCTTCAAGAAGATAAATACAAAGTTAAAGTTGATTCAGAGAAATCTTTTGCTCAAAAGTTGTCTGATATTTCTAAGAAAGTTGACCAAGAGAAGAAGAATCTTGAGCTTAGATGTCTTAAACTCTCAAAGCAAGTTTATGATTTTGAAAAGATTTTGATTACTAAAAGAGACACTTTTGTCAAAGAGAGAAAAGTTCTTGAAGAAAAAACTTCTGAATTTCCCAAACAGATCTCTACTTTACAAGACTTACTTGAGAAAGAAAGACAAGTTTTTCAAGAAAAGAAAAAGTCTTTTGAGATTGAAAAGAAGAAATATGAAAAGAGAAATGTTGGGATTTTTAATGAGATTTCTGATAAAACCAAGAACTTGGAAAAAGATTTTGAGCTTGAACTAAATTTTGAATCTGAAATATCTAATCTCACATCCAAAATAACTGCTCTATCATCAGATATCCAAAAAGAACATAAGGCTAAATATGATTTGAAACAAAAGTTTGACACACTTACTTCTGAAAGAAACATTTTATCCGAAAAGATAAAAGACTTAGAAGTTGGGAACGTGGATTTGTCTGAAAAGATTACAGCTGATGTGATTAATCAATCACCTGTTGATAATTCAACGGAATCAGTATGTTCTTTCAAAACTGCTTCGAGTTCCATTCATGAAATTGTTATAAAAAAGAATAGTGTCAAACCAAACATTGTCAACTCAAATCAGATTAGACCATCTAATCTATTTTATGACAAATCTGTTGATAGTACAACAAGATTTTATATAAAAACTCTTGGAAAGCAATCTAAGAAAGAACAGATGGTCTGGAGAGTTAAAGGTTCTTCTACTGAAGAGAAGAAGAATGACAAAGCATATGCATCCAGAACTAATGCCAACAAGAACAGTGTGCATAAAGGTAAATCTTTTGATAATTCTGATATGTCTTATTCTACTAATCATTTGATCAGAATTGCTCAAAAGAAGATTTGTTGTTCTTACTGTGGATCAAGTGACTTTGTAAGCAATAATTTTGTTAATTACTGGTATGGTTCTTATTATGTAATCCTCACAATAACTGCAACTAACACATCAGGACCCAAATACCAGTGGGTACCAAAAGCTAAATTTGTGTTGCATGCACCCAAGGTTTAAGGGGGGGCATAGAACTAAGGCTTCTGAATACTTCAGTTCAGAACTCGGTCTTTAATGTTAAAGGGTTCTAGACAATACAGTCTAGAACTTGGACTTTAATGTTTAAAGATAAGGATATTTTGCAAATATCCAGGGGGAGCTTATCAGAGTATAAATCATTCTATCTTGATTTAAGGGGGAGCTTAAATGTAAGTATCTTCTGATCTAGATCTCTGATTGTTTGAAAGAAGAACAACTTTCGAACATGAAAAACGTTTTCTTAAATGTTCAAACCACTTCTGGTTCTCAAAAGGTTTCATGAATTTAGAAGTGTGATTTTAAATGTTTTTCAATCTTTGAGCGTTAATATTTAACTGACCGTGTATTTCCAAAGATCAATACTTGCGTATTATCTTATCTATATATTGTAAAGTATTCATACACACTGGTTCAGTTCTTCATTTGAATTTGTTATTACCATGTCTCATAACGAAACAATTTTTCGATGGTAATACCCCCGTTTGTAATTCACTGTTGTTGAGCAACAATCATCATTTCAACTTGAGTGTTCATTGCTAAATTGTTTATATTTGTTAATATAAACAAACTATCAAGTTCTTTGATACCCTAACCATTTTATTTGATCTGATTGATACATTGTCAGATTCTCAAAACAATTCTCTTGATTTCATTTCATTCATTCAATATCTTTGTTTTGAGAAATCTTCAAAGTTCAATTGCTCAAATCTCATGAGCATACATTTTGACAATGCTATAATACTTGTGCTTAACTGTTCAAGATAAATTGTTGAGCAACTATTATTTTTAGGACAAAATTACATAGGATTCGTGTGAGAACTTAAACATAACTTCCATGGATTCACGTTAGCCAGTGTTTCCTACCCTAAAAGTTATCCTTGAGTGATTGAGGGGTGAGGGGTCAAAATCAAAGAGTGGGGGAGAGAACTCATCCGGTTGAGTTTTTCTCATTGTGCTGAGCGGTAAAATGGCAAAGAGAGTTTGGTTAGAAGTGAGGATAATGATAAAAAGAAAGAGGGTGTGAGATCAGAGTTAAAAGAATATCAAAACTCTACACCAAACACTTTCTGATCCGGGCAGCCACATCTTCTGATTGGTTCACATTCTTTGTTGACCATCATTGAAACAGGCAGTAAGCCCATGCCAACTCTTTCTTTTACCCCACCAGCCACTCATTTCTTTCTTAACAAAGAAATGTTTCATTTTCTTTGGGGACGTAGCATATCTGCTATATAGTCTTCACTCGGAAGATTTAGATATTGAAAAAGAAGGAAAGTTGCCCCACCTTCGCACCTCTTTCATGCACATTGAGTCTGTGTAATACTTGTTGCTGTCTCAACAATTTACACAATTTGTGCCCGAAAAAGCTTGCGTAGCTTCAATCATTCTACACTTTCACATACACACAAGGAATGAGTTTTCTTGTCATAACATTCATAAAAAATTCCTTTGTGGTTTTTCGATGATTGAATGGAAGCCCTAGGGAGTGAACATCACAAAAGCTCCTTTCCAATGTACATCCGTTGTTGATTCAGGGTTACTTACAGGCATACTAACTGTATCATTTGTTGATTCAGGGTTACCACGTTCATTATATCTGAATTTCAAAAGATTCAGATATATACATTTCATGAATTGACGGATACTCAGATCAAAGGGAGGAGAATGTCAAATTATCATAAAGGGGAGATTGTTAGTCTTTAAAAAGGGGAAAATCAAAGAAAGTGCTGAAATTGAAGAAGTTTTGATGATCATGATGCTTGTTAGTCCTAGATTCAAGTTCTAATTGCTACTACAATCAAGATAAGAATTTAGTAAGTCATATGTCATTGATCTCCAAGCATCAAGATTACAATCTCTCTCACTTTCTCTCACTACATTCACTCTCTCTCTCTAGAATGATATTCTATTCTCTTCTTCTCTGATTCGTGTATATCTGATTACAAAGAAAAGGATACAAGGTATTTATACCCTCTACCAATTACAAAGAAACAAAAACACAATTACATTGACTTTGACTTTATTAACAAAAGACTTTGACTTTCACTTGAGAGTTGACTTTCTCAGCTTTGACTTCTTGAACTTTGGTCTTCAATCTTTATGATCTTGAATCCAACAAATCTGTGCTCTAACAATCTCCCCCTTTGGATCAAGATCATTACTAAAAGATTTAGCAATCCGATCTTGTCTCTTTAAGCTCGATTGAAATAACTCCCCCTTTGATCAACCTTTATCTTCTCTTGTAATCTCCCATTTGATACAAAAATGATTTTCTCAAACAATCCACATTATCCCCTTATTCATATGAAAATTCTGACGATCTCCCCTTTCTTTGATAAACTCTGTATCTTCAAAAACTTTCAACAATCATCCTCAAAATCTGATCTTCAAGAATTATTAACATTCTCTCCGAAAGGTTGTAACCAAACCTCTATCAGACAAAACTCTAATTGCTTCAGCAAATTATCTTTCAACAAACTTTCTTTAACAATCAATTCTTGAACATTTTCTCCCAACTCTAACATTTCTTGATACAATCTCCCCCTTTTTGATGATTTGAGCATCGACATCATCAAAACTTTCCCAAGAAATGTCTTTGACCATTCTGATCTGTCAAGAGCCTCTGATTCTGTGATCCATAACAATGTATTCATCTAGATCTTTTCAAATCCAGATAAATTAAGAAATGTAACACCTGAATCAACAAATGAATCAGTTAAAATGTATGTCAGTAACACAAAGTTACTGTGTGTAACAGATACATATTGTAAAGGAGCTTTTGTTATGTTCACTCCCCCAGGGCTTCCATTCAATCATCGAAACACCACAAAGACAATTTCTATGAATGTTATGACAAAGAAACAAATTCCTTGTGTGTTCGTGCTAGTGATAGAAAGAATTAAGTTATCAAGTGCTTATAAAGGCTCAAAACTGTGTAAACCACTGAGACAATAGTAGATAAACACAAACTCAATGTACATGATTGAAGTGCGAAGGTGGGGCAGACTTCCTTCTTTTTCAATATCCAGATTTTCCAAATGAAAACCAGATAGATTATATGTTGTGTCCCCTTGAAATATGAAACATATTCTTTTTAAGAAGAAAATGAGTGGTTAGTGGGGTTAATAACAAGAGTTGACATGGGTTAGTTGTCTATTTTAATAATGTTCACGAAGAATTGTGAAACATTAGTAATGTGGCTGCCCGGCTCAGAAAGTAGTTGGTGCAGAGTTTAATATTCTTTTACTGTGATCTCACACCCTCTTTGTTTTAATCATTAAGCTCACATCTAACCAAACTCTCATTTCCATTTTACCTCAACTCACAACCCACACTCAATTCTTTTCGACTCCTCACACTCAATCACTATGGATTAACTTCTTGGGTAGGAAACACTGGTAATCGTGAATCCATAGAAGTTCATTTAAGTCCTAGCATAAAGAACCCATATTCCTATGAAGCAAATGTTGCTCAAGATGGTTTAACTTTATCTGGTAAAGCTCAAATACAACTATCAAACGATTTTATGCTCAGAATATAATCATGAAGATATGAGCATTTTGAAACATTGAAGTATTTTCAAACAAGTATATTGAATAAATGAACATGAATGCAAAAGACTTGTTTGAAAATCTTGTATGAAAATGATCAAAAATGAATGATATAACAATCAAAGCTTATGGTAAAAAATAATGGATATTGTCCATATGAATCAAAATGCAGACATTCTTAAAATGAAACGCTTCGAAATGAAATGACGCTCAAAATTCTTTGAATACAAGCGGGGTGTCTTACCATCGAAATTATGTTTCAAAATTTGAGACATGGTAAGAACTTTTTGAACAATAAGTCAAACCGGTGTGTGTGAATACTTGAAAGTATAAAGAAAAAACAATACGCAAGTATATATCTTTGGAAACACACGATTTGTAATCATGTAAGCACAAAATAAAAATGAAAACATTTAAAATCACACTTCCAATTCATGAAATCTGTTTAAGAATCGGGAAGTGGTTTGAACATTTAAGAACATGTTTTCTATGATAGAAAGTTGTCCTTCTTTCAACCACATATGAGATTAAGATAAGAAATTAACCTTTTCGCTTCGTCTTAAATCTCATGAAGTCAGCTGATGTCATAAAGATATGATCTTGTAAGCTTCTCTCATCCTGCACAAGTCTCAAAGTCTAGTCAAAGCAAATTTTATTCCCAAAAATTTATTGAAAAGTAAATGACATAAAGCATTAAAACAATTAACAGTACGAGTTCTGATCTGAAATAATCAGAAATCATCATTCTTACTCCCCCTGAAAATATGCATCTGAAATATGTCAATAAAAGGCACATGATAGAGATCTACAACTCCTCCTGAAGTATAGTTCATCATATCTTCCGATTACATATTTTTTCAGAAATATATGTACTCCCCCTTGAAGGTTGATTTCATCATCTGAGTAACGGAGTACATCTTCATATCAGCCCGGGAGTAGCATCTCTTTTTCATCATTGAAGTACGAGTCCTAAACTGTTGTGTTTAGAAGTCAAACTCCGTTGAAGTACGGGTCCTAAGCTGATTTACTTAGAAGCCTCGATTCTTTTACTCCCCCTTGACTGTAGGTGCCTGCAACACAGAATTAGTCTTTGGTTTTGGTACCCACTGGTATTTGGGTCCATGAATGTTAGTTGCAGTTCTTATGGGAGTAACAGAATAAGAACCATACCATAATTGATCACTCGTCTTGTGAACATGATCATGTGTACAACAATAAGAACAATAATTTTTCTTACCTGACAACATGATTAATTGATCTTTCGTGTCGATATGATCAGGTTTACCTTTCAGCGCATTGTTCTTCTTGGCTTTATGTGTATGTACACATGATTTCTTTCCTGTCAGCTCATCTTTCTTTCCATCTTTCTTTTCTTCTTCAACACGTTTCCTTTTCCAGACCAGTTTTTCTTCTTTGTATCTCCTTCTTCTTCGATGTGTACCTGAACCATCTATATTTCTATCATAGAAAAGGTTAGTACTACGAATCTGATTAGAAGATTTAACTGACCTTTTGGAAGAAACATTCTTATGAAGTGAGCTTGCAGCTGTCTTGAATGAGCATTCCGAATCAGGTGAATCATCTCTAGGTCTGTGGATAATTGACTCTGGAGTCTTATGCTCAGCCACCACCACCATCATGGAAACGATATCTTGAAGCTCTTTTACCTTTGAAGAATAACTGTCTCTTTCTTTGACGAGTTCGTCAATCTTCGTTTCGAATTCAGACTTCATTTTCTGCTCTTTTAGCGCACTTTCAGATAGTTCAGATAACTTAACAGTCAGCTTATTTATCTCTTCCTCAAAAATATTCCTTTCTTCCTCAAAGTCCTTCTCGACATTGTTTCTCTGGCCGGATATTTCTTTGAAAAATCCCACATTCTTTTGTTCAATGGCCTTCTTCTCTTTGGCAAAACTTTTCTCTTTCCAAGATTATTATTTTCTCAAAATCAGAAACTTGCTGAGAAAGTTTTATACACTAAAGCTCAATCACCTTCTTTTCTTCACAACTCTTCTAGGAAAGTTCTGAAAACTTTTTTTCAAACTCATCTTTATCCTTAGCCATTTTTATCTCCAAATCTGATATTTTTTTCTGAAGCTCAGTGTTCTCAGTTATCAGACTTTGTTCCTTGTCTTCAAAGCTTTCATCATTAAGGATAGAAGTAGAATGATCTGGAAGTGGTGCATTGAAGTCAAACATATCAATTTCCTTAACACACCCATTATCAGAATTAAGAAAATCATTTTCAGACTCAAATAAATCATCTAAATCATCAATTGAAGTTTGAGGTGCTTTAGAAGATGGAGAACACACTTCGGATTTAAAATGAAAACCTGTGTTCTTTAACACTGTAGAAAATACATCTTGTTCTATGTCAACCAAAATTCTTTCTTCAGATAAAACATTTTCAAGCTCAACTATTTTGCTTTCTAAAATGAGTGGAGGAACATAAATTTTTGCAGTTGCAGATTTTGCCTCCATCTCAGTAATAGAATAGCTAACAAAATAATCAGTTGAAAGAAATTTTGGTGTGTAATAGCTGTAACTATCATTCAGTCTTTCATAACAGAATGGTAGTTGCATTTTCTTTAAATTCATTCTTTTCTCATCTTCTTTTTCCTCAACTTCTTTTGATGCTTTGGTGATAAATTTGGGTTTCAAATGAGGATGTTTTTTTAGCATGATACATATAATTTGCATTATATAAACCTGGTTGTTTTCTGATAGCTTTTTCTAAATAATGAGGATTATCAAAACCTAGTCCCCATTTCTCTTTAACATCAGCCTCTTCAATAGGTGTATTTAGAAAAATGGTATGATCTGTTTGACCAATCACATGAAGTTTAGCTTCCAAATCATTTACCTTTTTCGTTAGGCTCTCGTTCTCAACCTGCAATTTATAAACAGTTAGTACAGATTTCTTCTTTTCTAAATCAGACTTTGAAAGTTTAGATTCAACATCAAAAATCTTCTTTTCAAAACAATCCTTTTCATGTTTAAAATCTGAAGCAGATTTACGTAGAGAATCAATCAGATCTTTGTTTTCAATAACAGACTTATTAAGTTCAAAGATCTTTTCATTTTTTCTAGCAACTCTGTCCTTTTCCTTTATCAATGTTGGATCAAATAATTGTATTCAAGATTAAAGGGTCTAAACTGTATTTATTTGATAGTTAAAGTTAAAGGGTTTAAATTGTAATAGATTGATAGTTATTAGCTATTGGGCCCAAGCCCATTAGGCCTTAAAAGCCTAAGTATTTAAAGTTTTAGTTATTTAGGTTTTAGGGTTAATCCTCACAATTACTTTCATAATCATATAGTGAGGTAGCAAGTTTTCTCTATATTCAAGGGTATCAAGAACACACAAGGTTTAACCGTTAATTCAAGGGATTGGTATGTTTTGTTAATCTTTATATCTCTTGATATTATTGTGTTCTGTGATTGTTAATCAACTAGATTAAACTGGGATAACAAGTGGTATCAGAGCCAAAAGAATCAAAAAAAAGTTTTGAAGTTACTATTCATCGAAAGTTACTGTTCATCGAATTTTTTTTCTGTTCATCCGAGTTCATGAATTAATGTGTTTATTGGTTTAAAGTTGATCTGATTTGTTGAGGTTCATGCTTCTGAATGCTATCTGATTGATTAATTTCATTAAAAAGAATCAAGTGATTGAATTTATTGATTTTGTGTTTTCTGGGTTTGCATGAATATCGACACTGTGTTCTTTAAATTGAATGCATGAAAGTTGATTTTAATCTTTGTTATTGATTGGGTTGTGTTCGATACATGTTTCTGAGTGCAATAGCCTGATTTTTGCATTTGATTTTGAGTTCGTGTTTGATTTTTGGGTTGATTTTCTGGGCTGCTTATCGACAATCTGGGTTGAATTAATAACATATCGGTCGAACATTATACCGATCAAAGAACCATATTGGTCGAACTCGATACCGGTCATAGCACCTTATCGGTTGAACATAGATTATCGGTCCATATGATCTATCGGTCAAAGCCTATACCGGTCTATCACACTACCGGTCGAGTTCACCATATCGGTCTAGTCCATTACCGGTCGAGACCTTTAAAAGTATACCGGTCGAATATAGTTTATCGGTCAAATAGAATACCGGTTGAATAGTTATATCGGTCCATACCTTTGTATCGGTCGAAGACCAATACCGGTCAAAGCATAGTATCGGTCCTATCACTTACCGGTCGAAGCAAGCTCCCGGTCGAACAAAATACCGGTCTTTACATCTTTCCGGTCGAATCTCAGTTTGCGCAACCCACTTGATATGCGAACCTTCACTTTGCGCAACCCACTAGACCCGCAAACTTCTGCTTTGCGCAAGCCTCGCTTTGCGCAATTACTGTTCACTTTGCGTAAGTACTGTTCACACTATTCACTGTTCACTTTAAATTTTTTTCTAGCGGGACCCTCGTGCTAAGTGTGCGTAGGGGGACAAAGTTCTGTTCGTGATAAAAATTTTCTTATTTTCAGTATTACTCTGTATTTAAATTCTACTGGTTGAGATATCTGCATTTAATTATTTTTGGAAATTAATTTTTCTGAAAAAATTTTAGTGTAGTTTTATTTTGATTCTAACGATCTCATCTAGTTGGTTGTCTTGGTACAGAAAAGTTTGATTACAACCATACAGCTAGGATGTCGATTCAGCTAAATATGTCTAAAGGTTACAACCTTGATTTTATCAACATGACTCTTTCTGAAGTAAAAGAAAAAGCTAAACATCTTGCTAGACAGTTGTCAAGATTTACAGACAAGGCTGATGATTGTGAAAGGGAGATTACAAAGTTCAAATCCGAGATGTTACCTCTTGAAGCTGAGATTGAAAATCTAAAGATTCAGAACTCATCTCTTCTTATTCAGGTCAATACTTTAAAAGAAAATTCAAAAGATTCTGATTCTATAATTGACTTTGCAGGAATGATTGAGTCTAAAGAAAAAGAGATCTTGGATCTTCAAGCAAAGTTGAAAAGATCTGAATCCAGCTCTACATGGTCAAAGAAGGATGCAATGCAAAGAGAGCTTGAGGAGCTTAGAAGGAGTACAAGTGTTGCAAAGGATACTAGTACAGGACTAAGACAGATAAATTCTCAACTCTGTGCGAACAGAGATAAGTTTAAAGATAAAATTCTCAGTCTTGAGGTTGAAATCAATGAGCTGAAAGAAAAGGCAACCCAAGACAGAGACAATACAATAGCTCAAGATGAAATACTGAAGATTGAGAAAGAAAGAAAAGACTTTGCCAAGAAATTCTCTGATTTCTACAGAAAAGCCTTCGAAGAAAACAAATCTTTAGAGCTTAGATGTGTTAAACTTTCTCAATAAGTTTCAGACTTTGAGAAGGTTATCATTCTTGAAAGAGAAAAGACTGAGAATGAGAAGAAGAAAGTCGAGCTGAAGGATACAAATACAGACTTTTCTGAAGAAAAGAAGATATTTGAGACCGAGATAGCCAAACTGACAAGAAAGCTATCTGAATTGTCAACAAACATCATGAAGGAGAAGAATGCAAAATCTGAGTTGCATAAGAAGTTTGATCTGATTGAAAAGGAAAGAAACAACTTGTCTTCAAAGATAAAGGAACTTGAAGAGATCGTTTTCAAGGTGAAGCTGACTGAGCACAAGACGCCAGAGTCAATAGCTCAATCACCGAGAGATAATCTAGTTGATTCGAATAGTTGATTAAAAACAACTTCAAGTTCACATTTTTCAAATGTTTTCTATAATCCTTTCTGTGATTCTGATGATAGTCTTACTTCTAAATCTACTAATCAGATTCGTCCTTCTGACTTTTTCTATGACAAAAATGTTGATGGTTCAGGTAACTTAAAGAAGACTAAGTCTCGAAAGAAAAGCTTCTGGAGAACGGATGATGAGAGAGACAAAGGAAAATGGATCTGGAGAGTTAAAGGATCTCCAGATGATAAAAAGACAGAAAAATCATTTGTGCATACATCAAATACAAAATGGAACTATGCCTCAAAAGGTAAAACTTTTGGCAAACTGATCTGGTTTACACCATCAATCAACTGATCAGGTTAGCACAAAAGAAAATTCGTTGTTCCTACTGTGGCTCAAATGATTTTGTAAGAAAAGATTATGTGAATAACTGGTATGGTTCTTACTTCATATCTCCCACTAGAACTGCAACTAACCCATTAGGACCTAAATATCAGTGGGTACCAAAAGCTAAATCTGTGTTGCAGGTACCCAATGTTTAAGGGGGAGGAAGAACTATGGCTTTTGAAGAAAACAGTTCAAAACCCGGACTTCATTGTCAAAAAGGATGACTTCTAGACAAAACAGTCTAGGACTCGGACTTCAACGAAGAATGGCTTCTGATCACCTCTGATTAGAACCCGCACTTCAGTGCTTTATCTTTATGCTTTATATTCTTAAAAAACAATTGTTTCTGACCGTGAATATCTGTGATTTTAACAGATTTTTGGATACTTAAATGCTTATCTGACCGTGTGTTCTTAAAAGATAAATACTTGTGTTTTATCTTATCAATATACTTGTCAAGTATTCATACACATAACGATTCAGAACATTCTATTTGACTTTGTTATTACCATGTATCAAAAGTTAAATCTTTCTATGGTAATACTCACGTTATTTGTATTCACTGTTGATTGAATCAAACGTCATTTCATGTGCTTTAATTGAAGATATGTTTATATATTGTTCATATAAACAAAATTCGTTTTTGATTCTCCAACATATTATTCTTCATGACAAATTGATATGAGCTTATTACCAACCACTTTTAGGTTGAGGGGGAGAATTGCATCGTCAAACATCTTCTGTTTTGACTTCTCCAAAATTTTTATGCTTCATGTAACAAGTGGTATTTGTGCTTACATGTACAAAACGCCTGTTGAAGAGCATGTTCTTTTAGGAAAATACATGGGATTCAGTGTGAGTACTTAACAGAACTTCCATGGATTCACGATAACCAGTGTTTCCTACCTAGGAAGTATTCCCTGAGTGATTGAGGGGAGAGGGGTCAAAAGAATTGAGTGATGGTGTGTGAAGAGGTAAAATGGAAAAGAGAGATTGGTTAGAAGTGAGCATTAAAAGAAAGAGGGTGAGAGAACAGAGTAAAAGAATAATAAACTCTGAACCAAACTTCTTTCTGAGTCGGGCAGCCACATAATCTGATTGGATCACATTCTTTGGTGACCATCATTGAAAAAGGCAACTAGCTCATGCCATCTCTTGCATACAATCCCACTAGCTACTCATTCTTTTCTCAAAAAGAGAATGTTTCACATTTTCTGGGGACGCAACACATATGCTATTGGTTCTTCATTTGGAAGATACTAATATTGAAAAAGAAGGAAAGTTGCCCCACCTTCAAACCCTTTCTCATGCACATTGAGTCTTTGTATAATTTGTTGCTGTCTCAACAAGTTTACATACTTTGAGCCTATAATGAAAAGCAACCATCTGTGCTTAATTTTTTTTCATACACATGCACGAACACACAGAAATTGCTTTTCTGTCAGAACGTTCATAGATAACCATGTGTTATTCGATGATTGAATGGAAGACCTGGGGAGCCAACATCAAACCAGCTCCTTATATAGTAACTTTGTGTTACTCAGTGACTTTGTGTCATTGACAGGCATTCTAACTGAGTCATTTGTTGATTCAGGGTTACACCTATTAACTGTTTGAATTTGAAAAGATTCGAATGGTTACTACTTTCTATTTTAATCTGAAAAGATTGAAATAATCACTTTCTCCATTTGGGGAGACTGCTCTTATTTGCCACAGGGCTTGATACATGAAGACGGTGCTACATTGAAGTCTATAAAGACAAAGGGGGAGATTTTTCTATAAAGGGGGAGATTGTTTTGACAAGTTTTGATGATGATGATTCTCACCACTCATCAAAAAGGGGGAGAATATATTAAGGGGGAGAATATAATCTGAAGACTGCTGAAGATTTTCAAAGAAAGTTTTGAAGTTTTGAAGATTATTTAAAGATATCAAGTTTTGAAGTTTTGAAGCTATCAACGTCATATCTGAAGAAAAGAGAAGACAAGTGAAGAGCTGAAGACTATTGTCAAATTTTTTTAATCTTGAATCCAAAGGGGGAGATTGTTGGATCAAATAATTTTATTCAAGATTAAAGGGTCTAAACTGTATTTATTTGATAGTGAAAGTTAAAGGGTTTAAATTGTAATAGATTGATAGTTATTAGCTATTGGGCCCAAGCCCATTAGGCCTTAAAAGCCTAAGTATTTAAAGTTTTAGTTATTTAGGTTTTAGGGTTAATCCTCACAATTACTTTCATAATCATATAGTGAGGTAGCAAGTTTTCTCTGTATTCAAGGGTATCAAGAACACACAAGGTTTAACCGTTAATTCAAGAGATTGGTATGTTTTGTTAATCTTTATATCTTTTGATATTATTGTGTTATTTGATTGTTAATCAACTAGATTAAACTTGGATAACAATCAATTTATCTTGAAGGTCTTCAACTTTAACCATCATAGCTTCCATTGTTGTCATGAAATCATTTACAGTGAAATCCTTTACCTCTTCAGCTGAAAAACTCATCTTGAATATCTGTTAACAAAAAGAAACTTGAAATGATCGTTAGTCCAATTATGAAATCATAAGAAAAATACAAGAAATATTGAAATATAGAAAAATTTAGAAACTCAGAAATTTTGACTAAGTGTTAAAACTCGCAAGTCACTATTCACTAGAAAAACTCGCAGGCTTTAGCTTGCGTATTTGTGAAACTCGCATGCAAAGGTTTGCGTGTTTTGGAAAACTCGCAGATCGCTGAAACTTGCAGAAGCTTAAACTCGCAAATTACTATTCCTTAGAAACTCGCAGATAGAAGTGTGTGCGTTCACTGAACTCGCTAATCACTACTTGCGCGTTTGATCAAACTCGCAGATTGATCTCACTCTTAAACTCGCTAATGATAGCGTGCGCGTTTTCTGAAACTCGCATATAACGCCTTGCGCGTTCTATGAACTCGCTTATAACGCCTTGCGCGTTTTGGCTCAAACTTAGAATCCTTCAGCTTACGCGTTTGTGAAGAACTTGCGCGTTTGTGAAGAACTTGCGCGTTTCACAAATCTTGCGCGTTCTTGGAGTTTTCGAATAAAAACTCAAACTATCACACTGAAATCCATTGAAATCTTCGAATTTGATCTCGAAACTTTGTCAATTTTCTCGATTTCAATACTCTCACTGGTTACAATACTTGAATTACAACAACAAACATAAAATGATACAAATTGAACTGAATACAGTGCGTATGAACTCGTGAACAAAACTTCAACAAAATCCAAAATTACAAATCTATTAAAGTGCAATTCTGAAATTAAACCATACAGACTCGATCGAAATCACTAATCACACAAAACCTGATCGATTACAACTTCTATTTCACTCTAAAACTCAAAATTCTAATCAAACTCGATGAACACAATGTCGAACCATTTTCTTGATCTGATTTCAGAATTGGATCTGCTCTGATACCAATTGTTAGTCCTAGATTCAAATTCTAATTGCTACTACAATCAAGATAAGAATTTAGTAAGTCATATGTCATTGATCTCCAAACATCAAGATTACAATCTCTCTCACTTTCTCTCACTACATTCACTCTCTCTCTCTAGAATGATATTCTATTATCTTCTTCTCTGATTCTTGTATATCTGATTACAAAGACAAGGATACAAGGTATTTATACCCTCTACCAATTACAAAGAAACAAAAACACAATTACATTGACTTTGACTTTATTAACAAAAGACTTTGACTTTCACTTGAGAGTTGACTTTCTCAGCTTTGACTTCTTGAATTTTGGTCTTCAATCTTTATGATCTTGATTCCAACAAATATGTGCTCTAACAATGCTCACAATCATCAAAAAGGGGGAGAAATTTAATATGTTTCAATTTCAAAGACAAAAGTTGATCTGACAAATCAAAAATGAAGAGGCTTTCTGATGAAAATGGTGAAGATAATTCTGAAAGTCCTAGCCAGATGAAAGTTTTGTTAAAGAATTTAAAAGTTTCTGAAGAAGATTCGTGAAAGTTTGTTTTTCCGAAGACGGTCCAGAGATCACAAAAGATGAAGATACAAGTTTTTCAAAGATTCATCGGAGTTTTTTTTAAAAGATTTCAAAGATTTCAAAGTTTTGTTCAAGAATTGTTGACTTTTCAAAGATGAAATGTACAAAAGACTTTTCAAGATTCTTCAAAGACTGAAAGACTGAAGATTATTAGAGCTTCAAAGTCAAAGACTGTCAGAGATAGAAGTTGAAGAATCAAGTGCTGAAGACGATTGTCAAATTTTTGTTAAATCTTGAATACACAGGGGGAGAATGTTAGTGTATAAATTGTATCCAAGATTTAATGAGAAAAGTCAATGTATTGTTTAGTCAGTAAAGTCAATTTTAGTGTCATGAGCATTTAGTTATGTGAGAGTTTATCTTGTATAGTGTTATGAGAGTTTAGGCTTATGAGAGAAGTAGGTAGTATATATTCTTTGTACATTGTGTTGTGAGTGAAGTAACCCTCATTGTAATATTCAATCTGTGAGATATATGACAGAGCCTTTCTCTCTCTTCTCTCTCTCTAGATCTTGATATTGTTAAATCTTGTTTGAGTTGCTGATTTGATTGGGAAATTACAATTTCAGAAAGGCTTTGGTCAGCATCAGCATAGCCTGCTTTAAGTTCTCACAGTCATCAGAATCAGAATTATCTTCACTCTCCACTTCCTCGGATTCAGAAACTATGACTTTCTTCTTTTTCTTCAAGCTTACAGACTTTTTTCTTCACAACCAAGGCAATAAGATCAACAACTGCCTTCTCAATCCTTTTCTTTTCCTCTTTGATCTCATCAACCTCTTCTTCATTCTGCCTGAGAGTCTCATATACCTCATGGAGGGGTATTTCATTCAAGTCCTTCATTTGCTTCATCTGTCTGGTAAATCTTTTCCATTCAGGCTGTAGTATGATGAGGAACTTTACATTCAGTTCAATCTGTGATTTTCTGATCTTGTTCTTGCTTAGCTCATTCAGCAAGGTCACAAATCTGTCATATGTTGTCTCGAGAGATTCTCCTTCTTTGGCTTTGAACTCCTCGTAGTTGTTGAGGAAGTTAGAGATTTTGAGTTGATTGCCTATCTTTGACCCAAGCATCATCTTCTCTAACTGATCCCACATTTGCTTACCTGAAGCATTGTAGCTATCAATCTTTACATATATCTCATTTCCTATGCCTTGAAGAATGAATGATTTCGCCAGTCTATCAGCTTTTACTTATTTCTCTGCTCTTCAGTGTATTCCTCGGGTGTTAATGGGTACTCTCTCTGTTCCTGTTCTCCAGGTTCTCCTACATTAAGAGTCTTTGTTGGAAGTTTCATAACACCTCCAGTCAAAGATTTCTTGATATATTCTCCCAAATCATGTCTTTCTATGAAGTCCATGAACCGGTCTTTCCATTGCTCGTACTCTCCCTTGAAGAGTACTGGTGGCTTTACGTCTGTTCCAATCGCAAGTGCTTCTCTTGATGTAATCCTGATTCAAAATACTCAATAAGAACTTGACAAACAATCGTTAGTCCAATAGAAATCAAGTAAATCAGAAAAACTTAGAAAGAAAATCAAAAAAGAAATTTCCAAATTTCTCTAAGTCTAGAATTCGCTCGTTACAAAGAATTACAAGGAATTCTCAAGTCACAAAGATAACCATAGAATTCGCACACTGAATTCGTATAAAACCAAACTTCAGAATTCGCAAGTAAAGAAATCAAGAATTCGTAAACAAACAATAAGTCAAGAATTCGAAAACGATCAAAATTCATAAGTTATCAGAATTCGTAAGATAGACACTTACGAATCCAACACTTAGAAAAATTTAAACACTTTTCGTAAAAACCACAAGAATTCGTAAAATATTGTTTTGCGAAAATCAAGGAATTCGTGGAATAGTCTTATGCGAATTCTAAGAATTCGTATAAGAAGCTATGCGAATTCTTGTCTATAAAATGTTTTCTCAACAACTTTTCGCAAGACTAAGATCTGCGAATTCTTTCCTTGAAGTTTTTCTAAAAACACTTTTCGTAAATCAAGCTTATGCAAATTCTCAGAACTTTTCTCAAACAAGGCTTATGCGAATTCTTGGCGATTCACAGATAAACCAATGCGAATTCTGAAGAATTCTTAACACACTAAAATGCGAATTCTATGAAATTCGCAAGAAACACACTTGCGAAATCTACACTTACGAAATTTTTCAAAATTCAAAACTATGCGAAATCCTCTACGAATCCTGTGAAAACCCAATAAATCTGCGAGTTCTTCATGTAATCTTGCGAGTTCTTGCGAGTTCTTCAAATCTGAATGAAAAACATCTCTGAAATCCTCAAAAACCTATCTATACCCTAAATTTTGATATGAGACTTTAACAATTCGATCTCTAACACATATAGAATCGAAATCTATCAAAGAAATTCAACTAAAAACATTCAAGAATGCAAATTCGATCCAATATAGTGCGATTGAACTCATGAAACTCGAAACACTAAAATTCAACAATTGACAATCAAATACAGTGCAAGATTCGAATTAACCTATACAAACTCAATCTAATACTCAATACGAACACAAAATAATCAATTACAACTCGAAATACCAACAGAAACTCAAAGTCAAAGTATGAAGGGTACAGGAATGATAGATCAGAGAAGTACAAACCAAAGCTTGGAAAGAATGAAGGAAAGAGAGAAGAGAAAAGAGATGAGAAGAAAGAAGAGAAGTCTGAGCCTAAATTTGGGAGGTGTTATAATTGTGGAAAGCCAGGCCACTTCTCAAAGGATTGCAAGTTCAAGAGGGTTAAGAATTCAGAGTACTACGCCAAGAAGTCCTCACTGGCAAAGAAGCAAGAAGAAGGAAAAGAGTTAATGGATGAAGAAGAAAACTGGTTCTTTCAAAGTTCAGATGACGAATCATCTCATTTTACTCAGGTCTGCATGATGGCAAAGATTGATGAGAATGCGGAAACTTCTTCTGAGCAATCTGATGGTGACTCTGAGGTAAGTATTGCTTTTGAAAACTCTGAACTTGTTGAATCTTGAATGGCTCAAATACAAAATATGGAGAAAGAGTTTGAAAATTTAAAAGGCAAACTTAGCAATGAATGACAATCAATGATGAGTTTTCGTGATGAAAACACATTGTTGAAGGTTGTTGTTGATGATAAGGAATCTAAAAAGGATGCCTTAGAGAAATAAAGAGAAATTTTAAAAGCTAAGATTGTGGAACTTGAAAGAAACTTGGTTAATTTAAATTTTGAAAAGGGTGAATTTAAAATCAAATTTGAAGCTTTCTTTCAGGAAAGGAATGAAGCATATTGCAAAATCAAACAAGTGGAGGATCTTAATTTGAAAAGAGGACAGACTGAGCAGACATTAAATCTACTAACTAACAAACTCCAAGATGTCCGTTTTTACAATGCTAAGTCGGGATTGGGTTTAACAGAAAATGATGTTTTGAAGAAAGCCCCTGAAAACTTATACAACTTTGATAAATTGGGCTCAAAAATAAAGAAAATCTCGGACATTCATGAAACATTTGTAAAAGCTGAAACTCCCAAGTCTGATATTTCTTCTAAAGGTAAAGAGGTGATAAATGACGATACGTCTAGTTGTGCTGATTCACAATCAAGTTTTAAATCAGTTGGATTTCAGTATAATGATTTGAACAAGTTATAAAAACAGAAAACTTGAATTTGTTGAGTTTCAATCATTGTTTTCCACACAATCTCCAACTGAATCAGTCAACAATGACACAGATATACCTTAGACTGAATGTCAGTATGATGAGTATGAATCAAACACTGATGTTAAGACTCAGACTCCTATATCTGAATCCATCACTTCTGAATCTCCAAATGAGGTTAAGACTTTAGAGTGCTTAAATGTCATGAATCTTTGTTAGTGTATTATTGTATCCAAGATTTAGTGAGAAAAGTCTCAGTCTGTAAAGTCAATAAAGTCTAAGTCAAGAATAGTCAATGTTGATTAAGTTTGTATTAGTGCCTTGGTCAAATAGGTATATGGGTGTAATATGAGGTATAAATACCTTATGTCTTGTTAGAATTCATAGTACGCTTCATTGTTAAATATATTACAAAGATGCTTTCTCTCTCTACTCTCTCTCTCTCTCTAGATCTTGATCACTGTCATATTGAATCTTGATTGAGATTGTTTAGAATTGCTTGATTTAGATCTGGGAATACACTTTCAATTGGTATCAGAGCAATACCAAACAATTTCAGAAAGATTATCACATCAAATTTAATTGTTTTTCTGGAAAATTTATTAAGAACAGCCGTTTCTTGAAAAAGTCACTGTTGAATCGATTTTTCATTGATTAATAGTTTTTGATTCAAGAAAATGGATCTATTGCAGTCGATTTATGATTTCACACGTTTCTTGTATTGATTGTATCAAGTAATTCGAACTAAATTGATATAAATTTGTGAAATCTTGAATTTCTTGAAAAATGTTCTTCGAACACTGATTGAGTCGAATTGGTTTGATTTGTTGTTTTTAATTTGAGATTGATAGTGGAAATATATTCTACATGTTTAATAGATCAAATATGTGCATTATCAAGTTCTATTTGCAGGTTTTAATCGATTTGGATTGAATTCAGAAATCAAGTGAAGAACACGCAAGATTGGAAAAACGCGCAAGCTTCATCATCTGAAGAACACGCAAACCTCTATCTGCGAGTTCTAAAATTGCAAAATTTTTTCTAAGGATGAAACACGCAAAGGAATCTAAACGTGCAAGTCTAACTTTGCGCGAACTTCATAGTATTTTGCGCGAAATGTCAAAAGCGCAAGTTGTGTTTTGCGCGAACCTTGAAACGCGCATACCGTGTTTTGCGCGAACCTTGAAACGCGCATACCGTGTTTTGCGCGAACCTTGAAACGTGCATATCGTGTTTTGCGCGAACTTTGAAACACGCAAGTAGTGTTTTGTGCGAAATCAAAACATGCAAAAGCTTGTTAGCGCAAAATTTCTTGAATAGTGTTTTGCGCGAGCCATTAAACGTGCAAGTCGTGTTTTGCGCGAACCCAAAACGTGCAAGTGCCTGTTAGTGCGAAACTTTGTGAACAGTGAGTATCGCGAAATAGTGTTCTGCGAGTTTGTGTAGGTTGCGAGTTTTATACTTTAAATTTTTTTTAGAGATTATTTTTTGTGCTGATCTAACTTTGACTTCCAGTCAACTGTTCTGAATTGTTTGGGAACGATCATATCAATCAAGCTCATTTTTCATTCAAGATGCCAAAGACAGATGAGAGGGGAAATACATTATTGTCAGCAAGAGATATGGCAGTATTGTGCATGCCTGAGATACCTGTTATAGAGGCTGAACGAGACAAACTGAGAATTCAGACTGCAGCCTTTATCAAACAAATTCAGGAGTTTAAATCAAAATTGTCAAATTCTGATAAATCTTCTGATTGTGTAAAGTGTGCTAATCATGCTAAATCTGATTATGCAGGTATCATCAACGCAAGAGAGAAGGAAATTAGAGAAAAAGAGACACAAATTAAAGATGGAGAGAAAATGATTAAAATAAAAGAATATGTCATTCAGTCTCTTGAGATAGCAATCAAGGTTAAAGAGTCTATAATTGAAAAACTTCAAAGCCAACTGAAGACGACTGAACAGAAATCTTCAGAGCTTAAAGATGAATCAGTTAAGCTTCAACTCAAGTTTAAGGCTTTTGAAGATCAGATATCTGCGTTGGAAGCCAAGAATGCTGAACTACTGAAAAGCATCCAAGCAGAGAAAGAAAAATCAAATCTGGAGACTTCCTCTGCTCAAAAGCTTTCTGATTTTTCAAAGAAAGTTAACCAAGAGAAAAAGGATCTTGAGCTGAGATGTTCAAAACTTTCTAAGCAAGTGTCAGAATTCGAAAAGATAATAATCACCGAAAAAGACACGTTTGCGAAAGAAAGACAAGTTCTTGAAGCTAAAATAACTGAACTTCCCACACAGATTTCTACTTAACAAGACTTGCTCGAAAAAGAAAGACAAATTTTCAAAGAAAACAAAAAGTCTTATGAACTTGAAAAGAAAAATGCGGAAAAGAGAAATACTGGGATTTTCAAGGAAATATCTAAAAAGTCTAAGAACTTGGAAAAAGGATTTGAGCAAGAACATTTACATTTTGAATCTGAAATATCTAAGCTCACATCCAAATTAACTGCTTTGTCATCAGATTACCAAAAAGAACAGAAGGCCAAATCTGATTTGAAACAAAAGTTTGACACACTTTCAGATGAAAGAAACATTTTAACTAAAAAGATAAATGACTTAGAAGCTGCAAACATTGAATTGTCAGATAAAGTAATAGCTGATGTGATTAGTCAATCACCTGTTGATAACTCAACAAAATCAGTTTGTTCTTTCAAAACAACTTCAAGTTCTATTCATGATAAAAATGTTTTCAATAAGAACAGTGTCAAACCTAAAATTGTCAAATCAATTCAGATTCGACCATATAATCTATTTTATGACAAATCTTTTGATGGACCAGCAAGCTTCTACGTTAAATCTCTTGGAAAGCAATCTAAGAAAAATCAAATGGTCTGGAGAGTGAAGACTCCTGATGAAGAGAAGAAGAATGACAGATCATTCAAATCCACAACCAATGCCAAGAAGAACAGTACGCATAAAGGTAAATCTTTTGGTAATCCTAATATATATTATTCTACAAATCATTTGATCAGGATTGCACAGAAGAAAATATGTTGTTCTTACTGTGGAGAGAATGACTTCATTCGAAAAGAATCTGCTCATAACTGGTACGGATCTTACAGAATAACTTCTTAGATTTCTGATTTTAAAAGATATAAATCTAATGAGAGGTGGATTCCTAAATCTAACATAACAGGACCCAAATACCAGTGGGTACCAAAGTCTGTTAAATCTGTTTCGCAGGTACCACAGGTATAGGGGGAGCAAGATGTATGACTTCTAAGTACCACCACTTAGAACTCGAACTTCAATGTCAAAGAACATTGACTTCTAAGTACTACAACTTAGAACTCGGACTTCAATGTCAAAGAACACTGACTTCTAAGTACTACAACTTAGAACTCGGACTTCAATGTCAAAGAACATTGACTTCTAAGTACTACAACTTAGAACTCGGACTTCAATGTCAAAGAGCAATGACTTCTAGACAAAGCAGTCTAGGACTCGTACTTCAAAGTACAAGTTAATGTCTTCTAAACACTTCAGTTTAGAACCCGAACTTTAATGTAAAGGATTGTGGCTTCTGATTACAACAGATCAGGACCCGTTCTTCAAAGTTCAAACACGGATATTTTGCAAATATCCAGGGGGAGCTTAAAAGAAAACAAATCATATTATCTTGATTTGAGGGGGAACTTAAAGGTAAATATCTTCTAATCTCGATCTTTGATTGTTTGAGAGAAGAACAACTTTCAAGTATGAAAAACGTTTTCTTAAATGTTCAAACCACTTCTCTATTCTCAAAAGATTTCATGAATTCAGAAGTGATCTTTTAAATGTTCTTCAAATATGAGCTTTAATGTTTAACTAACCATGTGTTTCCAAAGATCAATACTCACGTATTATCTTTTCTATATACTGTAAAGTATTCACACACATCGGTCCAGTACTTCATTGAATCTGTTATTACCATGTCTCTAAATGAACCTATTTTTCGATGGTAATACCCTCGTTTGATTTCACTGTTGTTGAGCATCAATCATCATTTTCAAATTTGTGCTTTCATTGCTAACTTGTATATCTTTGTTCATATAAACAAACTATCAATTTCTTTGATACCCTAACCATTTCATTTGATCTGGTTGATACATTGTCAGATTCTCAAAACAATTCTCTTGATTTCATTTCATTCACTCAATATCTTTGTTTTGAGAGATCTTCAAAGTACTAATGCTCAAATTTCATTCATATTCTTAAATGAGCATACGTTTTAACAATGTTATCATTTTTGTGCTTAATTGTTCAAGTTAAACTGTTGAACAACCTTTCTTTATAGGATAAATTACATGGGATTCGTGTGAGAGCTTAAACAGAACTTCCATGGATTCACGCTAATCAGTGTTTCCTACCTCGGAATTTATCCTAGAGTAATTGAGGGGTGAGGGGTCATAAATCAAAGAGTGGGGGAGATAACTCATCCGGTTGAGTTTTTCTCATTATGTGGAGCGGAAAATGTAAAAGAGAGTTTGGTTAGAAGTGAGCATAATGTTAAAAAGAAAGAGGGTGTGAGAACAGGGTTAAAAGAATATCAGAACTCTACACCAACCACTTTCTGAGTCGAGCAACCACATCTATTGATTGGTTCACATTCTTTGGTGACCATCATTGAAATAGGCAATGAGCCCATGCCAACTCTTACAATTACCCCACCAACCACTCGTTTCTTTCTTAACAAAGAAATGTTTCACTCGGAAGATTTAGATATTGAAAAGAAGGAAAGTTGCCCCACCTTTGTACCTCTTTCATGAACATTGAGTCCGGGTAATACTTGTTGCTGTCTCAACAGTTTACACAATTTGAGCCTTATGAAACACAATCATTGTGCTAAATTCGTTCATACACAAGAACGAGCACACAGAAAATTTGTTTTTCTGTCAGAACATTCATAGATAAACCTTGTGTTTTTCAATGATTGAATGGAAGTCCTGGGGATTCAACATCAAACCAGCTCCTTAAATTGTACATTCGTTGTACACAGTAACTTTGTGTTACTGACAGGCATTCCTAACTGTTTCATTTGTTGAATCAGGGTTACATTGTTAATTATATCTAAATTTGAAAAGATTCGGGTATATACAGTTCATGATTCAGCTATTCAGATCAAAGGGCAGCAACTGTCAAATCATCATAAAGGAGGAAATTGTTACGTTGAATACAAAGGGGGTGATCAAAGATAATGTTGAAATTGAAGATGTTTTGATGATTATGATGTTCACAATCATCAAAAAGGGGGAGGCATCTACAAAGATCAATTTCAAAATCATTAAAGAGATGTCAAAGTTGAAAAGACTTGTGAAGGAATTCTGAAGAAGAAAGATGATTCAAAGACAAATTCAGATGATTCGTGAAAGTTTGTTTTTCTGAAGACTGATCAGAGATTACAGTGATGAAGATACATACAAAGTTTTGCAAGATACCTCAACTTCAAAAAAGATTTAAAAGGTTTCAAAACTTTATTGAAGACTTGTTGATTTTCCAAGATGCAAAGTGTTAAAGATTTTTCAAGATTCTTCAAAGATTGAAGATCCAAGACTGTCAGAGACAAAAGTTGAAGAATCAAGCGCTGAAGACTAGTGTCAAAATTTTTTTAAATCTTGAATACAAAGGGGGAGATTGTTAGTGTATTATTGTATCCAAGATTTAGTGAGAAAAGTCTAAGTTTGTAAAGTCAATAAAGTCTAAGTCAAGAATAGTCAATGTTGATTAAGTTTGTATTAGTGTTTTGGTCAAATAGGTATATGGGTGTAATATGAGGTATAAATACCTTATGCCTTGCTAGAATTCATAGTACGCTTCATTGTTAAATATATTACAAAGATGCTTTCTCTCTCTACTCTCTCTCTCTAGATCTTGATCACTGTCATATTGAATCTTGATTGAGATTGTTTAGAATGGCTTGATTTAGATCTGGGAATACACTTTAAATCCTAGCATTCAAACTGAATTTGCAAAGAAAACGACTGAGGAGATTTTTGATAAAATGATGAATGCTTCAGATCCTGTCCCTATTATAGAGAAGCTAGACTCAAACTCTGTGATGAATCAAACATCTGATTTTGAAAAAAAATACAAAAGACCCTTGAAGAGTTAGAAGATGAGAACTGTGATCTCAAATTCAAACTTGACAACTCTTTTGAGGAAAACAAAGAGCTTTCTAAAGAGTTAAATGATTTGAAAGCTAATTTGTTTAAACAAAATTTGACTGATAAAAATATGTTTGACTCTAAAAAATGGAATGTGCATTCAAATCTAGGGTTTGAGACTTCTTCCAAAACCTCTGTTGTTTATTCTGAAAGACCTGAATATCTTCCAAGCATATTTGAAAAAGGCGAGTCTTCAGGTATTTTAAAGAAAAATTCATCTCTGAAGAAGAAAACTAACAAGGTTTCATTTCATGTTTCCGATCTAAGAAAGAGAAATGGTAAAGGAGAATGGATGAAGAAAGAGAGTGAAAAGAAAGATGTTGAAAGTGAATGTAATGTTACCGATAGTGATGATTTGACATGTAAAAGTTCGAACGATTCAAAATGTCAAAATTGTATGAATAATTGTACTCATTTTGATAAATCAAAATTGTTGACATTTGCTCGTAAGAACTTCATATGCAAACACTGTGGTGACAATGCTTTTACATTTCACTCTATTTCTCCTAAACCAAAGGTTGTAAAAAAAGGCATCTAGAGCTAAACCTGTATCCAAATCCTCAACACAACACACTAAAGTGTTTCATGCTAAGGCTGCTTATCTTTCTAGGAAAAAGCAATTTCATGAGCTTAATGTTAAAATGATTTGGAAATGGTACCAAAGCCTAGATATGAATGGAGAATAAAGGCTAAGGTAGATGACATCAAGAAATTGCATGAGGCTAACAAAGAAGGACCCATCTGGATATGGGTACCTAAAAAGAAGTGATTTGTTCTTTTTGCAGGACTGTCATCTGTGGTACATTGACTCAGGATGCTCTAGACACATGACAGAATTTAAGTATCTATTGCATAATTATATTGAAGAACTTGCAGGAACGGTCAACTTCGCCAACTCTGAGCTTAATGAAATCATCAGAGAACATGGTTCATTAAAGAATGGCACTGTGACGATCAAGAAAGTACTGTATGTAGAAGGACTTCATCACAATCTATTCAGTACAAGTCAGTTCTGCGACAGTCAATATCAAGTTCAGTTTACAGTCGATAGTTGTTTTATTGAAGACGTGAACGATGATGAGATTTTCAGAGCAGAACGTCATGGTAATCTTTATGCGGTGAACTTTCCTACGCTTTCGGCTACAAGATCTGTATGCCTACTTGCCAAAGCATCGAAAGCTGAAAGTTAGACATGGCATCGGTGCTTGTCTCATTAGAACTTCAAAGCGATAGATCAGTTAGCGAGACAAGGTATAGTCAAAGGTCTACCTGAAATGAGGTTTGAGAAAGATTCATTTTGCCCTACTTGCGAGATGGGAAAGACGAAAAGGAGTTCACACAAAGCAAAGACTGAATTTTCCTGCTCAACACCTCTGGAACTAATTCATATGGACCTTTGCAGCCCAATGCGTACTCAATCTATCAACGGCAAAAAGTACATACTTGTGATGATAGATGAGTATTCGAGATGCACTTGGTTAGAGTTTCTAAGAAGCAAATCTGATGCGCCAGAACTGGTAATTGCCTTCATAAAAAAGATCCAAGTTCGACTTCATCTACCAGTTAAAACGTTACGAAGTGATAACGGCATAGAGTTCAAAAACGATACTCTTCAGAGTTATCTCACATCTGTTGGGATTTCTCACAATTTCTCTGTTGTCTACACTCCACAACAAAATGGCATGGTCGAAAGGAAAAATCGAACCTTGGTTGAAGCTGCAAGAACGATGTTGGCGTATTCTGGTCTACTGATGTATCTCTGGGATGAAGTCGTTGCGACCTTTTACTTTACTCAGAACTGGACCATTGTGATTAAGAGACACAATAAAACATCGTATGAGCTTATTAACAAACGAAAATTGAACATTAAATTTCTACGCGTTTTTGGTTGCAGGTGCTATATATACTGAACGACCGTGATAATCTTGGAAAGTTTGATAAGAAAGCTGACGAAGGCTACTTTGTGGGATATTCTTTAATGTCTAAAGCCTATCGTGTATACAACAGACGGACCAAGACTATCATGGAAAGCATGAGCATGTCGTTCGATGAATCTTCTACTTTGACTTCTGAACACAACAGTTCAGAACTCAAGCTTAAAGAAAAGGCTTCTATTCAAGACAAAATAGAACCTGAATCTTCACAGTCTAAGCTTTCTAACTCATCTAATGTTACATCCGAGTTAGACTTATTATTCCTTGATGCTTTTATGGACATTTGTGCATATTTTGACAAATTTAAAGCGTCCGCATCAACGTCAGAGGTCCCAATTATTACTAAAGATATCTCTGGACCTTCTGAACCAGTCACTACTATAACCTCAGATACATCTACACCGAATATTTCTGAAAGTGCTAATACTGATTCTGATTCTACAGATACAAATTCTGGAAGAGAAGTCCCGAGTACTTCCTCTATTGCTCCAAAATCACCTACTTCAGAAATAAATGTACAAGATGTCCCGAGTACATCCGAGGTTGTGCCTGCAGTTTATGATGAATATGATGACGATAATACGCAAGAAAATGTCCAACCGATTCCAAGCACAACACGTTGGACAAGAGATCACCCCCTACACAATATCATTGGTGACATACACAGTGGTGTTTAAACGCGTTCAGCATCTGCCAATTTTTACTTATATTCAAGTTTCCTTAATTCCTTGGAGCCTAAGAAAGTCTCAGAAGCCTTGCACGATCCCGATTGGATTCTAGCTATGGAAGACGAGCTTTTGCAATTTGAAAGGAACAAGGTTTGGTGACTAATCCAACTACCAAAAGATAAATCTGTGATAGGTACGAAGTGGGTTTTCAGGAACAAGAGGGATGAAGCTGGAGTAGTAGTACAGAACAAAGCTCTCCTAGTTGCTAAGGGTTACCTCCAACAGGAAGGCATCGACTACGACGAGACATTTGCCCTTGTAGCACGGATTGAAGCCATTAGGATCTTATTATCTTATGCAGCCCATAAGAACTTTACTGTCTATCAAATGGACGTAAAGTATGTGTTCTTAAATGGGATTTTGCATGAGGAGGTCTATATTGCTCAACCTGAAGGTTTCGTTGATCCAAAACACCCAGATCATGTCTACGTTATAGACAAGGCATTATACGGTTTAAAACGGGCACCGAGAGCTTGGTATGAAACTTTAACTCAGTTCCTACTCACTTCTGGATTTAAAAAAGGTACAATCGATACAACCATGTTCTTGAAAAAGCAAGGTGATGATTTGATTCTATTACATATTTATGTGGACGATATTATATTCGGGTCTACTAAACCTAAATTTTGTAAGAACTTTTCAAAAATTATGGAATCTCGTATTGAAATGTCAATGATGGGTGAACTAACATTTTTCCTTGGCCTTCAAGTAAAACAGTCACCCGAAGGCATTTTCATAAATTAATCTAAATACATTAGAGATATCCTAAAAAAGTTCAATATGACTGATAGTTCAGTAATGAAAACGCCGATGGCAACTGGAACACTTTTAGATGCTGATTTGTCTGGTAAATCTGTTGATCAAAAAGTGTACTGAAGCATGATTGGATCATTACTATATCTAACAGCTAGCAAACCTGATATAATGTTTGCTACATGCTTCTGTGCTAGATATCAAGCGAATCCGAAGGAATCTCACCTGGTCGTTGTTAATAGAATTCTTAGATACTTCAAAGGCACTCTCGAGTTAGGTCTTTGGTATCCTAAGTATTAAGGTTTCGATTTAACTGCCTATACAGATGCTGACCATGCAGGTTGCAAATTGGATCGAAAGAGCACATCTGGATCTTGTCAGTTTTTAGGAGACAAATTGGTTAGCTGGACTTCAAATAAACAAAACTGCGTTTCTACATCCACCACTGAGGCAGAATATGTAGCTACGGCTAGTTGTTGTTCGTAAGTCCTCTAGATGAAGACACAGTTAAAAGATTTTGGCTAGTCATACCAACGAGTTCCCATTTACTGTGATTCCAAGAGCGCGATAGAGATAACTGCTAATCCAGTGCAACACTCGAAGACAAAACACATTGATGTACGGTACCACTTTATCAAGGATCACGTGGAAAAGGGCGATATCGAAATGCATTTTATGTAAACCGACTACCAATTGGCTGACCTTTTCACTAAACCGTTAGATGAAAAGCGTTTCAACTTCTTAGTCAGCAAATTAGGTATGTTGAATGTAAGTCCATGATCCAAGGGGGAGTGTATCTTATTTCTTTGCTTACATTGCATGTATTTTTGGAAATCATGAACAGTAACTACTATTCATCATGTACTGACTAAAGCGGAATCATTTTTAAATGATTACCAAAATCTTTTATTTTCCAGGTTGATTTCAAGTGACTATGGATTCTGATTATATCAGATCAGGACCCGTTCTAAAAAGGTAAAAGTGAATATTACTATTCTCACCGGAGAATACGTAATAATGGCTTATGAATACTTCAGTTCAAAACCCGTACTCAAATGTTTTTGTTTTGAAGGATGCTTAGTAGATAACATCTTTTCAAGGAATTTTTTAATTTGAGGGGGGTTACTGAGATTTTCATTGTCATATCTTTTAGGGGGAGAACATAAACGTTACTTATACTTTACCTGTCATATATTTTTGATGACTTGAATTTTTACAGATATTGAGGGGGAGAATATCTGAAGTTTTGTCAATGATGCATAAATGATGATATTCATTGTAGGGGGAGTTAAGATTCCTACATTACAGGTATATATTTTTGAATCTTAAACTCTATCACTTGTTGAAAGAAGGACAACTTTCAATTGTGAAAAATGATTTTCTTAAATGTTCAAACCACTTCACATTCTTAAATTGTTTTCATTAATTGAGAAGTGTGTTTTTAATTTTTTTTTTTGATACTTTGATGAATATCTGACCGTGTGTTTCCAAAAGATCAATACTTGTGTATTATCTTGTCTATATACTGTTAATTATTCCTACACACATCGGTTCAGTACATTCTTCTTGACTTTGTTATTACCATGTATCAAATAGATAAATCTTTCTATGGTAATACTCCCGTTTGCTATTCACATTTGTTTGAGATCGGACGTCATTTCTAAATATATGTTCGTTCATTGTTAAAATGTTTATATATCGTTCATATAAACAACTTTCGTTCTTTGATACCACCATTATATTTTTCTTCATGATATTTGATCTAATTAAATCATTGTCAGATTCTGAAAACAATGAAATTGAATGACCTTAAATGTTCAAAGTTTTGAGAGATCTTAAATGTTCAATTGCTCAAATTTCATTCTTATCTTTAATGAGCTTACATACACTGATTATGATATCTTGTGCTTAATTGTCAACATAAACTGTTGAGCAGCACATTCTTTTTAGGACACAATACATGGGATTCAGTGCCAGTTCTTAAAAGACTTCCATGGATTCACGTTAACCAATGTTTCCTACCCCAGAAGTAATCCTTGAGTGTTTGAGGGGAGAGGGGTCAAAAGATTGAGAGTGGGTGTATGTTGAGATAAAATTGAAAAGAGAGGTTGGTTAGAAGTGAGCTCAAATGTTTAAAAGAAAGAGGGTGAGAGATCAGAGTAAAAGAAGGAAAGTTGCCCCACCTTCGAACCTTTATCATGCACATTGAGTCTGTGTATAACTGTTGTTGTCTCATTGGTTTACATAATTTTGAGTCTTATTATGAAAAGCAATCATTGTGCTAATTCTTTCATAACACAAGCACGAGAACACAGAAAATCTGTTTTTCTGTCAGAACGTTCATAGATTAACCTTGTGTTTTTCGATGATTGAATGGAAGTCTTGGGGAGTGAACATCATCTAAGATCCTTATAAAGTACATCCGTTGTACTCAGTAACTTTGAGTTACTGATAGGCATTTTAACTGTTTCATATGTTGATTCAGGGTTACCATTCCAAATTTGTCTGAATTTGAAAATATTCGGATGAATACATTTATGAATTGATGGAAACTTATCAGGTCAGTTAGGGGAGATAGTTCACATCTTACCAAAAGGGGATATTGTTATTCATGGAGATTGTGCTTATCTGATTATTTGGGGAATAACATTCAAAGACAGAGCTGACATTGAACAATTTTGATGATTCTGATTCTCAAAATTCATCAAAAAGGGGGAGAAGTTTCAAAGTTCAAAGTCATATTCAAGTTGATCTTATCAGAATTGGAAGATTGTTCGAGATTTCAAAGTTTGATTCTTTTCAAAGCAAAAGTTATGGCAAGAGTTATGTCATGAAAGGGAGATGTTAAAGTTAGATGGAAAGTTGTAGCAAAGTTTGTTGGATTAAAGAGAATGTGGTTCTATTGAAAACAAAGGGGAAGAATGCAAAAAGTGTTAAAGTTGTACTCAAAGCTACTAAAAGCTAATCCAAACGGGGGGAATCGTTTAAAGTGACATACATCGAAGATTAACCAAAGTGACAAAGTTTTGAAGATGTAAAGTTTGTTGAAGACATCAAAGATTTCAAGATTTAAAGTTGTGAAAGATTCAAATGCTGAAGAGTTTTCTGAAGAAAAAAAGACCTGAAGATTATTGCAAAAAAAAATTTAATCTTGAATCCAAAGGGGGAGATTGTTGGAGCTATATTGTATTTAAGATTAAATAGAGGGTTTGTATTGTAATTTTCATATAGTTTGAGGGTTATGTTGTAAAGTCAACTAAAGTTGACTAAGTATAAATAGTCCCGTGTCTTTGTTAGATTTGAAGATAAGCTTACAATTCAGAGAACACAAGATTCATGTATTCAGAGAACACACAGAACTCGCATCAACCAAGTTAGATCTGTGGCACTTGGGAGATCTGTGACTTCGTTGTAATCTTGTGACTTGATTAATAAAGATTGCTTGATACATATGTGTTTGATATATTGCTAGTATACTGGGATCACAACTACAACATGAGTAAAATTGTTTTTCTTAACAACAATATCATATATGAAAGATTTTGTTGTGTCTACTTCAGATGTAGACTTCTTGATGCGCCAAATCTGGTTAATACCGACTTTGCTCAAAGAATTATCTGAAACATCAGACAAATGATAGGTTAGAAGAATTAGAACGATGAGTACGTTGCTTTGGAGACTAACTGGTCTTTTGGCGTTTTTGTAAAGACCTTTTTGATTTACTTTTGCAATAGTAGGTGCTTACAGGAACATTCTCAAATTTAGAATTAGACTTAGCATTTGAAGATTCACCTTTTTCAAAATAGACTGATATCTCATTTTCTTTACCTTTATCAAGAAACTCTTCATGACTTGGAAGTTTTGGTTCAAAGTCAAACTTATTCATTTCTTCATCAAACATTCATCAGAATTCATAAGTGCAGAAAAACCAAGTTCAGGCAGACTATCCTCATCCAATTCAGTTGATTTACAGAAAGATTTAGGGAACATAAAATTATTGAACTTTTTATCACATTCTTTTTCATAATCAGATTTTTCAAAATCTTTTGAATTTCCTGTAAAATAAGAATTTCCCATGAAAGATTTGCATGACGAAGCATATGAATCAGTAAAATTATTTCACTAGAAGTCTCATCTGATTCAGGAATATCCTCAAGCTTTACAGGATTTTTAGATTCAAGTTCTTTGATTTTGGATAATAATGCAACTTTCTCCTCATTAAAAATATTCTTTTGCTTTTCAAACTCATTCTCAAGTTGAACAATTTCACTTTCCAACACAAGTGGTGGAACATAAATCTTGCCTTCAACAGGTTTTGATTAAAGCTCAGCATTTGAATAAATGTGAAAGTAATCATTTTGAAAAAAATGACTATTTCAAACGATAACTGTCATTTAAATTTTGATATGAGAATGGAAGTTGCATTTTCACATAACTTTTCCTTTTCAAGCCTTCTTGATGTTCAACCTCCTCAAATGATTTAGTCCATCAAATCTTGTACTTAGGATAAATTGATCCAAGGTCAATGAATTCAAATTCATACAAAGTCGGAACTTATGAAATCACTTTCTTGATATACCAAGGATTATCATATCCTAAACTCGACCTTGGATTAAAATATATGAATTCCTTTGGCTTGTTTAGATGAATAGTATGGTATGTTTGACCTCGCTTATAAAGTTTTTCTTCTAAGTCTTTTAATTTCTCAATAAGCTTGTTTTTTCTAAAAAAGACTTGTATTTAGTTTACAAGAAAATTCATCTTTTTCTCTAATTTATCAAGTTTATCTGATAATGGACTTTTCAAAACATCTTTACCTTGGGCAAGTTTTTCTTTTTCATCTTTCAAAATATTTTCCCAACATAGATTTCCAACATTTTCTTTACTTATCTTTGAAACAATACTTTTCCCCTTTTTAAGTTTATTTTGTAATTCTTGGAGTTGAAGCATCATGGTTTGCATCTAGGACATAAAATCAGAGTATGAAAGAGTATTTACCTCCGATACTGATTTGGAATAGCAAGAATTCTGATCATCATAATCAGAGTTCTCATCATACTTTCTAGCCATGAGACACATGTGGGCTAGTGCTTCATTCTTTGTTTCATCATCAGTCAGATCCAGCCAATGATCATCTTCTTCCATTAAAGCTTTTTCGGCCTCCTTTTGTTTTTCAAGAAGCATTTTGTTCTTGCAATAAACAAAATTGCGAACAACCGGCTTTCTGCATTCTCTGGCACAATGACCTGGCTTGCCACAACACTTAACCACCTCATCTGTCTTCTTCTCCTCATACCTCTTTGTCACTGGCTTCTTTTCTTCAAACCGCTTATCCTCAAACTTCTTTTTACCTTCATACCTGTCTTTATGCTCATAGTTCCGAGACCCAGATGAATACCTCTGATTGTTTGACTCTAGCTTCTTGTAGAACTTTTTTTAGAATGCCCTGGTCAATAAGATCATTGTCTGCTTCAGCTCATCTCCATCATCTGAATCACTAGCATTTTGTTCCTCAACCACGGAATCACTTATGTCTTTCTCTTTTCTATAACCCCTTGAAGAATGTCTCTCTTTCTCTCTCTCTCGTCAACCACCAGAGCTAAAGGATCTTCCTTTACTTTCTCATATTTCTTCTTGACATCAAGCATCTCTAACACTTCATCTTGATTTTGTTTAAGTGTTTCATACACTTCATGATGTCCAATCTGATCCAAATCTCAATTGTGCCTAATGTAAGAAGCAAACCTCTTCCATTCTGGTAGCAGATTGCTCAAAAACTATACATTGTTTTCAATGATCGTCTTCTTGATACCATTCTTACTCAATTCATTTAACAATCCATAAAATCTACCATAAGTCTCTTCCAAAGTTTCTCCCCTTTTAGCTTTAAAGTCCTCATAACTTGTAACGCAATTGATCTTTGTAAGTTGTGTACCCACCTTTGTAACCATCATCAGTTCTTGAATATGTTCCCACATACCTTTGGCTATTGATAGTCCCAATTACGCAAGTAATAACAAGATTAACAATCACAATTCACAAATCTCACTTGTCATTGATGTTAAATCGATTACAAGTTTTCTCTAACTACACTCTTTCTCTACAATGTGTACAATGAATGTTCTCAATTAAGTGCCACCTAAGTTCTACATAAGTTCTTTCCACAAGATTACAAAACAAAAACTATTTATACCTACTACAAATATAGAGAAAATCTAAACACTAAAGTTTTGACCTTTACATAAAGTGACCTTGACTTTGACTTTCCATTCCAAGTAAGTTGACTTTGACTTTTGGTCTTGATACTTTGACTTGAAGCTTTTACTTTCAACCTTGATGATCTCGGATACAACATTATTTGCTCTAACATTCTCCCCCTTTGGATTCGAGATCATACTTCAAAAGATAAACCGATAATCTCCCCCTTTGTATTAATTTGCTCTTCTCAGGAAGTTAAGATCATTCTTCAAATGGATTTCATCTTTAACGGACAATCTCCCCCTTTGGGACGAATACTGATAATAACAATCTCCCCTTTTTGAAATAAACCTTATCAAAGACATTCTCCCCCTTTCTTCTTTTTTCTAGAAAGAAAATAATCTTTAAGAATCTCCTCAAAGTCTTTAGCAAATACAATCTCTTTTAATCTTCAGAAACAATCTCCCTCGTTTTGTGATCAAAATGTCTTTAACATTATCCCCCGAGGTCTTTAACAAACTTCATCATCTTCAGCAAAGAAATTATCTTCAGATTTCGTCCACTTTTCTTTTTCAAATAATCTTCAAAGAAAATTTCTGTGATCTACAATGAACTTCCAGAAATCTTTGAATCAGCATATTATAAACTTTTTTCTTCCTCTGAAACTGCTTTATCTTACTCTTGTTTCTCGATTAGATATTATGTTTACAAGTTGTTGATTAGTGTGTTAGAGAAGCTAGAGAGAAAACAAATCACATAGAAAACACACTTAACACATTCCAAAGGTGTAAAAACACAGAGAGCTTCAAAAGAGAAATCAATCAATATGTATTCCGTGTTTGTAATCAAATCAGGTTGGTTAATCATTTGTGTCGTTGTTTTGATAAGAACTTGATAATATTGTGGACCGAAAATATTATCAAGTTCTTATCAAAACAACGACACAAATGATTAACCAACCTGATTTGATTACAAACACGGAATACAGATTGATTGATTTCTCTTTTGAAGCTCTCTGTGTTTTTACACCTTTGGAATGTGTTAAGTGTGTTTTCTATGTGATTTGTTTTCTCTCTAGCTTCTCTAACACACTAATCAACAACTTGCAAACATAATATCTAAATAATAATATCTAACTAATATCTAGATATTTAGGATATAATATAAAATACTAAAATACAATAAACTTTGACATTTTATTACAAACGACATTAGACTTATATTAAGAGTCGACTTTCCAGCATTAGCTTCAGATTGCAATCTTCAGATTGGATGATCTTGAATCCAATAGATCTGTGCGCTAACAATCTCCCCCTTTGGATCAAGATCATTACTAAAAAGATTTTAGCAATTCAGTCTTCTTTTTCTTCAGCTCAGAATGTTGTGGCAAAGTATCTTCAAAGAAAATTTCTCTAAAATCAGCATGTCTTCAGAATACTTTGATCTCTCGCATTTCTTGTGTAGCTCTTCTCCCCCTTTTCTTGTGTAGCTCTTCTCCCCCTTTTTGATGAAAAGAGCAACGAGTTCATCAAAACTTTTAGCAAGAAATGTCTTTCTTATGAAGCTTTTGATCCGTCAATTCAAAATATATTCATCCAGATCTTTTCAAATCCAGACAAAATAATCGTGTAACACCTGAATCAACAAATGAATCAGTTAAAATGTCTGTCAATAACACTAAGTCACTGTGTGTAATGAACACACATTGGAAAGGATCTTTTATGATGTTCACTCCCCCAGGGCTTCCATTCAATCATCGAAACATCACAAAGGTAATTTCTATAAACGTTATGACAAATAAACAAATTCCTTGTGTGTTTGTGCAAGTGATAGAAAGAATTAAGCACTTGATGATTGCTTATAAGGCTCAATATTGTGTAAACCACTGAGACAACAGTAAGTTAAACACAGACTCAATGTGCATGAGTGAAGTGCGAAGGTGGGGCAGACTTCCATCTTTTCAATATCCACATTTTCCAAATGAAAATCAGATAGCAAATGTGCTGCTTCCCCTTTGAAAATGTGAAACACTTTCTTTTTAAGAAGAAAATGAGTAGCTGGTGGGGTAAATCAAGAGTTGGCATGGGCTAGTTGCCTGTTTCAATAATGTTCACCAAAGAAATGTGAAACACTAGAAATGTGGCTGCCCGGATCAGAAAAATTTGGTGCAGAGTTCTGATATTCTTTTAACTCTGTTCTCACACCCTCTTTCTTTTAAACATTCAGTTTACTTCTAACCAAACTCTATTTTGCATTATATCTCATCACACAACCCACACTCATTTCTTTTCGATTTCTCACACTCAATCACTATGGATTAACCTCTTGGGTAGGAAACACTGGTTAAAGTGTATCCGTAGAAGTTGTGTTAAGTCCTAGCACAATGAAATCCGATGTTTTCCTAGAAAGCATATGATTCTCAAAATGGTTTAACTATCTCAGTTAAAGCACAAAGTAGATCTAGAAAACATTTAAAATTACACTTCCAATTCATGAAATCAGTTTGAGATTCGGGTAGTGCTTTGAACATTTAAGAACATGTTTTAAATGAATGAAAGTTATCCTTCTTTCAATCATATATGAGATTAAGATAAAGGATTATACCTTTACGTGTGATCTTACATCTCATGAAGCTAAGCTTAAAGTCATAAAGATATGAACATGTAAGCATCTCTCAAAAACTGCAAAAGTCTTATGTCATAGTCAAAGCTAATTTATTCACTGAAAATAAAATGACAAAAAGCAGTAAAACAATTAAAGTACGAGTTCTAATCAGAAATAATATGTTAGTTAAAAAAGATATGCATTAAAATTTCAGACAAATATGTACTCCCCCTTGTAGGTTGATTTCCTCATTGGAGTATTGGAGTACTCTTCTCATATCAGCACAAGAGTAAAGTCTTTTGATCACTGAAGTACGAGTCCTAAACTGTTGTGTTTAGAAGTCAAACTTCGTTGAAGTAGGGTTCTAAGCTGATTTACTTAGAAGCCTCCGTCTTGACATTTAAGTCCGGGTCTTGAACTGCTGTATTCAAGAGCCATTGTTGACATTGATTTCCGGGTCTTGAGCTGATTTACTCAAGAACCATATTCTTCTTCCTACTCCCCTTTGACAGTAGGTGCCTGCAACACAGAATCATCCCTTTTCTTTGGTATCCACTTGTATTTGGATCCAACTGTGTTAGTATACGATTTTGGAACCCATTGGAATATGGGTCATCTTTGCTTTTGAGAATCAAATGAAGAATTAGTATGATAAGAGGGAACATGATATGTGCCAAACCAAACATCAGGATCTTTACGAGAAGCATGATCATATCTACCATAATTTGAAAATTTTCTAGTAGATTGAGATAACTGGAATAATTGTTGTACGGAATATTTCTTGCGAGAATCGACAAGTTTTGGTTTTATACAAGCAACATTCGAAAAGGATTTAGCAGTCTCGTCAATCTTCTGTTTTGGTTGCCATTGAGATTTAACTCCTAGCCTTTTCTTGCTCGAATCTGAAACAATTGAAACTATTGAGTTAGAATTGTGAGTTTCAAACGAATGCTTCTTCTTTGGCTTACCAGTAGTGATCGGTTTCTGTGAATGCTGAGATTTCTTCTTACCTTTCACATTCTTAGTTTTCACAGAAACTATTTCATCAACTTTCGTTGATGACTTGCTTTTCACAAACTTACTGGATAATCCAAAGGAATTCACAACAAAAGATGAATGGTTGGGAAGTTTGGCACTAAAATCAAATTGATCAAAACAATCATCTAAAACACCATCGGAGTTTAGAAAATCAAACCCTCCATCAGTTAGACCAAACAAATCATCAGATTTTGAAGCCTTTGATGATTTAGAAAGAACAGTACTCTTAAGCACAGTTGAAAAAACTTTTTGTTCAATATCAATCAAAAGTCTTTCATTTGTTAAAGAATTCTCAAGTTCAGAAATTTTACTTTCCAAAACGAGAGGAGGGATATAAAGTTTACCATCAATAGGCTTCGCCTCCATTTCTTTTACAGAATAACTCTGAAAGAAGTCATTTGAAAGATATTTCTTTTGATATATTGGATCATCATTATAACTATTATTCAACTTCGCATAATAAAATGGAAGGTGAAATTTAGATGATTTCTTTCATTTTTCGGTTTCCTTGGCTTCATCCTCTTTAGATAGTCCAATCCAGAAAACTTCAAGCTCAGGGATTCTTCGAGCTAGTTTCAAAAATGTAAGATCATAAAGTGCTGGCACTTCAGATATACCCTTTTTAAGGTAATGAGGGTTCTCATAACCAAGTCCCCAGCTCTCTTTATTCTCTTTGGGTTTGTTTAGATGAATGGTTTGTTCAGTTTGACCCAATAAGTATAACTTCTTTTCCAAAGCATTTAATTTTTCAAGTAAAGATTCGTTTTCTTCGAAAGTTGAAGAATGCAATTTCGTAAGCTCTTTGAGAATTATGGTCTTTTCAATTTAGACTTTGTTTTGGTATTCTCTTTAAGAATTATGGCCTTTTCTTTTGCGCTGGTGTCATTATTTCTATGTAAAATCTCAATCAATACTTTATTCTCAGCAAGGTCATTGCTAAGTTTCTGTATTGACTGGTCTTTGTCTTTTATGACACCCTTTTCACGCTTGAGTTTCGACTCTAATTCTTAGAGTTTTATCATCATGGCTTGCATTTGATTTAAGAAATCAAATTTGGTTAAATCACGCACCTCTTCGTTGTCATCTTCATCGGAAACAACTTCAGCTTCTATTTCCATCTTGCCCATCAAGCACAAGTGTGTTGTCTCTTTCTTCTCTCTTTCTGCTTCCAAGGCAGAAATCTTTCCTTTGTAATGTACAGGTGTATTCTCATCCATACTGATTAAATTAGCTTCGCTAGAATTCATTCTTTTTGGTTATTATGCAATAAGAACTTGTACTTATCGTTAGTCCAGTTAAAATTAGATAAAGACTGAACAAAAACGACTAAGTCTGGAACTGGAGCAAAAGGAGTTTTGCGCTAAGAGAGGTGGCGCAAAAATAAACTTTGCGTTAGAAGGGTCTGGCGCAAAAAGAGGATTTTTGCGTGTGTAGCGGGTCGCAAGAACTGAAACTTTGCGCGAGTAAGGGTTGGCGCAAAACAAAGATTTGTATGAGAAAAAGGTCGCACGAAAGGAAGTTTGCGTGAGACGTTAGCCGCGCGAACAGTTGATGGCGCAAAAGTGAAATTCGACCGGTATGATGATGCGACCGGATAAACGTTCGACCGGACTGTTGCTTGACCGGGGCCTTGACCGGTATGTTGCGTCGACCGGACTGTTGTTCGACCGGATAAACGTTTGACCGGAGTTTACCTTCGACGACTGGGGTGAGGTTGGTGCGACCGGGGTTAAACCGTGACCGGTATTGTGTTTTCGACCGTAGTGGACCGATGTGTTCGGATCGGAGTGCGTGTAACCGGTGTCGACCGGTGTGTGCTACTTCTTAGATAAATCGTACTGAAAATCACCAAATACACCAATCTAGAAACGTTTTTACAGATCCAAACTTTGACACAATGATCGACTAACCTTCTACAACAGGTTACAACTTTCTGATTTTAAAAACAACCACTGTTTGAAAGATTGATCGATTGAACAGTGTTTGAAAAATGAAGAACATAGAAAGTTCTAAAATTTGATTTTCATCTGGTTCAAGCTCTGATACCAATTGAGGTTCTGTGTGAATGAACACGATCTTTTCCAGATAATCAAACAACAAAGATATAGATTAACCAACCTGTTTCGATTACAAAATGATGGATTACAAGGTTGATGTTCTTCAATGTTTAAGCTCTCTCACTTTCTCTCTAGTTGGGTCGATATTATGTTTGAGATATAAAAGGTTTTGAGATATTATTTATCTCATAACTATTCATATCTCAGATCATCATATCGACCCAACTAGAGAGAAAGTGAGAGAGCTTAAACATTGAAGAACATCAACCTCGTAATCCATCATTTTGTAATCGAAACAGGTTGGTTAATCTATATCTTTGTTGTTTGATTATCTGGTAAAGATCGTGTTCATTCACATGGACCCTCAAAACTTGTCATGAAAAAGCACTCCTTCCATCTTTCTGACAACAAAAATCATCTGATTTTTCAAACTGATATACGTAACAACCATCAATTCATAAATGATTTCGAACCTTTTCAAATTCAGAATTGAGTGTAACCCTGAATCAACAAATGAAACAGTTATAATGCCTGTAAGTAGCACGAAGCCACTTAGTACAACATATGTACTGTATAAGGAGTTTTATTGATGTTCACTCCCTAGGGATTCCATTCAATCATCGAAAAACACAAGGTAATTCTATGAATGTTCTGACAGGAAAACAAATTTTTTGTGTGAATGTGCTTGTGTATGAAATAATTAGCAATATGCGCTCTTCAGGCTCAAAATGTGTAAACTGTTGAGACAGCAACAAGTTTTCCACGACTCAATGTGCATGACCGAAGTGCGAAGGTTTTAGTCCTAGATTCAAGTTCTAATTGCTAACAAACACAATCAAGATGAGAAATCCATATCATATGTCATTGATGAATCAAATATTACAATCTCACAACTTTCTCTCTCTAAACTCTCTCTCTAGAATAATGTTCTAATTTGCTCTTCTCTCATATGCTCTCTCAATCTCACAAACTGAATTGTTACAAATGACATACACGCTTACAACTGAATTCAAACAAAGACATCAAAGGTATTTATACCCACAACAAATACAAAGAAACAAAATACAATTACATTGACTTTGAATTTATTAATAAAAGACTTTGACTTTAAGTGAGAGTTGACTTTTAGCCTTTGACTTCTTGACTTTTGATCTTCAATCTTTATGATCTTGAATCCAACAAATATGTGCTCTAACAGAAGGTGGGGCAGAATTCATTCTTTTTCAATATTCAAATCTTCCAAGTGAAGATCAGATACCATATGTGTTGCGTCCCCACGAAAATATGAAACATTTCTATATTAAGAAAGAAATGAGTAGTTGGTGGGGTTAAGTCAAGAGTTGGCATGGGTCCACTACATGTTTCAATGATGTTCACGAAAGAATTGTGAAACTATCAATAATGTCGCTGCCTGGCTTAGAAATTATTTGGTGTAGAGTTTTGATATTCTTCTAACTATGTTCTCACACCCTGCTTCTTTTTAATCATTTAGCTCACATCTAACCAAACTCTCTTTTACATTTTACCTCAGTTCAATGAGAAAAACTCAACCCTTTGAGTTATCTCCCCCGCTCATTGATATTGACCCCTTGCCTCTCGATCACCCAAGGATAACTTCTTGGGTAGGAAACACTGGTTAACATGAATCCATAGAAGTCTTATAAGTTTGCACACTTATTCCATGAAATAAGGACTATGTTCAACAGTTTATCTTGAACATTCAAAGCATATTACTATGGAAGTACAATGTCAGATACAAGTATGCTCTTCAAAAATTTCATGAATATTTGAGCATATTGAACTTTGAAGAATTCTAACAACAAGTATATTGAATGAATGAAATGAATACAAAAGACTTGTTTGAGAATCTAACAATGTATCAGAAAGATCAAATATGAATGATAAGCATGAAAGGCTTAGGTCATGAAAGAATTGAAATTTTGTCTATATGAACAAATATAAACAATCTTGAAATAATCGCTTATGTCTGAATGAATATGACACTCAACAACATTGAATATACAAATGGGGTGTATTACCATTGAAAATTGTTTCAATTTGAGATATGGTAATAACAAAATCAATAAGAAAAACTAAACCGGTGTGTATGAATACTTAACAGCGTATAGAAAAGATAATACACAAGTATTTATCTTTGGAAACACAGGGTCAGTTAATCAATAACGCTCATGTATGAAAACATTTAAAATCACACTTCTAAATTCATGAAATCTTTTTGAGAATAGAGAAGTGGTTTGAACATTTTGAAACATGTTTTCCTGTCTGAAAGTTATCCTTCTTTCAAACATTCAGATGTTAAGTTTAGAAAAATATACCAAATATAGCATTGATAGCTCCTCCTCAAGTCATGATTATATGAATAAAATCATGTAAGCTCCCCTTCAAAATCTGCACAAAGTCAAAAAGTCGTCAAAATATAAAAGTATTATTGAAAAACTTATTGAAAGTAAAACATTGAAAAACGAGTCCTGATCTAAATTGACCAGAAGTCATCAACTCCCCCTGAAAATATGCATTCAGAAAAATATGTCACCACAAATCATATGCAAATTATCTAACATATTCTAACTCCCCATTGAATATGATCATATGTTCTTAGTACTCACTCCCCCTGAGATCATCAGCTATATCTTTCAGAACTAAAAGTAAAGACATGAAGAAAAATTATAAACCAAATTGTACAACACAAATACGGATTATGTAAAAATCATGTTTTAAGATTCAGCATGCCTAATTTCGAAATCAGAAAACTAAATCTCTTTTCATCTAATGGATTAGTAAAAAGGTCAGCAAGCTGATAATCCGTCTTTACAAAGTATAACTCGATCGTACCTTTTTCAACGTGGTCTTTGATAAAGTGATATCTCACATCTATGTGCTTTGTTTTGGTATGTTGGACAGGGTTAGCAGATATAACGATTGCGCTCTTCGAATCACAATATTTCGGAATCTTGTTAAATTAGAATCCATAATCTTGAAGTTGTGTTCGTATCCACAACACTTGAGAACAGCAGCTTGCAGCAGCTACGTATTATGCTTCCGCTGTTGAAGTGGACACACAAAGTTGTTTCTTCGATGCCCAGCTAACGAGTTTGTCTCCCAAGAATTGTATGTAACCCGATGTACTCTTCCTATCTAACATGCAACCAGCATGATCTGCATCTGAATATACGTTTAGTTCGAATCCTGTATCTTTAGGATACCACAAACCAAGATTTGCAGTACCTACAGATATGTAAATATTCTTTTCACAGCCAAAAGATGAGACTCTTTGGGCTTGGCCTGATATCTCGCACACAAATCTTCATCTTTGTTACGAACAACTACACCATCTTCATCTTTCTTGTTGTTGAATACCCATTTAGTGCCAAAAATTGTTTTTCCTTCAGGTCTCGGCACGAGTCGCCATACTTTCAATGCTTCGAACTGATTAAGTTCTTCTTGCATGGCTTCTATCCAATCAGGATCTTCAAGAGCTTCAAATACACGTGTAGGCTCTGTTATTCCCTAGATTCTAGTTCCTATTCACAATCAAACAAACACAAACAAGATTTCAATCAAATTACCTGTTTGATTAATCTTTCAAATCCAACGATTACACTTTCTCTCTCTAGAACTCTCTCTCTCTCTCTATCTCTACAGATTTCTCTCTCTCTGAATTCAATTCTGTTCGAGACTTCTTACAAAAAAACAACTAACCAAAAACTATTTATACCCTACAAGTAAAATACAAGGAAATAAAATACAAATGTTGACTTTGACTTTTATTACAAAAGACTTTGACTTTAATGAGATTTGACTTTCTCGGCTTTGACTTCTTAAACTTTGACCTTCAGTCTTCTTGATCTTGTATCCAACATATTTATGCTCTAACAATCTCCCCCTTTGGATTCAAGATCACTATTGAAAAATCTAGCAATTCAGTCTTCGCTTTTAAGCTCTGTCAGTACAATCTCCCCTTTTTCTTTGATGGTATTCTTTCCAAAACTGTCTTCAAACGATTAACAATCTCCTCAAAACTTTCACAAAATACTTTCAGACTTTGGAAAGAAATTATCTTCAGAATCATCTCAACTTGCTTCAGCAAATAATCTTCAAAGAAAAATTTCCTCAAATCTTCAAAAATTCTTTGATCTTCTCCAAATCTTTACTTTGAATTATCTGACTTGGACATTTATGAAAATCATTTCTCAAAACTTTATCATTTCTTGATACCATCTCCCCCTTTTTGATGATTTGAGCACCTATATCATCAAAACTTTTCTTCCAAGAAATGTCTTTGACCATTCTGATTTGTCAAACTGAGCCGTTGATTCTGTGATCCGTAGCTAAGTATTCATCTAGATCTTTTCAAATCTAGACAAAATAAGAACATGTAACTCCTGAATCAACAAATGAATTAGTTAAAATGCCTGTCAGTAACACGAAGTCACTGTGTGTAACGGATACACAATATAAAGGAGCTTTTTGATGTTCACTCCCCCAGGGCTTCCATCCAATCATCGAAATACCACAAAGGAAATTTCTATGAATGTTATGACAAAGAAACAAATTCTTTGTGTGTTCGTGCATGTGTAAAAAGAATTAAGCACGAATAATTGCTTTTTAAGGCTCAACATAGTGTAAACCACTGAGACAACAGTAGATAAACACAGACTCAATGTGCATGATTGAAGTGCGAAGGTGGGGCATACTTCCTTCTTATTCAATATCCAGATTTTCCAAATGAAAACCAGATAGCATATGTGTTGCGTCCCCTTGAAAATGTGAAACATTTTCTTTTTAAGAAGAAAATGAGTTGTTCGTGGGGTTTTATCAAGAGTTGGCATGGGCTAGTTGCCTGTTTCAATAACGTTCACCAAAGAGTTGTGAAACGCTAGTAATGTGGTTGCCCGGCTCAGAAAGTAGTTTGTGCAGAGTCTGATATTCTTTTACTCTGATCACACACCCTCTTTCTTTTTAATCATAATGCTCACTTCTAACCAAACTTTCATTTACATTTTACCTCATCATACAACCCACACTCATTTCTTTTAGACTCCTCACACTTAATCTCTAAGGATTAACTTTTTGGGTAGAAATCACTGGTTAACGTGATTTCATAGAAGTTCAGTTAATTCCTAGCACAAAGAACCCATGAAGTCCTAGAAACCATGTGTTGCTCAGATGATTTAGCTTTATCAGATGAATGTATGCTCAGATGATATAATCATGAAAATATGAGCATTTTTAAACATTAAAGTATTTTCAAACAAGTATATTTGAAAGAATAGATATGAATGAAAAAGACTTGTTTGAAAAACTGACATTGTATGAAAAATGATCAGATATGAAATGATATATCAGTTAAAACTTATGGTCAAAATAACAGATATTGTCCATACGAAACAAAATATAGACACTCTTGAACTGACGTTTCGAAATGAAATGACGCTCAAGATACATTGAAGTACAAGCGAGGTGTCTTACCATCGAAAATATGGTTCAATTTGAGACATGGTAAGAACAATTTGAACAAAAATTAAACCGGTGTGTGTGAATACTTGAAAGTATTTAGAAAAGACAATGCACAAGTATTTATCTTTGGAAACACACGGTTTATTTATCAATTAAGCACAAAAATAAAATAAAAACATTTAAAATCACACTTCCAAATTATGAAATCTGTTTAAGAATCAGGAAGTGGTTTAAACATTTCAGAACATGTTTTCTATATCTGAAAGTTGTCCTTCTTTCAGATATATTTGAGATTAAGATAATAAATTTACCTTTTCGCGCAATCCTAAATCTCATGAAGTCAAGTTGAAGTCATAAAGATATGATCTTGATAGCTTCCTCTCATCCTGTATAAGTCTCAAAGTCTAGTCAAAGCAACTTTATTCACAAAGATTTATTCAAATGTAAAAGACATAAAGCAGTAAAACGATTAATGTACGAGTTCTGATCTAAAATAATCAGAAATCAAAATTCTTTACTCCCCCTGAAATTATGCATCTAAAATATGTCAGTTATAAAGCACATGATAGAGATCTACAACTCCTTTTGGAGTGTAGTTCGTCATATCTATCGGATGCAAAAATTTCAGAAAATTATGTACTCCCCCTTGAAGGTTGATATCCTCATTTGAGTATCGGAGTACAGCCTCATGTCAGCCCGGGAGTATCTTCTCTTTTTCAACGTTGAAGTACAAGTCCTAAACTGTTGTGTTTAGAAGTCAAACTTCGTTGAAGTACGGGTCCTAAGATGATTTTCTTAGAAGCATTGATTCTCTTACTCCCCCTTGACAATAGGTGCCTGCAACACAGAATCAGCTTTCGGCTTTGGTACCCACTAGTATTTGGGTCCATAATTGTTAGTTGCGGTTCTTATGGGAGTAACTGAATAAGAACCATACCAGCAATGATCACTAGCTATATGAACAAAATCATATGTATGACAATAAGAACAATACCTCTTTTTAGATAACCTGATCAATTGATCTCTCGAATAAGAAAGATCAGGTTTACCTTTCAGCACTTTGTTATTCTTTCCATTTGAGGCAGATACAAATGATTTGTTACCTGTCTTCTCTTCCTTCTTTCCTTTCTTTTCTTCCTTCTTCTCATCTTTAACTAGTTTTACCTTCCAAACCAGCTTCTCTTTTTCATATCTTTTTCTTCTCCTTCTATGTGTACCTGAACCATCTATTTTCCAATCATAGAAAATGTTAGTTGTACGAATCTGATCAAATGAATTAACTAACCTTCTTGAAGAAACAGTTTTCTGATGTGAGCTTCCAGCTGTCTTGAAAGAACCAACTGAACTATTTCTAGGTGAGTGGATTTTGGACTCTGGAGTCGTATGCTCAGTCACCACCACCTTTGAAACAATATCTTCAAGCTCTTTAATCTTTGAAAAATAATTGTTCTTTTCTTTGATGTGTAAGTCAATTTCTTTCTTTAATTCAGACTTCGCTTTCTGCTCTTTCAGTGCACTCTCAGATAATTCAGATAACTTTGCAGTTAGTTTCTTTATCTCTTTCTCAAATATAATTCTTTCTTCTTCAAAGTCTTTTTCAGCATTCTTTTGTCCATCAGATATCTCTTTAAAGAATCCAACATTCTTCTGTTCTGTGGTCTTTCTTTCCTTTGCAAACTTTTCTCTTTCTAGAATAATTACTTTCTCAAACTCAGAAATCTGTTGAGAAAGCTTTAAACATTTCAGCTCAACTGTCTTCTTTTCGTCAGCACATTTTCTGGAAAACTCAGAGAATTTCTTAGCAAACTCTTTCTTTTCTTTCTCAAAAACTGATCTTTCTTCAACAATTTGCAGTTCTAATTCAAAGATCTTCTTTTCATTAGCACACCCGGTTAATTCAGAAATCTTAACAATGTGATCTTCTAATTCATAAATCTTGTTCTTAAACTTAGTGTTTTCAGCTTCCAAAAACAAGACCTTTTCTGCATTAAGCCCAGAAGTCTGTTTCAGAAGATCTTCATTTATTTTCTTTAACACACTGACTTCTTCTCTCAGTAGCTTCCTTTCATTAGAATATTTCTTTGACCTCTTGGTGTAGTAATCAACTGAGGAAGCAAGATTTGTATTCTCTAATTTGAGCTTGGCAATCTTCTTTTCATCATCATCAGAAAAATATCCCATCTTGAATATCTGTTACAAAAAGAACTTGAAAAATGATCGTTAGAAATTCAGAAACTTTGATCACAATAAGAACTTTGTTCCCCCTCCGCAGACTTAGCACGAGGGTCTCGCTAACCGGTTAACGGGTGGGGTCAAGGGGCAACGCCCTTATGGGGTCGAGGGGCAACGCCCCTAGAGAAAAAAAATTCACTGTTAAAGGCCATATTACAGTTTTGAAAATTTCTCAGAAAAAATTCTAAGTATGGAAACTCGCAGACGCCTAAACTCGTAAAACACTATTTACTGAGAAACACGCAGATCGCTGAAACTCGCTGATTGTTGAAACTCGCAAGTAACTATTCTCGATGAAACTCGCTAATGCCTAAACACGCAAGTAACTATTCACGTTGAAGCGCGCTAATAGAGACGTGCGCGTTCCCAAAACTCGCCAGACACTACTTGCGCGTTTGAGCAAACTCGCTAACCACGGCTTGCGCGTTCCAACACTTAGACAATTTTCTGAGTTTTTCAACCTCGCACGATGTATGAACTCGCAGATCACTGTTCCTGATGAAACTCGTATGCTTAGACTTGCGCGTTTGTAGAACTCGCTAATCACTACGTGCGCGTTTCAGTCCAAAAAACAAACTTCTTCAGCTTGTGCGTTCTTCCAGATGAACCTTGCGCGTTTCACAGATCTTGCGTGTTCTTGGGCTCTTCGAACAAAAAATCAAACTTTCACACTGAAATCCATCGAAACCTTCGAATTTGATCTCGAAACTTTGTCAATTTGCTCTATTCCATATCTCGATCAGGTTACAATAGAACAATTTCAGATTAAAACACTAAAAATACAATTCGATCTTAGAACAGTTCGTATACAAACTAGAACTCAAATACAACAAAAATTCAAAATTAATGTCTAAACAGTGTGAATTAGACAAAAAGAATCAAACACAATTTGTTCTAAACACCAAATCGAATCTAAAACAAGCAATTACACGACCAAAACAATACAAAATCGAAAAAATCAAATCTCAACAGGTTCCTTGCGAGTTCTTGAAAATGTCGACCAAAATTCTTCAAATTCGATTCATTTTCTGAATTTCTATCTGCTCTGATACCAATTGTTATTCCCTAGATTCTAGTTCCTATTCACAATCAAACAAACACAAACAAGATTTCAATCAAATTACCTGTTTGATTAATCTTTCAAATCCAACGATTACACTTTCTCTCTCTAGAACTCTCTCTCTCTCTCTCTCTCTCTAAAGATTTCTCTCTCTCTCTAAATTCAATTCTGTTCGAGACTTCTTACAAAAAAAACAACTAACCAAAAACTATTTATACCCTACAAGTAAAATACAAGGAAATAAAATACAAATGTTGACTTTGACTTTTATTACAAAAGACTTTGACTTTAATGAGATTTGACTTTCTCAGCTTTGACTTCTTAAACTTTGACCTTCAGTCTTCTTGATCTTGTATCCAACATATTTATGCTCTAACAGGCTCTATTTTGCTCAATAAAGAATCATACAAGCACTCATATGTTGTTGCAGACCTAGTTTGCACAGGTTTTGAAAGATCTCCAATAATTTGACGTACTGAATGCTCTTTGGTCCACTTGTTGATGTGAGGGAATGGAACATATGTAGATTGATCACGTTGATCACCTAAATAACCTTCATCTTGGGGTTCAGTTGAAGTGACATGTGCATAAGTTTCAGTTGGTTGAACACTTGTTGATAGTTGAATAGGCAATTCCACATACCCAACTCATTGTGCAACTTCTGGTTGTTCAATATTTATTGTATCTTCAACTGATGAAGTTTCTGTCTGAATTGATTGAGTTTCCTTCTGAACTGGGGGTATAAGTTCGGTAGAGACATCTGAAGTGATTGGATGATGTTCACTTGAATCATCTGAACTGTCAATCACAACAGATTTAGAAACTCTAGATCCTAGAAACTCATCATAAAAATGTTCAAACAATAAATCTAATTTTGTTAAATGTGAATTAGACGTTGAAGATTTATAAGAATTAGAAATATTAGAATCAGGTTCTGGACTGATGTGTCCAAAAGCTAAAACTCCTGTTATCACGGGTTTTGAACTGCTTTTTTCAGAAGCCACTTCCATTGCTTCATCGAATGTAACATTCACGCTTTCCACAACTATCTTTGATTTCTTTAGATAAACTCTATATGACGCGGATGTTTGAGAGTAGCCGATGAAAATCCTTCTTCTGCCTTCGGACTGAACTTATTCAAATTCTCCTTGTCGTTTAGCACATAACACTTGCAAACAAAAATATGAAAATGTTTAATGCTTGGTGTTCTATTATTTATAAGAGCATATGGCGTTTTACCAAAGTGACGATGAATGATCGAGCAATTTTACGTATAACATGCAGTCGACACAGCCTCAACCCACAAGAATAAAGGTAAGTCGGATTGGCTAAGCATCGTGCATGCAGCCTCCACTAGAGTCCGATCTCTTCTTTCAACTACCCCATTTGTTCAGGCGTTCTGGAAGCAGAAGACTGGTGTGTTATCTCGACCGATTCGAGATAATCTTCCACAGTTTTGTTTTTGAATTATGTGCCATTGTTTGTTCTAATCATCTTCACTGTTCTTTGCATATTCACTTGGATACTTTTTAGGAACAAGATGATGATTTCGGGAGTCTCGTCCTTTGATCTTAAGAATTTTACCCAAGTGTATCGTGGGTAATCATCCACTATCACCAAGACATATCGCTTGTCGTTGATGCACTGTATACGCATTGGACCACATAAGTCCATATGCAATAACTCCAAGGGGTCGTTTGTATTCAGTTCAGGCTTAGGCTTATGCGAAGCTCTTTTCATCTTCCCTTTCTCACATGCATCATAGAGATGTTCTTTTTCATATTTTAGCTCAGGTAAACCTTTCACCAATTTTTCCTTCACCAACTTGTTTATGTACCTGAAGTTGAGGTGAGAAATCCGTCTATGCCACAACCTGTTGATCCAAACTCTCTCAGTGATTTGATAACGACCCTCATCCATACTTAGTGAAAATTACGTTTTAATATGTATTAGTGTTTCACCATCAGCGATCAGACTGAGTCTGTTCAGTTATCGCTGATAGTCTTTCTAATAACATTTCTATGTATTAGTGTTTCACTATCAGCGATCAAACTGAGTCTGTTCAGTTATCACTGATAGTTTCTGAAGTAAACAGCCAACGTAATCCCTGAAGACAAGTCTCGCGTCAACATATGTTCATAGCTGAATCAAAGACGAAGCTGCTGAACAAAGAGAAATCTACTAGTGACCTGATGCGGATATCAGTGAAGCAAAGACAACTCTACATATACGCAAAGGAACATGAGGAAAAGCTTCAGCGATAGCTGAATCTCTTTTCTCTGCAAGTAGAAATACTCAGCGATCAATCGATCACAAAGCTTATGCCTCAAGTTTCCTTTTGTCTTATCTTGCACAACCAGTACGATGTGTCAGAACGGACACGTCTCTGCCACAAATCGTACAACAACTCTGTCAACTACACTGTTCATGATACGGCCAAAAGCATGTCTCCCAAAGTCAGACTCTCAAAGCCAATCTATGAACGCCACGTGTAAAGTGCTCTGCCATGCATTTAATGCATAGGGTATAAATAGGAAGCTCACCCCTTCATCTGAAGGTGTGCTCAATCCTTGAACTCCATATAGAAACCCTTGTTTTCTATCTCTCTTAATCCCCCATTCTCTGAATTTCTTGTGCAATCATCTTAGTGTTTCTTAAGTTTGTTTAGATTGAGTCTGTCTTAATCTTATTCCGCAACAAACTTGTAAATTGTATTTTGATTTATCAATAAACAATTTATTAAACTTTAATTTCTGTGTTTGTATTCATCCCCCCCCCCTTCTACAAACTTGTTAAGCACCTTCGGGACCAACAAGTGGTATCAGAGCAGTTTGTTTAATCTAATAAACAAGATCTTGCTGTATACTCTTCCTTGCTATTCTAAAATGGAACTAAACACAAACACAAACTACTATGATAATGGTTCACTTTCTAAACATCCTCGATTTAGCAGAGATAACTTTTCTCTATGGAAAAATCGAATGATGCTATTTCTTGAAGGTGTGGATCCTACTATACCTGAATATATAGAAAACGGACCCTATGAACCTGTTAGAATTATAGCTGCGGTTCCCGCTACTGCCACCACTGAAGCTGTCCCTGAACGATATGTCGTTAAGGAAATAAGACAGTGGAGTGATGAAGATAAAAAGAAGGTAGGCATAGATGCAAGAGCAAAGACCATTACCTCAATGGCTCTGCCTGATGAAGTTTTCCATTCCATCATGCATCTAAAAACTTCTAAAGAAATGTGGGAAACCATATGTGTTCAATATGAGGGCACCACTGAAATCCAAGAGACTCGAAAGATTAACTTGGTAAGACAGTATGAAAGTTTTATCGCTGGAAAGAATGAATCTCTTTCTGACGTTCATCAGCAGTTTAACTGCCTAATCATTGACCTAAGAACTGTTGGTAGGACCTATTCTAATTCTGAGGTCCTAACAAAATTCTTGGAAAGTCTTCCTGAAAGCTGGGACAGTTATTCAATATGTCTTAAGCTGACAAAAGACTTACATACTCTCTCTCTAAGCACTCTGTATGGAATATTGCTCAACTATGAGCAATCAAATCTCCTGAAGAAGAATCTTGTAAAAGATTCTAAAGACTCCAAAATCACTCCTGTTGCTTTAGTCTCTTCAGAGATAATTCCATCTCAGCGATCTACTCTCACCATCACTGAGTTAGATTCTGAATCTGAGGATCTATCAGACCCTGATCTTTCAGAGTTTAATGAGTCCTTAGCACTCTTGACAAACTCTTTTAAGAGATTTGCAAGAAAGAGTAACTTCCGAAGAAGTAAACCTCTCTCTCTTACTGAAAAGCCAAAATCAACTCCGGTTGATAAGGCTACAGCCACTTGCTATAACTGCGAAAAAATTGGACATTTTGCTAGTGAGTGCAGGTCGAAAAAGGTCTTCAAACCTTCTACCTCAAGAAGATCCAGTGATGACAAATACCATAAGCTGAAGAACAAATATCAAAAGCTGAAAAGCTATCAGCAAAAAGGTAAAGGTCTCATCGCTGAAGAACATGACTGGGCTGAATCAGAAGAATCATCTTCTGATGAAGAAGAAGTCGCTAATCTTTGCCTCATGGCTGAGATTAAAGAAGAAGTAGAAGAACCATCTGAACCTTCTATGAGCTACATATCATCTCAGGTATCTATCTCTACAAATCCCTCTCTGCCTGAAGCTGAGAGAAGTCGCGCTGTAGATGTGCTGACGATTGACCTTTATAATGCTCTAAATGACAAAACTCAAGCTGAAAATAAAAATGTTTATTTAACTCAAGAGCTATAGAAATGTCATGAAAAGATCAGTGAACTAAATCTTTTAGAAGAAAAGTTGAAAGATCAAGTCATTATAAATCAAATCATCAGCATTGAACGCGAACAAGTCATCGCTGCTCTAAAAGCAGAAAAGGCTCATGTTGAAAAATGGTGCAAATCATCAACAAAGATCTCTGAGATAATAAATGCTCAAACTCCTGAAAGTGATAAAACTGGTCTTGGTTTTTGGACACCTCAGGATGATCCTAAAGAAGAAAGTTCCTCGCTTAAGTTTGGAACTTTTGTCACATCTTTCTTTGACACTTCTTATAATCAATTCTATCCCTGTTCTTCAAATCCCATCTCTGAGGAAAAATCCAAAGACACTATGTCTACGGATAAAGGAAAGTCCATTCTCCTTCCTCAGAAGACAACCAGGAAAGCAAAGCTGAAAATTCCTTCTAAACCTTCAGCTAAGCAATCCTCTAGCTCTGTGATAGAAATTTTTGATCTCTGTCCTCCAAAGCTAAAGGTTGATCTAAAGCCCGTGAGATCTGAAGAAATAAAAATTCCTCCCAGATCTCGTGCAAAAGGCATTCTTGGAGCTGGTCCTGCTCATCTTAAACTTGCAAAATCTTCTACTGATCCTAAAACCATTTTCAAATACAGAAAATGTTATCACTGTGGTTTTACTGATCATATTGCAAGTAAATGTCCAAATACCACCAAAGCTGATAAAACAGCTAAAGTGAAGAAAAACACCACTAAGGTTAAGAAATTAACCAAAGTAAAGATTACCACTGAAGCTGAATCTTCATCAGCTGTGAAGACTGCTGAATCTTCCTTATCCACTAACTCTGAAGGACCCATTGAAAAGTGGGTACCAAACAACGCTTAATCTTCTTTATGTATGCAGGGATCAAAGGGCATCTGGTATCTCGATAGTGGATGTTCTCGTCATATGACTGGACAAAGAGACCTGCTCACTGAATACAAGGAAGAGAAAGGTCCCTCTGTGACCTTTGGTGGAAATGAAAAAGGATTTACCCGAGGGTTTGGTGTCCTCAGCAATGGGACAACTACCTTTCGAAGAGTCGCTTATGTAGATGGACTGAAGCACAATCTTCTAAGCATCAGTCAGCTATGTGATAAAGACTACGAAGTTCGCTTTTCTAAGAAAGCATGTTCAGTGGTAGATGAAAAAGGAAAACTTGCTCTCAGTGGTTATCGCAGAGAAAATGTCTATGTAATACATATGGACTCTACTATCACTGAAAACTTATGTTTTCTCTCTAAGGCCTCTTCTGATGTCAACTGGCTATGGCATAAAAGGCTCTCTCATCTAAAATTCAAAACCCTAAATTCTCTCTCATCTAAGGAACTGGTTTCTGGTCTTCCTCAGCACTCATATGCTAAAGAATCTCTCTGCTCAGCATGTGAAAAAGGAAAACAAACAAAAGCTAGTTTCAAGTCAAAACAAGTTTCCTCAGTGACAAGTCCTCTTCAGCTCTTGCATATGGATCTGTTTGGCCCTGTCAACATCCAATCAATAGCTGGAAAGAAATATACGCTTGTCATTGTAGATGAATATTCTCCCTACACCTGGGTTATCTTTCTTCGCTGTAAGAGTGATACTCCAGAAGAACTAATATCTTTTGTCAAAAAGATGGAAGTGCTGAACAATCTTACTGTTCGTTCAATAAGAAGTGATCATGGAACTGAATTCAAAAACAGTTCCCTGAACAATTTCTTTGAGAACAAGGGAATCTCTCACAACTTCTCTTCAGTAAGAACACCTCAGCAAAATGGAGTCGTTGAAAGAAGAAACAGAACGATCATAGAAGCTGCTAGATCAATGCTCAGCGATTCTCACCTCCCTACTCAATTTTGGGCAGAAGCTGTAAACACTGCATGTTTTACTCAAAACAGATCGCTGATAATAAAGCGGTTTGGGAAGACAGCTTATGAACTTTTTCTTGGAAGAAAGCCTTCTATCAGCTTTCTTCATATCTTTGGTTGTCAGTGCTTTATCTTAAACAACAGAGATCAACTTGGAAAGTTCGACCCAAAAGCAGATGATGGAATATTTCTAGGATATTCCTCCATCTCCAAAGCCTACAGAGTTTTCAACAAGAGAAGACAAACTGTAGAAGAAACAATTCACATCACTTTTGATGAAACTCGCTCAGCGAACTCTAAACCAATCGCTGACAATGAAGAGTTAAATGCTTGGATACTTTCTCACTACAGAGAAACAGAACCCTTCTTCTCAAACCATCAGCATTCTGATCCTTCAGCCGCTGATGATGATCCAAACATTATACATCCTACCGCTGAATCCACCTCATGGGTCTCAGCAGAACCTCTAAACACATTACTACTATCAAATCTGGCTTCGTCTGAAAACCTTTCTAGTGAATCTACTCAACAGTTAATCGCTGATGAACCTCAAACGTCCTCGTCAGTAAACATTCCAATTGTTGATCCAACCTCTGAGTTAAGCAATCATGCTTTTGCTCAGCGATGGACCAAAGATCACCCAATAGATCAAATTCTTGGTGATCTCGAAGCAGGTATTCAGACACGACGAAGCTCAGGTAATATCTGTCTCTTTGTAAATTTTCTCTCTTTAATAGAACCAAAGAAGACTGATGATGCCCTCAGAGATCCAAACTGGGTCAGCGCTATGCAAGAAGAGCTGACTGAGTTCTCTCGAAACAAAGTTTGGAATCTCGTTCCTAGACCATCTGATAAAACTGTAATAGGCACCAAATGGGTGTTTAGAAACAAGTTAGATGAACATGGAACTGTAACCCGCAACAAGGCTCGACTTGTTGCTCAGGGATACAGACAAGAGGAAGGCATAGACTATGATGAAACCTTTGCCCCTGTGGCCAGGCTCGAAGCAATTCGACTATTCTTAGCTTATGCAGTCTATAAAGACTTCATCGTTTATCAAATGGATGTAAAATCAGCATTTCTGAATAGAAAGTTGAATGAAGAAGTCTATGTAGAACAACCACCAGGGTTCTATGACCCTAAGCATCCAAATTATGTTTATAAATTGGATAAGGCTCTCTATGGTCTAAAACAAGCCCCTCGTGCTTGGTATGACACTCTCTCATCTTTTCTTATCTCTGAAAATTTTGAACGTGGCAAAATTGATAATACGTTATTTTTCAGAAAGATAAAAGGTCATATAATTCTTGTACAAATATATGTTGATGACATAATATTTGGTTCTACTAACCCATCTCTGTGTACTCGCTTCGCTGAAAGAATGAAGAAAGAATATAAAATGAGTATGATGGGTGAGCTGACATATTTTCTTGGTCTTCAGATTAAACAATCTGACAAAGGTACTTTTATCTGCCAAAGTAAGTATGTTAAAGATATGCTGAAGAAGTTTGATCTCACACAAACTTCAGCGATGAAAACTCCTATGGCACCACCCCTGACACTTAACAAAGATCCTTTTGGAAAACCTGTTAATGTCACTGCCTATAGAGGAATGATAGGCTCCCTGTTGTATCTCACAGCGAGCCGACCTGATATCATGTACTCTACTTGTTTATGTACACGCTATCAATTTGAACCCAAGGAATCCCATCTGATCGCTGTAAAGCGAATTTTCAGATATCTGAAAGGAACTCATAACCTTGGTCTTTGGTATCCCAAAGACTCAGGGTTCGATTTAACTGGTTATTCTGATAGTGATTTTGCAGGCTGTAAACTTGACAGAAAGAGTACTACTGGTGGATGTCAACTCCTGGGAGGAAAGCTGGTAAGCTGGACAAGCAAGAAGCAAAATTCTGTGTCCACTTCCACAGCTGAAGCTGAATACGTAGCCGCTGGAAGCTGTTGTTCTCAAATCTTGTGGATGAGAAATCAACTATTAGATTATGACCTTCAGCTGTCAAAGATTCCTATCTATTGCGACAGCACTAGTGCTATCGCTATAGCAAATAATCCAGTGCTACATTCAAAAACAAAACACATAGAGATCAGATATCACTTTATCAGAGATCATGTAATGAATGGTGATATTGAACTTCACTTTATCCCTACTGACTTTCAGCTTGCTGATATATTCACCAAACCTCTTGATGAGACAAGGTTCAACTTTCTCATCAGTGAGCTTGGAATGCTGAACCTTGAAGAATAATTCTTCAGCGTTCATGTATTGTGTCAGTAATCAAGAGTTCCCCTTTCATCATTCTCTGATAAATTTTCTGACCCTCAGGTATGATTTCTCAATCCCTACAACTGAATCTTCATTCAGTTAAGATGTTTTTTTTTTAAATATAAACCTTAATCACTGATATTTCTTGTTAGTGATCCTTTAAAAAAAAAATCTATCCCCATCTTTACTATCAGGGATATTTTCAAAAAGAAAATCTTTCGCTGATTTTTTTTCAGTGATCATTTCAAAACGGACAAATGAGTAGTCTCTCTCTTAACTATGACGTCATTTGAACCGACAATCCACGACATGCCTTTTCTGACACGTTCGTCCGTTGCTCTTCTATCCAATCAACTTCGTGGGACGTGTCCATGTCATGATGAGTATTTGTTTTTCCCGTTTGTCTCACACTCTCTCTCTTCTCTCTCTCACGTATAAAAAGAATGTTTTTCCATTCTTATCATTTTTACGCCTTCTGCAAATACTTTCAAAGCAAGAATACTCTCAAGCATTCTAGCAATTCTCAAGCATTTGCATCTTCAACCTCAAAGATCAACAGGTTATTCTTGATCTTCCTCATCTTATTCTGTTCTCAAATCTCATTTATAAAATCATTTTCATTTTTGATTTTATTCTTTAAAAACCATGTTACTTTGATTTTCTCTATTCAAGAATCTTTGGTTTTTTTTCTTCTCGTTCTTAAATATTGTTCTAAGATAAACTGTTTTCCTCTACAAATAGGTTGATTTCCTACGGTTCTTTCCTCAAAATAGAAACTAGCAAATCTTCTTTATTTTGAGACTAAACCTCTTTTCTACTCGTTTATCTACTTTTGATTCAGAATGACTCAATCTGCACTTATCGCCTCAAAGAACGTCAAATTCGAAATTTCTGACTCTGAGCTCCCAAAAAACAACCATCTTGCTTGCCTCGACTTTGATGGTGTCAAGTATCCTCATCTGAAGGAGGCCGCAATGTTTCTGAAGCAATCCTGCATTGCTTACGCTATCACTGTGGATCCAACACCCTCCAAAGCTCTTCTCCAGCAATTCTGGTTCACTGCTGATGAAACCTCTATCACCAACAAAAAGGGTGAACAGGTTCCTGCTATCTCCTTCAGCACTCAACTGGGCTCAGGGATGATGACTGCCCTAGGCCTGAGGAAAGCTCTACGTTTTCCCGACAAACCCAGGAATGGATTCGACGCCTTGCCAACTGACGCTGAACTCATCCAATTCTTGGATGCCATGGAATACGCTTGGGAACCCAAACCAAGAACTACAATTCCCAACAAGAAGCTGACTCTTGTGAAGAAGGCACTGATGCCTTCCCAGCTGAACTACATCTTCTCACACTTCATTCAGTGCATGAGTGGGAAGAGTGGGTCACTGGACCAAGCCAGCAAGGTTCAGGTCCAGATGGCTTACTCAGTGATAGTTGGACGCAACTTCGACTACGCAATAGCTATCTTTGACGACCTAAAGTCAAAGATAGAGAAGACCGAGAGGGATCCCAAAGTTCCCTACGTACGCTTCATCTGTGCGTACCTGAAGTTTCTCTACCCTACCACTTACCCCGCCAACTCGGATGCATCTTTTCCGAAAGTGGGTCAGCGATCCTTGGAAGTCAAGCCGCTCCCCAACGAGGTAAGTATTTCTGAACTTCGCTCCCGTCTCTCTCTCCTCACTTCTTCGTCTTCAGCGGCCACGCAGGAGGTTCCTTCTTCTGCTATCCCTGCCGCTACCCCTTCCAAACGACCATCAACTGGCTCCCTTGGTCCTTCGAAGAAGGCCAAGGTGACCAAGGAGAAAGCTACTTCTAGCTCTATACCTAAGGATGTTTCTCTACAAACTTCCTTGGATGCTTTCGTGGGTCTCTCCTCCACATCCTCAGCTCCAACCACTTCAACAGTGCCAGCAATCTCGGCCGCTGTCACAACAGCAGTAACACAACCTACATCTTCTATCCCCATCTCTAGTCCTCCTATTTCTTTGGTCTCTAACCATCCTTCTATCCCTACTCCTCAGTTTGGACCCATAGGACCTAAACATCATTCTTTTGAGGAATCCTTGCAATTCTACAAAATGTTTGATAATTCAGGTATCCCTATAACCTTAAACACTTCTCCAAACTCACCATATAAGCCTGGTTCTGGAACACTAACTTATCTTTCAGGTCCTAGCTTGGCGACTGTTGACAACAATGTCAACAATCTGAGTGCAAAGGTGGAATCAATGACTGCTTCTCTCAACACCACCACCAACGCTGTTCAATCAGCTGGTGAAGCGCTGAAGACGCTGACTGCCACCTGCGCCTCTAAAGCTGATATCTCTCATATCGCTACTCTTCAAATCGCGATTGTCAAAGTCAGGGAAGAATCCAAGCAGCAGTATGATGACCTATCTGCAAAGATCAACTCCTGCACTGCTACTCTTCAGCAAGTCCTCAACAAGCTGAATGAACCAGCTCCAACTCCCGCTCCTTCATTTACAGATGACGATAGAACCGCTCTATGCGTAGCTGTGGATTTCATTCAACAAGCTATGTCCGACATCCCTGTACTTGAAGATCGGCTCACTGGACTGGAGGCTGAAGTCAGGAAGTTGGTTCACGCAAAACTTTCATCTCCTACTAAAGATCTCTCCCTTGCTGATAATGACAAAGAGGGGGAGAAGACCGCTGAAGAAAATACGGAGGTTGAAGACACTGCTGAACAACTAAAGGAGACTCCCTCTCAGGTTGAGGGGGAGATAGCTGCTGATAAAGCCCCTCCCACCATCGCTGATATAGTCGATGATGAAGAGGAGGAAGAAGACGATGATGAAGATCAAGAGGATGATTCTCATCAAGATGATGATGATGACGATGAAGAAGATCAATCTCTCTAGTGTTCTTCAGCCGCCACATCATCAGCGATAACTTCGAAAAAAGTTATCCAAGCAGGGGGGAGACAAGAGACACCTTCAGGAACCCCTTCCCAAAGCAAAGGTGCATCTGCTGAGGGAACCCTGAAGATGATCTCACTACCTGAGGAGAATCCTTCTCAGGTATGCCTTACTCTTGTTCCTTTTTCCTTTTATAAAAATCCCACCCCTGTTTCTTTCTAGCCGTTATCTCTCTCCTTTCCTAAATAAATCTAACCTTCATTTTTCTGACCAGACAGTTCTCTCCCCTGCTTAAGGGTTCTGAACTACAAATAATTCCAGCTACTATCGCTGAAGAAATAATCCCAATCTCTATCGCTGAGATTGATGAAGAAGAAGAAGAAGATTCCCTGGTCCATCCAGGAAGGCCCTCTCGACCATCTCATTGGTCAGAGGAAGTGGTAAAGAAAAGAGTTGAAATGATCGCTCAACTAGAAAGTCAACGGCTGAAAATCCCTCTTCAAACATCCTTCTCAGAGCTCGACTTCCTCACTGAAGTTGAACGAGAAGAATCTGCCAAAGCTGAGAAACTGATCGCTGAATGCAAACAAGATGCCCAACTCGCTTTAAAGATTCAATCTTCTCAAGTCAAGGACAAAAAGCTGAAAAGCAAACCTGTGGAAGTTCAAGCTGCACTACTGAAAGAAATTGAAGAGGAACGCTCCAAAGAACAAGAGATCAATGATAGGTCTATCGAATGGTGTAAACAGAAGATGGATTATCGTTCTAATCTTCTTCCAATATCAGCCGTGACTATCTCTGGTCGCAAGAAGAAGGATCAACTCTCAGTGACCATGGAGATTACCAGAGAGGATGGAACCCAAAAAGCTATGTACGTATCCAAACTTGAGAGCTTCGGATTTACGGAATGGATAGAGTTCTGGGATGCACTGAAGAAATCCAAATCTACATACAGAGGCTACGTTGAAGGACTTCTTAAAGCCCTCATAAATAGAGTCACTTCTGTACTGAAGCTGCCATCTCCTCTTCCTCCTAAATCTTTGAAACTCAAAAGAAGAATTAGGTCCTCCTCCTCTGAAGACGTCGCCATCATCAGGAATGAAACTTCTATAAAATTTTCAAGAGATGCACTGTTTGGTCCTCCTCCTGATCTTTCAGTTCTGGATTTATCTCTGCCTCCTGGTGGTCCTTTCCAAGCTGGTCAAGTAATTGACAATCCTTATGGAATATTCTTCAGAGATGATGATGAGGAACTCAGATTTCAAAGAATCTCTGAGATTCCTATCTGTCCTCTGAATCATCTCAAGGATCTCTTATGCTTATGGTGTGACTTCTTCCCTGCTGCTGAGAAAATTAAAGAAATTATCAGCCAAGAATCTTTGAAACGAAGACAGAATGGAGAAGAAATACCTGAGTATATGATCAATCCTCCTAAGTCTTCTTGTAGCTGATAGATTAGTTTCCTTTTCTGTAATCTATTAATTATACTTACAGTAGTTAGTTATTCACTTGTACTGGTAATTTTCATTCCTTGTAATTCTCTTCTTGGATTAATGAAATTTCAGTAAAGTACTTAACTCCATCAGTACTGTAAAAGATCCCTCAAAATAGTAATTGGGACATGTATGTTACGAGTCCTGATTATTCCATCATTTTGAATTATAAAGTAATTTTCTTCAGTTAATTTGTCATTATCAAATAGGGGGAGATTGTTGATCCAAACTCTCTCAGTGATTTGATAACGACCCTCATCCATACTTAGTGAAAATTACGTTTTAATATGTATTAGTGTTTCACCATCAGCGATCAGACTGAGTCTGTTCAGTTATCGCTGATAGTCTTTCTTATAAACATTTCTATGTATTAGTGTTTCACTATCAGCGATCAAACTTAGTCTGTTCAGTTATCACTGATAGTTTCTGAAGTAAACAGCCAACGTAATCCCTGAAGACAAGTCTCGCGTCAACATATGTTCATAGCTGAATCAAAGACGAAGCTGCTGAACAAAGAGAAATCTACTAGTGACCTGATGCGGATATCAGTGAAGCAAAGACAACTCTACATATACGCAAAGGAACATGAGGAAAAGCTTCAGCGATAGCTGAATCTCTTTTCTCTGCAAGTAGAAATACTCAGCGATCAATCGATCACAAAGCTTATGCCTCAAGTTTCCTTTTGTCTTATCTTGCACAACCAGTACGATGTGTCAGAACGGACACGTCTCTGCCACAAATCGTACAACAACTCTGTCAACTACACTGTTCATGATACGGCCAAAAACATGTCTCCCAAAGTCAGACTCCCAAAGCCAATCTATGAACGCCACGTGTAAAGTGCCCTGCCATGCATTTAATGCATAGGGTATAAATAGCAAGCTCACCCCTTCATCTGAAGGTGTGCTCAATCCTTGAACTTCATATAGAAACCCTTGTTTTCTATCTCTCTTAATCCCCCATTCTCTGAATTTCTTGTGCAATCATCTTAGTGTTTCTTAAGTTTGTTTAGATTTAGTCTGTCTTAATCTTATTCCGCAACAAACTTGTAAATTGTATTTTGATTTATCAATAAACAATTTATTAAACTTTAATTTCTGTGTTTGTATTCATCCCCCCCCCCTTCTACAAACTTGTTAAGCACCTTCGGGACCAACACAACCAACTTTGTTGCATTGATGCTTTTGAGAGTAGACACACATCATCATCTGGCTTCACATTGGACAAATTGATTGTGTAGAGGTTTTACTTTCGAGTGCCGACCAAGAGTTCTTTCCCGTCTTTAGTCTATATACAACATCTCTTGGCCTTGAAATTAACCTCTAAATCTTTATCACAGAATTGTCCGATGTTGAATAAACTATGTCCTAGTCCTTCAATATAACTCACCTTCTTTATCGTTACGTTCTCTTGAATAACGTCTCCATAGCCAATAACTGGTGAAAATGATCATTCCCAAAACACACAATGCCACAAAATTTCTCTGTATAATTAGACAAAATATCTTTTCTCCCTGTCATATGCTTTGAACAGCATGAATCCAAGTACCACATATGACGGGTCTGCACAAGAGAAATCGAGTAACAACAGGTTTAGGTACCCACTTGTAAATGAGTCATGTCTGGTTAGTCTCAGATTTTGGCACCCAACGAAATTTGGGTCCTCTTTTCTTTCTAAAACCATTTGATCTAGCAGAATGATATATATGATAAAACCAAATCGATTATCAGAAACACTACGATCAACAAAATCATTCCAGCCACAAATAGAAAACTGAATTGTAGAATGAGATAATTGAATCAATTGCTTTATTGTATAAATATTGCATGGGAGTACAAGTTTTTGGTTATTCGAAGCAAATTGATCAACTATATCACTATGTCTATTAGTAGTCCTATTACAATCAGAGACTGAAAATGATTTTGCTGACTCCACTTCTTTAGTGGATTTCTTCTTCCTCCATTCAAGTTTTACTTCTGATCTTTTAAACCTCATATCTGAAACAGAAGATTTATGCTTGTTAGAACTATGAGAATATTGAGTTTGTTTCTTCTTAGACTTACCAGTGTTGCTCCATTTATGTGAGTGATTCTTCTTCTTACCTTTAGCGTAGTAAGCACTTACAGGTACTATGTCACCAACCTTAGTTGATGATTCACCAATTTCAAATACACTTGGAAACTCTTCAGAATGAACAACAAAGTTAGTATGATCTGGAAGTTTTCCATTAAAATCAAACTTATCCAAGCATTCATCAGAACATTCCTCAGAATTCAAGAAATCAATTTCATCAAATAGATTATCATCATATAAAGATTGAGATGCTTTGGAAGATTTTGGGAACATAAATTCATTAAATTCTTTTGAACATTGTTTTTGATATGGCGTTTGTTCAAAATTTGACGGTGTTACTTTGTAAAAGATATCACCAATAAAAGCTTTGCAAGAAGATGCATCTGAATCAATATAGTTGTTCTCACAAACTCTGTCAGATTCTGATTTATCTTCTGTTTTGATAACAGACTTTGAATCAGTGTTCAATGAAACAGTAGAAAACACAACTTTCTCTAACTCAACCAAAATTCTTTCATCTTCTAATGTTTTCTCAAGTTGAGAAATTTTGCGCTCTAAGATGAGAGAAGGAACATAAATTTTCCCTTCAACAGAATTAGCCTCCATCTCTTCAGTAGAATAACTGTTAAAATAATCATTTGAATGAAACGTTGGTTGATCAGAAAGATAACTCTCATTCAGTTTTTCATAATAGAATGGTAGTTGCATTTTGAGTGTGTTTTTTCTGTTCATATCTTCCTTAGCTTCCACCTCTTCAGAAGACTTGGTCCATTTGACTTTCAACTTGGGGTGTTTATCAGCCACTTGTAAAAAATCAAAATTATACAAAGCAGGTTGTTTTGAAATGCCTTTCTTCAAATAATGTGGGTTGTTATACCCAATTCCCCAATAAGCGTTGAAATACGTAAACTCTTTTGGTTTGTTTAGATGAATGGTTTGGTCAGTTTGGCCTCTAGCGTAAAGCTTTGCTTCCAAACCACTTATCTTTGCTTCAAAGACTTGTTTACAGATTTTAAATGAACTTAGAGGTTGCTTCAGATATTTGATTTTCAAGAAAAGTCTTACGTTTTTCAAAATTATTGACGTCATTGTTCAAAGAATCAATCAACATTGTTTTCACATCAATATCCTTGTTGAGATTAAATATTGTTTGACGCTTTTTCTCAACAAGCCTTTTTCCTTTTTAAGCTTTAACTGTAGATCTTGAAGCTCAACCATCATGGATTCCATCTTTTTAAGAAAATCATATTCAGATAAGTCATTTACCTCATCGGATGTGTCATCATCATATTCATCATAGGTAACTTTCTTGCCCATGAGACACATGTGAGCAACCTCATCCTTGTCTATCTCTGATCTGTAAGATCAAGCCAATGATCATCTTCCGCCATTAATGCTTTCCCAGCCTCCTTCTGCTTAGCAAGCAACATCTTATTCTTGTAATAATCGGAGTTGTGCACTTTTGGCTTTCGGCAGTCTTTGGCATAATGACTAATTTTGCCATAGTTATAGCATTTCACTGGCTCATCTGTCTTCTTCTCATCATACCAGTTGATATACCTCTTTTCCTCAGGCTTTCTGTCATCAAAATTCCTTTCTTCATATCTCTTCTTTCCTTCCACTCATTCCATGTGCTCGTAGTTTCGAGACCCAAATGAGTACCTTTGGCTGTTTGATCCTGGCTTCTTGTAGAATTTCTTTTGGAATTCCCTGGTCAGTAGAATCATAGCTTGTTTCAAACTCTCACCATCATCTGAATCCAAAAATTCACTTTCACTTTCTTCAGAATCAGAACCAACAATCTTCTTCTTCTTTTTCTCTTTCTTCTTCTTTTTCCTTTCCACAACCAAAGATACTGGATCAGACACTTGTTTCTCAGTCTTTTCTTTTCTTCTCTCATCTCTTCCACTTCTTCCTCATTCTGTCTAAGTGTCTCATATACCTCATGAACTGGGATGTGATTGAGATCCTTCATTTGTTTCATCTGATGAGTGAATTTCTTCCATTCAAGTTGTAAGATGCTGAGGAACTTGAAATTATTCTCTATCTGCTTTTTCTTAACCTTGTTCTTTGCCAGCTCATTAAACAAAGATACAAACCTGTCATAAGTAGCTTCCAAGCTCTCTCCCTCCTTAGCTTTAAATTCTTCATAATTGTTGATACAGTTTGCTACTTTCATATGATTTCCAATTTTAGAACCCATCATCATCTTTTCAAGCTGATCCCACATCTTCTTGGTTGTAGCTTTATAGGTGTCAATCTTAATGTAGATGTCGTTCGGGATGCTTTGGAGTAGGAGAGATCTTGCTTGCATGTCAACTTTCATTGTCTTTTGCTCTCTAGGTTCATCACCATCTTCGTTGTCAGAAGAATCATCATCTGGAACCTCCACTGTAATTGGCTTCATCACACCTTCATCAATTGATTGTTTTATATATTCACCATTATCATGATGATCAATGAAATCTAAAAAAACTATCTTTCCATTGTTCGTATTCTTCCTTGAACAGTACAGGTGGCTTGACATTAGTGTCAATAGACAACGCATCCTTGGGAGTCATCTTGAAATCACTTGCTTTGAACATTTACAAAAATCAAAAACTTTTCTCAAAATCTGAAACTTGTCAAAAATTGACTAAGTATAGAAGTCTCAGGCCAAAGGAACACAAACTTGTCGCAAAGAACACTAAAGCCAAACTTGTCGCAAAGAACTATGAGTGAACAGAAGCTTGTCGTAAAGCACTGGACACGAGAAGTAGCAACTCGTAAGCCAAAGCAACCGAGAAATGGATTTATCGCAAACCGCAGTACATGAGTTCTATGCTACTCGTAAGTCAAAGAACAAAAGTTATAGACTTAGAAAAATTCAAGGGATATAAGAACTAGTTTGTAGCAAGCAAAGATACACGAGTTCTTAGCTTATCGTACGCCAAAGTATACGAGATCTGGACTTGGAAAAATTCAAAGGTTATAGAAACTAGCTTGTCGTATGTCGAAGGACCTGAAAAGTTTAGTAACAGTAACATGTCGCAATGGGAAGCTTGCGTCAAGTTTCTTGTCGTACAAAGCGATGTGCGAGTTCTTCACTTGTCGCAGCCTTCGATGTGCGTCAAGTGTACTTGTCGTGTGTCGAACTTTGCGAGTTCTAAGATTTTCGTAATCAACTAGATACGAGTTCCACACTTACAAAAATCGCCAAAAACGCCAAACCCTTCTACACCATGCGACAATCATGAAGAATCTTGCGAGTTTCTTATGAATCTTGCGAGTTCTTCAACAAGTCAAGTCTGAGAACACTTTTTCAGACATAATCCAATCAATACTCCGAATTAGCTTCTGAAAATTTGCATATTGATCCACAACAAGATTCTGAACACAATCCTAGTTGATCATTTCAACTAAAAATCAATCTACAACAAATTTCGATCCAAGAACAGTATATCCAATCTTTTCGAACAAGATTCACAAAAACTCCAAAATTCACACAAAATTGTTGTGAAGTGGGCTATACAATTCAAACAAGACACATTGTACTATATAAACTGAGTACAATGCAATCAAATTCAGATAAAAAACTTCACAAAATGACAAAATTCGATCCTTGGCAGTGAAAAAGCTTGCGACTTCTTCAATCTTTCCAAAATCTCCAAATTTGATCCCAATTTCTAATTTATGTCTGCTCTGATACCAATTGATAGTCCCAATTATGCAAGTAATAACAAGATTAACAATCATAATTCACAAATCTCACTTGTCATTGATGTTTAAATCGATTACAAGCTTTCTCTCAATACACTCTCTATCTACAATGTGTACAATGAATGTTCTCAATTAAGTGCCACCTAAGTTCTACATAAGTTCTTACCACAAGATTACAAAACAAAAACTATTTATACCTACTACAAATATAAAAGGAAATTTAAACACTAAAGATTTGACCTTTACATAAACTGACCTTGACTTTGACTTTCCATTCCAAGTAAGTTGACTTTGACTTTAGGTCTTGAGGCTTTGACTTAAAGCTTTGACTTTCAACCTTGATGATATTGGATACAACATTATTTGATCTAACAGTTGTGTCTTTAAAACTGGCTATGCTGGTATAGATCTCATTTGTCATACCCTATTGTAAGAATGACTTAGGCAACTGATCACCTTCCAGCCTATTCAACTCTTTCGTTGTAAACTTAGACTTCGGTTTTGGAACAATCTGATTTGGTGTTCCATCAGGAGGTATAGTAGGAGCCTCCATATCTGGCCACTTCTTTAGACCAAAGAATCTTTTATCTCTTCACAATGATCATGTCTTTCTATAAAGTCCAAAAATCTATTTTTCCATTAAGGAAAGTCACCCCTGAAGAGTATTGGTGGTTTAGTGTCAGTACCAATTGCCAAAGCATCCTTTGAAGACATTGTTACAAGACTTTAATGATAGTGAAATACAGAGAATTGATGTTATCCAAAAACTCAAACTTATAAAGTCAACCAAAAAAAGTTAAAGTCAATTGATCAACATTGTCGCACAAAGCTAGAATGTCGCACAACCAAGAATATACCCAGTCAAATCAAGTCAACAAGACAAAATGTCGCACACTCTTCGTGCGATATTCTCCAGACGTCGCACATTCTTTATGCGCGATGTTACTATTCACTAGAAGTATTGTGCGATATCTTCAAATGTCGCACACTTGATGGGTGATATTTACCAAATGTCGGTCAAGGCACGTGTGATATATCTTTAACACTAAGGACGTTGATTAAAACTTATACGATATCTTCAAAATGTCGAACAGTCTTTGAGAGACATTTCTGAAGATGAACCATGCGATATTTTTGAAGATGTACTGAGTGACATTTTTGAAGTTCTTCAATCTGATCACAAAATCAAACTCAAAATTCCACCAAAATCTCTCTGGTTTTGATATGTTGGTCGAATCACTATTAGAACCAACTTTGTTAATTGTATATTTAGTGTTTATTGGTCTACGACCCATGAGTCTTGTCTAGGTGTCCTTTAGGGTTTTTGTCTTGTATATATAGAGGGTTAACCCTCATGTTTTATACATATAAAAAGAGTACTAGTTATACTAATATGGTATCAAAGCCCTAATGGAACCCTAATCATTGCCGCCATCGGAACCCTAGCCATCGTTGCCGGAACTCGCCGAAACCCTAGCCGCCATCGTCGAAACCCTACCTACCTCTGTCCAGATCTGCTTTCCCTATCCAGATCTGCCGCCGCTGTCCTGCTGCCGCTGTCCCGATCCAGATCTGCTGTCCAGAACCTCATCCTTGTCCAAAACTGCCGCTGCCTTTGTCTTCCAGATCTACCGCTGCCTTTGCCTTCCAGATCTGCCGCTGCCGCCACCGTCCAGATTAACCACCGTTGTCCAGATCTGATCTCCGTCGCCGGAATTTGTCTCCGGCCACCATCTGTAGTATTTTTCAGTCCCGAACCATCTGAGGTATTCTTTTACCATACTCTCTTGCCCCTCTTTAATCCTCAGTTTGATTTAAACCTGTAATTGTCCAATGGGAGACGAAAAGAAGACTGAATCTGCTCCAGGGAGTCAAATTTCTCCTGGTATAATCAACTTTGCTTCGGTTTTACGCATTCCTGTGAAACTCGACTCTAGTCATTGGAGTTCTTGGAGTCTATACGTTCAGAAAGGTCTTGCAAGCGTAGACAAATCAGATCATCTGACTAAACAGCCTCCTGATCCGACTCTCCGAAAATGGTATATTGATGACAGTGGAATTCAGATGGCCTTGTGGAGTGCTATGGAACCACAAATACTTACCATTGCTCAAAACTTTACCACTGTGAAAGAAATGTGGGATCATCTTTTCTCATCCTTCTCAGCAAAGGAATCTCTATCTCATGCATATTCTGTGGTCCAAGCCTATAGCAGAGCCGAGCAAGGTGACTCTTCATTCATCGACTATTTTACCCGATTCTCAAAACTTCGGGATGAACTACGGACCATGTTTCCACCCACTACTGATTTGAAGATTCAGGAGGAGCGGAACGACAAGATGGATGTAATGATGTTTATTGCTGGTCTATCACCTAAATACTATAATGTTCGCCCCTTATTGTTGAGCAACCCTACCGCTACATCCTCTGTTGCATCCACGTATCATCTGTTACGGGAAATGTATGGTCCGGATGCAATCACTACTGACACATATGCCATGCATACTTCTACTGGTAGGGGTACTGGCCGAGGTTCTTTTAACACCCTTAAATCTGAAGATAGCAACATATAAAAATTTTCTAAATACGTCAATAAATACTTCGAACTACAACATAAATTGAGAATCTGCTTCAACGCTCACGCTCATCCTATACATACACTCTATGAAAAGGACGGGTGTTACTAAACCCAATAACAGTTACTAACTCCAACCTACGGAAGACTTCACCGACTACTCACTCTTGCAAGGCTAAGGCTCGACTCTTTAAAGCACTGCTAGAACCGAACCCCCGAAAGGAACCTGATGCACATGCCGACAAATAAAAAGGTTAGGCTTAACGCCTAGTGAGCTCAAGAGTTTTAACATGAATGAATATATCTTTAAAAGAAAGGAATTCAGTTTAAGGCAAGATCCTTCGAAATATTATACTTCACAACGGAAACGACACATTTTCCCATAATATACACTTTTAAAGACAATGCTCCCAAACACCCATTTCTTATAAAACGATGCAACCCGTAACTCGCCCATAACGGGGTCATAGTTCGATACTCAAATGTGCTCAAATGTAAATAATACTTCATAGCCCCAAAACACCCAAAACTCGAGTGGAACATATTACTCGACCCTTAAATAACGGAAGACAATCCATATAAATGTAATAGCCATTAAAACATGGAACTGAAACTTCAAACTCACGCGACCATAAAAGGGAATGAAATCCAAATAGTAAAACATGGACAATTAAATATCCAAAATACAGCGGGCCAACGATGGGGATACCCGTATCCGTTGAGAGCGGAGGAACACAAAAGTATGCCACTCAACAACGTTGATCGTACGACACTTCACGACACGCAAGCCCAAGTGTCCCTACCACCTCTTAACAAGTTTCACCCAAAGAGATAGCTGACCTTAGCGAACAACACCAGAATTACCGCCAAAGGCTCGGCACACAGGGGATACAACGAAGGCATTGCCCCACATGGCGAAGGTCCCAACGCCCATCAGAGGACTACCCATAGTCATAATAGCTCAACCAGAACTCAACCACTCTTAGTGCCTACTCGAAAAGACAAGGTCATAAACCATGAGTCCCGGAGTCCAACCCCGTACCACCCAATTGACCATCAAATAAGACTGACTTATGTGCCTATGGATCCAATGCAACACAGTCTACAATTACACGACTACTCATGAATGACTAAAGCACTCGAGTCTGTAATTAATATAAATATGCAATAAAATGCAGTAAGAGGTATATCGAACCTGGGCTCCTCAAAGAACCATTAAAACTGGGACAAATGTCCACGATGCTCGTTTAAGTCAAAACCGAGTTTAAATGCTCAAAATCCCATTTGACCAACAAATAACTTTTCACAACGTATTTAAACAACGTCGATGCAGACACATACTTCAAGGATGTGATTAACCCAAAATCTACACGTATCGGGACCAAAGGTTTTCTAAAGGGTTTATGAACACAATAACCCAAAATGCTTATGACATGAAATAGACCTCGTTTGTACTAAATCACCAAGATGCATAAGTTATGAAATGGACTCTATTTATACAAAATTGCTAAGAACCCAAATGTGAGCATTTTATGGAATTAAACAACCCAAAATCACCAGATATGAAAACTTATCAAAATACTCATACTTGACAAATAACCAAATAAAACATATTTTACTTTCAAATACTCAAAACTTATCAGCAGTTAACCATTTTATGTAAAACACTTTAAAACAAACATTTTGGCATGTACACCATTTTCACAAATCAACTTGAACTCACCTTGCTAGATTTAGGCTAAATCTAGGTTTCACCCAACGAGCTCTTTTGAAGGACGCTTGAATCCTCAAGCCGAGAACTTCCAAAACCTAGATCCAAACATTCCAAACCATACATAACCATAATCAACAACATAGAAACATTCCCCAACATTAAAAACCAAAATCCCAAAACGAGATCAAAACCCTAGTTTCTCCAAAACTAACAAATCCGAGATCTGATAATCCAAACACTAGGAAAACATCCAAAGAACATTTATAATCTTAAATCAAGGAAGCTTACCATTAAAGATGACGAGACTTTCCGAAGACACCCAATCCAACTCTTCAACCCGAGCTCCCACACTTTGAACATGACGAGGAAGATGAAGATGGAGGTTTTGTGGGTTATCATCCCAACTAGTTAGATGAAGAAGGTTTATGTGGTTTGAGGAGGGAAAACCCTCAAAATAGGTAAGGGTTCGACATTTGAGGTTTGGGAGAGAAAAGGGAAGAAGTTTTAGGTTTGGGATTGAGAGGAATGAGGCTAATGGCTGAAAAATCGGCTTTTAGCTCCACAGTGCGTCACGCGGGTTATGCTGCGACCTTAAGTCACGGCATAAGTCGCCCGTTTCCCCAAAACTCACTTCTAGTGAGTTACGCGACTTGTTCCGCGACCCCAAGTCGCGCCACAACTCGCGGCAGCCCAATTCTCGGTTTTCTCGCATCTTCTAACCTCATTCGATCCTCGATGATTCCATAGCAAAACTCATCTGATTTCCCAACACCTTTACTTCCCAAAAGCCAAAAGACTCCCGAACTATCACTGAAGGAAGTCTCCAAATTCCGGGTGTTATAGTTCTCATGTGTTTCCAAAGAAGGGTATTGGCCGTGGAAGTGGTATTCAGTGTAACTATTGCAAGGAATTCGGACACACGAAGTGGAATTGTCCGAATCGTCCTCCTGGATCTCAACCACCTCCTCGTCCCAAAGCTTGAATTGCCACTACTGGTGAGCTTGCGAAACAAACTCCAGCCTACACTCTTAATGAGGAGGACTATCACCGACTCCAGCAACTCCTAGTCTCCCAGTCGATCTCCCCTACTGCGCACGCTAACTCGACCAATTCAGGTACGTTTTCCAGTCTTGATTCATCTTAGGTTATTGATTCTGGAGCTACTCATCACATGACTGGGAATCAAGGTATCCTTTCTAGCCTACATAAAGCTTTTCATCCACCCATTCCTATTGCTGATGGATCTTCATGCCCAGTTCAGGGCATTGGATCCATTAACAATTCGACAAACCTACGCCTCTCCTCTATTTTTTTGTTCCTAACTTTCCTGATAATCTTTGTTCAGTAAGTCAAATTACAAAACAAAATAACTGCTCTGTAAGCTTTTTTCCTACTCACTCTATTTTTCAGGAACTAGGGACGAACCGACTGATTGGCACAGGATTTGAATTAAGATGTCTCTACCGTTTATCCTTACCTCCACGTCCTACAGAAAACATATGTGATTCTAGTATAAGGGAGGCTCACTGCCGGCTAGGCCATCCCTCTGCAGCAGTTCTGAGACAACTGAGACCGGACTTTCCACTTTCGTCTATTAATTTTCATTGTGAGTCATGTCAGCTTGGTAAACACACCAGACGCCCCTACCCCCCTAGAGTGTCTAGTAGAGTCAGTTTTTTTTTTGAACTTGTGCATTCCGATGTATGGGGTCCTTGCCCTACAACGTCCACTTTGAGTTTTCAATACTTTATTATTTTTATTGATGATTATTCTCGTGCTACTTGGGTTTATTTATTAAAATCTCGTTGTGAGTGTTAATCAATAAAATCCCAATCAATCAAGCAAATTACTCAAGATTAAGCAATAAAGATCAAGAACTAGAGAGAGAAAGTCTAGAGAGAGAAAGTAGATATTAAATTCCAATCACATGTCTCTGAATATTACAATGCAATGCTCTAGACGTTATTACATGATTACAAGACATACCCTATATATACTACCTATCTAATACAAGACTTAATGACAAAGTAAACAAAACTAGCTTTGACTTTTCTAATACAAAGACTATGTTGACTTTTACATCTTTGACTTCCACATTAAATCTTGGATACGATATTTGGACTTAACAATCGCCCCCTTTGTATTCAAGATTTAATAAAAAAATTGATACAAATCTTCAGCTCATGATTCTTCAGCTTTTGTCTCTTTATCTTTGAACTTTGACGCTTTCACAGACTTCATTCTTTCAGCTTTTGAAGAATCTCGGAAAGTCTTTTTCTCTTTGTAGCTTTGTAAGTCAACATGCCTTGAACAGGAAACTTAATACTTGGAACTTTTTTTGAAACATTGACTTGGAAACATAATTCTTGAATCTTTTGAAACTTTGAAACTTCTTTCATTTCAGAGAAATATTTCAAAACTGTATCTTCATCACTTTGATCTCTTGACAGTCTTCAGAAAAACATCTTTAACAGATCATCTTGATTTAACTTTTTTTACAACCTTTCATCAGAATCTTTAGAAACAACGGAAGCATTTTGAACTTTTGACAATTCAGCTTTGAAATTGATCTTTGTAAAATTCTCCCCCTTTTTGATGATTGAGAGCATCATAATCATCAAAATTTCTTCAATTTCAGCACAGACTTTGATTTCCCCCTTTGTGATCAAAAACAATCTCCTCTTTGACAGTTGGCGCGCTTTGATCTGAGAGCCGTCAATTCATGAAAGATATATATCCAAATCTTTTCAAATTCAGACATATTGAACATGGTAACCCTGAATCAAAAAATGAAACAGTTAGAAGTACCTGTCAGTAACACGGAGTCACTGTGTACAACGAATGTACAATTTAAGGAGTTGGTTTGATGTTGACTCCCCAAGACTTCCATTCAATCATTGAAAAACACAAGGTAATTCTATGAATGTTCTGACAGAAAAACAAATTCTCTGTGTGCTCGTGCTTGTGTTTGAAAGAATTAGCACAATGATTGTGTTTCATAAGGCTCGAAGTATGTAAATCACTGAGACAGCAATGATTGTACATGGACTCAATGTGCATGATAAAGGGTCGAAGGTGGGGCAACTTTCCTTCTTTTTCAATATTAGTATCTTCCAAGAGAAGAACCAATAGATTATGTGTTGCTTCCCCAGAAAATGTGAAACATTCTCTTTTTAAGAAAAGAATGAGTAGCTTGTGGGGTTAATGCAAGAGATGGCATGGGCTATTTGCCTATTTCAATGATGGTCACCAAAGAAATGTGAACCAATCAGTAATGTGGCTGACCGGCTCAGAAAGATGTTTGGTGTAGAGTTCTGATATTCTTTTAACTCTAATCTCACACCCTCTTTCTTTTAAACATATAAGCTCACATCTAACCAATCTCTCATTTCCATTTTACCTAAGCTCACTCCCACACTCAATTCTTTTAGAACCCTCTCCCCTCAATCACTCAAAGGATTTCTTCCGGGGTAGGAAACACTGGTTATCGTGAATCCATGGAAGATCTATTAAGTACTCACACTGAATCCCATGCTCCTAAAAGTACATGCTGGTTAATGATTTTCTTGAAATGAAAAGCACAAGAAATCATATATCAGTGTATGTATGCTCATTTAAAAATATGAATGAAATTTGAGCATTTGATCGTTGAAGATTTCTCAAAACAAAGATATTGAATGAATGAAATCAAATCAAGAGAATTGTTTTGATAATCTGACAATGTATAAATCATATCAAATCAAATGATTAGGGTATCAAAGAATTGGATGGTTTGTTTATATGAACGAATATAAACAATTTAACAATAGAGGTACAAATATGAAAAAGATGAATGATGCTCAACAACTTTGAAAGCAAATGGTGGTATTACCATCGAAAAATTGGTTCTTTTAGAGACATGGCAATAACAAATTCAAATAAAATACTGAACCGATGTGTGTGAATACTTTACAGTATATGGAAAAGACAATACACGAGTATTGATCTTTGGAAACACACGTTCAGTTAAACATTAAGCTCAAAATTTGAAAAACATTTAAAAGCACACTTCTAAATTCATGAAATCTTTTGAGAATCAGAAGTGATTTGAACATTTAAAAAAACTGTTTTTCATGCTTGAAAGTTGTTCTTCTTTCAAACAATCAGAGATCTAGGATCAGAAGATATTTACCTTTTTAAGCTCCCCCTCAAATCATGATAGAATGATTTATATCTTTTAAGCTCCCCCTGGATATTAGCATAATATCCTTCTCTGATCATTGAAAAACGGGTCCTGATCTGTCATGTGATCAGAATCCATCACCTGTACTCCCCCTATAATTTATGCATTAGTATATATATCAATTAAAACTAGATTGAGATCCACAACTCCTTCTGGAATGCGGTCCGTCATATCAGGAAAATCTATCAATGAAAAGTCTAGGATAGAGATCCATAATTCCTTCTGGAATGTAGTCCATCATATCTCTCTATTGCAGAAAGGGTGTACTCCCCCTTGAAGATTGATGTCCTCATTTGAGTCTTGGAATACGATATCTTATGATATCACGGGAGTAGAGGGCTTTAATCCTTTGAAGTCCGGGTCCTAAGCTGATGTGCTTAGAAGCCATAATCTTGACATTGAGGTGCGGGTTTTGAACTGCTGTGTTCAAAAGCCATAATCTTCTTACTCCCCCTTGACATGAGGTGCCTGCAACAAAGAATCATTTTTCTTCTTAGGTACCAATTGGTATTTGGGTCCAGAAATGTTAGTTGCAGTTTGTGTAGGGGTAACAGAGTAAGAACCATACCAGTAATGATCACTGGTCTTGTGGATATGATCATGTGTACAACAGTAAGAACAATAAAATTTATTACCTGAAAACCTGAGTAATTGGTCTCTTGAGTATATGAGGTCAGGTTTACCTTTATGCTATTTGTTCTTCTATGCTTTGTGAGCATGTACACATGATATCTTCTTTTTCAGCTCATCTTTCTTGTCATCTTTGTCTGATTTCTTCATCCAGACCAGATTCTCTTTCTTGTAACTTCTTCTCCTTGGATATGTATCTGAACCATCTATATATTCATTAAAGAAGATGTTAGATCGACGAATCTGATTAAAGGATTTAACTGACCTTTGTGAAGAGATAGATTTCTGATTTGAACTTGAGGCAGACTTTTCAAGTTCTTTGATCTTTCATGCAAAGATGTCTCTTTCTTTCACAAGTTGATCAATCTTCTTTGAGAACTCATACTTCGTCTTTTGCTCTTTCAGCGCAGAAGCAGACAGTTCAGACAACTTGGAAGTCAGCCTTTTGATTTCAGCTTCAAATATAGATCTTTCTTCTTCAAACCCTTTTTCTGAGTCTTTTCTCTGGCCGGATAACTCTTTAAAGAATCCCACATTTTTCTGCTCTATGGCCTTCTTTTCTTTATCAAACTTCTCTCTTTCCAAAATCAGAACATTCTCAAAATCTGAAATTTGTTGAGAAAGTTTGATGCATTTAAGCTCCACTGACTTCTTCTCTTCATAACACTTCTTTGAGAAATCTGAGAATTTATTTGAAAAACTTTTCTTTTCTTTTTCAAAATCAGCTTTATTTTCAGCAAGCTGTTGATCTAAGCCAAATATATTCTTTTTAAGTTCAGCATTCTCAGATTCCAATCCCTTCATCTTCTCTTTGAAAGCCTTCAACTTGTTTTGAAGCTCAACTAATTCTGCTTGTAGCTGAGGTGATTTCTGTTCAGTTGGCTTCAGTTGGCTTTGTAGAGTTATAATTTCTTTTTCTTTCTCTTTTATCTCTTTTTCCTTCTCATAGATGATATCTGAAAATTTAGAAAGATTATTAGTACACTGTATACATTCAGGAGTTTTAACACAATTGAACAATTTAAGTTGCAACTCCTGAATCCTTCTGAGATATTCTGAATTTTTTATTTTCAGATCATTTCGTTCAGCTTCAATAACAGATATCTCAGATTTATACAAAATTGACATTTTGAAAGAGTAATCAGCTTGATGTGAATGACCGTTCCAAACTATATAATAGAAAATCAAAAATCAGATTGAATTGAAATATTTCGTAAAAATTGAAAATTTGAAAAACACTTGAAATGACACAAAGTTAAAAAAAATCCATATATGACAAAAAAAATTCCAGACTCTGTTTTTTTTTTTTAGGCACAAAGTATAGATCTCGGAATCAGTGGGATACGCAAAGTAAAGTTATCATAACACGCTGGAAATGCAAAGTAGGTTTGCGTAAGTGTCTTGATGCGCAAAGTGAACTTTGCGTACGCCGAAGGATGCGCAAATGTGCGCTTTGCGTACACCAAAGGATGCGCAAAAGTGAGCTTTGCGTACGCAACGTGATACGCAAAGTAGGTTTGCGTAATGGGCTTGATGCGCAAGATGAGGTTTGCGTAATAGGTTGGTTGTGCAAACTGAGCTTTGCGTAACAGCCTTGAAACGCAAATGAAACTTGAAGCCTAAAAACCGAAAATCTTGCACAAACCGTATGAATCTTGCGCAAATGACTATGAATCTTGCGCAAAGTGTATGAACTTGCGCAAACCGAGTTCTTTGGCTGAATCTTTCTCAAATCGAATCAAACCTGCAAATTTGATCTCGAGAATATATCAGAATCATCGAAAAACACATCGAAACACAAATTTGCTATCAACAAATTGAACAATTTCATTCAAGAACAGAGGTCGAACAAGTTTTCAAGAAAACTTCAAAAAATCAAGAATTGACAATGAATTTGAACGAATTTCAGAATAGAATCAAAACAAGAATGAATCACCATCATAAATCGAACTCAATGATTCCATTTCCTTGCACTAAAAACGATTTTACCAACAAAAATCAGATTGAACAGTGAAGAACTCGTTTTCTTGAAAAACTTTCGAAAAATTCAAAATTTCGATCCAAAACACACATATTTCAATTCAAATCATGATCAAATCATTCCTAAAAAGTTTGGTTCAGCTCTAATACCAATTGTTAATCAATAAAATCCCAATCAGTCAAGCAAATTACTCAAGATTAAGCAATAAAAATCAAGAACTAGAGAGAGAAAGTCTAGAGAGAGAAAGTAGATATTAAATTCCAATCGCATGTCTCTGAATATTACAATGCAATGCTCTAGACGTTATTACATGATTACAAGACATACCCTATATATACTACCTATCTAATACAAGACTTAATGACAAAGTAAACAAAACTAGCTTTGACTTTTCTAATACAAAGACTATGTTGACTTTTACATCTTTGACTTTTCACATTAAATCTTGGATACAATATTTGGACTTAACAGTGAGGTATTTACCATTTTTCGCGAATTTCATTCATATATTCAAACCCAATTTAACTCATCAATCAAAACTTTACGATCCGATAATGCAAAGGAATACTTCTCTACTGACTTCTCTTCGTATTTGAAAACACACGGCATTGTTCATGAATCTTCGTGCGTATATACATCCCAAAAAAATGGTGTTACTGAATGCAAGAATCGCCATTTGTTGGATGTTGCTCGAACAATCATGTTTCAATCCCGTGTCCCTAAACGATTCTGGGGGGACGCGATTCTTACTGTCGCGTATCTGATTAACCGCATGCCTACACCTGTCCTTCATGGTAAATCCACCTTTTCTGTACTCTTTCCTAACGGAACTCCCTTTCGTCTTGCACCCAAAATTTTTGGATGCGTAGCCTATGTTCATGATCATCGTCCAAAACTCACTAAACTTGATCCACGAGCCATTCGTTGTGTCTTTCTTGGTTACTCACGAGTCCAGAAAGGGTATCGTTGTTATAGTCCATCTCTTCACCGCTACTTTACTAGTGCCGATGTCACCTTCCATGAGTCCTGCTCTTACTTCCTCGAACATTCCCATCCCATTTCCGATCCGTTCCTTGGTCTTGACATACTCGACTCTCACCTTATTCCCACTTTTCCTGTGTCTGTTGTACCCTTTGTTCCTCCGGTCTCAGACGCTTCGACTCCTGCTACCACGGACCTACCGGCAGCACCTCCGCCGTTACTTTTCACATATGCTCGACGACATAAGGATCAAACAACAGAGCCTCTTAATTCGCAACCGAACCATGACTCTGGTCCATCCTCAGTTCCACTTCCCACAAATGAGCCTGACACACCGTTACCAGATACACCCTTACCAACAACAACCATACCTAATACCACCTTTCCTACACCTGATCCTTCTATCTATGATCCTCCTGGAGCACCATTTCCCGATATACCTATTGTCTTTCGCAAAGAACCTCGACACTACACCCGTTATCCTATCCAGAATTATGTTGCCTACTCTCACCTATCCCCCAAGTCTAAAGCCTATACCAACACCCTGGATTCCTACCTAATTCCTAGATATGTGACGACTGCTCTAGCTCACCCAGGATGGCGACAGGCTATGGAAGACTGTTAGTGTATTATTGTATCTAAGATTTAATAGGAAAAGTCAAGTCAAGATTAGTCAACAAAGTCAAAGTCTGTTTAGTCAAATATGAGGTTACTTAGGTGTTAAGTTTGTCTTGTATAGACTTGTGGTATAAATACCTTATGCCTTGTAAGAGTTCATTGTATGCTTTAACATTGTCAGATATATGATTGGAACTTTCTCTCTCTACTCTCTCTCTCTAGAATTAACATTGTCAAATCTTGTTTAGATTGAGATTGCTTGATTGTATCTGGGAGTACAATATCAATTGGTATCAAAGCAAACCAATCCAATCAGAAGGATCATTACATCAAAATTTGATTCAATTTTTCGAAATCTTGATTTTTCAAAAAATTCGTTTTCTTGACACTGTTTGATCCACGTTTTTCATGTTTTTGTACAATTAAATCAAGAAATTGATTTGATTGTGAACGTTTTATCATAAGGATCAACTTTCATTCTGATCATATTGTCAAATTCAAACATTAGATTGATCAATTTGATCAAATTGTATTTTTCGAAAAAGTTGAACACGAGCACTGTTTCTTGAATTAATTTGTTGATTTTTGAGGTTTTAATGGAAATCTTGTGGTAGATTTGTGTTCTAATTGATAATTCGATCATATTGGTGCAAGTTCATGTTTAAATTTTCAGGTTTAAGTCGATTTGGACTGATTTTGTGAACGAACTGTCAAAACGCGCTAGATTCAGAAAATGTGCAAGTTCATCCTGAGAACGCGCAAGTTTCAAGCTGAAGAACGCGCAAGCAAAGCCTGCGAGTTCACCATCAAACGCGCAAGTCAAAGGATTTGATGTTTGGCTAGAACGCGCAAGTGTCTAAAGAACGCGTAAGCAACACGTGCGAGTTTGGGTAAAACGCGCAGATAGAGACAAGCGAGTTTGATAAACGCGCAAGTCAAAGCCTGCGAGTTTGATCGAAACGAGCTAGAGAGACGTGTGAGTTTGATCGAAACGCGCTAGAGAAGCGTGCGAGTTTAAGCGTAACGCACTAAAAACAGTGTTCTGCGAGTTGTTTGATCTGCGAGTTTGTTCAAAACAGTGATTAGCGAGTTCCAGTGTCTTGCGAGTTTCATCGTCATGCGAGTTTGAGCAAACGCACTACTATTGGCCTGCGAGTTCTAGAAACGCGCACGTTACCATTTGCGAGTTTCAACGTGAACAGTGACTAGTGTGTACAGTGTCGTGCGAGTTTCAAGACTTAGATTTTTTTTGAAAATTAAATTTTTTGTGTGATCCAAGTTTGCGGAGGGGGACATATTTTGATTGTGGTCATAATTTGCTGATTTTTGACGATCATTTTTTTAAGCTAATCTGACAAGATGCCTACTACAGACGAGAGAGGAAATGTTGTTTTATCTGCAAGAGATATGGCTGTTTTGTACATGCCGGAAATACCAAAGATAGAAGTTGAACGAGATCAACTGAAAAATCAGAATTCAAAGCTTCTAAAACAAATTCAGGAGTTGAAATTAAATTTGTCAAATTCTGATAAAACTCCTGTTTGTGCAAAATGTGTTAATAATTCTCAATCTGATTTTGCAGGCCTCATCAGAGCAAGTGAGAATGAAATTGAAATAAAAGAAAAAATCATAGGAGTAAAAGAGAAAATAATTTTACAAAAAGAGAGAAAGATAAGCAATCTCCAAAGCCAACTGAAGACGACTGAACAGAAATCATCAGAATTGCAAGATGAATCAGTCAAGCTTCAAAACAAGTTTAAGGCTTTTGAAGACAAAATATCTGCCTTGGAGATACAGAATGCTGAATTGTCAAAAAGCATCCAAGAAGATAAAGAAAAATCAAAACTGGAGACACTCTCAACTCAACAGATATCTGAATTTTCAAAGAAAACTTTACAAAAGAAAAAGGATTTGGAGCTGAGATGCATTAAACTTTCTAAGCAAGTGTCTGATTTTGAAAAGATTCTAATTACTGAAAGAGACACATTTGCTAAGGAAAGAAAAGTTCTTGAAGATAAAAACACTGAATTTCCCAAACAGATCTCAGTTTTACAAGACTTATTAGAAAAAGAAAGACAAATTTTCAAAGAAAAGAAAAAGTCTTTTGAATCTGAAAAGAAAAGTTATGAAAAGAGAAATGTTGGGATCTTCAATGAAATTTCTGATAAATCCAAGAACTTACAAAAAGATTTTGAGCAAGAACGTTCATACTTTGAATCTGAAATATCTAAGCTCACATCTAAATTAACTGCTCTGTCATCAGACTATCAAAAAGAGCAGAAGGCCAAATCTGATTTGAAAATAAAGTTTGACACACTTACTTCTGAAAGAAATATTTTATCTGAAAAGATAAAGAACTTAGAAGAAGCAAATGTCAATTTATTAGAAAAGATTTCAGGTGGTGTGATTAATCAATCACCTGTTGATCTTTCAACAGAATCAGTATGTTCTTTCAAAACAGCTTCAAGTTCTATTCATGACAAAAATGTTTTCAAAAAGAAAAGTATCAAACCACAAACTGTCAAATCAAGTCAGATCAGACCATCTAATCTATTTTATGATAAATCTGTTGATGGTTCAGCGAGCTTCTATGTTAAAACTCTTGGAAAGAATTCTAAGAAAAATCAGATGGTCTGGAGAGTGAAGAGTTCTTCAGATGAAGAGAAGAAGAAGGACAAAGCATTCAAATCCACAACAAATGCCAAGAAGAACAGTACGCATAAAGGTAAATCTTTTGGTAATCCTGATATATATTTCTCTACTAATCATTTGATCAGGATTGCACAGAAGAAAATCTGTTGTTCTTACTGTGGAGAGAATGACTTCGTTCAAAAACAATCTGCTCATAACTGGTACGGATCTTACAGAGTTATTCTCAGATTTCGGATTTTAAAAGATATAATAATGAGAGTTGGATTTCTAAATCTAACATACCAGGACCCAAATACCAGTGGGTACCAAAGCCTGTTAAATCTGTTTCGCAGGTACCACAGGTTTAGGGGGAGCATGATGTTTGACTTCTGATCATGTACAGATCAGGACTCGTACTTCAAAGTACAAAATAATGACTTCTAAGTACTACAACTTAGAACTCGGACTTCAAAGTCAAAGGTGTTTGACTTCTAGACAAAGCAGTCTAGGACTCGTACTTCAAAGTACAAGTCAATGGCTTTTGAACAAAACAGTTCAAAACCCAAACTTAAGTGTCAAGATTGTGGCTTCTGATCACATGACAGATCAGGGCCCGTTCTTCAATGTTCAGATAAGGATATTATGCAAAATATCCAGGGGGAGCTTATCTGACCTAAATCATTCTATAATGATTTGAGGGGGATCTTAAATGTAAGTATCTTCTAATCTAGATCTCTGATTGTTTGAAAGAAGAACAACTTTCAAGCATGAAAAACGTTTTCTTAAATGTTCAAACCACTTCTGATTCTCAAAAGATTTTATGAATCTAGAAGTGTGATTTTAAATGTTTTTCATTATTTAACTTTAATGTTTAACTGACCATGTGTTTCCAAAGATCAATACTTACGTATTATCTTTTCTATATACTGTCAAGTATTCACACACACAGGTTCAGTACTTCATTTAATTTTGTTATTACCATGTCTCTAAACGAACCTATTTTTCGATGGTAATACTCCCGTTTGCTTTCAAATGTTGTTGAGCATCAATCATCATTTCAATCTTTGTGCGTTCATTGCAAAATTGTTTATATTCGTTCATATAAACAAAATATCCAATTCTTTGATACCCTAAACCATCTTATTTGATCTGATTGATACATTGTCAGATTCTCAAAACAATTCTCTTGATTTCATTTCATTCATTCAATATCTTTGTTTTGAGAAATCTTCAAAGTTCAATTGCTCAAATCTCATGAGCATACATTCTGACACTGTTATCATTTTGTGCTTAACTGATCAAGTTAAACTGTTGATCAACTATTCTTTTTAGGACTTACATGGGATTCATGTGTGAGCTTAAACAGAACTTCCATGGATTCACGTTAACCAGTGTTTCCTACCCAGGAAGTTATCCTAGAGTGATTGAGGGGTGAGGGGTCAAAAATCAAAGAGTGGGGGAGATAACTCATCCGGTTGAGTTTTTCTCATTGTGTGGAGCGGAAAAATGTAAATGAGAGTTTGGTTAGAAGTGAGCTTTAATGTTAAAAAGTTTTTTTTGAGAACAGAGTTAAAAGAATATCAAAACTCTGCACCAACTACTTTCTGAGTCGGGCAGCCACAAAATCTGATTGGTTCACATTCTTTGGTGACCATCATTGAAAAAGGCAGTGAGCCCATGCCAACTCTTGCAATTACCCCACCAGCCACTCGTTTCTTTCTTAACAAAGAAATGTTTCATTTTCTTTGGGGATGCAGCATATCTGCTATCTGATCTTCACTCGGAAGATTCAGATATTGAAAAAGAAGGAAAGTTGCCCCACCTTCACACCTCTTTCATGCACATTGAGCCCGTGTAATATCTGTTGCTGTCTCAACAATTTACACAATTTGAGTCTTATGAAACACAATCATTGTGCTAGATTCTTTCATACACAAGCACGAGCACACAGAAAATTTGTTTTTCTGTCAGAACATTCATAGATAAACCTTGTGTTTTTCAATGATTAAATGGAAGTCCTGGGGAGTCATCATCAAACCAGCTCCTTAAATTGTACATTCATTGTACACAGTAACTCCGTGTTACTGACAGGCACTTCTAACTGTTTCATTTGTTGAATCAGGGTTACAACGTTAATTATATCTGAATTTGAAAAGATTCGGGTATATACAGTTCATGATTCAGTTCAGATCAAAAGGAGGAGAATGTATTTTCAAGGGGGAGAATCAAAGATTATGTTGAAATTGAAGATGTTTTGATGATTATGACGCTCACAATCATCAAAAACGGGGACAAATCTACAATTTCAATTTCAAATCAATTTCAAAGTCATGAAGAATGTTCAAAGTGAAAAGACTTGTGGAGAAATTTACAAAGTTCAAGAAAGTTCAAGTTAGATGAAAGTTTGTTTGGATCAAGAAGATTCAAAAAGATTCTGAAGAAAGACATTTCAAAGACAAATGGTGAAGATAATCCTGAAGAGATAATTCTAAAAGTTCAAGACAATTCAGATGCTTACTATGTTTCAGAGACAGATTCTGAAGATGATTCGAGAAAGTTTGTTTTTCTGAAGACTGATCAGAGATTCCAGTGATGAAGATACATGATTTTCAAAAATTCCTCGAAGTTTGCAAAGTTTCAAAGAAGTTTAAAAAGTTTCAAAGATTTCAAAGTTTTCAAGACTTGTTGACTTTCCAAAGCTGTAAAGTGTTAAAGACTTTTCAAGATTCTTCAACAACTTCAGAAAGAGCTTCAAAGTTCAAAATTGTCAGAGACAAAAGATTTTAAAATCAAGTGCTGAAGACTTATGTCAAATTTTTATTAAATCTTGAATACAAAGGGGGAGAATGTTAGTGTATTATTGTATCCAAGATTTAATAGGAAAAGTTAAGTCAAGATTAGTCAACAAAGTCAAAGTCTGTTTAGTCAAATATGAGGTTACTTAGGTGTTAAGTTTGTCTTGTATAGACTTGTGGTATAAATACCTTATGCCTTGTAAGAGTTCATTGTATGCTTTAACATTGTCAGATATATGATTGGAACTTTCTCTCTCTACTCTCTCTCTCTAGAATTAACATTGTCAAATCTTGTTTAGATTGAGATTGCTTGATTGTATCTGGGAGTACAATATCAAAGACGAGTTAGGGGCTCTCCGGGCTAATCATACCTGGGATCTTGAAAAACTCCCTCCGGGAAAACGTATTGTTGGTTGTCGTTGGGTATTTACAGTTAAACTACACCCGGATGGCTCCCTACATCGCCTGAAGGCTCGGTTAGTTGCTAAAGGGTATTCTCAGGCATACGGCATTGATTATGATGAAACTTTCTCACTGGTTTCTAAAATGTCGTCTGTTCGTATTTGTATTGCCCTTGCTGTCATTCATCATTGGCCGCTCCATCAGCTTGATGTCAAGAACGCCTTTCTTAATGGTGTTCTTGAGGAGGAGGTATATATGGAGCTGCCACCTGGGTTCATTGTCGAGCATGAGGCCTCGAAAGTTTGCAGATTACGTCGTTCTTTATATGGTCTTAAGCAGTCTCCCCGGGCATGGTTTGACAGATTTTCTAGTGTTATGGGAGAATTTGGGATGGTTCGCAGCGCATCTGATCATTCTGTGTTCTTTAGACACCAACAAGGCAAAAAGATTATTGTAGTGGTTTATGTTCATCCAATCATAATTACAGGGGATGATGAGGTCGGGATTGCCAAACTCAAACAGTTTCTTCAGTCGCAGTTTCAGATAAGCGACTTAGGTCGACTTCGGTACTTCCTTTGCATAGAGGTATCTCGCTCTCCACAAGGAATACTTCTCTCTCAACGGAAGTATGTCCTTGATTTGTTGACCGAATGTGGCTTACTGGGTTGCAAGCCCGTAGATACTCCAATGCTTCCTACAAGGAAGCTCCTTCCAGAGGAAGGAAATCCGATGAAGGATCCTGAGTGTTACAGACAATTGGTCGGGAAGCTTAATTATTTAACAGTCACACGACCAGATATTTCCTTTACCGTCAGTGTCCTGAGCCAATTCATTGATGCTCCATACACTGGACACTGGGATGCTGCTCTTCGTGTCTTGAGATATCTCAAGACCACACCAGGTCTTGGTATCTTATATTCTGATCAGGAGCATTGTCGTGTGGGTGCTTTTACAGAAGAAGGAGATGGTCGGATATCTGGTTTTTCAGATGCAGATTGGGCAGGTTGCCCGATCTCTCGACGATCTACTACCGGGTATTGTGTATTTGTTGGAGGAAATCTTGTATCGTGGAAGAGTAAGAAGCAACACACAGTATCTAGATCTAGTGCTGAATCAGAATATAGAGCCATTGCAGATGTTACATCAGAAACGATATGGGTTCGTCGTCTTCTCATAGAGCTCGGTGTAGTTTCTAATTACTTGATACGGTTATACTGCGATAGTCAATCAGCTATTCATATAGCAAAAAATCAAGTATTTCATGAGCGGACGAAGCACATTGAGGTTGACTGTCATCTTATCAAAGATCGAGTTGTAGGCACACAAGCAGACCCTCCATCCATTCAACCAATTCATATTAAGACAGACTTTCAGCTTGCAGACATCCTCACTAAACCTCTCCGGAAAACTCAAATAGATTTTATTTGTAACAAGTTGGGCATGATTAACATTTATGCTCCAACTTGAGGAGGAGTGTTAATTGTATATTTAGTGTATATTGGTTTATGTGAGTCAAAGAATCAATGAATCCTAGAGAGAGAAAGTAGAGAGAGAGCTTTGGAGCGTAAAACAGAGAGTATATTCAATATGCGTGAAAGGTTCTTACAAAGACAAAGACCAAAGGGACTTAAATACCCTTGGTCAATACAACACAGAATACTACATTAAACACAGTATTTGACCAAGCCCTATAAATACAATGATTACTATAAAATCAGACTTAACAATCTCCCCCTTAGTAATCAATGGCGCTTTGGTCTTCAAAATTTATCTTCTAAACCATCACGGACCATTAAAGAGACTTTGAGAAGCAAACTGACTTTTAAAAGAAAAATTCTTCTCAGCATCTTTCAGTTTGATTAGACTTTGCTGCCTTTGACAAGTCTGGACCAGATTGGAATAAACTTGAACGAACAGTTGATTCATCAGCTTGTGCTCTAGACGACACACCTCTTTTGAAAGACCTTGAATGAACATGTGGTGGTCGGAGCAGGAACAGCAAAAGAATTAAAATGGCTGAGAGAATATAATCTTTGAGCGAATCTTGATCAGCAGATAAACTTTTGAGCTCTTTATCTCTTTAACATCTCCTTGACTTTTCTGATTTCTCCCCCTCATGATCTTGATGATCTTTATCAACTTGGTCATGCAAATGTTGGAGACGAGATAGCTTAAGATCTGCAAAATCAAAGAAACAGAGAAAACAGGGGAGGTTTGCGCGTCACGTTGGTTGCACAAACTGAGGTTTGCGTTACATGCAGGTTGCGCAAAGCGAGATTTGCGTGACATGCAGGTTGCACAAAGTTCAGTTTGCGTTACACGCAGGTTGCGCAAAGCAATGTTTGCGTGACCAACTGATTGTGCAAAGCTGACTTAGAAAAAATTTACTTTTTGAAGCTCTTTGACTCCCCCTACACAAATGCACTAGATATGACAATTCAAGTTAGCATTCATATAAAGAAAATCAGATACTCCCCCTCAAAAACAGATATGATCATTTAAGAAACAATCTCCTTTTTCACTCCCCCTTGAATAATGCTCAAACCCATTTGAAAAAGAATATGAGAACACAAGGATTAAAAAACAACAAAGTAAAAAGAAAAATATACTGAATATGAAATTTGAAACAACTAAGACAAGTAAAAATTTAAACACTAAACAAATAAAATTCTACTTAGTAAAATATCACAGATTTATCAATCAGTTGAAATCAAATACATGTTGTTGGATACAAAGACAAGTTTCATTGCATATGAAGTTAAGACATGTCCAGTTTCAAAAACTTTCATCAATCTATTCAGTGTGCAATCATGTGAACTTCGATTAGCTTCAAGAAAATGCAATTCTAAAAATATAATAGAGAACTTTGCAAATAATCACACTAAGCCATCAAGAATTTAAGACTTTCACAAATTTACAGATTTATCGCAACTCAGAAATATCACCAAGTATAATGAGATATGTGCTCATTGGCATCTTTTAGCAGTGTGCTCCTTGGCATCTTGACATGAGTGTGCTCTTTGGCATCTTTTAAGCATGTGCACTTTGGCATCTTTTTAATCAAAAAGTTTATTAAGTAAAGAACATGCCGTAAACATAACTTTCTATCTGACCCTATTGCAGGATTTGGGTCAGCCGCTCCCAGACCAGTTGGCCTTAGGGGACTAGGTGTCAAGCACCCCTTGGAACTTACTTTCCCGGATCAGAAAGGCTACATCGACATATCCTAAACCCATTCATACAAGTAGAACATGACTTTCGATCTGATTCTATTGAAGGATTTGGGTTCGATCACTCCCAGATCAAATGACCTTAGGGGACCAGATGACAAGCATCCCACAGAACTTACTTTCCCAAACTAGAAAGGTCACAGGTATAAACTTTTAAACTTAGAGATTTCTGTATTTTAAGAAATTAATATTCATCTCAATTACTCGGATCTACATCTAAATGCTTAGCCCATATTTTCATTACAATCCAAAATTCCGACTTTTTAGGTTTTCTAAGCATTGTAAACTATAAATATTCCGAATCACACAACTTTAAAACAATATCAAAAGCTACAAACATGTTGCTGACTTTTCGAAATTTGTTAGAGTTGAAATTTGAACATATAAAAACTTCAATATAAACAAATAACTTGAAAATTTATCCTAGACACACATTTTATTTAAAAGAAAGAAAATTGTAAAACTTTTACTTGATAGAATAAAATTTGTAAAGATTTAAACTTTTAAAACTGAAAAGATTTTTTTTTTTTTTTAAATGTGTCTCAAAAGATATATTAGGTTGAATCAAAATTCAAGAAAGATTGAAAATGCTCAGATTCTTTTAAAATATTGAGAAAACTGGAAATACATCACAGAGATAAAATGCAGCGGAAAAAAAATAGATGTACTCACAGTATCTCGTTAGTCAGAAGCTTAAACTATGAAGAACGGGTCCTAGACTGATATGTCTAGAAGTCGTAGTCATTGAAGCACGGGTTCTAAGCTGAAGTATTCAGAAGCCACCTTTCTCTTACTCCCCCTTAACATGAGGTGCCTGCAACTTTGAATCAGATTTAGACTTGGGTACCCACTTGTATTTAGGCTCGTGTTTGTTAGTTGCAGTTCGTATGGGGAAATAATTATAAGATTTGACAGTTAAAGCACGAGAGATATAATCACACGAATGAACATAATCATCAGAAGAAGAGAAAGCATAATCATCTGAACTAGAATCTGAGGAAGAACATGAGACATGTTTTGAAATTTGAATCATTTGCTTTATAGAATAATTTGAAATTTTATTACATGTAGCAAATGAATCACTTTTATAAAGACTGTCTACACATTTATCCTCATCAAACATAGAATCAATAGATGTCTGCTTCGTTCTCCAGATCTGCTTCCTTGACTTGCTCAAAGTCCTATCTGAAAGATTAGAATCGGAAGAATTAGAACTGTCAGAAATAACTATATCTTGTTTCTTCGACTTCTTTGACCGTCTTCTTTTACACTTAGGTTTATAATATTGATCATTGAATGTAAAAGAATCATCAAGAATTTTAGACTTAATATTTAAATCAGAAGGAATAATTTTATCCAAGCAACCAATCTGATCAACTAATAAATCTGAATTTTCCTTGGAGTCTGAACAATTTTGAGAAAAGATTTTAAAATTAGAAACTTCCTTTTTGTTTTCCTTAGAATCAGAAGAAAGGATAGAAATAGAATCTGGTTTTGGAGAAAATAATTTTTCTTCAAGACTAGAAGTCATGAAAGAAAGAAAGATATCAGATTCAATTTCCTTTAAAATATTTTGATCTTCTATCTTATATTCAAGATCGATGATTTTACTTTCTAATACTAACAGAGGAGTATATTTCTTAGAATCATAAATGATTGGAGAAATATTTTCCTTATCAGAATTAGAAGCATAAGGATCAATAAAATCATCAGACATGGAAGATTTGATAAGAGATATATCATTTAAAATTCTTCTGCCTCTCCTTGATTTTTCAGTGAAATATTTTGCATTTTCATATGTATAAACAAAAGGAATTTCATTTTTCTTGTTATTCATCCTTTTCTCATTTTCGATTTCTAACACTTGCTTCTCATTCATCCAATCAATTTTAAATTGAGGAGCATAATGAGCAAGAGTCAGATAATCGTATTTATATAAAGTTGGGGATTTTTCAATCGCATTGTTTAAACAATGAGGATTTTCAAAACCAAGTCCCCACTTTTGTTTTAAAGCTTCTTCACTCCTCGGTTTGTTCATAAAAATTGTTTGTTCAGATTGGTTTCTTCGATAAAGCTTTTCTTCTAACTTATTTATTTTATCTGAAAATTCATCTTTTAAATTAGTCATAGCCGTCAAAGATTCAAGATAAGTCTTATTTGAATTTTCCAAATCATCCAATTTCTTTTGAATTATGTCTTTTGTATATTCCAAAATAGATTTTTCATCTTTCAAAGAAATCTTCAATTTGTCAATTAAATCTGACTTTTCAGCATTTAAATTCTTTTCAGATATTAACTTAGAACGCAAATCAGATAAAGCAGATATTATGAAATTCATCTGAGAGGTAATAAAATTGTGATCAAAATCAGTATATACCTCAACTTCATCAGAATCAGAATCGTCTAACTGATCATCTCCGATCAAGCACATCTGAGCGATCTCTACGTTTGCTGCTTCATCGCCAGAGTGATCTAGCCAGAATTCTTCTTCGGCTAGCAAAGCTAATCCACTCTCTCTTTTCTTGGCCAGTTCCATTTTCTGTCTATAATAAGCTGAGTCCTTAACCTTCTTTGCTCTACACTCCTTTGAGATGTGACCCGGCTTTCCACAGTTGTAGCAAGCAGCAGTCTTTGGCTCGGGTACTTTGGCTCTAGACACAGAAGTGAAGCGAGAAGTGTTGGAACCCGACCGTGGTTGGAATTTTTTCTGGTAATGGTTAGAAAAAAGGATCATAGCTTTATGCAGAGCCTCTCCATCATCATCAGTTAACCCGTTGTAAGCGTTATCAGACAACGCTTGTTCAGCCAGTTGGCTCGTGAGAAGTGAAACCGGGTCTACTGACTTCTTCTTTTTCTCTAGTTTAGCCTTCTTTTCTATCACTAGGCTCTCATCAGTCAGCAAGATCTCGAACATCTCTTGGATCTGCATTGTGGAGATTCTGACATCGTTCCTCAGTCTATGGCATGATTTATTCCATTCTGGTTGCAATGAGTTGAGGAACTTCAGATTTAATTCAAGCTCAGTCTTTACAACCTTAATCTTCCTAAGATCATTTATCACGGCACAGAAATGATCATACACAGTCTTTAGTGGCTCCCCTTCCTTAGCTTTGAATTCTTCAAAATTATTCATGTAACGAGTGTGTCGAAGTTGAGTTGCAAAAGAAGATCCAAGCATAATCTTTTCCAACTGTTGCCACATTAGATTAGGATGAGTTTTAAAACAATCAATCCTGTTGTATACAGAGTTGGGCAAGGCCAGCATCAGATTTTCCTTAATGTCCCGATCAGCTTGATATGCAGACAACTCATCATGTGAATACTCTTTAGTGGGCTTATATAATCCAGAAGCCAATTTGGGTTTTTCGAACGGTCCTTCAGATAGAATGATCAACATGTCATTACCATTATTTTGTCGTTCAATGAAGTTTAGGAACCGATCTTGCCACTGTGTAAATTCATTTTCATCTATCAGTAGAGGTGGACGATTTTCTGTACCCAAAGACATCATTAGATCACTTTTGTAGAACTGAGCTTGATAAGAAAATTTGTCAGAATCCATGGCAGATGTTTAAAAATATTCTAAGTCTGAGACTTGCGCAAAGTTGAGCTTTGCATGAGAAGGCTGTTGCGCAAAGTAGACTTTGCGTGAGAAGGTTGAAATGCAAACGAGACTTTACGTGAGCAGGCAGATACACAAACCAACTTTGCGTGAGAAGCGGTATACGAGAACTGAGCTTTGCGTAACACGGAGAAAACACAAACTGGACTTTGCGTTAGTAGAAGGATACGCAAAGTATCTTTGCGTGAGACGAGAGATACGCAAACTAGCTTTTCGGGATGCACTGGATACGCAAACTATGCTTTGCGTTAGACGTTGAATACGCAAACTTGACTTTGCGTGTTAAGAAGGATACGCAAACTGAACTCTTAAGCTGATAGATACGCAAACCACCTTTGCGTGAGTAGCCCAATGCGAAAACCTGAAACACTAACACATAAATTAGTACAACATGAACTTGTGCAAAGTAATATGAACTTGCGCAAAGTATAGATCTTGCGCAAACCGTGAAAATCAAGTAAAAAACACGCAAGAATCGGTTAAAACCTTGAAATTAAACCAACTAAAACACATAGAAATGATCGAAAACAACCTTTTAACAACTTTCAAACAACAATTTTGATTAAAAACCACTAAATCACAAATTCGAGAATGAAACAGTACTCAAGAACGAGTTTTCCAGAAAATCTTTAAATCTCAAAAACGATGATCTAAAACTGTTTTTCTTGCAAAATTGTATGAATCAAAAAAGTTCTCCTATCAATTTCGAATCCAACAAACCAATTTGCAAAGAAATTCAATCAAAAACACACCCGAATTTGATGAAAAATCAAGAAAACGAGATTTTCTTGAAAAATTCAAGAAAATCGATCAAATTTTCGATTTAATTCACAAATTCAGGAACGAAAAACAATTTCTCTCAATTCTCTCAAGATTCAGATGGCTCTGATACCAATTGTGAGTCAAATAATCAATGAATCCTAGAGAGAGAGAGAGCTTTGGAGCGCAAAACAGATAGTATATTCAATATGCGTGAAAGGTTCTTACAAAGACAAAGACCAAAGGGACTTAAATACCCTTGGTCAATACAACACAGAATACTACATTAAACACAGTATTTGACCAAGCCCTATAAATACAATGATTACTATAAAATCAGACTTAACAGTTTACGGCCCATGGGCCTTGTCTAGGTGTCCTTTAGGGTTTTTGTCTTGTATATATAGAGGGTTAATCCTCCTGTTTTATACATATAAAAAGAGTACTAGTTATTCTAACAAACTTTAATGAAGATGATTTTCCAAACACTCACTCAAATTGATTCAATTTCATACAAATCAAATCAAGATACCAAGAAATTGTTGAACTCAAAAATCTTTAAATCTTCAAAATCAAAGATCAAATCACAAAATTTGTAGAAGATATTGATTAGGAATTGCTCACTAACAAAAACCTAATCAAATAGAATCAAACTCAACTACAAATTCTTCAAAGTTCATAGAAATCGCTCAAGAATTCACAAATACAGTAAACTCTTTGGGTTCTTAAAAATCGACCAATAAATCGATCAATTCTCTGAATTCTTTGCTCTGATACCAATTGATGATCCCAGATATTCAATGTAACAATGAATCAATCAAACAATATCAAGAAACCATGATGCCACAAGTCATATGTGTGTATTGAATGAGAGAGAGTTTTTACAGTACATTCAAGTCTGATAAGAACAACTTTCAACTATCAACAACTAACTATAAAACATTAAAACAAAAGGTTTTATACCCAAAGGTATTTACAAGACAAGATATTCAACTTAACACAATTACAAATATAACCCTAACAGTAGCGCACCACACAGATTGTTGGTTTCTTATATATGTGTAACGACATATTGGATTGAGTCGCAATCGTGACAATTATGCAAACGTGTAATCACGTTTGAACTGTTTGGTGTGCCACATTCAGGTGATCTTCAATTTTCGATTATTAAAAAAAAGTCTTATGTTTTATAATTTATATTATAAAGTCATTAGCATTCCATTTGATAACACTAGTAATAATAATCGATGTGTGGAGAAATTAAAGTTGGCTTTGACCCCTATTTTAGACGGTCAATTATTTCATACACGTTGTTGTGCACACATAATAAATTTAGGCGTTCAAGACGGTTTAAATACTTGTGAACCCGTAATAGATAAGTTTAGACTTATGTTACGGCGAATTTTCACAAACGATTAAAAAAATGCACACGGCATATAGAAAATATTGCAAAGATGTTGGTTTTCGACCTTTGGGACCAAACTTTGAGATGGCCGTTCAATGGAATCGACTTTATTATATGATTGAAAATTTGCTAAAACAAAAAAATTATATTCAAACATTTTATAATATTCATTACGTGGATAATACTATTGGAAATCAATATTGGGTCGTGCTTAACGGATTATACAATATTTTGGGCGATTTTAAAATGCAACAACTCTTTTATCCGGTATTTATTATCCAATAAACCATTTACTTTTAAATCAACTATATATTTTGGCAAGTAAAAATTTCACAATACAAAGACAGCCACGATTGGGGCAGGTTGACAAGTTCAATGAAATCAAAACTATTAAGATATTTTCTCGAGATCCCCTTCTCTTTTCTTTGTGCCATGGCGTTAAACCCGTATTTAAATATAATCGGTGTTGAAGTTTAATTACACAAATATGTGTGTCTTTTGGTTTAGATACGCCTACCAATATTAGTTTTTCAAAAGAACAAAAATGTGTGTTTAATCGTAGTTTTCAAGATTTATTTGATATTTATAAAATTTATCATGGGGGAAGAAGCCAAAAACAAAGTTCTTCAAGTAAATTATTTACAGGTTCTAGTTCTAGTGGTCATCGCCAAAACCGGAAAGACCTAATGACAAACTTAGTGAACGAGGTTTTAAATGAATCGAGTAAAAAACTAGATTTGATAATAGCGATTTGGCTGAATTAAATATTTACGTGCGTACTAATTTTATCGTCGCATGCCCGTGCAAAGTGCCGAAGATTTTCAAAAAATAAATTTATTAGAATTTTTTGCAACAAAAGCAACCTCAATTCCCGGTTTTAGCATGTATGGCCCGTGATATACTAACAATCCAAACTATTATCGTAGCTTCGGAGTATGCTTTTTCTCTTAGTGGCGGGATCATTTTAGTACGTCGGATAATACTAACCCTAGAGTCGGTAGATTGTTGCTTATGCTTGAAGGATTACTGGGATAATGTTGAAAAACTTGAAGACAAGACATCACTCGAGGTGGAGATTGAAGGAGTGGAAGAAAACTTGGAAGAAAATGAAATCGCCATAGGACTAAGTACGGCACCAACTATCAATACCGAAGGTAGTGTCTCACAATATGACAATTGTAACACCCTAAAATTTGAAAATAGCAGACAAATAAAAACTTCTAAAATCCTTTAATTACAAAACTTGAAACTTCAAATATCTAAATTTTACAAAGGAAGGAATACTAAAACACGTATCAAAGTTCTAACGGAACTATCTAATCCCTCGACTGGATATAGAATCAGTTGGGTGTTACTAAAACTCCAAAGTCTGCTATCTTCTCAAAACCGGATGACGCCTCTAAAGCCATCCCACTGTGTTAAAGCACATATTTATTGGATTCAAGATCATAATTATCTGAAGATAGAAGACTGAAGTTAAAGTTGATAAAGTTGTCTCAACAAATAGTCTAGGGTCCTTTTGTAATAATTAGTCAAAGTTTGTTTCCTTTATTTAATTTGTTTTAGTTGTTGGGCCCAAGCAAGCCAAGCCCATTAGGCTAATCAAGCCTAAGTATAAATTAGCTTTGTTTATGCTAATTAGGTCAGAGAGGATCAGAAAGGAAGCTTAATTGAGAAATTAATATTGAGAGAGGTTGCTGTGTGTGGTGTGCCGTGAACAAGAAGCAGAGAGGGAGATTTCGATTTCTGGTCAAGAACAATTGTAATCGTTTGATTAATCAATACCAGGTTTTCATTATAGTATTGTTTATTGACTTACTTGATTGAATGATCACTTATTGGGACACACAATTGGTATCAGAGCATGTTACAGATTGAATTGAATGAGTTTTGTTCGGTTCTGTTTTCTGTCAAAGATTCATAATTTTTATTGTGTGATTGTTCTTTCAAGTGTTTATTGATTGGATTGTGTTTGTTTAGCATATTATCGTGATTGGGTATTGGTTGTTTTGAATATTGCGTCGATTTTGATTATCAAAGTGATGATTTTTGTTTTCTGGGTTCGTTTTTGAGTCGACACTGTGTCATAAATCGATTTATTCTTAAAGTGTTTATTATTGAAATTAATTGTTGCAATCTGTTCTAGTTGGTTAATCTATCGAATTGGCAAAGTTTGGTAGTTTAATTCGAGATTTTGAGTGTTTTCTGGACTGATTTGTGTTTCTGGGTCGAAGAACTTCAAGAACAAACCGGTCGCCCGACATTCATATCGGTCGACTTGGTTTGCGTATCACGCTATACCGATCTTTGTTTATATCGGTCATTTCACTATCGGTCGACCATACCTTATCGGTCGACCGGTACACACAGTCCACTTCGGTCTAAGCTATATCGGTCTAATCTATTTCCGGTCGAAGACCTATATCGGTCTAAGCACACTTTCGGACTTAGACACTATCGGTCTAAGCATTATATCGGTCTAAGCTTTATCGGTCTAATCCTTTTCCGGTTGAAGATCTATCTCGGTCTAACTCACTACCGGTCTTTGCACTTCCTCGGTCGAACAAGTGTCCGGTCAAACAAGTATACGCAAACCTCCACTTTGCGCATCGGCCTTGACACGCAAACTTCACTTTGTGCATCGGCCTTGACACGCAAACCTCACTTTGCGCATCGGCCTTGACACGCAAACCTCACTTTGCGCATCGGCCTTGACACGCAAACCTCACTTTGCGCATCGGCCTTGATACGTAAACCTTAACTTTGCGCAAGTACTGTTCACACTATTCACTGTTCACTTTTGCGAATTTTGTTCCAGGTTTGCATAGTTCGTTTTTTCAATGTTTTTGCAAACTGTTATATGGCCTCTAAATGTCCAAATTTTTTTCTCTAGGGGCGCTTCCCCCTTACCCCCGCAAGGGCGTTGCCCCTTGACCCCACCCGCTAACCGAGTAGCGGGACCCCCGTGCTAAGTCTGCGAAGGGGGACAAAGTTCTGTTCGTGATCAGATTTTTTCTGAATTTCATTCTAAGATTTTCAGTATTGTGTGATTTTATCTTGATTTCTAACGATCTCATCCTGTTGATTGTATCATATCAGATAAGTTAGACTACTAATCGTATCCGTAAGAATGTCTCGGGAAGCTCTTGCCATTGGAACAGATGTAAAGCCACCAGTACTCTTCAAAGGGGAGTACGAGCAATGGAAGGACAGATTCTTGGACTTCATCGATCGACATGATTTGGGAGATTATATCAGAAAATCTCTGAAAGAAGGAATCATGACACCTCCAACCAAGGTTCTCACTGTAGCCGGAGAAAATGGTGAAGAAGAAGAGACAGAGTATAAGTTATCGATTGGTGAATATACGGAAGATCAGCTGAAGCGACACAAGGGTGACAAGCTGTCAAGATCATTTATTCTCCAAGGCATACCGAATGAAATATATGTCAAGATTGATAGCTACAATGCTACCGGCAAGCAAATGTGGGATCAATTGATTGGATCAAAAGTCGGCAACCAGCTTAAAGTTTCCAACTGCTTGAATAATTATGAAGAATTCAAAGCCAAAGCTGGAGAATCACCCGAAGCCACTTATGACAGATTTTTCACGTTGCTGAATGAGCTCAGCAAGAACAAGATCATCAAATCTCAAGTTGAGTTGAATGTGAAATTTCTCAGCAACCTTCAGCCAGAGTGGAAGAGATTCACCAGACAGATGAGGCAGTTGAAAGATTTGAACGACATTCCACTTCATGAAGTTTATGAAATCCTCAAACAGAATGAGGAAGAGGTGGATGAAATCAAGGCTGAGATGAAAAAGGCTGACAAAGCAGTTGCTGATCCAGTTGCTCTTGTAGTAAAGAAGAAGTCTAAGAAGAAGAAGGTGATAGAATCTGAATCAGAAGAGACTGATAGCGAGGCAAAGTCTGACTCTGACGATTGTGAACAACTGAAGGAAGCCATGCTAATGTTAACCAAGGCTTTCCAAAAGAAGTTCTATAAAAAGCCAAACTCCAACAGTTAGAGGTACTCGTCTGGTCCGAATAACTACAAGCATAAGGAGAAGGTTGAAGAAAAGAGACCAGAAGACAAGAAGAAGGATGGAGTCGTAGAGCCCAAGAAAGAAGAACCGATGAAGTGCTACAACTGTGGCAGATTCGGTCATTTTGCCAAGGACTGCCGAAAACCTAAAGTCCGCAACTCCGAATATTACAAGAATAAGATGCTTCTAGCCAAGCAACAAGAGGCTGGAAAAGCATTAATGGCGGAGGATGAATACTGGCTCGACCATTCAGATCAAGAATCTGATGAAGGAGAGAAGGACGAGACAGCACACCTGTGCTTGATGGGGAAGAACCAGTCAGAAGTTGAAGCTGATTCTGATGATGGAGACAATGATGAGGTATGTAACTTAACTGAATCTGATTTTCTGAACCAAATGCATGCCATGATGTCTAAACTTCAAGAATTAGAGTCTAAACTGAAGCCTGAGAAAGGTGTTATAAATGAGAAAAATCAATCTATACATAAACTTAGTAATGATATTGCTGAGAAAAATGTATTAATTGAAACTTTGCATAAAAATATAGACACCTGTGCTAAAGAAAAGACTATAATTCATAAAGAGTTGTCTGAAACTGTTTCTAAGTATAGAGAATGTGAGTTTAAGTCTATAGAGATTTCTAAAAGGTACTTTTCTACTTCCAAAGAAAAGAATTCTTTAATAGACAAGGTGAATGCTTTGGAAGAGAAATTACATTCTTTAGGTCAAACTGAACACACTATTCATTTGAACAAACCTAAAGAGAAACCTGATACTTGGGGACTTGGTTACAAGAACCCACATCATCTTAAAAAGGGTATATCTGAAGTGCCTGCACTTTATGACTTTGGGTTTATGTTGTTGGCTCCTCAACATCAGGAACTCAAACCCTTTTGGACTAGTCTGTCTGAAAAAGATAAAGCCAAGGAATATAATAAAAGAAAGAACACAGCTAAAGTTCAACTTCCATTTCGCTATGAGAAGTTGAATAACAGTTATAGTTCTAATAAATCAAAATTTCTTTCAAATGATTATTTTGAGAGTTATTTCGTAAAAGAGTTGGAGGCCAAACCCATCGAAGGTAAGCTTTACGTCCCTCCTCTAGTTTTGGAAAGTAAAATTTCTGAACTCGAGAATACTCTTATAGAAGAAAGAATTTTGATGGACTTAGAACAAACAGTATTTTCAACAGTGTTCAAAACTTCTAATTTTCCTAAAATCTCCAAGGCTTTAAATTCGGATAACAGATCTGGTTCACTTGATAATGAGCTTAATTTCTTAAACTCTGAAGGTGTTTTAAATGATTGTGTTTCTCAGTTTGGTTTTTCTTCTAAACTTCCTGATCATTCATCTTGTGTTGTTAATTCCTTTGGATTACCCAGTGTTTTTGACAAAGGTGAAACATCAACGAAAGTTGATAAATCAGTTTCTGTGAAATCAAAGAAAGCAAAAGGTAAGAAACAAAAATCTCAGCTTTCACAGAAACTGATCCTCACTGATAAGCCAAAGCAGAAGAATTATCTTAATTCTCATCATTCTAACTCTAAAGATTCAAATGTTTCAGATTTGAGAAAGCAAAGGGTTGGAGTTAAGACTGCATGGATACCGAAACAGAAGATAGACGAGAAAGCTAAATCTAGTTCTAGTTTTATTTTGAATAAAAAGACTTCTAGTAAAGATGATGTGATTGTGAATGTTGCTACTTTTAAATCTGATCTGGTTGATTCTCGCAAGAAGTACTCTATAAAGCAATTATTCCAGTTAGCACCATCTAATAAAAAGTTTTTAAAATATGGTGAATGTGATTATGCTTCTCGTAAATATTCTGATGTTTGGTATGGTTCATATAATGTTTCATCTTATTATTATCATGCGTCTTATCATGCTTCTGGTTTTCAAAGAAAAAGTTGGCCCAATTTTAAATGGGTGCCAAAATCGAGTACTAACAGTGGAGGTCCCATTTTTAAATGGGTTCCTAAACCTCTTCCTTCTTGATTTGTGTTGTGCAGACCCGTCATATGTGGTACTTGGATAGCGGGTGTTCCAAGCATATGACCGGGCAGAAGAGTATGTTGTCTAATTTTACGGACAAATACTGCGGCACAGTTCGTTTTGGAAACGATCAGTTTTCACCAATTCTGGGGTATGGTGATGTTGTACACGAAAATCTCACGATCAAGAAGGTGAGCTACGTTGAAGGCTTAGGGCACAACCTATTCAGCATTGGCCAGTTCTGCGACAAAGACTTAGAGGTTAATTTCAAGGCCAAGACATGTTCAGTACCCACTGAAGAAGGAAAAGAACTCTTGGTCGGTACTCGCAAGTCAAACCTCTACACCATCAACTTGTCAAAGGTCCAGGCTGACAATCAGGTCTGTCTACTATCAAAGGCCTCAATGCAACAAAGCTAGTTATGGCATCGACGGCTTTCTCACCTCAACTTTCGGTACATCAACAAGCTGGTCAGTGGCAAGCTAGTGAAAGGACTTCCAGAGCTGAAGTTTGAAAGAGAACATCTATGTGCAGCGTGTGAAAAGGGAAAGATGAAGAGAGCCCCACACAAACCAAAGCATGAACCGAGTACCAGCTCTCCTTTAGAGTTGTTGCATATGGACTTGTGCGGTCCTATGCGAACGCAAAGCTTAGGAGGAAAGAAGTATATGCTAGTTATCGTGGACGACTATACGCGATACACTTGGGTTAAGTTTCTACGGTCTAAAGATGAGACTCCCGATGTTCTCATTACGTTTCTGAAGACGACCCAAGTCAATCTGCAAAAACAAGTCAAGATTCTCAGGACTGACAACGGCACAGAGCTCAAGAACAATATAGTTGAAGAATATCTCGAATCGGTTGGGATATCACATCAATACTCTGCTGCTCGCACGCCTCAACAGAACGGAGTAGTCGAATGGCGAAATTGTACACTTGTCGAGGCCGCTCGGACAATGCTCAGCCAATCTGACTTACCTTTATTTTTGTGGGCTGAAGCTGTATCGACTGCGTGTCACACTCAGAATCGCTCCATGATACACCGCAGATTTCAGAAGACTCCGTATGCGTTGATCAACAACCGAACACCAACCATTAAATATTTTCATGTTTTTGGTTGTACATGTTATGTTCTAAACGACCGAGATAATCTGAACAAGTTCAGTGCTAAGGCAGATGAAGGCATCTTCGTTGGTTATTCATCTACATCGTCTGCATATCGTGTTTATTTGAAGAAGTCGAAGACTGTGATCGAGAGCGTCAATGTTACATTTGATGAGGACATGGCTTCTGAGCACATCAGTTCATAACCCGTCATTACCGGAGTATTAGCTTCGGGACCAACCAGTCCAGGACCTGCACCTCAAGAGAACAAATCAGATGGCGCTTCTTCGTCTACTTCTAATTTATCTGATTTGGATTTATTATTTGAACTGTTCTATGATGAATTTCTTGGATCTAAGTTGCCTAACTCTGTTGTGGTTAACAAGATGGAAGACTCTATGACTACTCATCCGACCACTTCCGATATCTCTACTGAATCAAATTCCCCGATTCGGCAAGAAGTTCTAGTTCAAAAGCCTACTCCGACAGTTGAAGTTGTGACCAACAACGCCGAGACAGAAGTAGCTGACTCAGTAGGATGTACTGTAAGGATTGATCTACAGATTGATCAAGTTGTACCTACTGCCACCTCTGCAACTACTACTTCAACTGAAACCCCCATTCATTCTGAACCATCTGAAGGCGATAACAGTGGATTCCTAGATGTTAACAATGATCAACATGCATCTAATTCACTCCCTCATGAACATAAGTGGACCAAAGAGCATCTGGTACATCAAATTATTGGAGATCCTTCTGCACCGGTGCAAACTAGGTCTGCAACATCAAATCTATGTGTGTATGAATCCTTTCTGAGCAAGATCGAGCCTACTCGCGTATCTGAGGCCCTTGCCGATTCAGATTGGGTAACTGCGATGCAAGATGAGCTGAATCAGTTTGAAGCACTGAAAGTCTAGAGACTCGTACCCAAAACCGCAAGGTAAAACCATCATTGGTACGAAATGGGTGTTAAAAAACAAGAAAGATGAAGATGGCACCGTTATCCGAAACAAAGCACGACTTGTCGCCAAGGGATATAGGCAAGTAAAAGGGATAGACTACGATGAGACTTATGCTCCAGTGGCGCGTATAGAGGCAATTCAGATGTTCTTAGCCTACGTAGCTCACAAGAACTTCACCGTCTATCAAATGGACGTGAAGACTGCTTTTCTGAATGGAGTACTCAAGGAAGAAGTCTACGTCTCACAGCCAGAAGGGTTTGTAAATCCAGATAAGTCGGATCACGTATACATCTTGGATAAATCTCTTTATGGACTGAAACAAGCTCCTCGCGCCTGGTATGATATTCTATCTCAGTTCTTGGTCAAGTCAGGTTTTACAAAAGGTACGGTTGATACCACTCTTTTCATTAAAAAGGATAAAGGCGATATCATTCTTATTCAAATATATGTGGATAATATTATTTTTGGTTCTACAAATCCTAAGTACTGTAAGAACTTTGCAAAGCTCATGGTGTCACGTTTTCAGATGAGCATGATGGGAGAGATGAATTTCTTTCTCGGATTGCAAGTCAAACAATTTTAACGGGGATTTTTATCAATCAATCTAAATACATTCTGGATATTCTTCGGAAGTTCAAAATGGAAAACTGTAAACCGATTGGTACCCCAATGGCACCTGGTACTAAGATTGGCACCGATCTTCGGGAAAGGCTGTTGATGTTAGAACTTATAGAGGGATGATAGGTTCCTTAATGTATCTTACTTCTAGTAGGCTGGATATAATGTTTTCTACATGCTTATGTGCTAGATATCAGGCCAATCCTAAAGAATCCCATTTGTCTGTGGTTAAGCGGATCTTTAGGTATCTGAAGGGGACTGCAGATCTTGGTCTGTGGTATCCTAAGGATACAAGCTTTGAACTAACATCTTATTCAGACGCAGATCATGCTGGTTGCATGTTAGACAGGAAGAGCACCTCGGGTCATATCCAATTTCTCGGAGATAAACTCGTCAGTTGGGCTTCGAAGAAGCAATTATGTGTATCCACATCACGGCCGAAGCGGAATATGTAGCTGCTGCTAGCTGCTGTTCTCAAGTCTTGTGGATGAGAACACAACTGCGAGACTATGGATTTCATTTCAATAGAATCTCGATCTATTGTGATTCGAAGAGCGCTATTGCGATTACTGCTAACCCTGTTCAGCATACTAAGACCAAACACATAGATGTCCGGTATCATTTTATAAAAGATAATGTAGAAAAGGGGACAATTGAACTTTACTTTGTAAAAACCGATTATCAGCTTGCAGATTTGTTTACCAAACCTTTAGACGAAAAGAGATTTAATTTTCTTTTCTCAAAACTTGGTATGCTAAATCTTAAGACCTAATCGGTGGTTACCTATTAAAGTTCCTTATTGTGTCTCTTTATCATTTCTTTCTTATTATTTTCGCATGATACCTGCTCTTTAATAGTTTGTTCATGATCTCAGGGGGAGTGTGGGAAGTATCTTATAGATGGTCAATGTTAGTTTGAGGGGGAGCAATTCTGAATGCATTGTACTTACTGATCAATTTGTTAGTGATGCATGATTTTAGGGGGAGCGTAAAAGTCAAAGGAGTAAAGGCAATGACTTCTGATTATTTCTGATCAGAACTCGTACACTAAGTGTTTTACTGCTTTCTGTCATTTCAATTTATGTGAATAAAGTTACTTTGACTAGACCTTAAGACTTTTGTAGGTTGAGAGATGCTTCAAAGATCATATCTTTATGACTGTAAGCTTGACTTCGCGATATGTGAGACTGTACTCGAAAGGTATAGTTTCTTTTCTTCATCTCATTCATGGTTGAAAGAAGGACAACTTTCAATCATAAGAAAACATGTTCTTAAATGTTCAAACCACTTCCTGATTCTCAAACAGATTTCTTGAATTGGAAGTGTGATTTTAAATGTTTTCTGATTCATCTTTGAGCTTTAACTGATCAAGTTAAATCATCTGAGCATCATATGCTTCATAGGAAAATATGGGATGCTAGATCTTAAAAGAAACTTCTATGGATTCACGTTAACAAGTGTTTCCTACCCAAGAAGTTAATCCCTTAGTGAGTGAGTGTGAGAAGTCATAAGAAATAAGTGTGGGATGTGTGATGAGAGATATTGTAAAAGAGAGTTCGGTTAGCTGTGAGCTTAAAGATTAAAAGAAAGAGGGTGAGAGATCAGAGTAAAACAATATTAAACTCTGCACCAAATACTTTCTGAGTCGGGCAGCCACATTTCTAATGCTTCACATATCTTTGGTGTACATTATTGAAACAGGCAACTAGCCCATGCCAACTCTTGTCTTTACCCCCACCTACCACTCATTTTCTTCTCAACAAGAAAATGTTTCATTTTTCAAAGGGGACGCAACACATATGCTATCTGATTTTCATTTGGAAAATCTGGATATTGAAAAGAAGGAAGTTTGCCTCACCTTCACACTTCACTAATGCACATTGAGTCTGTGTTTAACTACTTGTCTCAGTGGTTTACACATTTTGAGCCTTATAAGCAAACATCATATGCTTTATTTCTTTCTACCACTTGCACGAACACACAAAGAATTTGTTTCTTTGTCATAACGTTCATAGAAATTACCTTTGTGGTGTTTCGATGATTGAATGGAAGCCCTGGGGGAGTGAACATCATATAAGCTCCTTTATATTGTGTATTCGTTACACACAGTGACTTTGTGTTACTGACAGGCAATTTTAACTGATTCATTTGTTGATTCAGGTGTTACACTTCATTTTCTAAATTGTCTAGATTTGCAAAGATCTGGATGAACGTCTTAATGAATTGACGGATAATCAGTGGTTATGTTTGCAAGATCAATGGTGGAAGAAATTTCTTGAAGACAAGTTTTGATGAACTCCTTGTTCTTGTCATCAAAAAGGGGGAGAAGCATCAACCAAGAAATGGGGAGATCAAAAGTTTTTGAAAGAATTTCTGAAGATATTCTGAAGATATGCTGCATTGAAGAAATTTTCTTTGAAGATGATTTGCTACAGCATTCCGAGCTGAATATGGAGATAATTTCTTTACAAGAGATATTCTCATCGATTGGGAAGATTGCTACATTCTGAAGACAAAGAGGAAGATTACATTTTCTGAGCTTATAGAATGATCTTGATCCAAAGGGGGAGATTGTTAAAGCACATATTTATTGGATTCAAGATCATAATTATCTGAAGATAGAAGACTGAAGTTAAAGCTGATAAAGTTGTCTCAACAAATAGTCTAGGGTCCTTTTGTAATAATTAGTCAAAGTTTGTTTCCTTTATTTAATTTGTTTTAGTTGTTGGGCCCAAGCAAGCCAAGCCCATTAGGCTAATCAAGCCTAAGTATAAATTAGCTTTGTTTATGCTAATTAGGTCAGAGAGGATTAGAAAGGAAGCTTAATTGAGAAATTAATATTGAGAGAGGTTGTTGTGTGTGGTGTGCCGTGAACAAGAAGCAGAGAGAGAGATTTCGATTTCTGGTCAAGAACAATTGTAATCGTTTGATTAATCAATACCAGGTTTGCATTATAGTATTGTTTATTGACTTACTTGATTGAATGATTACTTATTGGGACACACACACTGAAACTTCTACCAAGCTCCAAAAGCCACTCAGATCCATCTAAGACCTGATATACATGTCAATAGAAAAAAGTGTTAGGCTTAACGCCTAGTGACTTAAAGCAGTTTTCATCGAATAAATCATAAAACAGTTAAAAGGATGTTTTACTATAATTGCAATCACTCTTTTAAATCATGAATTATAAAAAGGTTTTACTCACAAATAACGTTACTTCAAATACCAACACCCACTTTAATAAATGACCAACCTTCAAAGTTCTCAAAACGCACACACAAGATGCTTCACCAAAATACTATTTGTATAAATAAATTGTAAGTTTCAACACCGAAAGTATGGGTGAGGGAATACCCGAAATTAACACCTTTCGGAGATGGAGGAGACCCGGTTCCATCGAATATGGAGGGAACATAAAGTTAAGCCACTTATCAACGTTCTCAAGATTCACTTCGGGCCATGGATCCCCGTATATGGATCCATTGAGCAACCACTGCAAGATACCCAAATCACCCTAGTGTCTACTCGACCTCTAGATGAGTCTCACCACAAAAGTAACAAGTCCCCGTATCCGGCTCACCATGGGCACCACCGCAAGACTTAGCTCCATATACGGCTCTCATGAGCACCACCGCAAGCTTCAAATAAACATGACTTGGGGACCACTCACTAGACTCAATCATGGACATTAAAATGCCATGTTGACCAAACAGACTCCTATGCTTATGGATCCAATGCATTACAGTCTAAGACATTACATGACTTAAATTGAATGACTAACACATTCAAACATGTAATAATCAATACTTATGCAATAATTGCATTTTTTATGTAAAGTTCCACATTGAGCCATTTAAAACCGAACAACATCTCAAAACTCATTTGAGTATCAAGAAGCCATAAGGCATCATAAAACGTTTGGCAATAATAACAAACCCAATATGGTTACGCAAGCCAAAGTACAACTTTCCCAAAATTGGTATTTTTCCAACGTATAATTGGTCGAAGGCTCAAACCGTAAGGTTCACATTTTCCCAAAATATTCATAAGGTCGAAGAATGACTGTTTCCAATAACTCACACTTCTAAAGACAAAAGAGCTTAAAGCTCCAATATCCAAAACTCATAAGTTAGGTAAAATCCCAAAATAACCATTTGTAACTCAATTTTCACATGCTAGACATCAACACATTATGTTGCCCAAATTCTCCAATATATCCAAGAATTCTCCATTAGTTGATTTAAATCTCCTTTTTGATGATTAAAATACCCAAACACACTTAGTAAACCATTATAAAGCTTTGACATCCCAAGTATGTACAAATACCCATTTATCCATAAAAACTCATCAAATGTAAAGTGTACATATAACATATGCTCAAAATCCCAAAACATTTATATTTTGACATGTATATAGCTTTGTAAAGCAACTGGAGCTCACCTTGCTAGATTTAGACTAAATCTAGGTTTTATCCACGAAACTTGAGTTTCTTGGATGAAGACTTGAAACCTTCTAGCTCTTAGCTCCAATCTTGCTACAAAAATCATTGATCAAACATGTTTCCGAAGTTACCCCAAGTTCTAATAAAAGGGAGAGACGGAACACAAAACCCCTAATTTCTTAAGTGAAGGAATGAGGAGATTACCTTGATCCTTAACTCTTGAATACACCAAAAACACTTATAGGATTACAAGTTTGGACCCCAAATTTCCAACACCAAAAGGTTAGGAAATGATTTTGGAAGAGGGTTTGATGAAACCCTATAAAACTTGATGATGAAGATGAGATGAAAGGATCTTAGTTCTAGCTTCCAAAACCTTGCTAGATGATGAAAAGTCACATGGAATCCCAAGTCTTGGTGTCTCAAATGCTCACAGCCAACAATGGAAACAAAGGGATTCGGTTGGGAGAGAGTGGAAATAGGATTGAGGAAGTAACAAATGAGGAAAAGGGCTAAAAACTCGATTTTAATCATCCTGGGCTGACCGCGACTGTGTCCCGCGATTGTGCCCAGGGCACTATTGTCGAGACTGTATCGTAGGGGTAACAGCCCACGCGATTATGCCCTGCGATTATGACAGAAGTCACTCTTGTCAGGCACTCTCGCCCCGCTCGTACTGAGAGCTTATCCCTTCTCACTACATTGCCTCGGCGATAGTGACATATGTCATAGTCGCCAGGCACTATCACCCAGACCATGTAGGACCCGAAAAGCCTACTTTCATCCACCCTCGAACGTTCTTGGTACACTTAGGGTCCAAGGTAAAACGCCCCTTAACTAAAACGCCATTAGGCCAGATTTTGAGAATGGATATATTTATCCAACTACACAATTTTCTTACCGAAAATTCCGGGTGTTACAATAATGATGAAGAACTCGATATTGATGACCTCGATGACTAAACGACTCTTCAAAGACTTCAAACCTACGAGACTCTTCAATTCTATCCGCCATTTGAATAAGTGTACATTTTAATAATTGATGTAATTTTAAATGTTAGCATTAACTCAAAATTATAACAAAACGTATTTTTGATGTCTATTTGAGTGACCCAGCTATATGTAACACCCCAAGAATTGGGATAAACAAAAATTTCCAAAAAAAAGGAAATATGGTAATAAAATATGCCATAGCATGAGCTCCTCCCAAAATGGGAGACAATAAACGCCTGTTAAGATTACAAGTTGTAATGTATAACAATGTGAGGGAAAACAACCCTTTAATCTAAATCCTATCTAGGAACAAGATTAACAAAAGTTGTGATACAATCCTAAAAATAAGCTTATAAACCGACGTCCCAAAAATGTCCCCAAGCTCGCATCTAAGTCATATAAACTTTCTTGGCGGCCGCGCCGCTAGAACCTGAGATACATATCAAACCAAACAAGTGTTAGGCCAAACGGGCCTAGTGAGTTGTACAAAAGCATGGCATGACAATCAAGAGGCATATTAAAGCATTAATAACGACTCAGTCCACTTGGCCATACTGGAATCAATGGAGGAGATCCATCACACCAATGAGGTTTACCTCAAGTCAATGTACCTTGATGTTGTTCGTATGACAACACCCCAAAGGCCCGGCACACCATCCCGGTGGCGGAGGCCTTAGGTGCATACCGTCCCGGTGGCACCTAAAGCTACATCCTACTGGAACCTGCTCACGGTTCATCCAACATACACACACATATATATATATATATGCTATCCATCTCTTTACATATCCCGCATCACGAGATACATACATATATATTATCCATTTCCATACATATCCCACTTCATCAAGATACATATATATATCATTCATCTCTAAACATATCCTGCATCGACAAGTTACATGTAAAGACTACACATAATTTCCATCTCATGTTAGGTTTAAACACTCAAACATGTAGGTTCCATAAAATCTCCACAATTTCCATGATATTACGTCATCATACCCAACAATATCAGTATTAATCAACTCAACAAATCCACATGTAAATCAATAGCCAAAACCTCCAAATATCATATAAGTAACAGTTAGGTCAAACTTATCAGGTGATCAGATTTGTACATGTATATGAAATAGCACAAGTAAGCATTCAAGATATGTATCTCATTAAAGATTTTAGTAAAGAAAACTCGCAAACTAGGTTTTATAGCAAAACCCTAAAAACTTGGGAGAAACCCTAGAAATGGATGGAGGAAGAAGATGATCTTGAAGCTTGAGACCTTGGGTTGAAATCTTTGGTTGAAGAAGCTTAATTCTTGCAATAAATGTGGTAGATTGGTGGTTGGAAGAGTTATGGTTTGGTTGTGGGAAGTATTAAATGAAGAGAGAGTTTGAGAGGTTGAAGATGAGGGTTTTGAAATGAGAATGGGGTTAAAATCCTCATTTAAAATCGTCAGGCATCGCGCGCGGCTTGTGGCATGGGTTAACCCGCGCGGTAACTCGCGCCATCCACTGTCTCTTCACGCGGACAGTGCACTGCGCGACTTGTGTCGCGGCCTAACCCGCGCGGCAACTCGCGCAGGGCACTGTTTCTTGATTTTCCCACTATAACAAAAATGGAGTGTTACAATATTCCCCACCTAATAAGGATTTCGTCCCCGAAATCACGACTGTGCAAATAACTGAGGGTATCTCCTCTTCATATCCTCTTCCGACTCCCATGTCACGTTCGTACCCCGATGGTGCTTCCATTGAACTTTTACCATGGTTACCTCCTTGTGGCGCATTTTCTTTGTCTTGGAGTCCAATATGGCTTCCGGTTCTTCCACGCATCGGTTTCCGTTGTCCACCCGAATTTCCGTCAACGGTATTACGCTCTCTTCTTCCGCCAGGCACTTACGAAGGTAGCATACGTGAAAGGTAGGGTGAATCCCCTCCATTTATGGTGGCAGATCCAGTCTATAAGCTTGAAGCCTGATTCTTTCCAAAATCGTGAAGAGTCCAAGAAAGCGGGGACTGAGATTTCCACGCTTCCCGAAATGAATGATCCCCTTCCATGGTGACACCTTCAACATAACTCGTTCACCCACTTGAAACTCGACCGGTCTCCTCTTCTTATCCGCATAGCTCTTTTGGCGATCTTGTGCCGCTTTCAAACGTTCTCGAATCCCTTTCACCTTGCCTGTCGTTGCTTGAACTATCTTCGGTCCCACAAACTGTTTTTCTCCCGCCTCAAGCCAACACACTAGTGTCCTACACTTTCGCCCATAAAGTGCTTCGAACGGTGCCATCCCAATGCTCAAATGAAAACTGTTATTACACGCAAATTCCACCAGCGGCAAGTGCGAGTCCCAATTCCCTCCAAAGTCTATGACACATGACCGAAGCATGTCCTCAAGTGTCTGAATCATCCTTTCGCTTTGCCCGTCGGTTTGGGGATGGTAGGTCGTGCTCAATTTGACTTTCGTGCCCAACTCTCTTTGCAATCCATCCCAAAACTTAGATGTGAACCGACTATCCCGATCCGAAACTGTGGATAGTGGAACACCGTGCCGTGACACTACTTCATCAATATACAGTTTAGCCAGCTTGTCCATCGGCAATGTCTCCCGCATTGCTAAGAAGTGCGCACTCTTGGTGAGCCTATCCACCACCACCCAAATAGTATCGTGACCCTTCAATGTCTTCGACAATTTAGTGACGAAGTCCATTGTGATGTGTTCCCACTTCCATTCCGGAATGGTCAAAGGTTGCAAACTTTCATAAGGCCTTTGATGTTCCGCCTTGACTTGAAGACAAGTGACGCACTTCTCCACGTACTTGGCCACGTCGAGCTTCATTACCGACCACCAATAATGAAGTTTCAAATCCCTATACATCTTGGTACTACCGGGATGTATAGAGTACTTTGACTTATGAGCCTCCGCCAATAGCAAATCTCGGTTCCCTCCGATCTTCGGCACCCAAATTCTCCCTTGGAAAAACTTAAGTCTGCGACTATCCTCTGTTAGTGCCTCTCGTTGTTTGACCATGACCTCGGCCTTGAGGTTCTCCTCCCGGAGTGATTCGGCTTGGCTTCTCTTAATGTCATCCACTAGACTTGACATCACGTCGATTCTAGTAAGTGTTATTTTGACTTCACTCCCGTAGCTCTTTCGGCTCAATGCATCCGCCACTACGTTGGCTTTACCGGTATGGTAAAGCAATTCACAGTCGTAGTCCTTCAAAAGCTCTAACCACCGTCTTTGTCGCATGTTGAGGTCCTTTTGGTCGAAGATGTACTTCAAACTTTTATGGTCGGTGAATAACGTACACTTCGTCCCATAGAGGTAGTTTCGCCATAGCTTCAAAGCGAACACTACTGCCGCTAACTCCAAGTCGTGCATAGGATAATTCTTCTCGTCCTCTTTGAGTTGACGCGATGCATACGCTATCAATTTTCCCCTTTGCATCAAAACACACCCGAGCCCAAGCTTAGAAGCGTCACTATAAACCACAAAATCTTTGGAACCTTCAGGTAAGGATAAGATCGGTGCTTCACATAATTTTCTTTGGAGAGTCTGAAAGGCCCTCTCTTGAGTTTCGGTCCACAAGAACTTAACATTCTTCCTTGTCAACGAGGTGAGCAGAGAGGCGATCTTCGAGAAGTCTTGTATGAATCGTCGGTAGTAGCCGGCCAAACCCAAGAAACTTCTTATCTCCGTTGGGCTCGTCGGTGGCTCCCAATTCATTATTTCCAAGATCTTTATCGGATCTACTTTTACTCCATCCTTTGACACCACGTGGCCCAAGAATTGGACTTCTTAGAGCCAAAATTCACACTTCAAAAATTTCGCGAAAAATTTTCCTTTCGGAGAATTTCCAAAACCTCCTGTAAATGTCGCCGATGCTCCGCCTTATCCCGCGAGTAAATTAGAATATCGTCGATGAAGACTATGATCGGTCTGTCCAATAGAGGTCGGTATACACAGTTCATCAAGTTCATGAAGACTGCCGGAGCATTAGTCAATCCAAATGGCATGACTAAGAATTCGTAGTGACCGTATCTCGTCTGAAACGTCGTCTTTGGTATATCGCTCTCCTTCACTCGTACTTGATGGTAACCGGATCGCAAATCTATTTTGGAGAAACATCCCGCTCCTTGGAGTTGATCGAAGAGATCGTCGATCCGGGGAAGCGGATACTTATTCTTCACGGTGACCTTGTTGAGATCACGGTACCCGATACTACATATGTTGTCTCCCTCGCCTCATCCGCCGTCATTTGGAAGGCCCGGCTCGGTGCCTTCGGTTGGGTTTCCTTCTTCGGCATTACTGCACTTAGAATTCCTTGGTGATTTTTTGCTAACTTCGGGCAATTCCGCTTGAGGTGCCTCGGTTCTCAGCATTCAAAACAAACTCTCGCTTGGGAGAAACAATCCTTACTCAAGTGGCCTTTCCGACCACAATTGGAACATTCAATGGAGTTGGATAGAGATCTCTGATTGTAGGACCCGGAATGTTTACTCCTGCACTTGGAGCACCACATCGTGTCGCGTCTCGGCTCCCCGTTCCTTCCCCCGCTAAAGGGCTTGGATGATCGCACAGGCCCGGTCGGCCCTTCCCACTTTCTCTTTTCTCCTAGCTGCTTATTCTCTTCTCCGTCTTGGATCATGTCATCCTCTACCAGTTGGGATGCCTCGATCGCCTCTTATAAGGTGCTCTTGTGAGCATTTCTCACATTTGTCTTCATGTTTGCCGGCAAGCCCTTTACAAATGCCTTTATTTTCGATTCCTCATCAGTAGCCAAGTGTTCCACTAGGCTAAGTTTATCCATGAACTGTTTCGCATAATCGACAATAGATAAATTGCCCTTCTTCAGATTATGGAACTCCTCTCCTATCTTGTCAATGGCTCTCGCGTTACAATATTTCTCCATAACCTTCTTTTTGAAAATGGGCCAAGTGATTTGGGCTAAAACTTCCGGCATCAGCGCCCTCCGGGTGATGTTCCACCAACTCAACGCATCCCCTCTAAGCATTTGGGACTCAAACTTGACCCTTTGAGAGTCCGCGCACTCGCTCGACTCGAACGCCATCTCAGCATCTTGGATCCATCTCATACATGCTAGTGGGTCGGTCGTCCCGGAGAATTCTGGAGCCCGACTACAAAGAAATGTATTGAAGGAGCAACCCCCTTCCTTCTTTCCCCCGGTCCGGATAGCATGCTCTTCGGTCCCTATGACGGTCGGTCCGCCGCCCGACCCGTTCACCACATTCTCCGCCATGACTTCATTCCTTCGATGACTGGCATCACGTAACAGTTTCAAGAAAAATTCTTGTTGTTGTGCCATAGCCGAATTCATGGCTTGCATCATGTTATCTCGGATTCTTGTCTCCATAGTTACTTCCTCTATAATCGGGTGAGAGGATGCGATATTTGTCCTTGGGATCTGCTCGGGTCCTCCACCCAAGACGTTGGTTACGGGTGGCCTTTCAGTAGCGGTCACCAAATGAGGTTGATCGGCGGTGGATTCGTCTTCAATTTGCCCCTCACGTGGGTTTTGAAGCATGTTTCGAGTGTTTACCATTGTGAACTGTCACGCATGATAAAGATCATATCGGTTAATCTTTAAAATATAAGCAGTTCCATACGTACTACTACAAGATTAATCATCATGATAATAATTTCAAGTATGCTCACGTAATCATAAATTCAGAACAACACCGGCCAAGTGAGATTGTGAACGTATTTTACATAAGAACCCTCGTTATCATCATCACAAATTTTAATCAATGCAATTTTGTAATCCTAATACTCTCTCCCCACCAAGGAATATTCTACCCTTTAGGACAGTGATACTATATGCTCAACCAGCTTAAGTCTAGGTACGCTAAAGTCGACACCTAGTTCACTTAAACTAGAGCTCTGATACCAACTTGTAACACCCCAATAATTGGGATAAACAAAAATTTCCAAAAAAAAAGGAAACATGGTAACAAAATATGCCATAGCATGAGCTCCTCCCAAAAAGGAAGACAATAAACGCATGTTAAGATTACAAGTTGTAATGTATAACAATGTGAGGGAAAACAACCATTTAATCTAAATCCTATCTAGGAACAAGATTAACAAAAGTTGTGATCCAATCCCAAAAATAAGCTTATATACTGGCGTCCCAAAAATGTCCCCAAGCTCGCATCTAAGTCATCTAAACTTTCTTGGCGGCCGCGCCGCTAGAACCTGAGATACATATCAAACCAAACAAGTGTTAGGCAAACGGGCCTAGTGAGTTGTACAAAAGCATGGCATGACAATCAAGAGGCATATTAAAGCATTAATAACGACTCAGTCCACTTGGCCATACTGGAATCAATGGAGGAGATCCATCACACCAATGAGGTTTACCTCAAGTCAATGTACCTTGATGTTGTTCGTATGACAATACCCCAAAGGCCCGGCACACCATCCCGGTGGCGGAGGCCTTAGGTGCATACCGTCCCGGTGGCACCTAAAGCTACATCCTACTGGAACCTGCTCACGGTTCATCCAACATACACACACATATATATATATATATATGCTATCCATCTCTTTACATATCCCGCATCACGAGATACATACATATATATTATCCATTTCCATACATATCCCACTTCATCAAGATACATATATATATCATTCATCTCTAAACATATCCTGCATCGACAAGTTACATGTAAAGACTACACATAATTTCCATCCCATGTTAGGTTTAAACACTCAAACATGTAGGTTCCATAAAATCTCCACAATTTCCATGATATTACGTCATCATACCCAACAATATCAGTATTAATCAATTCAACAAATCCACATGTAAATCAATAGCCAAAACCTCCAAATATCATATAAGTAACAGTTAGGTCAAACTTATCAGGTGATCATATTTGTACATGTATATGAAATAGCACAAGTAAGCATTCAAGATATGTATTTCATTTAAAGATTTTAGTAAAGAAAACTCACAAACTAGATTTTATAGCTAAACCCTAGAAACTTGGGAGAAACCCTATAAATGGATGGAGGAAGAAGATGATCTTGAAGCTTGAGACCTTGGGTTGAAATATTTGGTTGAGAAAGCTTGATTCTTGCAATAAATGTGGTAGATTGGTGGTTGGAAGAGTTATGGTTCGGTTGTGGGAAGTATTAAATGAAGAGAGAGTTTGAGAGGTTGAAGATGAGGGTTTTGAAATGAGAATGGGGTTAAAATCCTCATTTAAAATCATCAGGCGTCGCGCGCGGCTTGTGGCACGGGTTGACCCGCGCGGTAACTCGTGTCATCCACTGTCTCTTCACGCGGACAGTGCACCGCGCGACTTGTGCCACGGCCTAACCCGCACGGTAACTCGCGCGGGGCACTCTTTCCTGATTTTCCCACTATAACAAAAATGGAGTGTTACACTATATTTTTTTAAAGTGTATTCAAGTATTGTTACAAAATTTATAAAAATAAAAAATAAAAAAATAACAAAGGACCAATTTTGGGCCCAGTCGGGACCGGTTACCCAAATCGAGTTACAAGGAAGCTTAACCCGGCCTAGCCCATTTTGCTAGAACTGAGACAAGGACCGGTTGCCAGGGATACTGTTTCGGCCCAGGACCGATTTGGGCCCGACCCAGGACCGGTTTTTGGCCACCTCTAATTGATAGTAATGTTATTGTTAATATTGTTGGTGTTATTATTATTTTTGTTATTTTTATTCTTACTATTAATATCCTTATATCAAGGCTCTAAATGGCATGAGGCATGGCGTGGCGGCGAGGTCAAGCCTCAAGCCTTACGAGTTATGGCGAGGCCATGACGTTTTCGAAGGCGTGGCTTAAGGCGGCAAATCTGTATATAATTTATATGTGTATGTGTGTGTTTTTATCGGTGTCTTGAACAATAATGAACGAGTTATTAACAATTTAAATTCATATAAAACGATAAACAAAAAAATTTCTAAGCTATAATCGATACTAATGGGTAGATTCCAGTACACAAATTTGAAGTTGTAAAGTCATAATGCGCCATGGCGGGCCATAACGAGTTCGACGCCTTATCTCGACTCGAAGGGGAAAAACGTGGCGGCAACGCCACGCGCGCCATGGCGGCAAGGCGCAGTTTTTAGAACCTTGCCTTATATTCATTAATTATAAAGCATTTGGTAAAAGCAACTTATTGTACATTATCTTGACCTACTAATACATAATATCTTAAATATCAAATTTACGACCTACTAATACATAGGGGGTGTTTGGGATTGCTTATTTAAAATAACTTATGCTTATTTTGAAAAGTGCTTATCAACTTATGCGGTGTCAAATCGGGATTTTTAAAAAAATGTTTGGATTAGCTTATTGTGGTACCAAAACGTAATAAGCTAATAAGTTGTTATTCAAATGTGTTTGAGATTGCTTATACATATAAAATAACCCAAAAAGTCATATAGCACTTTTCAAATAAGTTGATAAGTTAAAACCAAATGACTTATCAAAAACAGTTTTTCAGCGGTTTGACACCGCTATAAGCTCTTTTCATTTTTCTCCATCCAAACGCTCAAAAGTGTTTATCTCCGGTGTCAAATCGCAATAAGCTAAAAAGCACCTCAAATAAGCAATCCCAAACACCCCCATAATATCTTAAATATCAAATTTACAACTTAGGGGCTACTTACCAAATTTTATATTAAGTCTTATGTGCATAAATTTATTTGTTTGGATAAAAATGTGTTGTTGGTTTTTTCTTTTTTCCTGAATCAACAGTCTAAATGATGAAAATGACTATTTTACCCATAAATATGAATTATGCATTATTTAAATTAACAAAACATATTTAATCAGCACGTGTAAATTCTGTATTTTTCAAACATAAATATTAAAATTTTATTTTCAACGAAAAGTTCTGTTAATTTTACATTATCTTTTTACAATAAAATTTTATATCACACAAGTACATAATTAGACAATATATACATATATATAATATATATTGATAATTTATATTATTAAGATTTCACATACTTAGAGGTAAGGGTGTTATTAGGTCGGTTAAATTGATTTTCGGTTTATTCGATTTTCAAAAAATTTAAATCTAACGGATAACCAAACCAGATAAGGTTTGGTTTAATCGGTTTCGGGTTATTCTGTTTGTCAAGTTATACGATCCGGTATAGTTAAACCGAATACATATTTATATATTTCGTTGGACATTTGCACAATAATTTTCCCAACTTAGTGTCTGTTGATCCCAATATATAAGTGCATCATACATTATTTCTTCATTCGATGTTCTACATCAAGTAAAAAACATAATCTAAAAAAGCATTATTTTTCATCAAGCAAAAAATATTATATAACAATAAACTATGTAAAATAATAATGGTATAATATGTATTTGGTTTATTTTTATAAACATGAAATATATATAATAGTAGTAGATTATGTTATTCGGTTTATTAGAATTAGAAAAAAAAATTAACCAAAAACCGAATTGAATAAGAATCCTCATTCGCTTAACTGATATGTTTAACCTGAAAACCAAATAACCCAAATCTCATTCGGTTTTGGTTATTTTTGACACTCCTACTTCGAGCATCTCCAACAGCTATGATATAATAGAAATTTTGGTGATTTAAGAGAGTTTTTTGCTCCCAACTATGCTATATAAATTAGGGTGGAGGACTGGCGGAGGACTGGCGAATTAGGGTGGAGGACTGGCGGAGGACTGGCGGACTTAGGGACAATTAGGGTGGAGGACTGGCGGACTTAGTAAAAGACTCAAAGATTTATAAAGAGAGAAATTATAGAGAGAGAATTGTAGAGAGAGAGAGAGTTATGAAAGAAGAATTTATTTCTTTCAAGGGATGATTTACAAATGAGGGGGAGGCCTTCCTTTTATAGGCAAGGAAAAGGTCCTCTTACATAAGCATGACGTAAGCATTACATAATCAACCAATAATTCTACAAATGATGTAAGCGCTTACATCACTAGAAAAGTGATTTCATGCTTCCATCATTTTTACATCATTATTTTAAACTAATCAAACTTTAATAATAAAGAAAAATACAAGCACACATTAATTTTATTTTAAACTGATGCTTTTATTTCCAACGCGAATCTGGGTGTGACGGGTCATCTTCATACGGATCGTAAGGTTCATCATTGAGGAAGACATAGTCATCTTCGTTGTCGGAAATGTCAAAGTCATCTTCAGAAGAATCAATGGATTTAGCAAGGTGGGTGCTGAACCATTGATTGAGAGTCTCTTTCCATAATGCCACTTCAGGGTGTCTATCTGGCCATATCTCTGCACCTTCCATTACCTGTGTCGGGATGTTGTGAAGAGCCACATTATTTGCGGACGCCAAATCGTTACGTATTTCCAAAAGTTTCCGGGTATGATTAACCTGGAAGGATCGGCTGGCTGGGTTGACATCATGCCAAGAATGGATGAAGGTTGTGGGGAAATGGTAAATCAACGGTTGTTTGTTTGTGAGAGAATTTCCAGGTAGAAAGGAGCACGGTCTTTTGAAGCAGATTAGCACATAAGTTTTATGACTTACATGTAATCGCTGGATCCATTGATGGACTGGAAGGAACCATTGAAGAACAGTGAATAGGTTCTTCTGTTCAGGGGGAACGTGTTCAAACTGACACTGGAACATGTATGTGAACAGTTTGCATGCGTTGAAGGAGATGGCGACGGTATGGGTTTCAAAGAGATACCAGAAGAAGCAGAGTGCTTCTTTAGGAAGCCTGAATAGTTCATGGATATGGAAAATGTTGAGGAAAGGGTATTCGGGATGAAACATGTAATTTTTCATGAACGGACCATGTTTTGAAAGAAGGACATTATAAAATGTCTTCCAATTCAATAAGGACCTTTGGCTCAGAGTCAAATCAGCAATGACTTCGGTTACTTCTTCAGGGAGATCTTGGGTGGTTGTGCGAGAGGCTTCTTGGGGAGTAGATGAGCTGGAGTTGGCCTTATCCATAGCAAACACCAATGGGATGACCATGTGTTGGGGAATCCTTTCAGGACCACTATATTTATAGTGCTTTGGCCTTGACAGAAAATCTGCGAGAATATTTTCTGACCCTTTGATGTGTTTTACTGTAAATTTCCACTGTGAGAACCAATTTGCCCACCTTAAAAGTTGTGCCTCTGGAAGCATCTTTCTTTTGAATTGGAGCATGCGTGGGAAAGAGGACATATCCATCTCAATCTGGAAACAGTGACCGATAAGATGGAATTGGAATTTTTCTATTCCTCTTTTGACTGCTAGAATCTCCTTGAAAGTTGAATGGTAGTGTTGCTCTGAGGCTTTGAACGTGCCACTCTTGTAACCACAAATTGTTCTGACACCTTTGTCATCTTGTGCAAGTAGAACTGCTCCCCAGTATTCATCACTTGCATCTGTCTGGAGAATTCTTTTGTCCGTATTAGTGGGAATCTTTAGAGGTGGCATCTTGTCGGCTAGTTGCTTTATAGCTCTGACAGCTATTGTTTGTCGTTCAGCCCAAAGTGGTGGTTCCTTTTTTAGCATGGGGAATAAGTGTACAGTATGGTGTGACAGCTTTGGCAAGAAATCGGCCATGTAGTTGACAAGACCAAGGAACTGTTGGACTTCTTTTTGTGACGAAAGCACATCCGGAAACTTGTGGAGCTCTTGAGCGATATGGGGTTGTGGTTGATATTTCCCATCAAAGATCTTCATTCCAAGAAAGTTAATGGAGTTAACTCCTATTTCCATCTTCTTTTCAGATAGCATAATGCCATACTGTTGAATTATGGAATGAAACTTCGAGAGTAAGCTGATATGGGAATCTTCGTCTGGAGAAAACAGGAGAATATCATCAATGTAGACCAGGGCGTTTTGGAGAATAGGCTCAAAGATTTTGACCATTGCCTTTTGGAATGCCGAAGGGGCATTTTTTAATCCAAATGGCATAACGTTCCACTGGTAATGATGATCTGGTATGCAAAAAGCAGTCTTCGGCCGATCGTCAGGATGAATGCCCAATTGCCAGAATCCAGCTTTAAGATCGAATTTTGATAAGACCTTTGCATTTGCTAGAGACTGGAATAATGACCTTTTCTGTGGCAGGGGGAACTTATCATCAGCCAAGAAATGATTAAGTGGCTGATAATTTATGACTAGCCTTAGCTTGCCTCTGACTTGTTCGCTTCTCTTATTGACATAAAACGCTTCACATGCCCATGGTGAAACCGTGGGTTCAATGATGCCTTGTTGAACAAGTTCTGAACATTCTTGGACTGCTAGCTGGTAATGATCAGGGTTCATTCCTGGATGGCTTGCCTTTGTCGGGTTGACGTCCTCGTTTTGTTTGAACGGTAAGGTAACAAAAAACGAAGGATTTAACCATAAAGGGTTTTTGCTTTTTGTGAGAAACTCTGTATGACTAGAAGCACATGATGTATGGATGATTTGTTGTTTAAGGGCTTCTATAGTGAGTGTGGATGCCATATAGAGTTTGGGCACGGAACTCCAGGGGTTTAGGTAACTTTTGTATCGGAGACCTTGCTCAGCAAACCTTATGTTTGGCAAGGTATGAAGAATATCGAATCCGATAAGGAGATCTTTACCGTGGGAGCTTGATCCTAAGAACCGGTGTCTTACCACAAATTTTGGAAATAACCGGATATGGATTGGGACACTGATCTTGTCAATAACAAATGTATCACCACTAGCTGCTAGGAACTGCTGATAATGTGGTTTCCAGTAACTGCTAGGGAGAATTTTCGGGTTTAGTATTGAGACCGATGATCCTGTGTCAAAGAAGGCTATGACCGAAATGGGTTTAGCATATGTTGATGTGAGCAGGTGGGCTTTAGCTAAGGGCGCAGGTTGTGGTTTTTGTAAGGGTAGAACTCGCGGGAGAGAGGAGTGAATAGGAAGGGGGCTTGCCATGAATACTTCGATATCAGAGTGTCCATTCGAATGGTCTGGTTCGGACTCTTCATCTGATGATGAATCGTAATATGCTATGGTGCATATTGTGTGATCATCTGGTTCATCGTCAAGGGAGTACAGGGACTCCAAATCAGAAATGTCCACTGGTTCGACTTGATTAAGACTCTGAATCAAAGCTTGAGACTTTCTTTTGTCTTTGCAATCTTTTGCAAAGTGTCCTTTCTTATTGCAAATGTAGCATCTGTCAGAAGTGCGTCCTCGGTGTGTTTTCTTCCTGATGAACTTCCATTTCTTCCGTGGGAAACCCTTGGTGGTTTTTCTGGAAGAGTTAAAGAACTTCTTGAAATGGGACTTCTTCTTTGTACGAGAGCAATCACAGGAAGATTTATCTTTGCATTTGATCTGGAGGTATTTTTCATCACAGGCTGAACCAAAATGTTTGCCAGTTTTTTCAAGTTCGTCCATGAACTTTCTTGAATTGCAAAACTTGGCAAGTGCATTGAGCACCATTTGATACAGGGCACCAAGTGTGACATTAGAAATCAAGATGTTTTTTGACTCTAATGATCTGAATACCTCACTGGCAAGAGATTCTGGGAAAGAATTTAGAAAAACTTGCTTGAGGTTGACATCATCAATACCTTGCAGGCAATAAAACCTTTTTGACATGCGATTGTAATGTTCTTCAAGGTCCTTCTTTTGGAATGAACAACATCTCATTTTTAAGAATTCCTTCCTTGCTTGAGCGATGTGTTCAACCGGGTTGCCAATGAACTCAGCATAAATCATATGCATGAAATCTTCAGGAGATTGTGCTTGCTGGATTTGCAATTGTCGATACTCTCCAAGACTCATGTACCAATCTCTGAGACGACCTTGAGTTCTGGTTAAAAACCTTTTAATCACCATGTCCATGTCATAGTACTGGAGTTCAGCTGAGCACCATGTCAACATCTCTATACTTCTATCTCTCCATTGTGAAGGGGGAATATCATCAAAAGTAAACTTTTGGCCAGAATCTGACTTTGAAACTTTGGTTCTTCTTTGTGGTGCAGGTTGGAAGGTTTCGTCGTCTTCTACTACATACTCGTCATCAAAGTAGTTACGAGCTGTAGATGATTCTGGATCTGCCATGAACAAATGTTCAAAGGCCTATGAGAGGTCACCGTCTGCATGATCTGGAGGTGTTGTAACTACGGGTGCAACAAAGGGTGAACTAGAGGATGTCTCTTTTTGGGTTAGGTTTTGTAGGAAAGATGAGATCGGGTTCACATCTTCAATTGGGAGGACGTTTGGTGGTCTTGAGGAGGCTGTGGCAGAGGTGTCATCAACAAAGACTTGTGTTTCACTTGAGGACACCATTGGGGCTTTTTCAGATTTCAGGGAGATTCGTAAATCTTTAGCTCTTCTCTTTTCTTGCTCTTTGGACCATAAAGAGAGTGATGGAGATTTTTGTGGGAAGGGTGTGAGTGGGAGTGGCTGTGGATCAAAGGATGTTCCAACAAAAGGGGTAGAAGACAATGTCCACGGATCATCAATTTGAGTTACTACTCTTTGCTGCTTATGTTGCCTCTCCAAGTCAATGAGTTGTGATTTTAAGAACTTCATCTCAGCTTCTTTCTTTGTAAGATCACTAGAGGCTTGAGAGTGAGGAATTGTACAAACTATCTCAAGAAGTTCTTTGTGGAGTCCTTGCATCTTCATCTTGATTTCTTGGATCATGTTTTCAAGGGACCGTACCTTCGTAACAAGATTTTCTTGTGTCTGCAAGGATCGTGTTTGTTGCGTAAGGAGAGTTTGGAGCACCTTGTTCTGAGCAACAGCATTCTCACTTTGCCAATTAAGAGTAGCTTCAGCAGGACTGATCTGAGTAGCTATTCCCGTGGGACCTATGGTTGTGGGGTTTTTGACCTTCCACTCATGCTTGGTTCTTTGGGTTGTGTCTTCAAACGAGCTTAAAGGTGGGAACTCAGCCTTGTATTCAGACGATGTGGCTGCAGGGGTAATAACACAGCATTCTTGGGCTCGGCTTGGAGGATTTGGAGGAGGTAGATCATGACATGACTTAAGGGTTGATATTGGTGAATATTTGTAAAGGACATAGTAGTCAAACTTGCCCGATGGTTCACCAAGGAGTCCTACAGCAGGATCTCCTGATTCATATCTTTCCTTCAGCTTTTGTTGTGATCTGTTCTTCCTTTTCTCTTGGCTGATGTCATTGTATTCAATCCGGTATGCTTCATCAAGACAGTCCTGGCAATCACAGACATCATACCAGCAATGCTCAACTTGTTTGACTGGGGCTGGAGCCTGAACTGGCTGAACCATATGGATGGTTGGAAAGACGTTCATCTTCTGTTGGGAGGAGAAATTGACTGCGACAAGTCCGTTTTCATGGCGGACGAAGTCTGGTGCGGTAGTTGTCTGGACAGGGGTTTGGTGGATCTGCTCATAATTCGTTACCCACTTTTCAGGGAGGAGTTTTAGTAACTCTTCTCTGGACAACTGTCTGGGAACATATGTACATGTTGGTGTTGCACATGAGTCAACATTAATGAGAAGTGCATCCCCAGCGTGCTCTTGATCCGGTACCATGATGTCGAGAGAGTGATTTTGAACTCTATACGCCATTTGGTAGTGGAATGTTGCCTGAAAAGTGTTTACTTGGGGAGTACCCCCAATTTGAATCTGGGCCTTGAGCGCTGTGTATAGTGATCTGTATAGCCCAAGGGTATACTCATATCCACTTCGGTGCTATCAGATTAGCCCTTACCTTCCATGGTAGAAAAGGTCTCCCTGCCTTTTCCCGAATAGCCCTTGTAGACACAAGGTTTGTAGAGTATCAACATGCTTGCATAGGAACAATACAAACCACCTTAAACGCCGGAACCATTTTTGTTACCTTTTACCCCAACTTCAATATGCCTCTTAATGACCCCTCACTATACACAACGCTCAAGGCCCAGATTCAAATTGGGGGTAATCCCCAAGTAAACACTTTTCAGGCAACATTCCACTACCAAATGGCGTATAGAGTTCAAAATCACTCTCTCGACAACATGGTACCGGATCAAGAGCACGCTGGGGATGCACTTCTCATTAATGTTGACTCATGTGCAACACCAACATGTACATATGTTCCCAGACAGTTGTCCAGAGAAGAGTTACTAAAACTCCTCCCTGAAAAGTGGGTAACGAATTATGAGCAGATCCACCAAACACCTGTCCAGACAACTACCGCACCAGACTTCGTCCGCCATGAAAACGGACTTGTCGAAGTCAATTTCTCCTCCCAACAGAAGACGAACGTCTTTCCAACCATCCATATGGTTCAGCCAGTTCAGGCTCCAGCCCCAGTCAAACAAGTTGAGCATTGCTGGTATGATGTCTGTGATTGCCAGGACTGTCTTGATGAAGCATACCGGATTGAATACAATGACAGCAGCCAAGAGAAAAGGAAGAACAGATCACAACAAAAGCTAAAGGAAAGATATGAATCAGGAGATCCTGCTGTAGGACTCCTTGGTGAACCATCGGGCAAGTTTGACTACTATGTCCTTTACAAATATTCACCAATATCAACCCTTAAGTCATGTCATGATCTACCTCCTCCAAATCCTCCAAGCCGAGCCCAAGAATGCTGTGTTATTACCCCTGCAGCCACATCGTCTGAATACAAGGCTGAGTTCCCACCTTTAAGCTCGTTTGAAGACACAACCCAAAGAACCAAGCATGAGTGGAAGGTCAAAAACCCCACAACCATAGGTCCCACGGGAATAGCTACTCAGATCAGTCCTGCTGAAGCTACTCTTAATTGGCAAAGTGAGAATGTTGTTGCTCAGAACAAGGTGCTCCAAACTCTCCTTACGCAACAAACACGATCCTTGCAGACACAAGAAAATCTTGTTACGAAGGTACGGTCCCTTGAAAACATGATCCAAGAAATCAAGATGAAGATGCAAGGACTCCACAAAGAACTTCTTGAGATAGTTTGTACAATTCCTCACTCTCAAGCCTCTAGTGATCTTACAAAGAAAGAAGCTGAGATGAAGTTCTTAAAATCACAACTCATTGACTTGGAGAGGCAACACAAGCAGCAAAGAGTAGTAACTCAAATTGATGATCCGTGGACATTGTCTTCTACCCCTTTTGTTGGAACATCCTTTGATCCACAGCCACTCCCACTCACACCCTTCCCACAAAAATCTCCATCACTCTCTTTATGGTCCAAAGAGCAAGAAAAGAGAAGAGCTAAAGCTTTACGAATCTCCCTGAAATCTGAAAAAGCCCCAATGGTGTCCTCAAGTGAAACATAAGTCTTTGTTGATGACACCTCTGCCACAGCCTCCTCAAGACCACCAAACGTCCTCCCAATTGAAGATGTGAACCCGATCTCATCTTTCCTACAAAACCTAACCCAAAAAAAGACATCCTCTAGTTCACCCTTTGTTGCACCCGTAGTTACAACACCTCCAGATCATGCAGACGGTGACCTCTCTGAGGCCTTTGAACATTTGTTCATGGCAGATCCAGAATCATCTACAGCTCGTAACTACTTTGATGACGAGTATGTAGTAGAAGACGACGAAACCTTCCAACCTGCACCACAAAGAAGAACCAAAGTTTCAAAGTCAGATTCTGGCCAAAAGTTTACTTTTGATGATATTCCCCCTTCACAATGGAGAGATAGAAGTATAGAGATGTTGACATGGTGCTCAGCTGAACTCCAGTACTATGACATGGACATGGTGATTAAAAGGTTTTTAACCAGAACTCAAGGTCGTCTCAGAGATTGGTACATGAGTCTTGGAGAGTATCGACAATTTCAAATCCAGCAAGCACAATCTCCTGAAGATTTCATGCATATGATTTATGCTGAGTTCATTGGCAACCCGGTTGAACACATCGCTCAAGCAAGGAAGGAATTCTTAAAAATGAGATGTTGTTCATTCCAAAAGAAGGACCTTGAAGAACATTACAATCGCATGTCAAAAAGGTTTTATTGCCTGCAAGGTATTGATGATGTCAACCTCAAGCAAGTTTTTCTAAATTCTTTCCCAGAATCTCTTGCCAGTGAGGTATTCAGATCATTAGAGTCAAAAAACATCTTGATTTCTAATGTCACACTTGGTGCCCTGTATCAAATGGTGCTCAATGCACTTGCCAAGTTTTGCAATTCAAGAAAGTTCATGGACGAACTTGAAAAAACTGGCAAACATTTTGGTTCAGCCTGTGATGAAAAATACCTCCAGATCAAATGCAAAGATAAATCTTCCTGTGATTGCTCTCGTACAAAGAAGAAGTCCCATTTCAAGAAGTTCTTTAACTCTTCCAGAAAAACCACCAAGGGTTTCCCACGGAAGAAATGGAAGTTCATCAGGAAGAAAACACACCGAGGACGCACTTCTGACAGATGCTACATTTGCAATAAGAAATGACACTTTGCAAAAGATTGCAAAGACAAAAGAAAGTCTCAAGCTTTGATTCAGAGTCTTAATCAAGTCGAACCAGTGGACATTTCTGATTTGGAGTCCCTGTACTCCCTTGACGATGAACCAGATGATCACACAATATGCACCATAGCATATTACGATTCATCATCAGATGAAGAGTCCGAACCAGACCATTCGAATGGACACTCTGATATCGAAGTATTCATGGCAAGCCCCCTTCCTATTCACTCCTCTCTCCCGCGAGTTCTACCCTTACAAAAACCACAACCTGCGCCCTTAGCTAAAGCCCACCTGCTCACATCAACATATGCTAAACCCATTTCGGTCATAGCCTTCTTTGACACAGGATCATCGGTCTCAATACTAAACCCGAAAATTCTCCCTAGCAGTTACTGGAAACCACATTATCAGCAGTTCCTAGCAGCTAGTGGTGATACATTTGTTATTGACAAGATCAGTGTCCCAATCCATATCCGGTTATTTCCAAAATTTGTGGTAAGACACCGGTTCTTAGGATCAAGCTCCCACGGTAAAGATCTCCTTATCGGATTCGATATTCTTCATACCTTGCCAAACATAAGGTTTGCTGAGCAAGGTCTCCGATACAAAAGTTACCTAAACCCCTGGAGTTCCGTGCCCAAACTCTATATGGCATCCACACTCACTATAGAAGCCCTTAAACAACAAATCATCCATACATCATGTGCTTCTAGTCATACAGAGTTTCTCACAAAAAGCAAAAACCCTTTATGGTTAAATCCTTCGTTTTTTGTTACCTTACCGTTCAAACAAAACGAGGACGTCAACCCGACAAAGGCAAGCCATCCAGGAATGAACCCTGATCATTACCAGCTAGCAGTCCAAGAATGTTCAGAACTTGTTCAACAAGGCATCATTGAACCCACGGTTTCACCATGGGCATGTGAAGCGTTTTATGTCAATAAGAGAAGCGAACAAGTCAGAGGCAAGCTAAGGCTAGTCATAAATTATCAGCCACTTAATCATTTCTTGGCTGATGATAAGTTCCCCCTGCCACAGAAAAGGTCATTATTCCAGTCTCTAGCAAATGCAAAGGTCTTATCAAAATTCGATCTTAAAGCTGGATTCTGGCAATTGGGCATTCATCCTGACGATCGGCCGAAGACTGCTTTTTGCATACCAGATCATCATTACCAGTGGAACGTTATGCCATTTGGATTAAAAAATGCCCCTTCGGCATTCCAAAAGGCAATGGTCAAAATCTTTGAGCCTATTCTCCAAAACGCCCTGGTCTACATTGATGATATTCTCCTGTTTTCTCCAGACGAAGATTCCCATATCAGCTTACTCTCGAAGTTTCATTCCATAATTCAACAGTATGGCATTATGCTATCTGAAAAGAAGATGGAAATAGGAGTTAACTCCATTAACTTTCTTGGAATGAAGATCTTTGATGGGAAATATCAACCACAACCCCATATCGCTCAAGAGCTCCACAAGTTTCCGGATGTGCTTTCGTCACAAAAAGAAGTCCAACAGTTCCTTGGTCTTGTCAACTACATGGCCGATTTCTTGCCAAAGCTGTCACACCATACTGTACACTTATTCCCCATGCTAAAAAAGGAACCACCACTTTGGGCTGAACGACAAACAATAGCTGTCAGAGCTATAAAGCAACTAGCCGACAAGATGCCACCTCTAAAGATTCCCACTAATACGGACAAAAGAATTCTCCAGACAGATGCAAGTGATGAATACTGGGGAGCAGTTCTACTTGCACAAGATGACAAAGGTGTCAGAACAATTTGTGGTTACAAGAGTGGCACGTTCAAAGCCTCAGAGCAACACTACCATTCAACTTTCAAGGAGATTCTAGCAGTCAAAAGAGGAATAGAAAAATTCCAATTCCATCTTATCGGTCACTGTTTCCAGATTGAGATGGATATGTCCTCTTTCCCACGCATGCTCCAATTCAAAAGAAAGATGCTTCCAGAGGCACAACTTTTAAGGTGGGCAAATTGGTTCTCACAGTGGAAATTTACAGTAAAACACATCAAAGGGTCAGAAAATATTCTCGCAGATTTTCTGTCAAGGCCAAAGCACTATAAATATAGTGGTCCTGAAAGGATTCCCCAACACATGGTCATCCCATTGGTGTTTGCTATGGATAAGGCCAACTCCAGCTCATCTACTCCCCAAGAAGCCTCTCGCACAACCACCCAAGATCTCCCTGAAGAAGTAACCGAAGTCATTGCTGATTTGACTCTGAGCCAAAGGTTCTTATTGAATTGGAAGACATTTTATAATGTCCTTCTTTCAAAACATGGTCCGTTCATGAAAAATTACATGTTTCATCCCGAATACCCTTTCCTCAACATTTTCCATATCCATGAACTATTCAGGCTTCCTAAAGAAGCACTCTGCTTCTTCTGGTATCTCTTTGAAACCCATACCGTCGCCATCTCCTTCAACGCATGCAAACTGTTCACATACATGTTCCAGTGTCAGTTTGAACACGTTCCCCCTGAACAGAAGAACCTATTCACTGTTCTTCAATGGTTCCTTCCGGTCCATCAATGGATCCAGCGATTACATGTAAGTCATAAAACTTATGTGCTAATCTGCTTCAAAAGACCGTGCTCCTTTCTACCTGGAAATTCTCTCACAAACAAACAACCGTTGATTTACCATTTCCCCACAACCTTCATCCATTCTTGGCATGATGTCAACCCAGCCAGCCGATCCTTCCAGGTTAATCATACCCGGAAACTTTTGGAAATACGTAATGATTTGGCGTCCGCAAATAATGTGGCTCTTCACAACATCCCGACACAGGTAATGGAAGGTGCAGAGATATGGCCAGATAGACACCCTGAAGTGGCATTATGGAAAGAGACTCTCAATCAATGGTTCAGCACCCACCTTGCTAAATCCATTGATTCTTCTGAAGATGACTTTGACATTTCCGACAACGAAGATGACTATGTCTTCCTCAATGATGAACCTTACGATCCGTATGAAGATGACCCGTCACACCCAGATTCGCGTTGGAAATAAAAGCATCAGTTTAAAATAAAATTAATGTGTGCTTGTATTTTTCTTTATTATTAAAGTTTGATTAGTTTAAAATAATGATGTAAAAATGATGGAAGCATGAAATCACTTTTCTAGTGATGTAAGCGCTTACATCATTTGTAGAATTATTGGTTGATTATGTAATGCTTACGTCATGCTTATGTAAGAGGACCTTTTCCTTGCCTATAAAAGTAAGGCCTCCCCCTCATTTGTAAATCATCCCTTGAAAGAAATAAATTCTTCTTTCATAACTCTCTCTCTCTCTACAATTCTCTCTCTATAATTTCTCTCTTTATAAATCTTTGAGTCTTTTACTAAGTCCGCCAGTCCTCCACCCTAATTGTCCCTAAGTCCGCCAGTCCTCCACCCTAATTCGCCAGTCCTCTGCCAGTCCTCCACCCTAATTTGGTAAAATAGAAAAAGAGGGGAGAATATGACTCTAAATTTAGAAATCTTTAAAATCTTTATATAGAAGATAAAAAAAATATTTTAATTCTTTTCCACCAATAACAAGTAAAGTAAAAAAAATAATCTATACTATATTATAAAAACGACATAAAAAACTCTTAATTACAACATTTTAAGCACAAGTTACAACTAATTAAAGTCAATTACTTAATTTACAATTTCTTAATGCTTTGATACAACCTTTCCAAGCACAGTATCTCACATAATCATCTATTTGTGGAATGGATACTCATTTATTAATATAAATTTTTGTTTTTTTGGTGGAGGATTTTATAAAATAGATTTTATATTAGCATAATCTATTTTAAATATAGATTTTACATTTAAATCTATATTAATGAGATGTAATATAAAATCTTTTTTCTTCCGTATTTTTTTATATTACATCTCATAATGATTTTTCCATATTTTATTTTATAAAATATTTTTCCATATTTTATTTTATAAAATCTTTTTACATAATGAGATGTAATATATATAAACTCTTTTTTCTTCCGTAGTTTTTTTGCTAATATAAAATCTATTTTATTTTATAAAATCTACACGTATTTTATATTAGCATAATATAAAATCTATACGTATTTTTTTTTCACGAGAATTAAAAGAAGAAAAAAGAAGGTTGATATGAAATAAAATAAAAAATAACGAGATACACTAATAAATTATCGTATTCTTTAAAATAAAAATATTGCGCAATACTTTCCAAATTAACCAAGTGTAAATAAAATAAAATAGAAACGATGTAGATATAAAAATATTCTTCCATATTTTTAATATATTTACATTTAAATGTAAAATCGAAAATGAAAATAAAAGATTTTAAAATACTCTCTACATTCACTATAAATATATATAGCTTCTCTATGTATCATCCGAGTACAAGAAGAAGACGAACGGTCGGGTGTCAATGGTGGAACCTGCAACTGAACAAAAGGTATTCCACTATATTTTTGTTTCTTTGAAAAACTACTTTTTTATATTTTATTTTATTTACTGAGAATTTGTTTATATTTTTCAAAACCAACAATCATATTTTTCGAAGTAGGGGAATAAGATATATATACATATCTTTATTTTTATCGACTAATACTATGAGGTCTTGAAGTCAATAGTCAGATAAATTTTCAAGTGGTACTGAGTGAATTTGAACTATACCAGTTGAGTTGCCGGTTACAAAAGATAGAAATCATTTATTTTCTTTGTCATATTTGATGTGGGTTGAATGTTGTTAATTAATCTACAGATTTATACGTTCAAAGTGATTGTCAAGTGTTGTCGAGGAGGTTTCAGAAAAATTGCAAAATCTGTAAAAACGTATGTTCATATTTATAATTATTTCAATAATAGTGATATGTTGTGAGACATGTCGTTTGAGTTTTAAATAATATAATACAAAACTATTACTAATATTATTGCACAAACTCATAACAACAAACGATTAAGAATATATGCAAGTTAACCATTTATGAAAATACATTTGTTTTTCACATTGTATTTCATTAACTGTTAATAGAGAAATTACGTTTCATTTTAACTCGGTTCAATATTCCAACAAAAAATTTATCCTCCCGTGCAATGCACGGGCCCAACACTAGTATTTTATTAAATATATAAATATTTTAATAACATAATTAATACTCCCTCCATCCCAAAATAAATGTCCATAATGAAAAAAAAATACACATAGTTTTAGGAATATGTAATCTATTACACTTTTTAGTTAATAAATGACAAATTTACCCCTAATTATAGACATTATGGCACGGTAATGTTTCACACTTTAATGAATGAGTGATAAAAACGTTTCTTGGCTATCCATAACAATTCAAATTAATTCAGGAATAGGCATGTGTTGCAGAGAGAAATTTTCTCCATCTTATAATTAAGTCGACGTTTGGTAAGCTGATTCTGAAGAAATATGATGGAATTGGAATATTAAATTTTTTTTTTGACCAAATTTCATTTTCTCGTTTGGTTCATTCTTTTTAGGAAATGAATATTCAAAATCCAGTGAATTTCACAAATAAAGGATTTGAACATTCTTTGACAATAAGATGATATTTTGATGGACATGAATGCTCTGCTCGATTTCTACTTTCTCAATTTAAATTTTAAATAAATGTTTTTAGAAAAAAAATATAATTAAAAAAACCATTTCAATTTTTTCTTGCATATTTATGTCAGCTTTTTTTTAAGCATGTCTATTCTTTTAGATGTCCGAAAATAATAAAATTAAAATTAAAAAAATTGATGTAGTTATTATAATTATTAAAACCTATATTTATAAGTAAGAGGAACTCCAACCTTGACATTAACACAAAAAACACCAAATTTGGTGGGCCCATCAACACAAAAAAAAAACGAGTAAACTACAATTTTCGTCCCTATGGTTTACCACTTTCTTTGAAAGTGGTCCCTGTGCTTCAAAAACTGCAATTATCGACCCATGGTTTGCATTTTGCTTTGAAAATCGTCCCTCGTCGCTAACTTCGTTAAAATCGTCCGTTAAGTCAAGGGTATTTTCGTCTTTTTCCTTTTATAGGGACTAGTCACACAATTAATTTTAAGTTACAAGGACCAAACTGTAATTTACTTAAATTTAAATTTATATTTAAATTTATATTTTATTTATTTCTTTATATATATATATATATATATTATGTATATTCACCACCTCCGGCCAAACCTTCACCACCTCCGACCAACCTCTTCGTCGACTCCCGGCAACCACCCTAACCCTCTCTGTCCCCATCCCGTGAACCACCTCCATCATCATTCGCTCCTTCCCCCGTGAACTTGTAACACCCTAAACTCTGGAAATAGCAACTAATTTAAAATTTTCTAAATACACCAATAATTAAATCATCTACCACTACAATTTAATATTTAACCTCAATACACACATTATTTCTATATGAACAGTCTATAATAAAGACGGGTGCTACTAAAACTCAATAATAGTCACTATCTCCAACTGCGGAAGACTTCATCAATCTACTTACTCTCGTGAACCACTATGCACATCTCTTTATACGACTGCTTGAACCGAACCCCCCCTTCAGGAACCTGATGCACATGCCGACAAATAAAAAGGTTAGGCTTAACGCCTAGTGAGCTCAAGAGTTTTCATTAGAGATAAATAAAGCATTAACTTCAAGAATGTTATTTAAAATCATGATTTCCGAAATGCAATACATTTGATTTGAAAGCAACCAAAAATGGTATGCATTAAATCACAAAACAATCTCCTTTCATTATTCACCCTTTTCGTGATTTAAAATCATAAAACGAACGCTTCTTTAAATAAAGCCAAAACCCGAAGCGCACATAAAGCATAACTGGCATTAAAATGATTAAACACTGAAAACGTAGATAACTCCAACTTCCAAAACATCCCAATAACTCGAATGAGTTTTGATAACCAAAACCTTAAAACATAGATAAATACCCATACTCAAACGTCTCCGAAAACATGGATTATAAAGCTCCATATTCAAAACCACACCTAATGGTGACCGGGAAAACCCGGTTACATGGTACGTGACGGAACACAAAGCATGTCACATAATTATGTACGAAATCAAAACATGTGGGTTACACATAAAACACCCACCGAGCTCAACTACTCCAAGTCTATCGCCCGAAAACATCAAGTCAACCACTCCAGGTCTATTCTTGTGAGTCCCCAAAACCGGGCGACTCGGGCACAATGGGATTACACCTTACTGTCCATGGGACGCTGCCCGACCGTATAGGCCCACACCCTACTTACCATGGAGCCCGATGCCTATCCCGTGCCAAATGGTGAACCAACTTCCCAAACGGGGACAGAGGAACACCGTACCTATGGATCCATTGCACTAACTAAACCATTACATGACTCAAAACGAATGATCCAAAGCATTCAAAACATGACATGCTCAACTAAGATGCAGTAAATGCAAATCATAACCAAACGCTCAACATCGAGCAATTAAAACGGACAAGTGTCCTCAAAACCCAACAAAATCCAAACCGAGCCAGAAGCTCAACAAATCCAAAGACCCAACGTCGAAATTCATAAAATGAAATCAAATATAAACAACCCATATTTATATAAACCCATGCTCCAAAGCATATAATTAATTCCAACGTAGTTTAGATTGGGACAATTCATTTTCCAAGTGAGTTTACAACATTTATTCTTTCAAAACGTCCCATAACACAAAACCATGCATTTCTCTAAAACACAAATCAAAACACATTTATACTCAAAATCTACTTCCATAAAATAAATCATAGAAATACCAAAATACATGATTTATTTATCATAATGCTCCAAAATCCCAAAGATGTGTGCTAAATGAGTTTATATAGTTAAACACCTTTAAACTACTCAACTCATCAGCAGTTAACAAGACTTATCAGCATTTAACAAAACTTATCAGTAGTTACCAAAACTTATCAGCAGTTAACAAAACTTATCAACAGTTAACAATTTCATGTAAAACGCATTAAAATAAACATTTTGGCATGTACACAGTTTTCACAAATCAACTTGAACTCACCTTGCTAGGTTAAGTTAAACCTAGGTTTCAATCCACAACCATTAGCCTCCAAAAGCATAGATCACACTCAAAGCTTTCCGAGGACACCCATTCCAACTCTTCAACTCAAGCTTCCCGAAACTAGATCCACACATTTTCGACCATAAATAAACATATTCCACCACAAATAATTGATCCTCAAACATATTACCCCAAGATCTCATCATAACACAAAACCCTAATTTTAGTCTAATTCCTTCAAACCATCAAACCCAAAATATAAAGAATACAATTACTAGAGAGTCACCAAAAGAACATGTATAACTTATAGAGAAGATCTAGAAGAGAGAAGAATAACTCACCACTTGGATTTTGAGCAAAACCCCAAAACCTAGAAATCTCATGAGACAATGAAGAACACTTGATCTAGCACTTGAGGTTGAGATTGCAAGCTTGATGAAGATGGAACATCTTGGAATCCATGGAAATGACTTGGAAGTGAGTTAGGGTTCGTGAGGGAAGAAGGAAACTGATTTTGGAGGATAAAGGGAAGAGGTTAGAAGAGTTGGAAATGAGAAATGAATGAGGAAAAGGTCATTTAATCCCCTGCACCCCGCTCGCGATCTTGCCATGCGATAGTGACAGTGTCACTATCGCGAGGCACTCTCGCGTGGAATGTACCGAGGGCTCGGTACCTCTCCGACGATTGTGCCAAGCGATAGTGACACTTGTCACTATCGCGAGTCACTCTCGCGACCACTGTACCGAAGCCAAAAATTGATCAAAACTTTGTATTTTCGCATGGGTCGATTTAAGGTTCGAAAGCACAACATTTTTCACTCAAAAAGATAGACAGGAGGAGGAGGGATTACCAACGAAGGGCGGAAGCTTACCTTGCGAAAATCCGGGTGTTACAGAACTATCTATCGTCCCTCACCAAGACATCACCGACGACCACATCTGACATCACCATCCCCGGTGAAGGTGTTGTAATGGAGACCGGGGAAGGGGAGGTTTGGAGATCGGTGACCACATCTGACATCTCTCTTTCTCTCAATCTCTCTCTCTCTATCTCGATTGGCAACTGTTTCTATATACAAGGGGGTGGGGTCCCTGTATTCATTGAATCTCTAGAAGATAGAGAGAGAGAAAAAAATCGAGATAAGAGAAAGAACTCACCGGAGGCTCGTCGTAGAAGACGACCTCGCCGGAGGCTTGCCGGAGAAGACCTCGTCTGCGTATGTATATATTTGCATATATATTCCAAAACACAGTCGATTGATTCCTTCGTTAAAATTTTGAGGTGTGGGTCTTGGTCGCCGGAGATTGTCGGAGAGTGTTGCAGGTGGTTTATCTTCTTCCCCAACAGTGTGGAGGGACGAAATGGAGGTGGGTCACCGATGTAGAGACGAGATGTAGGTGGTTCCCGATGGAAGGGTATTGAGCTGTACTACAGGGAGGGTTGGGGTGGTTGCCGAAGAGGAGTTGGTCGGAGGTGGTGATATGGTCGCCGGAAGGAAAGGGACAGGTTGGTCGAAGGTGGTGATACAGGTTGCGTGCGTCTGTATATACGATATATATATATATATATATATATGTGTATGTATATGAGAATGAGATGGGAAGTGACGATGGTCAGCGTTGCAGGGTTGGGGTGGTCGCCGATGGGAAGGGACGATGGAGCTGAACATCACGGTGGTCCAGATATATATATATATATATATATATATATATGTATCGTCCCTGTATGTATATATATCTTACATATATATATATATATATATATATTAATATAAATTATTTTATTACATGATGGTCCCTAATGTTTTATGGTTTAAACCAAAATAAGAAAAAACAAAGAAAAATTGCAAAAAGAGAGGAAAAAACATGGTTGGACGAAAATACCCCTGACCCTAACGGACGATTTTAACGGAGTTAGCGACGAGGGACGATTTTCAAAGCAAAATGCAAACCATGGGCCGATAATTGCAGTTTTTGAAGCACAGGGACCACTTTCAAAGAAAGTGGTAAATCATAGGGACGAAAATTGTAGTTTACTCAAAAAAAAACCCTCATCTCCAACCATCTTCTAAAAAAACACTAAATTTGTGGACCCCACATTAAAATAAAATATTTTCTATTAATTTATATATAAAGAAATCAAAATTTGCATTAAAATAATAATAAATGGGTATAAAGTTGTGGGCCCTCAAGAATTGGCGGTCAAAAACCACACGACATATTTGTTGTTCACTTTTCTCGGCCGGCAAAAAAAAATGAAATATACCGGCCGGTTGGAGGCATTTCACCGGCAAATTTGGCTTTTTGCCGGCCGGTTGGAGTTGCTCTAATAAGTAATATTATCATTATTAGAATCCAATTTAATTTTACAAAGAGAAAATATCCTTTTGTACTAATAAATGTTGGGATCCAAAAAATCCATCTATATCATATGCATTATTTTAATAAAGTATTTTGTAATTTTAAGAAAAAATTCAAAATTTAAAAAAAAATTTGTATTTTGAGCATTTACCAACATTTCATTCATAAGCTACATTCTACAAACCAAACAAACATATTTCAATTCTTTTAGCAGATTCCATTTCAATATCTGCCAACCAAACAAATAGTCAAACCTAATAACATTTAATCACAATTCTTTCAAAGTCAAATTCCTTGAACATATTATGTTACACCCAAAAACATTTTGTGAACCAAACATCACTTGAAAGGCAAGTTCTGAATCGCTAAGAGGTAAATCTTGTTTGGCCAAAAAAAAAGTTTGCCTTTTAATGGTTCCAAAACCTGAATGATTTTTATCATTGTCCTCCCTTAACCATTCAGAGCCCTAATTTCATTATAAACAATTAACAAACAACCATATTTCATTTTGCACTATATCATATGAGTCTCTTAATCATTCTGACCACTTAATCATTCTGCACCAAACCATTCAACAACTACCAAACAGTCCCTGATTTCACTTCTGATTAATAAGAGGGGTGCTGAAGTCTAAAATTTGGATCAATAAAACTGCTTGTTTTTGTAACGTTTGGAGACTTCTTGAGAGAAATGAGAGCATATGAACTGAGGTAGCGATAAGAGGTTTTAAGAGGTTAGAGCATCTCCAACAGCTTCTCCATTTTGGAGAAAATAGGGATTTTCGGTCCAAATTGTGCTCCAACAGCTTCCTCAAAACTATCTCCAAAATGGAGAAAATAGGAGAGATAAGGGTTTTTTCTCCAAATATGGAGATTATCCCAAAAATGATTAACAAGTGAGGGGACCAATAGGAAACTTTGAAAATAAATATGTAGAGAGATAAATAATTTTAATAAATGAATGTAATATTTTAATATTATAATTAATGTTGGATTCCTCAAAATGGAAAATCTGTTGGAGATGGATGTACATTTTTTTGGAGATTTTGATTTTTAGTTCTCCATTTTGGAGAAATTTTGGGGAAGCCGTTGGAGATGCTCTTATGTCACCACTTCTTATTTCAAATATATTTAAAAGTTGCGATGTTATAAAAACTGGAAGAAAAACAGTCTGAATGTAAAAAAAATACGGCTGATTCAGACGTAAAAACCATTAAGATTTTTTTTCAAAAAAACAAATAGCCCCTTATTTTAGAACGAAGAAAATATAGAATTATTAACTTCTATAAAAATTATAGCATATGATACTAAAAAGAAAAAAACTTAAGGGGGGTTGCTTATTTAAAACAACTTATGTTTTTCTTAAATTGATTATCAACTTATGTGGTGACAAAAATGAGATTTATAAAAAGTGTTTGGATTAGCTTATTGTAGTACCAAAACGTAATAAGTTAATAAATTATTATTTGGGGGTGTTTGGGATTGATTATAGCATCTCCAACAGCTATGCTATATTTTTCTAAAATAGAGTATAAAAAGTTAAAATATCTAAAAAAAATTACATCCAACTCCAACAAGCTACTCTATTGGACAATGCTAATGACACCCTTATTAATGTCAAAACCAGGTCAATTCATACGTTGGGAATGTAAAAAGCAGGTTTTGATGTTGATATGTGTGAGGAGAAAATCATTTATAAGGGTGCCATTAGCAAAGTATAGGGTGCCATTAGCCTCCCTCTATTCTATTTTAACAATTATATCATCGATTATATTAATAAAATATTATTTCTCTCTTCAAAACACAATTTTAATGTCTTCTATTGGTGGAAAAGAATTAAATATTATATCTCTCTCTTCAATATGGAGATTTAGAGATTTTTCCAAATTTGAAGTTTTTTACCTTCTCTCTCTTATTTTCTCTATTTTAACATATGATATAACATAGCTGTTGGAGAAAAAAAATGCTAAAATCACACTTTTTTCTATTTTAGCATAGCTGTTGAAGATGCTCTTATACATGTAAAATAACTAAAAAGGCATAAGTTGTTTCAAATAAGTTGATAAATCATTTTCTTTTTTCTAATCCAAATAATAAAAATAAGTTATTAACAGTAATAAAACACAATAAATGAATAAAAAATTTAAACAATTCCAAACACCTTTTTAATTGTCTTGTACTTTTTTATTTATGAAATGATAAAATAATATAAGGATATAATTATGCGGTGTTCCTCGAGTTATGCGCAGTCTGTGGCTTACGACTAAGTCCAACTTCCCGGCGACAACACAACAGATCCCAATCTTATCATCGATCTTACGGCTTACACTCGCCGGATTCCTTCATGCTCATTTTCACTAAACTCCCACCATTCAAATCCAGTTCGTGAAATTACGTAAGCCACTATTATTATTATTATTATCATTATTAATTTTCTTATCTTCCCTTCACGCTCTCCATTCCACCAATCCCATGTCGACAACGAAATCCCGTTTCCCCAATCACTTCAATGATAAAAACAAAAGAAAATCTTGTTGTAGAAATTTAATTTGCTCACGTTCATGAGATGATGATCAATATAAATAAAGAAAGAAAGAAAGAAAGAAAAGAGAGCGATAGACCCACACGGTGGTTGATCACTCTTGTCTCCCTCTTTCACCCCCACCACATGTATGATGAAATGATGATTAATATTGGAACAAATACAAGACAGCCAACAAGGGGAGTGATGATTAAAATTGATGTTTGGCTGGTTCATCTTTCACCTTTCTTTAAAGAAGAACTTCAATCACAACATATATGGCTTATGAGGTTATTTTTCTTTCTAAAAAGTCAACTCAAAAACACCAAGTTTCTTGATTTGGTTTGAGTGGAGCAATGATTATCAAATGTTGCAGAGTTTACTAGATAGAGGTCAGAGATGGGTATTCCTTTTCTTTTCTTTTTTCTTAATTTCTTTTTGATGAAAATGGGAATTTTTTTTATGGTTTCAGATCTGATTTCTTAATTTTGTTTTAATTTTCCATGACAGGATGAGGAGTGTGTGGGTGTGGAAGTTGAAGTTGAAGTTGAAGTAGAGAAAAGAAAGCTGACAGAAGAGAGTGAGCATATGCAAGCAATTGTATAGAGAACTATACCCTTGTTGGAATTAATTATGCGTGTGCTCACTTCTCTTGCTGTCAGCTACTCTCACTCACCACCTCTTGAACTACTGTTACAGTAACCCTGAAGTAGTTGTCTTTGTTATATTTTATGTGTTTTTATAATCATGTTTTATGTATTCTATTCTATGTGTGTCATTTGATAAGGGAGAAGGTGCAGGAAAAAAGGTGTGTGTGACACCTGGACAGAGACCTATCGATACACACACCACCACCAGTGTGTTTACACAGAAAAAGCTGCAACTCTTGATGACTCATTACACATCCCTTAATCAGCTTTCTTTTATATTTCCAATATTGTCCCTCTTTCTCGCTCTCCATCCTTATCTCTAAAATTTGTTTTCCCTTTCAGTCCCTTTGATCAGATTCAGAAACGAAGATGATATCGGCATACAACAGGTAGAGAATGTATATGTATTCTTCTATGTACCTGCTTGTTAATTTTTTGTACTATTTATGATGATTGATTTATTATTTAATGTGCTTTCTCTTTTATACAAACCTCCCCCCCCTCTCTATGAATTATTTTTTATTATTACAATATTCAACTTTGGAGTTTGAAATCTTGTACTTCTTCTTGATGAAGAACAAAAGGATGGGTTTTTTCTTGAAATCATTAGCAAGGTACTGCAATTTAACCGTTTCTTTATCTTTCTTTCCTAGAAGATGAAAATTTTCATTGTCATCCCTAGTATTATTTTTCATGGTTTCTCCCAAATTTAGTTTTATCCCGTCTTTTGGTCCCCTAATCTCTTTTCTTACTCATTTAAACTCGATCACCATCTGGGTTTGATTGATTTTTATTGTCAGGAAGAGAAGATAAGAAAAAAGTTTCTGGTTTTTTTCTTTCTTTCAAAGAGATGATCTGATTTAAGACAAGGGTTTCTTTGTACACAGTAACAACTCGTTTGCAGGTGCACACACTTGGTCATACACGTATAGAAATAGGGTTATATAAGTATTATTCAACATGGGTTTAGAAAAAAATGTAAGTTTTTCTTCCTTTTTAATGTCTTTTTGATTTTCAACTTGGAAAACACCACAGGACCTCCTCAACTCCTGTTGGGATGGTAGGAAGCTTGAGAATGGCTTCCATTTGTGGACACATGACCAAAGGTGCATGCTACCAAATCAAAGAGAAATTTTCAGTCAAGTTGGAATATGTGTTACTTTAATTAGTTTATTTGAGGTTTTGTCATCTTTTAAGTTAACCACGGCCTATTTCATAGATATTTACTTCCCTAGAGAGATTTTTAGGGTTCAAGTGTACATAGAATTTCTTCCTAGGGATATTGCTGCTTGGGGTTTTGGGGGTAAGACATAACTTCCGCAGTAATCTTAATTAATTACCCAAGTAACCATGTATTAATTATTGGTTAGTTCTTTTTATAATATTGCTTTTATTGCTCTTTAGTTGGTGATATCTGTGGTATAATTGCTCGATCAATGATTCTTTGCATGTTCCGGGTTAATAGCGTTAGGTTGAGTTGCTATTACATATGTTCTAAAACCTGAACCTTTATTTAAGTTACAATTTAATGGAACTGTCCTAGAGTTTTGTAGAATGCTTTCACTTGCTTTTTCTTTGGTATTTTTGCTGTTTGTTGTAATTTAATGCAGTGACCAAAAGTTTGCATCCCAAAAATGATTGGTAATATGTTTCTGTATATTGTATATTGTTAGTACATTGATCTTTCTTGAACGTATAATCGGTAGTTATTTACCGTCTTTCTATATGATTAACTAGTGTAATTTGGGAACAAGGGAGTTCATAACTATGCAGACCGTATTGATTCCTCTAATGCTCTTTATTGAGTTCATTTACTGATTATGAGGTAGGCAGTGATCATGTTTATCACATTGAGTCCGAAGCTTGTTTTTGGATGATTTGTTTCTATACAATGCACTGATGTGAGTGTTCATAGACCTATACGAAATCATAAAGTAAGTTTCTACATTTTAGTTTGTATTTCAGTTAAACTTGCTATATAGAGAGGACCGCAGCATTTCTAAAACTAGCCAGATTTCCACTAGGTGCCTAAGGCTTGGAGTTCTTCCTTCCAATCTTCATTCTTCTTTACAGTGATGGTGTTTGAGAATACAAGGGAATCCTGACTAGTTTTCACTTTAATGATAGGATCAATGGAATTCAGATATGTTGTGCCATTAGTTTACCTCAACTGTGAGCGTTTAACTGTGTAGCAAGATCCTTAGGCGATTGCTGGAGAAGCTCGGACGTATCGCTAAGTTTATGACTCAGCTTGTCTGCCAATAGTTTGTATTATTAGTTGTCAACCCGCAAATGTTTCAGTGGAAAATTGAGAAGTAGTTAAGTTACTATTTCCCACTTCATAAAGCGGTGAGGTTCAAGTTGCCACAAATCATAACACTTTTATGAGTAAAGAGCTTAAAAGTTTTCTGCTGCTTAAAAGGCAGTCGGCATCTTTAATAATGCTTGTATCTTACGCGCTAGCTAATAGCTTTATACTGCACTGGATCTGGACATTTTGGCTTTCAGAAAGTTTTTACGGTTACAAATACTGATTTGTTGAATTTGGATTCAGTCTTATCTATTAATATGTGCTATGACAGAAACAAAAAGTTCAAAAGCCACTCAAGATCCCATATAACTAATATATTCATTCTCCTTCTTAGATACTCGCATGAAATCATCATGTCAATATAACTTGTGGCGAATATATTCATCGGCTCTTCTAAAATTACTTTTGTTCTTTCCATTACTCAGTAATGTATTGCGTGAAATCTTATATTCATCTTAGTTATTGTTATTTATGGAGAACCTGTTCATGATAAGAATGTCTTGTTCTTAGCCTGTCAGCTAGCATCATCGATTTTCATTTTAAGCTTAAACTTATATCTGAAGTAATTTTTTGTTATAAAAATCAATGTATATATCTTTACATAGTGTATAGTGCTCACAAGATTTGTCTTCCGTCAGTTATTCCTGAGTAACTTCTATTAACCACGTGCCACAATCCCACCAAGAATCCAGCAACATTTTAGAACAAACTTGGGATCTGTTGGTGATTAATAACATGGGGCATTTCTGTTCTAGGAGCCATGGATTATGGCTTTAGAAAGATTTGTTATAGAAAAAGTTCTTTACGATTTGGATTTCAAAATCTAGCCAACCAGTCAGTGTTCTATAAAGCGCCTATAACTTGATCAATTTTAGTGGGGATCAAATGGATCATTGAGCGATCCACTTGTAATGTCTACAATACAATAGGCAAAAAATGGACTTGTGATTTTGTTTCTTCAATTAACAATAATAGCATATATGACTTGGTGCATATATACCTTTATAAGAAAATACATAAATCATAACATCATAAGCTCATCTTGCTTATCGCAAGTCACTGTAATTGACATAATTGTAATTAATGTTGTTTATCATAAGTTATTGATAAGGACAATATCTCTACCCAATCTCATGATTCAATCAAGGATACCAATATTTAAATTTTGATCCTCTACATTATTATTGTAATATCTTTTTTTGTTTAAAATTATTCTTGTGAATATTTTTTATTTAATAGTCATAAATAGGTTGACTTGTTTCCCTCTCAATGAGGTGCAATTGTATGTATAAATAGCCTTCATAGTTGTTAATAAAATTTATCAAGCCTTTCATCCTTTACATGGTATCAGAGTCTTGATCAATCTCTTCACTCAACCAATTTCTTATCATGGCAAACAACGGCAACACCATTCCCAACTCAAATGGACCTTCAAAACCTTTTGTTCTAATCAACTTCTCCAACGTCATCAAACTATCTCCTACCAACTATATATCTTGGAAATCTCAAAATCCAACAAAAATGGTGGACGTTGATCGGAGAATAACCGGTCTCAACCCCGCCCACCTCGTCGGACTCCACTGTCTCTCTGCTAGAGCCGCTGCCTCATCACCCTCCATATTTTGACTTCACTATTATCACCATTTTTTCTCTCCCTTTTCTTGGAAAATAACACAACCATCAACACACTCAAAAACCATCTCTTCTACCCATCTTTCATACAACCCAAAGATTTTTTTAAATCTTCATAAAAACTCACATCCAAATAAATCCAACAAAAATGGTGGACGTTGATCGGAGAATAACCGGTCTCAACCCCGCCCACCTCGTCGGACTCCGCCGTCTCTCTGCCAGAGCCGCCGCCTCATCACCCTTCATATTTTCACTTCACCCTTATCACCACTTCTTTTTTTTTTCTCTCTCCCTTTTCTTGGAAAATAACACAACCAAAAACACTCAAAAACCATCTCTTTTTCCCATCTTTCATACAACCCAAAGATTTCTTTAAATGTTCATAAAAACTCACATCTAAATAAATCCAACAAAAATGGTGAACATTGATCGGAGAATAACCGGTCTCAACCCCGCCCACCTTGCCGGACTCTGCCGTCTCTCTGCTAGAGCCGCCACCTCATCACCCTCCACCCCACTTCTGGCTCGCAACAACCTCATCTCCTTCACTTCACTCACCAAACCATTACCTAATCCTCGCTTCTATAGGCTCCTTGCCAAGATTGGACTTTCCCAAATGACGTCCATCTTGAGGGGGCGTGATAAGGACAATATCTCTACCCAATCTCATGATTCAATCATGAGATTTCAATCAAGGATACCAATATTTAATTTTGATTCTCTACATTATTAATGTAATATCTTTTTTTGTTTAAAATTATTCTTGTGAATATTTTTTATTTAATAGTCATAAATAGGTTGATTTGTTTCCCTCTCAATGAGGTGCAATTGTATGTATAAATAGCCTTCATAGTTGATAAAATTTATCAAGCCTTTCATCCTTTACAGTTATAACTAATAATATCTCATGACTTCATGCCTTCACCAATGTTCTTGATCCAAATATTGAGACGTGATTTCATTGTCATTAAGATCTTCACCCATGTGATCCAAAATCGTCTTCAACAAGCTCGCTCACATTTCTTTTCACACTCCTTCAAGGCGCTAAATATGACCATCACTGCCCACCGTTATCCATCCTTGAGTGATACTAACATCTAGTAAATGCATCACACTCCGCCTCATTCATCATTTTCTTTTTTGTTCATAAGTTTTGCATTGAATTGAACGTAAACATGTAGGTTGTTCAATCTCTCAAAGTCTAGCCTATGTTTTTGTATATGTATCTTAAAAAAAGGAAGTCTTCAAAGACAATAGTAAAATTTAAATAAACAAATAACTTAATTAGTACTAATGAAAATAACTACCCTTTAGAAGCACTCCGATTTCTTTCATGACTGGAAGAACTTAAAGTCAGCAAGAGTATCTTCATCATCATGTGCAAATCTGGAGTCTTGCAACCATAATTAGACACCAACCCACTAACAATCAAGATTATAATATTAGTATTAGTCAAATAGGATAACCAAAAAAATTGAACATTAGAGACAAGGAAATAATTACCTGGATCAAAAGCATCATCCTTCTTCAAAACCCCATAATTGTTGGCTTCTTTGAGAACATTCCTTTCATTGCTTTGCATTTCAGCAACTCCATATTAGATCGGTATGTTGTTTTTGTGAATCAATAGCCTTCAGAGTCTTGACCTTTTAATATTAGTTTGTATGTTGCGTCGCCATCCCCAGAAATCTATATGACCTCTTTCTGATTTTCATGGCATCCTAAATTTTGTCATGCCCAAAACCCGATGATTTCACTTCTCTCTCAATAAGTCTAAGAACCCTCACTCGAGGCATACAAATTCCACACATTTTTTAAGAGGTTTGGCTTTCAATGGTTGCATATGACTTTGTCCTTTTGCAATTAAAGGTGAATTTGCAAATCTTGTGGAAAACAAAAGCACTAATTTAGCTACTATTTTTCACTTGATGAAGTGATGATGTTCAAGTTGCCACACAACATAATGGTCAAACCCAAGTGCCATCTTTATAGTGCTTGTATGTTATGCACTAATAGCTTTATGTTGCACCGGATTTGGACATTATGACATTTGATATGGTGTTTACCGTTAGGGATACCGAATCTTCTGAACTTGGATTCAGGTTTATCCGTTAATGTGTGCTATGCCTAAGGATCCATAGGATTAATTGTGGATCCCAAAATGTAATATGCGTTTATGTAGCTATTGGTCAAAAAGCACCTTCTGTGGCTCAGGTATTGACTAATTTCCAGGAAAGGGGTGCAATGGCACACGAAAGCCACTCAAGAGCCCCTTTGGAAAAAGAACTTGTTTCATTTTAAGATGGTTTTGACATGATGATTTTATGCAAGCAATTATAAGTATGCCTATTAGCAGAAATAGTGTCAGATGTCAATACTAAGAGCATTGAGAGATCTATATCAAGGTAAATATCAAAGAAAGAACATGACTGCTCTGGGCTTGCTATTACTTTAGCATGTAGCCTTCCCCATTTCTACAAAGAAAATGATTCAGTTTGAGTCTTGAGGAACTGACCAATTTTACAACTTCAAAATCAAAATGACTTTTGTAAATTTCTAAGTAAAATGTGATAACTACTATGAACTTCATAAAACAAATACTAAAAAAATAAACGTGTTAATGTTAAATTTGTAAGAAATTCCAAGGCATAAGTTTGTTTTGTAAAGTAAAGATTTACTGATGAACCTGCCTCTTTTTACACAAAACTTCTGCATTGTCTTATTTTTATTACAATTTCAAGGACTGTTTGTTGCACCTTATTATTAGTTTTCTTTCTAGGTGTCTTTGAGCTTGTGATTCAGGTCATTTCATATATTCATTGGCTTTGTGGAAAGTTGTTTCCGGCATAAAATAAATCTATTGCATGATATCTTTTACACATGTTAGTCAGTCTTCCATGAGGCTGTTCAAGAAAGTGACTTTTGTTCTTGGCACGTCAGTAGCATCAGCGACCTATTTTCACTATGAACTTAAACTTATTTATAAAAAATACTTCACCTATATATATATATATACACACACATACACACACAGTGTATAGTGCTCATGAGATGGTCTTTCGTCATTTATTTCCATGTAACATTCATTAATCACCTACTGCAATCCCACCAGGGCTCAGCTTCTTGTTACTGTCAACTTGAAATCTGTTGGTAACAGAAACTATAAGGAAATTTTACTCTAGGAGTCTTGTTTTGTATTATCATTAATTCATTATACAAAAGTTCTATAGATTTTTGGGTTTCATATTCTAGCCATTGAGTGAAATGTTCCCCAAGAATCTTTCTGCCAACTCATGTTTTTAGTAGCTTGTCCAACTTTTCCATGAGATCCAAGATATATGCCATTCGTTTATGTCAATGCTCATCGTTCTTCCTTTTGTTGGCCCCATCTTCGTTTCTGCTCACGTTAAGTAATAGAAGTTAATCTGAACCTATGAGTATAAGTAGTACCTGAGAACTGAAAACATTGAATGGCAAAACGACTGAGTACGCGATGCCCAAACCATTCCCAGGAGTCTAGATTAAATATTTGTTTGTTTCTTAATTGTGGGAATTGGTAAAACTTCCCCTTTGCTCTTGGTATATGTTCACTTTTATTAGACAGGCTAATGAAACTACAATAAAATCTAGGTTACCCTTTTGCTGTTCATGCTTTTCCTAGGTTCTTTGCTATATTTACTGTTCTTCTGAATTGAAAAGAACTGCGCAAGTGGTTATAATTTATAAGGATGTTAACTTGATTCAGAGACATATTATTTGAAAATTGCTGATAGTATAGTAGAAGTATTTAGAGCAATCCTGGAATTAGGGTTTAGTGTCAGACATGAATGTTTATATAAATCCTTATCTGGACTTATCAGCCTTCATGTACATGATATCAATCGAACTATTTTCTTCTTGTGAATGCTCATATCCATCTAAATAATTGGTATTTTTCCGAAAGCCTTCTGTCAGTCCTTGTTGTCACTGCACTAATAGGCCCTTTTTTCATGAACTCCTGGTGGAGTTCTATTTTTCTAACGAGCTTTCCTTGAATTTTCAGATGCTATGAATTGTTTGTTTTATCTTCTCAAAATGGAAACACCTACCCCACATTTTATCAACTCGGACAATTATTCTCAAGGACATTGGGGGCATATATAATAGTGTTTCTGAGGTAACATTTACAAAATATATACACCTGTTGCTACATAGTCAACATTTTCTTATTAGGTATGGGTTCAGAACTTCAGCTGCAACTGTTTTGTGCTTCAAACTTTATGGTTACTAAGTCCATCTGTATAAATTGAAGTCCATCCACTTGGTCCCTTATCCATTCCTTCCTTCTTTGTAGTTGTAGGTGTTATTTCATGTTGTGAGGATTAAAAGTTGGGAAATTGACTCAAATAGCCACATTACTCTATCAATTGCATCTCCTAGCCACTTCTCTCCATGATTTACCAAAATAGACTTAGGTCCGCAATGGCGGACCTGCAGGTCCTCTACCTCCGCCATCCTCTGCTGTCGTTGAGTGAGATCGTGACACGTGACGAAATGGCGGACCTGGGTCTGGTGGCGGACCTACCCGTTGCGGACCTGGCTTGGACCGACAATTTTTTTTGTCTTTTTCTGGAGGTAGCGGACCTGCAGGTCCGCCATTGCGGACCTAGGTCTATTTTCGTCAATAAGGTAGAGAAATGGCTAGGAGACCAATATGCCAATGTAATGTGGCTCTTTGAACCAATTTTCCTTAAAAGTTGGGTTGTAATTGGCCTAAGATGGACCTTTAGGTGGTGTTTGTACTTGTGTAATTGTGTTATACAAGTATATGCTTATATGCACCTATGACAGTCTGGATGATGACCTTTTCCAGAACCATTATTATTCAAGTACTTGGAAAACTATAAAACTTCAATAATGTTGCTTTAGGAGTTTGCTCTGTAGTAAATTCAAAGAGGCAAAAACCAATGATTTAGTCAATTTCGCTGTTCAAGGAATTGTGAATTTCATGTTTATCAAGTTTGCTGAACCTTATGGGGCAGGCCTTGAAGCAATTTGTAAGGTTACTCATTTGTGACCAGAAGGTTGCAAGTCATGGGTTCAAGTCAGGAAAACAACCTTTTTGTGAAAATGCAAGGAGTTGTGCAAGACAACATAATTCTCAAATCCATAGTTGGAACCTTGTGCATGATCTTATGTCATGGATCGAAATTCTTTCATGGCCTAGTCATTATATGTGTTCATCCTAGTTCTCCTAGTTTCTCTTTTCCTCTCTTTCCTATTTCTTTCAGTAATGATGGGTAGTGATGTTATCTCCTGCCTTATGCATTCATTCTTTGCCTCGAACTTTACTTGTACATGTGTGAGCTCATTCAAAATGGTAACTGGGATATGGTCATGGAACTAAATTCTATTCTCACCTTTATGTTTAGTCCCTTTACTGTGAATGATATAGTCAAAGAAAATGACACGTTTTTATTATTTAATCCGTTTCTTGAAGCGAGTTGAGTTCTTGAAATGATCCTGCAGAGGGCATTTGAAATCTGTCAACAGAACGACTTTTAGTGTGCTGAGTCAATAGAAAGAACATAATCAAGAACTATGTTTGGTGTTAAGACAATTTGAGATCTGGGATTTAGAAATGCAATCAAATTCAACTGTATTGACTAGATAAATGTTGAAGCTAACAAATGAAAGCATTAAGAAGCAACAGTTTCATTGAGTGTCTTTGTTAGCAGCTTTCAAAGCCAAATAGAGGTATTCTAAGCATCAGTTGCCTATTATAGTTGGGAATCTTTTAAGCGTGTTACCAAATACGTAGTGAAGGGACCATTTTGATAAAATCATTCCATCAAAGAGAATCTTTAATCCTTTTACCCAAAAGGTAGTTAGAAATGATTCATCCATATCAATTTGGGTTTCATCTCTATTTGTAAGGAAAGAAACCCTAATTCTACTCACATGGTAGGAATGAAATCAAAGGCCAATATACCAGTTAGAGTGGATACTAAATTATAAAGCCCTAACTACATAAAACCCTAATCAATAAACATACATAGAGAGACAACCCAAACTTCTATAATTTGTGTTTTAAGGGTACATATGTGTAGTGAATACATGATGCGTAGGTGATGAGATTCATTCTAGAAATTGCAGGATTTACGCATGATGCATTTTATAAATTGTTTATATATATATATATATGTGTGTGTGTGTGTGTATATATATATACAAGTAAAACGAAGTGAGTAACAGAATGACATTATCTTCTTCATACACTAATATATCAAATACACATGCACTTAATTTGAAGTCTTATTTTGCTTTTACTTTTGCTTTTGCTTGGTTTGTCATATTAGTGAAAACTATAGATGAAGGTTTGTTTCTTTCTAGGAACAAGACACAAGTTGTATTTTTGGATTTTTAACCTTGGTTACCAACTTTTGACATGTGGGTTTTCATCTTTGTCTAAAAAAGCCAAAATAGTTCCTATTCAATCCTCCTACATTCATGGTCAACTTCTCAGTTTTGCATCCAATCCGTATTCCAACTCGAGCAAAAAAGGGGACAAGAAACCGTTTAACCCCACATGTGCTACATGGTCAAGTTGGGTTGATGATTTTTTTTGTAAAGTTGTAGATGGTCTAATAACTTGTTAGGCCATTGCATGGGCCTAAGCCAATGATAACTTATTCTCGGTGCACCAAGAAGAGTAATTAAAGGCTTTTATGCTAATTACTAAGGAAAGAATAATATTTTTTTAGTAATTAGTTGGGGAATGACAATTGTGCTATTTCTTTAGGCAATTATATTATTTCCTTAACAAATAAGCTTTATAAGTTGGATCTAAGTGGAATTAGGAACGAAATCAAACAAATGAAGTAAATCCCACTCAATGGTAGGGTCTGGGGGATACAATAAGCTTTATAAGTTGGATCTAAGTGGAATTAGGAACGAAATCAAACAAATGAAGTAAATCCCACTCAACGGTAGGGTCTGAGGGATAGGTAGTACCCATACCTTTCTCTTCCCCGAGGGGTAGAGAGGCTGTTTCCGTGAAGGCCTGCGGTTTGTCAAACCAAAAACTAAAAGAAACAAGAGAGCACTACAGGTGGAATTAAGGGTTATGCTTAGTTTGATTGAAACCATTGGATGTTATATTAAGCACAGGGAGAGAAGTTTGCCTCTCGAAAGTAAGTTATTTTCATTATCCAAACATCATTTTTGTAAGTGTTTGGGTTCTAATAAACCGGTGCTTAAGCCACAATCGCTTATTCTAGGCATACCATGAAGATTAATTAAAGACCCTTTTGCTAATTTCCGGGGAAAGAAAATTCTTTTTTTAGTAATTAGCCAAGGAAAAGAAAATATGCTATCTCTTTAGGCAATTTTATATATATATATATAGAGAGAGAGAGAGAGGGGGGGGGGGGAGAGGATCAAACGAGAACGGTATCTGTTTAAAAGAACACGAGAACCAACAAAATCATATATGATTTTACATAACGCTCGAAAAAGCCACGAGGCTTGAAGCCGCGATCAAAGTCGCCCGCATGGCTTTTATTGCTCGTTAATGTATATCATATATGATTTTGTTGGTTCTCGTGTTCTTTTAAACAAGTACTGTTCTCATTTGAACCCGACTCTCTCTCTCTCTCTCTCTCTCTCTCTATATATATATATATTAAATAAGCTTTGTAAGTTGGGTCTTGGAGGAATTGGGAGTTATGCTTAATTTGATAGAAACCATTGGATATAAGATTACGCACATTGAGAGAACCTTGCCTCTCGAAACTAGGTTATTTTGTTATCCAATTTTATGTTCAATAAAGTATTTAGGTTCTAATAGATAGGTATTATAGTGCGATCGTGAGTCTAATGGCTGCAAAAAAGGTAAGAGGAATTGGAGAAGCTGGAAATTGAGATCGGAGAAGTATGTACCATGATGTTAAATGTTTCCTTAGCATGGACTCCTTGCTTGCTAGTATAGACGCACAAAAGGCACATGGTTTGCCACCATGGGGGAATTGTTGCACAAGAGCCAAAATCCACAGTAGTAGGATCAAGAGGATCATGTAACCACTAGTTGAATGCATGAAATGGTGCCAAACCCGAGTTGTCGGACAAAGACAATGGGGTGTGGAACTAGGAAACAACTCGTGTTGAAAAGGGAACCGAGGTGTTTGGGGGGGGGGGGGGGGGTTCATGGATTATCAGAAGATATCATAAAAGAGCACAATTTATGAGTATCATAAGGAGTTCAGGTATTGGTCGAGGGGGGAGGTGTTCATGGATTATCATAAGATGAAAAAGAGGAAAGTCTTGTGAAAGATTTAAGGGCACACATGCGAGCGACACTTACACTTTGGGAACCACACGGGCCAACTATAGGCTCTCGACTAATCTTCAAGATGATGATGAAAACGGAAGTACAAGTGAAAAAAGAAAAAAGGGATTATGATTCTTTTGTGATGAAAATTTTGCATGAGGAAACCGTTGTTCTACTCGTACCTTGCATATCATTTTAGTTGAGAAGCCCACATGACTTACAAGGAGGAAACAAAGGAACATTCTAACTAGGAGGGAACTAAGGTGCCTTTAAACTCAATGGTAGGCCTCACACCACACTATATAATAAAGTTAACAGGAATGTCGGGGAACATGAGGTATTAGTCCCAATCGATAGTTGGGAAACTCAAAATTTGATTTCTCACTAACTAAGCAGTTAATGCGGTTGTTTTTGGAAATCGCGGCCACCGCCATGATTCAAAATCGCGGTTATCATGTTGGTAAAGTGGTGTATAGCGGTAAACAAAAGTTAGGTTTGTAAAATAAATATAAAATATTCATATATACAAATAACAATACTTGAATATGTATATATGTACCGGAAAACCTTAATAGGTGACCCTAGAGATTATTATTATTCTTATTTATCTAGAAATATAAGAAACCATACAGACGTAATCCTAAATACATCTCTTGACAGATTATCTAACAAGGGAACCATTTTGGGAAGAACACCACACCTACAAACAAACTCATGAAAGAAGAAGAACTAGGAGACGGCTAATAACGTGGAGGTTGCTGGACTCATTGTAGCACGATAGGCTGGAGGTTGGAGGTACCCTAGAGGAGGACGAGGAATCCGAAGCCAGTGACGAGGACAAAGAATCTTTGAAGGGACCGAATAGCATTAAATGAATTCAGAGCTTGGGATTGCTGAGTTGGAAGCCTGGAAGGGACGAAAACGTAACCTAATAGTTGACCTACGTCAACTAAAACAAAACCTAGAAGCCCAAAAAAATAGATTCAACAAAATAAAAAAGCCCATAACAAAAAAGCGGTATATCGACCCGCTATTTGGGTTCAGTTCGCAGTGCTATAGTGGTCAATATAGCACCGCTAATTGCAACACTGCAGTTTCTCCTATGGCCGCAATCCGCAATAGCACCGCTATTGACTGCACAGCTCACCAAGTGTTGGACTAAATAGCGATTTGGTAAACTAATATTCGAAGCTATAGGGTGGTGATAGGAACAGTGTTGTCAAAAGGAGCAACAGATGTGAATAGTGATACTACTACTATCTAGGGCTTTAGATGCTAGCATATTTCCTCTTATTGGAATTGGGCAACAGAGATGTAATCTTGGCATGAAATGGTTGCAATCCATAGGTAAAATTAAGGTTAATTGGAAACTACTTGCGACAAGATTCCAGGATGGAGGAAATACAAGTGATTTTATAAGGGGATCATAGTCTTTGCAAGACATAGGTGTCCTTGAAATCTATGGTATGAGAAGTCAAGGGTGAAGTACTCAGATATATGGTCGAGTTGCAACCATCGAGGCTTGAAGAACAAAGATTTGAAGATTCAGTAGGTGTGGTGTAGTATGAGGACATTTTTTTCACATGCGTACAGGACTTCCGACGCTCCGAGGACATGAGCATGCCATCAATCTCCGAGTCGCTGTTGCTCCCATATGGTTCGAGGACATGAGCATGCCATCCATCTTCGAGTAGGTGTTGCTCCTATATGTGTTTGCCATTACATTTACCCTCGGATACAGAATAACATGATTAAAAGGCTAGTGCAAGAGATTTTGGAAGTTGACGTCGTGAAACCAACGTTAGCCAATTTTCAAACCCAATCTTGTTAGTGAACAAGAAAGACGGTAAATGGCGTTTTTGCGTGGATTTCCAAGCCTAAATGAAGAGACTATATCTAATAAGTTTTTGATTCTCGCCGTATTGGAGCTTGTGGATGAATTGCACAATTCCACTACTTTCTCCAAGATCGACTTGAAATGAGGTTACCATCAGGTTCACATGAAACCAAAAGACCCTGCCAAACCGCTATTAGGACCCACAAGGGACCCATGAATTTTTGGTGATGTTCGACTTAATAAACACTCCTACATTTCAATCCTTGATGAATAAGTTGTTTTAACCCCTCTAGAGGAAATGTATGCTTGTTTTTCGATGAAATGTTGATTTACAGCATCACCACTGAGGAAAACAAGAGCCATCTTTCATTGGTATTGCTAGAGGTAAAAAGACACGGGCTATACGCTAACCCAAAGAAATGCTTGTTTGGTCAATCAAGAGTAGAATACCTTGGTAATGTATTGTCATGGGAGTACTGATAAACCCGAACTCATGGTCGAACTCATGGTCGATAAAACCGTGCCTAAAATTTTACGAGAGCTTTGTGTCTTCTTGGGTCTTACGGGGTTCGTAGGTTCATACAAGGATATAACTATATCTTATGGCCTCTAACAGAGCAATTGAAGGATAACTTCCAATGTACCAAGGAGCCACGACTTTACAAAACCAAAGCAAGCAATGGTGATTCTCCCAATCTTGTCCTTCCCTAATTTCGTGGAACCATTTATAGTGGAAATAGATGCTTCGGGATATGGGTTAGGAGCAATAATGGTGCAAGAGAGGTGGCTCGTTGCGTATTTTCATCAAGTATTGACTTCTCATGCTTGATTGAAATCAGTATATCAACAGAAGTTAATGGCCATTGTGTTGGCTTTCCGAAAGTGGCAATGGTATATCCTCGCACAATGATTCATGGTCCATATTAAGGTAGTCTTAAGTTTTTCCTAGGACAGCGGCTAGTATCAGAGCAACACTAGAGTTGGGTTGTAGAACTATTGGGGTATTATTTTGAGATTCAATATTGATTGAAGTAGAGAACAAAGCGGCAAATAACAAGTTAGCAACATTGTTAGTTCCATAGGTCTTGCATTAAGAAACTATTTTGACATAACTATATGTTGCAAGGAGTTGTTAGTTACCACTAGAGGGAAGGGAAGGACCAAGAGGGTATACTTTGGAGGGAAAACACTTGCTATATAGAGTACGGTTAGTTCTGCCATGGACATCATCCCTCATACAAAAGATCTTACACGAGTTCTGTGGCAATCCGATTGTGGATCACTCTGGGTCCTTAGAGCATCTCCAACAAAATCTTCAAAATTTCTCCAAATTGGAGAATCAAAATTCAAAATCTCTATAAAAAATTACATTCAACTTCAACAACTTCTCCATTTTGAGGACTACAACATTGATTATATTATTAGTGTAGAGGATCGGCACTTCGGTACACAGATTGGGATGTAATTGATACGGGAACTCCGCTAAGTGTTCCGGATGATGGAGCGACTCTCAGACGAGTTTTCAACATGCTTCGCGAGTCTGTTGACAATTTAAATATTTCATACATGATAGATATAATAAAATATTATTTTTGTCTCCTAAATATTTAATTTCAAAGTTTCTTATTGGTGTGATATAATAAAAGATATTTCTCTCTCATGGTGATCACGGGAGTTCTCCAAATTTGTAGAATTTTACCCTTTCCTACTTTTTCCAATTTAGAGAAAGGTTTTGGAGAATCTATTGAAGCAAAAAACTTGCCCAAAATCCCCAAAATCTCCATTTTGGAGAATTTGTTGGAGATGCTCTTAAATGCGTCCCAAGCTCTTCAAGTCTAGGATTGCCATGCACATGCCCACTAGGCACGTACAAATCATTCTCTAGCGAATACTCTTGAATAATGTGTTTTTCCAGATGGTATACTAATATTCTCTAATTAAACTTCATTATACTTGTAAGGGATCGAGATGCACAAAATCCCGAAGCTCAAAACACGGCTTGAAAAAGCCCGAGTCTAGCAAAAGCTCGAACCGAGGCCCAAGCCTTGAGCTAAAAGCCCAATTAGGCCAAAAAAAAATTCAAAAGCCCAAAAAGACCTCGCCCTAAAAAGCTCGGGTTTGAACAAGCCCGGCTTGAAAAGGCCGTATCGGGCCTATTTTCACACCCAAAGTGGGCCGCTCCCAAAGAAGCCCGAGGTTTTATCTTGCTTACTGAAAACGGGCTTGGAAGGTCTTGTGCATCTCTAGTAGGGCATGTGTAGGAAGAAGATTCATTTGTTCCAGATTGTTCCTTGGAGTGGTGAGAGCCTCAAATAAAAGGAGTTCCTCATTTATATTATTGAGCGTACAAGGGAGAGTTAAATGTATTGAGAGAAACCCACATGATACCTAATGTTTCTCGTTCACTCAAATGTTCTTTATGGCATCATTCAACATTTCCTCATATGTTCTTCATACCCAATGTTTGTCTTTCACACACTTTTCACGAGTTGGGGGTCTTCATAGAAATAACCATTTAATGATTTGGGGTAGAGGTCGGGTTTGTGTACATCACACCCCCAAGAGGTGTGGATCCACCTCAAGGTGGGATATACCAGGTTTGTTTGATTTAGTTTGTTTACTTAGCTAAACAATCATTGAGGACCACTAAAGCCATACGAAGTTTGAGAAAAACAAGTCTTGACATTAGGCCAAGTCCCATTAGCGTGCAACATTGGCACCTCTACTTGGGGTAACATCTAAAGACTTCCCTGAGGCGCATGCCTCTCCCTCTATGATGTGAGACACATGCAGGGTTCCATTTGAGGGAAAACACAACTCAAGATATATATATAATGAATGCCAATGGCTATCTCTTGCATATACTCATTTTATTTCTTAATTTGTTACCTTGTATGAGACATATACAATAAATGGCAAAGGATATTGATTGTGTTCTTTTGTCATTGTTCTATAGATCTCTAACATTCGAGTGCCTGATGATTCTTCATTGAGGAGCAATATATTTATTGGTGAGTTTCTATACAGAAAATGTTTGTCGATTTCATCCAAGAATTTTGTAAATTTTAACCCAGTACCATTTTTTGCGTACAATTGTTTCCCTTGAAAATCTCTCAACTTTGTGAGATGCCCGTGTTATCTTCATGCCTGCGTAGAACTCATAGAAACGTTGTTTTCGGTGGTGTATGTTCGGAAAGGACTCATCGGCTTTGTAGGCTGTTCCCATAGCTTGAACCCATGACCTTCTGGTCACAAAGGAGCAACCTTTACGAGTTGCTCCAAGACAACTTCAGGCAAAGATTCTGAAGTTTGTATGAATCTTGAAGCTTCGCTTGTTCCTTAGTTTGTGCTCAAGATTTCTTGTGTATTTCGCTTTCTTTTCCAAGGGATTTATCTCATCACATTCAATTTTCCATTTTCCCAGCATCTAATTGGTTATGCTTTTACAATGTATTTTAGATGGGAAAGTTGAATTAACTTCATCACCTTGCTCTTTCTTCTCATTTTCTTGTAATCTAATTAGTTTTTATCGATTTTTGCAGTTGGTTAAAGAATGAGTTTGAGTTCATATGCTACCATCATTACCAGCGAAAACTGTGGATTCAAGCGGCTGCAGGTTAAAGACTTTATTGTTCTTCCTCGAGACTTGCAGCAGCCACATTCTGTGACGAATGCAGTTTGGTATTTGAAAAGGCGCTCACCAGCTCGAGCTAGCAAGGAGGATCACAGTGCGGAAGACGTTAACATCTTATGATGGAACAATGAGGATCTTGAAATTCAGGTACGGTTACCGGAAAAGTAGCTGGAGCTAATTATCCTCGAGGGCGAGGACAATTGGCAAATAAAGGCTCGACCTTGGGGATCCTCCCAATAGGTCGTCGTCTCCTTAGGGCCATTGGGATTATCTTAGGGCCCTTGTATTAGTCAAGGTACGCACAAGCCGGTCTTAACCCACACGATTACCAAAAAATAGTAGCCACTGCTTCAGTTTCACCCAAGGATAGGACGAGTTTGTGAGCGTAAAAAATCTACGCTCACGATGAGCGGCCAGAAAACAGCGTAAACAAGGCTTTGCTTATTAATGTGATCGGTTGAGGTTCAGGGTGGTGCTGTTGATCCGATCCGCTCTGCTCGATTGGGTATTGAGGGCAGAAATGGAACTTCACTTGGGGGAGAGAGAGGGGGGGGGGGGGGGGTGATGAAGATGGATATGAGTTGAACAAATGCAGGAAAGGAATTCAGGATTTTTGGAGCGCAAATTCTATGAATTTTTTTTGTTTTGGTGTGAGTGGGTTTCTATTATTTGGGCTATGTTTGGCTTATAAGCTAGCTGGTAGCTGATAAGCTAGCTTTTTAAAACGCTACTTTGAGTAGTTTTTCAATAAGCTAGCTTTTGGTCATCCAAACATGTACCAAAGAAAAAAACTAGCTTATAAGCTAGATTTTTTTGCCAAACAATGCCTTGATGGTGGATTGGATTTTAATTTTTTATATTTAAATTTGTTGTCATATGAGACTGCATTTTGATTTTGGTGAAAATTGGTTTGTGGTTATTTTAAATTCCTTGTTAAACAAGAATAATTTCTGCTTGAATTATTGCAATGAATAAATCTAAAAAAATGCAAAAGTAAAGTCAAATATAAGAGGGTAAATTGTATGAAGGTTTTTAAGATTTCAAATATGTGAATGTTGTATTATTGCTGGATTTTATATGATTGAATTAATATTTTATATACCGGGAAACTGAAACAACAAAAAATGATTGTTTAAACTTTAAAGCGTCGTTCTAGCTCTAAAAATTGTGTATAAATGAGTAAATTATTTGTGTCAATACTTTAAAGTAAATATAACTGTTTGAAATTTATAATACTTATTTAGGCACAACGTAATTAATATAGGGACCGTTTACCAAACGCTTACCAATAAAATTTAACACTATCACTTACTTAGAGGGTAAGATTTTAGTCCACAAAAACGGTATCGTATGCAACAATTTTTCCGATAAACGCTTACCGGTAAAATTTAACACTGTCACTTACTTACCGGGTAAGATTTTAGTCCACCAAAACGGTATCGTATGCAACAATTTTCCCGGTAAGCGCTAACCGTGGTAAGAATCTTCGCCATCACTCACCAGGGTAAGACTCTTGGTCCTTTCCTTAGCTCTTACTGGGTAAGATTCTTGGACATTGTCATCTTCATCCATAAGGTAATATGCTTGGTAAGCGCTTACCCGGGTAAGTGTTTAGTAAACGGCCCCTCATAACCCATATGCCACCAAACTTTCTCTAGAATCAACACACACTTATTACATGATGTCAATACTGAATTATCAAAAATCACATATGATGGTCATGGAAATTTCCCAAATAAAAAGTCCCAACAACTATAACGACCATATGTTAGGTCATTTAGCACATCGTAACTAGAAGTTATGTATCATGACAAAAAAATTGTAGCTAGAAGCCGTAGAGATACTAAATAAAACCACAGATATATGTAGGTCATGGATATGACATTTAGGGTGCGTTTAGTATATTGAATAAGATATGACAAAACAAAACAGGGGTTACTATCCTACGTTTGGCAGAATTGTTAGGTGGATCAAACAGAAACAAAATGGAACATGCTTGCTCCACTCCCACCCCATGGAACAAGCTGGAACAGACTTATGTTTTACCAATATAACCTCAAAATAAAATCTAATTCTTTTCTAAAACATTAAATACGTCTTCTTTTTTATATTTTATTCATTCTTTAAATTTTCACTTTGTTGTCCTCAAATATTATTTTTATATAGTTACTATGTTTTGATTAATTTATTTAAATTATTAAATATTAATAGTAAGAAAAATATAGAAAAGATTAAAAAATAAAAATTAGAAACTATATAAACTTTTTATTTTAGTGTCATTTTAATCTATCTTGAAGAGAACTTTCTAATACTATATTTTGTTATAAAAAATATTTATTTCTTTATAATTTAATAAATTACATAATTAATCAATATATATAATATAAAAACAACTTATTATGGGTAAATTGGTCATGTTATCTGTCCAATTCTGTTTGCCAAACGCTGAATAGTTGTTATGTTCTGTTCTGTCCTGTTCTGTTTTGTCCTGTCTCGTCCTATCTTGTTTGCCTACCAAATGCACCCTTAAATATTACTAGAAATATGAGAAAATAATCAAACCACATCTTAAGCTTAAAAAATTCTTTAATTAATTTAAAACCTTTGTTTTGATATTTGAGTGAAAAAAAGTTTCAAACACGTAAGTTCCTAATCATTAATTGATTACCATATTGAAGTGGTAAGTAATGTGACATACAACTTGATATTTGTTTGTTTATGTGGCTAATGAGTTGGATTTTTCCATATAAAAATTTGCTATAGAGACACCTCTATATACCTATATCTATTAAATAGATGGACAATGTTAATGACACCCTTATTAATGTCAAAATGGTTAATTCATGCATTGAGAATGTCAAAAGCAGGTTTTGATGTGGATGTGTGTGAGGAGAAAATCATTTATAAGAGTGTCATTAGCAAAGTATAGGGTGCCATTAGCCTCCCCTTTTTTTTCATAATAATGTTTGGCAAAAAAAAGCTAAGCTAGCTTTTCAAAACGCTACTTTGAGTAGCGTTTCAATAACATCCAAACATGTACACTAACTTATAAGCTAGCTTATTTTTGCCAAACGTAGCCTAAGAATTATAATTATAACTATTATTATTTATTTCTTTTTTTAATTCTCAGTATAAATTATATTTGTTTGTATAAGATAAAAATTTGATATGTAATTTATTATTGTATCTAAATAGATAATTATTTAGCTTTTGTTTTAATTTGTTTTTTTTAATATTAGCTTATATATAAATTACGTGTGACATATTTTTTTACAATATTTACAATATTTTTTATCGTATTTTAAATTGACACAACTTCATTTGTTTGAAGTTAATGGTCGCATTCGATATACTTGTTTGCAGATGGATGGACAACTTCATATTAGACTCGAAAAAACCATACATGGATAATATAAAACTCAAATTACTTTTAAATCGATAGATTTATCTTATCTTTCTAAATATTAATTAATTGATTAAATGTAGTTAAGTAATAAAAGAAAATTAGATAATTATAAGATACTGATTAAATTATAAAAAATAAGCTGATCAATTAAAAATTAAAGGAGTAAAATATGACAATTAAATAAAAAAATATAAATAATAAGTATATATCTTATAAAGTTTTAATGGTATAATAATTACTAAAATATAATAATATTATTTTTATCAAACTTGTTATTTTTATTATAATTAATGGTGATAATAACTAATTATGAAATATTAAAGAAGAATAATAATTTTGTTAAAATTAATAATAATAACTTAACTATTAGATATTACAACTATAATTACATAATGATTATTTAGTATTGTTGAAAATATAAAAAGTAAGATATGTATGTAAGAAAAAAACTAAATCAAATAATGATTACTAGTAGAGGGGTGTCTACTTAGCAAATAGAGAGACGTCTATTTAGAATCATCCAAAGTAAAACAATAAAACCCTAACCCAGATTGACGTTCCATTTCGGCCACCCCCCCCCCCCCTCCCCTCATCTTCCCATCGGCATCCTCATCCCCCAATGGACTCGTTCAATCCCCAAACAACCGTTACTATCATCACATTGCATTCTAACTACATCATTTTTCCACCACATATATTTCATCTTCTATAAAGATCTCATTCAAATCCATGTTGACTTCATGTTGAGTTTTTTTTTTTTTTTTTTTTTGGGGGGGGGGGGGGGGAGGGTGATGTAGATGATTGATCGTTTAATAAGAGTATGTATCGAAACATTCAATTTCTGGGTTTTTAAAACAATCGGCTTAAAGGATCGCTTAATGAGAGTGTATAAATGTCATGATTGGGTTGCTCATTGTTCTAACCTAACAAAACTTCTCTTCTCTTCCATGAGACACCACCAAGATTGATTGGAAGTTTGCATATAGACACACCGATACTGAAATATACTGGAAGCTTGCATATAGACACCACCGTCGAACCCGCCCGAAGATGGTAGACGGAGATGGTGACCGGAGACGGAGGCTGAATATGGTAAGAGGAGAGGAAGTGTTGGGATGTTGTCCTGAATGGATGATTATTGTCTTCCTGACTTCCTCGTGACGAACTGTGTGTAAATATATTATTTATATATTTTTAAATTATTTAATAGAAATTAAAGAAACATAAAAGAAAATACATTTTATATTTATTTTATAGAACAAAATCCAACTTATTAGCCACATCAGCAAGTAAACATCAAGTTGTATGCCACGTCACTTGCCCCTTCAGTATGGTAACTGGTTAATGGTTAAACCAGGAACTCAGGTACTTGAGTATTTGAAACTTTTCCTCTTAAGTATCAAATTGAAGGTTTTGAAAGTATGTTACCTAAAATAGGAATCAAAACAAAATATGTAACATTTTCGTGCAATTTACTTTTTTCTATTTATAGGGAATAAATTAATTAAATATATTTACGACTTGCATTTTTTGTTACAAAATTACCCTTTCATATTTATTTAGTAAATACATCGTTATCTTAAATGAATGACTGACATTGGATCTCACGAATCTCCTAAATTATATGATTCTCATTTGATTAAGCCATCATGTCCATGTATACATACATGCGTACATAGTTTTTTAGTAGTTATCCATTGATGATGGAGTTACCATAATTTTCTCAACCAAATTGATTTTCTAATATCGTCTCATTTTTTAGCACATACACCTTTAACGTTCACACCATCCACCACCATTTTCACCCCACTCACATACTTGTATCACAATGTGTCACATTGGGTGAAACCTGTCAAAATATAATATTTAAAGTTACAATCTTTAGTTTTGCAATTTGAAAGGTGTTCACAACGTGTATAGTGAGTATCATAGTGGTATCACAATGGGTATCATAGTGGGTTTATATTTTACTATTTAGAAGTTCTTGGGTATTATAGTGAGTATCATAGTGGTGTACACTGGAATAACTTTGACCGGAGTAAGGTCCATTGGCCGGATAGAGAAAAGACGAGAGAAGAGATAGGATGATTACCAAAATTAATATTTTTTTTTTTGATAATATTCAAAATTAACATTTTTTTATAATTATCTAAAGACTAATTTACCCCTAAATATTATCCATAAATTTATTTTTTTTGAAAATTAATGGATAATTACCAAAATTAATATTTTTTAATAGTCAATGGTTATTAATGTGTGGTTAAGATTAGAGCTCACATTTATCACAAACAATACGTGCATATACACGTGTGCATATTACAAATTATTTGTATGCACATGTATGTATGTATGAAACAAAAACAATGTACATAGTAAAAAGAAATGATTAATTCCTTCAACTTACACGTATTGTTTCATATGTGAAACATCAAGTAAACTTTAAAATCATAAAATCAAATCCTAAAATAATAACAGTAAATCAAACTTAAACCCACAAAGATATTGGAAAAAGAAAAACTAGAGACAATTCAAGATATGTCTTGTCTTATCTCCAACGTACTGGTTTTTTTCATATACTCATCTTCTAGCATAGAAGTGGTCAGGGACGGATCCAGAAATTTTTTCATACGGTGGCACCATATAATATAGACAAAAAATAATTACAAAAAACACGGGTTTTATCGACGTGTTTTCATCTTTTCACCGACGTTCAATATTACTCGATGTGTTTTTAGCTTAATTCCACAATTTCGAGAGTTTTTTAAAGTTGTTTGCTTGATTTCGAGAGATTTTTAAGTTTATTTTATCGATTTCAAGAGATTTTTTCTGTTTTTTTGGTTGATTTCGATAGTTTCTTTTGTTTTTTTGGTTGATTATGAGGTACCTTTCACGAACCTAAATTTTTCGGTAGCACCTTCCAAAACGATATGGTTGCACCTTTCACGAACCTAAATTTTTTTACCATTCGTCGGAGAAATAATACGGTGGCACGTGCCACCATATTCCACACATTAGATCCGTCCCTGGAATTGGTGTAGGAGAACTGCATCTAGCTTTGTTCGTGATGGTCAACGACGACCGGGAGGTGAGGAAGATGGCCGGTGAGGAGGTGAAAAAGACGATCCGATTAGTGTGGAAGTCGTGGAGGCAATAGGTTAAAGGTTGAAGAGATAATCATGGAAAAATTTGTAACAAAAAATAGATAATGATGAAATTAATGATTAAAATTCAAATTCAAAATATTTAAAAATGTCTTTCAAAATAACCCTTTTCTTGATTTTTAATCATTTAAAATTTAAAATTCTAGGTCAACTAGACCAACTTTTTGATCAAAAAAAAATGGACGGTATAGATGAGTTTATACGGTTTGTAACCTTTAGACGATATACAAATAAGTTGTCATATATATATATATATATATATATATATATATATATATATATATATATATATATATATATATATATATATATATATATATATATATATATATATATATAGGGGAGGGATCAATTGGAAACCAATATTACATTGGAAACTTTGGAAACCGAAATCAACCAATCATTGAATTTCTTTTTTTTTTTAATTTTTTTTAATTGATAAGGTTATTTTAGTCTTTTACATAATTTCATAATATATATGGTAATTGTTATTATTCTTATATTAATAATTATTTATTTTTAATTTATTTTATATATGGTAATGTTAGTCATTTATTAATGTAAAAATGAGATATTTAATTTAGGAAAACAAATTTTAATCATACGAATCCTCTATTTTTGATTTTGATGAATCGTTGATTAATTAAAATATTAATATAAAAAATAAATATTTAATTTTTCAAGTATTCATATGAAATTACCTACAGGCACAAAATATTAATATAGTGAAACATAATAGATTTGATATAGTGAAACAAAATATTAATATAGTAAAACCTGATGAAACATAAAATGTTAATATAGTGAAACCTGATGAAACATATTTGATATAGTGAAACATAATGGAAAGGTAATTAAACAAAATATTAATATAGTGAAACCTGATGAAACAGATTTGATATAGTGAAACATATTTGATATAGTGAAACATAATGAAAAGGTAATGAAACTTAATTGGGTTTTTACATACTGCATATTGATGAACAGGTAATAAAAAGGTAGTCTTGATATATTGTTATTATCTTTTATTAATAAATAAATTAATTTATTACCATATATAATTATTATCTTTTATTAATAAATTAATTAATTTATTACCATATTTCATCTTTGTTGCCAAATTTGAAACACAAAAGAAAAAGACATATTTACCTTTTGACATATTATTATTGTCTTTTATTAATAAATTAATTAATTTATTACCATATATAATTCAAATGAATCTTAACCATTGATTAAAAAGATCAATGGTTGAAATTTGGTTTCCAAAGTTTCCAATGAAATTTGATTTCCAATTGAAACCACCCTGAGATAGAGAGAGAGAGAGGTAGAATCTTTTCTTAGCCAATTCATTGGTGTTAACTTTACAAACCATTATTCACCAATCAGAAACAAGATATACTTTTGGTTGAAACAAGATATACTTTTGGTTGATTCACATGATGTTGGTATTTAATAAGGGTAAGAATGTAATTCTCTATTTGGTCTTTCTTTTAATGAATAATATAAATTGTCTGTTAGATTTTTTAAATATTCCATTATTGTAGATGTATAGTCCAAATCAAACCATTTCTAATCAAATCAATGCAATCAAACATAAAATCTAGAGAGAGATTATAGAGAGAGAAATAGTCATATGTATTGAGTATAGTCACAAGATTACAAGGAATACGCTCAGCTCTCAAGTTACAAGGAACTCTCAAAAGACTTAGACTATTTATACTCATGCTACTTCTCTCAAGACACAAAACTCTCAAGACATAAGTTCTCTCAAAGACTTAGACAAAGTCAAAGTCAAATACATCAAAAGTCAACACTTGATCTAAACTATACATTAACATTCTCCCCCTTTTAGATCAAGCATTAATGATTGGCAAGCCCCAACGAGAATGACTGTTGATCCCAGTACAGTGCAATCACGAACAATAATATCAATGAAGAACAGTTAATGAATCACAACCTCTAGTAATATGATTAATATTCAAGAAAGGTTTAGGTTTACAGAGAGAATATCTGATAAGAAAAGTAAACCTATTGACTAGAGAATTATGAATGAGATCTAAATTAATCTCTAACCTAAAACTAGGTTAAACCAACTTTAAATACCAAGCGACTTAGGCCTAATGGGCTTTAGGCCCATTTACAAACACTTTCAACTAATTACAAATCAAACCCTTATAAATGTTTTATACAACTTTCAACACACAGGACTTTCAGTCCTAAAAATCTCCCCCTAAAGTTGAATAAGACATTTATCAACTTGAAATCTTCAGACTTGATCTTCTTTCCTTTTTGAATCTTTGAAGAACTTTGGTGTTGCTTGTTTTCATATCTTTCCAAGCCCCCCTTGAATAAAGCTCTTGGTCTTCATAATTTCAACTTTGTAACCAGATTCAATATACAGTAGCCTCGACTGAATGCACCATCAAGCAGCTTTCAACTGTAGAAACTCAACACATCAGATCAGCACACAAGAAAAATAATGTATGAGTTACATGACATTCCACAGTGCAACTTCAGTTTAAAAACAAAGAATCTGTCTTTGAACCGCGAGTTGAATAAACTTTCTGCTCAAGAACTTCTAGAACTAATATGCTTGTAGGAGGTACAAACTTGTAGCAGACACCACATGAAACGGGATAGAAGAACCAATAAAAACTTTTCTGCTGTAATCTTTGAATCCGAAGGCTTTTCACCCTCAGATTTAAGATTTGACTTTGAAATTGAACTTTGTAAATCTCTCCCCCTTTTTGATGATTGTGAACATCATGATCATCAAAACTCTTCAATTTCAACACATTCTTTGATCTCCTCCTTTGTGATAATTTGACATTCTCCGCCCTTTGATCTGAGTAGCCGTCAATGTATATATCTGAATATTTTCAAATTCAGATATAATAGGAATTGTAAACCTGAATCAACAAATGATACATTTAGTATGCCTGTAAGTAGCACAGAGCCACTTTGTACAACGGATGTACTTTGGAAAGGAGCTTTTGTGATATTCACTCCCCAGGGCTTCCATTCAATCATCGAAAAACCACAAAGGAATTTTCTATGAATGTTATGACAAGAAAACTCATTCCTTGTGTGTACGTGTAAGTGTAGAATGATTGAAGCTACTTAGCTTTCTCAGGCTCAAAAATGTGTAAACTGTTGAGACAACAACAGATATTACACGGACTCAATGTGCATGAAAGAGGTGCGAAGGTGGAGCAACTTTCCTTCTTTTTCAATATCTAACTTTTTCGATTGAAGACTAGATAGCAGATATGCTGCGTCCCCAAAGAAAATGAAACATTTCTTTGTTAAGAAAGAAACGAGTGGCTGGTGGGGTAAAAACAAGAGTTGGCATGGGCTCACTGCCTGTTTCAATGATGGTCACCAAAGAATGTGAACCAATCAGTAGATGTGGCTGCCCGGCTCAGAAAGTGTTTGGTGCAGAGTTTTCATATTCTTTTTACTCTGTTCTCACACCCTCTTTCCTTTTGTCATTAAAGCTCACTTCTAACCAAACTCTCATTTACATTTTACCGCTCAGCGCAATGAGAAAAACTGAACCGGATGAGTTATCTCTCCCACTCTTTGATTTAAGACCCCTCACCCCTCAATCACTCAAGGATAACCTCCGGGGTAGGAAACATTGGTTAACGTGAATCCATGGAAGTTCTGTTTAAGTTCTCACACAAATCCCATGTAAGTCCTAAAAAAAATAGTTGCTCAACAGTTTAACTAAACAGTTAAGTACAAAATGTATGATAACATTGTCAAAATGTATGCTCATGAGATTTGAGCAATTGAACTTTGAAGATTTCTCAAAACAAAGATATTGAATGAATGAAATGAAATCAAGAGAATTGTTATGAGAATCTGACAATGTATCAATCAGATCAAATAAAATGGTTAGGGTATCAAAGAACTGGATATTTTGTTTATATGAACAAATATAAACAATTTAGCAATGAAAGCACAAATTTTGAAATGATGATTGATGCTCAACAATATTTGAAAGCAAACGGGAGTATTACCATCGAAAAATTGGTTCGTTATGAGACATGGTAATAACAATTTCAAATGAAGTACTGAACCGGTGTGTATGAATACTTGACAGTATATTGAAAAGATAATACACAAGTATTTATCTTTGGAAACACACGGTCAGTTAAACATTAATGCTCAAAAATTGAAAAACATTTAAAATCACACTTCTAAATTCATAAAATCTTTTGAGAACCAGAAGTGGTTTGAACATTTCAGAAAACGTTTTTCAGTTCGAAAGTTGTTCTTCTTTCAACCAATCAGAGATCTAGAGCAGAAGATATTTACCTTTAAGCTCCCCCTCAAATCATGATAGAATGATTTAGGTCTTTTAAGCTCCCCCTGGATATTTGCAAGATATCCAAGTCTGAACATTGAAGAACGGGTCCTGATCTGTTGTAATCAGAAGCCATCACCTTTACTCCCCTTATAAATTATGCATCTAATATATGTAAGAAACAGTACAAGATAGAGATCAAATACAACTCCCTTTTGAATTGTAGACCGTCATATCTTTCAAATATATTGTCAATGAAAAAGCACAGTATAGAGATCAATACAACTCCCTTGTGAATTGTAGATCGTCATATCTATCGGATGCAAAATATTTCATAAAAGAATGTACTCCCCCTTGACGGTTGATTTTCTCATTCGAGTATTTGAGTACAATCTCTTATCATGCCAGGAGTAAGGTCTTTTGATAACTGAAGTACGAGTCCTAAACTGTTGTGTTTAGAAGTCAAACTCCATTGAAGTACGGGTCCTAAGCTGATTTGCTTAGAAGCCTTTATTCTCTTACTCCCCTTCACTTGAGGTGCCTGCAACACAGAATCAATTTTAGGCTTTGGTACCCACTCGTATTTGGGTCCATGAATGTTAGTTGCAGTTCTTGTGGGGGTAATTGAATAAGAACCATACCAGAAATGATCACTTGTTTTGTGAACATGATCATGTGTACAGCAGTAAGAACAATAGTATTTCTTACCTGATAACCTGAGTAATTGATCTCTCGAGTAGATATGGTCAGGTTTACCTTTATGCGCTTTGTTCTTCTTGGCTTTGTGTGTTTGTACACATGATTTCTTTCCTTTCAGCTCATCTTTCTTCTCATCTTCAACTGGTTTCTTCTTCCAGACCAGTTCCTCTTCCTTGTATCTCCTTCTTCTTCGATGTGTATCTGAACCATCTATATTTCTATCATAGAAAAGGTTAGTACTACGAATCTGATCAGAAGATTTAACTGACCACTTGGAAGAAACAGTTTTCTGATTTGAACTTGATGCTGTCTTTTCAAGCTCTTTAATCTTTGAAGCAAGACTGTCTCTTTCTTTGACAAGAAGGTCAATCTTCGTCTCGCATTCAGACTTCGTTTTCTTCTCTTTCAGCACACTTTCAGATAGTTCAGATAGCTTCTCAGTAAGATTTTTGATCTCAGCCTCAAACATACTTCGTTCTTCTTCAAATCCCTTCTCAGCATCCTTTCTTTGACCAAATATTTCCTTAAAGAATCCAACATTCTTTTGTTCAATGGCCTTCTTTTCCTTGGCAAACTTTTCTCTTTCTAAGATAATCACTTTCTCAAAATTAGAAATTTGTTGAGAAAGCTTGATACATTTAAGCTCAACTATCTTCTTCTCTTCACAACTCTTCTTAGACAGTTCTGAGAATTTCTGTGCAAATGATTTATTTTTAGTCTCAAAATCAGATTTGTGTTTAGCATGCTGTTGCTCCAAATCAGATATTCGCTTTTGAAGATCAGCATTTGCATCTTTCAGATCAGAGATCTTTTCCTCATATCTTTCAACAGAGACTGTTTGCTGAGTTTTAGCTTCCAAATTAGAAATCTTTCCTTTTAGCTCAGAGTTCCCAGCTTCCAATTCTCTTTCTTTTAATAAAACGTTTGGCCCTAACATCAACCATTCAGTACAATCCCACAAATCTTTTCCTGTCATTTTGTAAGTATATATTTGACCAGAAATTTCACAAAAAATGTCACGAAAAAGTTCACAAGAAATACTATTTGTCATAAAATTTCGAGCTATATTATTAGCCCTCTGTCTTTTCTCCTGTTCCTCAGAAGAAGCTTCTGTTGGAATTTGGGATTGCATCTCTCCTTCAGTCAATGATAATCTGATATAGTAACCCAACTCATGTTCATCCACAAAAGTCAAAAAATTAACTTTCCACTCTTCATATTTTCCTTTGAACAACAATGGTGCCTTCATCCTTTTTGATCGTATCGAATAGAATTAATTCGATCCGGCTCTGAAAGGCTTGATTTCCAGGGACTGAACTTGACAAGAGATGAAACTTGAACGGGTTTAAACTTTAATCTTAAATGCACTGTAGCGATCGTGAGGCAAACAAATTGATCCAAAAACAATAAATAAATAAAAAGGACAAGAACCCGGTCGAGCAAGAACCCGGTTGAAAAAGGACCCGGTCGGACCCGATCGAACAAGAACCCAGTCGGACCCGGTCGAACAAGGTCGAACCCGGTCGAACAAGGACCCGGACGGAGAGAGTCCAGTCGACACGAGTCTGGTCAACAGGACACCGGGCGCAAGGGCACCGGTCAACAAGGTATCGGTCGCGGTACCGGTCAACAAGAGACCGGTCGAATGAGTCCGGTCGAAGGGACGGGTCCGGTCGCAGAAACCGGTCAACAGGACACCGGTCACAGTCTGGTCGAAGGATTGTCCGGTCGCAGGGGTCCGATCAATAGGGCCGGTCGATATCAAGATAAGCACTTTTCAAAAACAGATAATCACAATACGATAACAGATAAGTCAATCAAATTGATAACAGATAATCTGTCGATAAACTCGATCGAATTCAAACTTTGAACCCAGAAAATCAATTAATCGAACAAACAACCAAATAATCGACCACAAACCAGTTAATGGACCCAGAAATCAATCGAACCCAGAAAAAACAATGGTACTGAACTTTAACCCAGAAATCAAACTTTAATCAAGAATTAATCGACCAAACTTAACCCAGATATGAATAATCTTAACCTAGAAAAATCGATTTTCCAAAACATAGATCAATCAAATCTTAACAAATCAACCAATATTTCTGTTTTTCCAGAAAAAAATTCAATCCAGAAAATCAACTATAGCAGATAAACACGATAAACACGATAATTGATTAAAGGGTTTTAGACAAACCTTTTTGGATCAAAACTTCTGTCTCTTGGCTCTGATACCAATTGTTGATCCCAGTACAGTGCAATCACGAATAATAATATCAATGAAGAACAGTTAATGAATCACAACCTCTAGTCATATGATTAATATTCAAGAAAGGTTTAGGTTTACAGAGAGAATATCTAATAAGCAAAGTAAACCTATTGACTAGAGAATTATGAACGAGATCTAAACTAATCTCTAACCTAAAACTAGGTTAAACCAACTTTAAATACCAAGAGACTTAGGCCTAATGGGCTTTAGGCCCATTTACAAACACTTTCAACTAATTACAAATCAAACCCTTATAAATGCTTTATACAACTTTCAACACACAGGAATTTCAGTCCTAACAATGACTCCCTTGTCTGATTCTAAGCAGTGATTCAAAGATTCTTATCCCCGTTCTGAAATGAAGTTTGTCATCCAAAGCATCCAACACTCTGATCATTGCAAGCCTTTCAAACTTTCCAATTCCTTTCTCTCCTTTGTTGACCTTCTCCTCATTTTCTTTAAACTTACTATTGAGTTGGAGTCTGACTACTTTGATTGTTCCATCTGAAAACTTTGACAGCTCAGATACTCTCATGAACCTCTTCTTATTCTCTCCATTTTTATAAACAACTCCAAGTTCATGCTGACCAATAGATCCTCTAAGCCTTCATAATCCATATTAGGCTTTTTCATATTCACCCTCTTCTGATTAGTCTCCATGGCAAGCTGGAAATCATAACAGTACGTATAGTTGATATGCCTTCTCATGAATCTCTTAACTGCTTCCAAGGCAAAGATAATATTCTCCGGGCGTACTGTCATGTTTCTGAAGAGATGGTAAAGATACTTAATATCATCTACATCCAGGTGAGAGAAATCAACTTCAGTGAATTCACAGTGTGTAAGATCTCTTCTTTGAACATAGAACACTGGGTACCAGATCTGTTTGTGGAACTTTCGCATCCTGACCTCTTTGACTGTGACAATCCCAGATTTGTTCCTTCTCTCTGAGCTTTTCACTTCCAGTTTATGAACCTGGCATACTCTTCTTGAACATCCAGTGGCAAATGAGAAACACCCAAGACTTTGTGAATATCTAACACCCTGATCCTGTGCACGAACATTTTCTTCCTCTCTTCTTCTAGAAAAGGCATTCTCAAAGCATTTCTCAAACGTCTGATTTCAGCATCAGTAGGTATAAGGGTGGTTTCAGGTATGTTTGAAGGCCCGGCTTGGTTTTCAACAGTGTTAGAAGCAAAGAAAGCATCAGGATTAGGTATTGGATAAAAGTCAGGTTGGTTTTCAGGATTGGCTTCAGGTTGGTTTTCAGGTATTGGGCATGGAATTCTGTTTGGGCTTGGAAGGTTTACATGGCTAGGTATTCTGTTTGGGCTAGGTAGGCTAGTTTGGCTAGGTGGGATATTTTGGCTAGGTGGGTTTTCTGGGCTAGGTGGAGGTTGGTTTACTGGGCTAGAAATGTTTTCTGGTTGGTTAGAAGGTTCAGAAAGGTTGATTTCTTTGAAGGTAGGTATTTCAGGTGGAGTTCGGACAATTTCTGGAACTTCATGGTGCACATGACTCAGTTGTAAGTCATCTGGTGTGCCCGTCAATATGTCAAGAATGTTCTTATTGCCCTCTTCATCCGAATCCATCAGTCCTTCTCTCTCTTCCTCCTTAAGCCTCTAGAAGTTATCATATTTTTCATTCGCCGTCTCTTCTTCATCTGACGAAAGATTAATGATATCTATATCAAGCATCCCAGCTAGTAACAGTATCTCATCCCTGGTAGCAACCTTAGGCTTTGCAACCCTCGGTTCTACTTCCTCATTCACATATAAAACTATCTCATCAACTGGTTCATCATCTCTTACATCAACCATCTCAACATCACCTCCTTCTTGAGTTTCAACCTGAGCAAGTTCAGCATCTGTAGCAGTTCTTTGTCTTTTACTCATCTACCCCTCATGATCTTGATCAGAATCACGATCATGTCTCTTACTGAGAACTTCTTGAGCTTTGCAGGATTCCTGAACTGCTCGGGTGAGATCTTGAAGATTCTATACCACTTCATACTTGAAAAACTGGAATTCGGCAGTAGTGACATAGTCTGAAGGTACGTGTTGTTGCTGAGATCTCAATAACCCAATTAAACCAGCCTCAGATTCATCAGTTGGTGCCTGTGATAGTAATTTGGCATATAAAAGAGATTTCAGCTCCTCCATAGATTGATCAGCGGGCTGAACTGGTGGTGGTGGAGGTGGATGAACAGGCATGTCTACAGCTGGGCCTTTCCCTATCAATAGGCTCTTAACTTTCCCTAGCTCCTCCTCAAACTTGGTTTCCATACGATCTTCAACGGCCTTGAAGGCGCCATTGAGAAACTCCTTTGACACAAAGTCTGGGAAAATAACTCCGGGGTCACTTAGACTTACCGTTTGCACAACTGTCGAAGATTCAATAGTGTGACCTGTGTTCAAAGCTGGCATAGTGTTAGCAATGACAGGACTTCCACTTGATCCTCGTAGTCCGGATTGCGGATCTACTACAAGGGTTCCGACCGGTGATAGCAGAATGTTGAATGAGTGTCCTAGGAATAGAAGTAGATATATCAAGTGGTGCTAGACTCGATAGTGCACATAATGACATTGAGCTATGGGGCAGCTGAGCTCTGGTTTCAATACCCACACTTTCCAAGTGAAAGGTAGATAGAGTTTGTTCTAAAACCCCGTGCAAAGATGAGACTACAGCCTGTTGAGAGGCTATAGAATGGCTGGCAGAGGTGTGCAATTGCATAAGTGGGATGCTTATGTCTTGTACTTCCGAATGCAACACATGCAACGGAGTACTGGATGTGGTTGCCCTTCTGAATCTGTAGGTCATTACATACTCTCTCTCCATATTCTTTTTCTGCATTCTCACTAGGCCTCACATTTTCTGTATTTTCTACTTCATCTCCCTCAAGTCTCCTTATGTCTCCCAGTACATTTTGAATATCAATCGCAGCTGTATCAATCTCCATATCATCATGATGTAATGAGACATCATCAAGAAATCCAAAACTATGCTGTAAGTTTTCATCTTCAATATCATCTCCATGAATATTCTCCACCTGTTGTTCTGAAGTGGCAGATGGAATAGAATATGAAGAAACTGTCTGCCGATCCGACTCAGTTTCAGAATTCTCACCTTCATTAGCAATCTCTACCTGAGGACTCAATTGACGAATGATAGTCCGTTCAGGTTGAGATGTAGAGACTTCTTGACAAATGGCAACTTGTGCCAAAGTCCCCACAGCTTCAGGTGTAGATTCCTGAACCCCTCTCTAAATTTTCCCTCAACGCTCCCCGTTCCAGGACTCCCGCAGTCTCAGGAACCCTCACCGACTCCTCTCTTCTAAGGTTAGAGTCTTGGGTAGGGATAACCGGTTCTGGTAATCCCATCGACTCTCTATATTCTCTAACAAACTCAGAGTTCGGATCGGCATAGGAAAGCAATGCTGTTGGGATAGGCATGAAGTAAGGAAAAGACTTCTTTTGCTTCTATAGATATTTCATCTCAAACTCAGGAGCAAGCTCATGATGAAGCCTCTTTGGAATGTCTCTACTAGATCGTATCATACTTCGAACAATCAGTTGAAGAAACCTTTGATATGGCACATAGATTGGTTTCTTTGAAGTTCTTTTACTGATGACCTTTTCATATAGCTCCGTCCAAAATGCCACTGAATAATCGACATGCAGATCGTACACGATTGCATGAAAGAGCCGCAAAGTGTGCATATTGCTGTTGTCAAGTCCAGAATTCCTTGAGGCCAGACAACGGTTGATAATGGAGAACATTTCATAGTAGAACGGTGGAAGATTAGTCTTTTTGAATTCACTGATCTTTGTTAGTGAACCCACATACCCTAAGGCGCGGATGCCTTCAAAAACTGCTGAGTCAACAGCGTATGGGTCAAATGTAGTTCGACCCTCTCGAGAATCTGCTTCAGGTAAGTCCAGGATTAATTTGAGTCTTTGGTATGTCAAGATTGAAGTGAAGTTATCAATCCTGAGTTGGAAGAATTTGATCTTGTCACTCTGCACCACATACTGTATTGTCTTCCAGGCCTGTTGCAAGTATAGCACTGGAATTGTTGCGGTGTCTGTCAGGGCTTTGCTTATCGGATGACCCTTCAGAATCTCAATAACCAGTGGATTGACATTGAGGCTGTCAAAATCTACACGATGATTGTTTGGGTAGAGCAACAAATACTCAGACGGATTGATCAGGGCAAGATCATGATCTTCACCGACAGCTGACTGTATGTGAGATCGGGAAGATGGCATAGGAGTCTCTTTTGATACGTTTGGATCATTTTCATCCATCTGAACAATTGGATCATGAGATTGTTCTTCTGCCATTGATTACCTGAAAAAGATAGAAAGTATTGGATATAATCCAATATGTTAGCAATAAGCTCAAAAACTTGATTCAGAAAAACATTTTGATACACACAGTATCAAGTACAGAAATATTGTACTTTGAGCTCACAATGATAAGTATAGAAACTTGCATGAAACAAAATGCAACTGAACAAAAAAATACAAAAATAAAATGACTCAACTGACCAAAAACACTTGAAGTTTTGATTTTGTTCTCAAAAATGCAGTAGTAGAGTTTGAACTCACAAGCATCTGAAAAGTTTCAAATTTTTTTTTTGAAAAACTCAGAAAATTTGCTAAGTACAGAACTCTCATGTCATGGAGAGAACTCAAAACTCACATGACACTGAGTTCGGTCAAGAACTCGCAAGGCATAAGAAACTCCCAGAACTAGAACAAGGACTAAAACTCGCAATAACTATGGACTTAGACAAAAACTCGCAAAAGCTTTGAGTTTAGTCAAGAACTCGCAAAGTTCAAGTGTTCATATTAAGAACACAAGTTATGACGTTCTAAGAGAAGAACACGCTTAACACTGTTCATTAAAAAAATTGAATTTTTAAAGATTTAAATCCAAAATTTTACCCTTTAATCTGAAACTCTTTATTTTGTTAAACTCAATTAGGGTTCCATTTTAAGATTTTCATAACAAAATTAACATAAAGTCCAAGATTGAGTTCGATTTTGTCCAAGTAGTTCAACGGTTCACAGGTTCAAAACTTAAGTTCAAAATGACGAGTCCAATAGATCGAATCCAAGTCCAGAGTTATGGTACCCTGCAAAAATCAGAATCGAACAAAACCCAGATGCTATATACGATTCGAACAACATACATACATAACAATTTTGATTCCAAAATCAAAAAAACCAAGAATTTCGGCCAAGAACATGAACCGACACACAAAAAGAAATTGAACTTTAAAACCCTAGAAAAAATGAAAATCAAACCTGGAAATCAACAAGAAAAGATACAAACACATTATAATAGAAGAAACAAACAATAAAAGAACATGAACCTACACTGATTCGACGAAGAAAGATGTTGAAATCGAAAAGTCACAAAGAAAGTTCGAGAGAAAAATCCTTAAGTGCAAAACTCGCAAGAATGTGTTCTGAGAGAAGTGAGCCGAAAACTGGAAAACAATGGAATATATACTCAAAGATACTCGCAAACACGTGGCATGATTGGATTTGGTGACCCACTTCGCGCAGAACAAAGAAGATGCACTTGCCGCACAAAGAAGGCAAGGTCGTGTGTGCACTTCGCACATGAAGCGATGTGCGCGAAGTGTGAAACTCGCAAGTAGTATCGTGCACGAAGCATAAACTCGCAAGAAATTACGTGCATGACGTGGTGTGAATAGTAACAACTCGCACGCTTTGATGTGCGGGAAGTGGAAACTCGCAAGCAATGGTGTGCGCGTTTTGTACTTCGCGCAACCTTTGCTATGTGTGAAGTGAGAACTCGCACGACACTATGTGAGCGTTCTACACTTTGCGCAAGCAATGGTGTGCGCGTAGTAGAGACTCGCATCACACTATGCGCGTTCTATACTTAGGAAAAAATTTGAGAAATTTCCAAAAATGGAAACTTTCCAAAAATATTTTTGTTCCACTTTCCAAAAATAGCAAGTTTATGAAAACACTTTTAAGCCCAAAAATGCAACTTTTTCTCTGAAACAATACTTTCTGATTTCAAAAACTTTTTCAAACACAGACTCACACACCCACTTACAGACTATCCAATTTAGCTCCCCCTTGAAGTGTGCATGTCTGTTTTCTCCCCCTTTATGTATTCAATATGCTCAACATACTGAAGTATGAGTCCTGATCTGATTTGATCAGAAGTCAAAGTCTATGATGTCAGTATTCAATATACAGCAAGAACCTGTTACACTGCAAAACAGAATATGATTTTGGTACTCACTGTACATGAGTCCACACTTGTTAAGAATATCAAACTTCGAGAAAATGTAATTACCAAAACACTTAAGCATATAAACAGACTCAACTCCCCCTCAACACCAGATACAAAAGTTCAGAAATAAGAATATAATTATGCATCAAGGTTCAACATTCCAAGTTTGCTGACCAAGAAATTAAATCTCTTTTCATCAAGAGGTTTAGTGAATAAGTCAGCAACCTCAAAGTATGTTGAAACAAAATGCATTTCTATATTCCCTTTTTCAACATGATCTTTAATGAAATGGTACCTGATGTCGATGTGTTTGGTTTTGGAGTGCTGTACCGGATTGGATGTAATTGCTATGGCACTTTTTGAGTCACAGTAAATGAGGACCTTGTTGAATGTATATCCATAATCCTTCAGCTGTGTCTTCATCCACAGAACTTGTGAGCAACAACTTGCAGCTGCAACATATTCTACTTCAGCTGTAGAGGTTGACACACAGTTCGGTTTCTTCGACGACCAGCTTACTAGCTTGTCTCCCAAGTACTGACATAATCCGGAGGTGATCTTTCTATCTAACTTATTTCCTACATGATTTGCATCTGTGTAGGCAATCAACTCAAAACCAGAATCTTTTGGATACCAAAGGCCCAAATTTGGTGTGCCTTTAAGGTATCTTAGGATTCTTTTAACAGCAGCAAGATGGGACTCTTTGGGATTAGCCTGATATCGTGCACAAAAACATGTAGCAAACATTATGTCCGGCCTACTTGATGTCAAGTATAGAAGAGAGCCTATTATGCTTCTATAGGTCCGTTGATCAACTGATTTTCCGGAGATATCAGCGTCCAACAGACTTCCAGATTGCATAGGAGTCTTCATGGGTGATGAAGAGTTCATGTCAAATTTCTTCAACATGTCTCTTATATATTTAGCTTGATTAATAAAAATCCCTTGCAGGGTTTGTTTGACTTGCAAGCCAAAGAAAAAATTAAGTTCACCCATCATTGACATCTGAAACCTGTTCTTCATGATGTTTTGAAATTCATCACAAAGTTCAGGGTTCGTAGAGCCAAATATAATGTCGTCTACATATATTTGTACAAGGATCAATTCCTCACCTTTCTTCTTAAGAAATAAAGTAGTGTCGATAATACCTTTTCGAAAGCCAGACTCAGTCAGGTATATTGATAATGTTTCATACCATGCACGTGGAGCTTGTTTCAGTCCGTAGAGTGCTTTGTCCAACATGTACACATGGTCTAGGAACTTTGGATCTGTGAAGCCTTCAGGTTGACTTACATACACTTCTTCGTGTAGGATACCGTTGAGGAATGCCGATTTGACATCCATCTGATATACCTTGATGTTTTTATGTGCTGCGTATGCAAGAAAAATCCTTATAGCCTCGATCCTTGCTACGGGTGCGTAGGTTTCGTCATAATCGATTCCTTCTTGCTGATTGTAACCTTTCGCCACTAACTGTGCTTTGTTCCTTACAATTATACCCGCTTTGTCTTTCTTGTTTCGAAATACCCATTTAGTACCGACTATGGTTTTATCCTTGGGTCTTGGTACTAACCACAACACTTCATTCCTCTTGAATTCATTCAGCTCGTCTTGCATCACGTTAATCCAATCTGGATCTTGAAGTGCCTTAGACGGCTTTTTCGGTTCCATGCTGCTTAGAAAGGTTGAGAACATACAGAAGTTAGCAGATGCAGTTGCAGATATTGTAGACATCTTAGCTTTAGGATCTCCAATTATGTTTTCTGGGGGGTGACTCTTTGTCCATCTATGTGTGCTTGGCAACACATCTCTCTCAGTCTGATCATTTGAAGTTTCAAATTCATGCTGGATAGCAGGTAGATCAGTTTCTGATGCAGTTGGACTTTGTGCACTTGGTGATTGATCAACTTTGTCTGTTGTAGGTTCTGACTGATTTTCTCCAGATACTGCTGAAGTAGATCCTGGTTCATTCAGTGGTGATACTATTTCAGCTGTACTATCTGGATCAGCTTGTTCAGTAACCTCTTGAGTTTGACTTGTAGAAGCTTCACCAATTGCTCCAGAGGGTCCTGGTATGTCTGTACTGGTAGGATGTGAATCAGTATTGATAAAATTTTCTTGACTGTTATGTTCATTAGATAAATCATTAAATGCATCAAAAAATAGCAAATCAAGATCAGATTCAGTGAGAGGTTCAGAATTCTTATTCTTTTGACGACCAGGTTCTACACTTGATGATGTAGAAGCTTTGTCTTTAGTTCCGAGTTCTGAAATGCTTTGTTCAAAGTCCTTGTCTTCATTTCATCAAAGGTCACATTTGCACTTTCAATCACAGTCTTCGTTCGCATGTTGTACACTCTCTACGCTTTTGATTGAAGAGAATATCCTATAAATATTCCTTCGTCAGCTTTTGGTTGGAATTTGGATAGGTTCTCTCGATCGTTTAGCACGTAGCACCTGCAACCAAATACACGAAAAAATTTAATAGTAGGTTTACGACCATTAATAAGTTCATAAGAAGTTTTATTAAAACGCTTATTTATTAAGGTCCTGTTTTGTGTAAAACAGGCAGTGGCTACTGCTTCAGCCCAGAGAAACAAAGGTAGTTCTGAATATGCAAGCATTGTCCGTGCAGCCTCTACCAATGTTCTGTTCTTCCTTTTAACTACCCTATTCTGTTGAGGAGTCATTGCCGCAGAAAAATTGTGCGAAATTCCAACGAAATCAATAAATGATTGAAGAGTTGCATTCTTGAACTCGGCACCGTTGTCACTTCTCAATTGTTGTACCGGGCTTTGTAGAAGAACTTGGATTTTCTTTATGAATTTGATTATCAGATCAGAAGTCTCAGATTTATTCCACAAGAATTCTAACCATGTGTATCTTGAGTATTCATCCACCATGACTAGAATGTACTTCTTGCCATTAATGGATTGAGTTATCATCGGTCCGTACAGATCCATATGAATAAGCTGCAAACATTTGTTGAAGTTAGATAACATCTTGAGCTTGTGTGAACTTCTCTTCATTTTGCCTTTTTCGCACGCAAAACAGAGATAATCTTGTTCAATCTTTAGTTCAGGAAGTCCCGTAACAAGATGTTGTGTTCTGAGCTTATTTAGATCCCGGAAATGCTGATAAGAAAGACGTCGATGCCACAACCAACTTTCATCAGTAGATGTCTTAGAGATGAGACATACTGCTTTGATGCTTTAAGTGTTGGAAAGTGAACACCATATAATAACCCCATTCTCCCAGCTTTGATTAGCTCAGCTCCGCTTTGATCTTTGATATAACAATACTCAGCATCAAATTCAATCTTGCATTTCTTCTCTGCAAACTGACTGATTGAGAACAGATTGTAAGCCAAACCCTCCACGTACAGTACTTTAGAGATTGAAATCTTGTTGTTTCTGATTGTGCCATAACCTCTGACGTATCCTTTCATTTCATTCCCAAAATTAACTGAACCTGCATAATGATCTACATAGTCGAACATCAGGTGCTTGTGCGCTGTCATGTGCCTTGAAGCTCCAGAGTCAATGATCCACACATGACACGCCTGTAAGTAATAATCACTTAGATTTAGGTACCCATATGAATATGGGTCCTTTCTTGTTAGTATCCTTAACAGTTTTCAAATTAGCTGATGACCCTTTAATTCTCCACTCAAATCTGGGTCTTTTTGATAAAGTTTGTGTTTGAAGTTCAGATTTAGGAACCCACTTCCACACAAACTTTACATCAACTATTTTATTTACATGAAAATCACTGTTTTTTCTTCTTAACAGAATAAATTTAAGCTTTATTGACTTTAGAATGATCAGAAGATTTCTTGTTTTTAAACTGGATATTTTTCTTTTTCTTTGAAAACTTGGGTTTCAAAGAAAATGAACTATTAAGACAGTATGAACATTGCAACCTAGTAGCAGCTTGTGTCAACAACTATTTTCGAGAAAATGTTTTTGTTTTATTAGAACTTTGTTGACAAACATCATTACAAGCACTGGCTACTTTATTACATTCACATCTATCAAAATCATTCACAATCTTGTCCACTTCAGTCTTCTTTTCCTTCTTCAAACTTTCTTTCTTCAACTTTTCATATGAAACACAATCAGATTTAGAAATATTAATGGATGAGAAATTTGAACATTCACCTTTTTCATTAATAGACTTGGACTTAAGTTCAACACTTTGATTGATAGAAATTGAATCATCTACATCAATACAAGCTTATTTGCCTTTTGAGAGCTTAAAAATTTTGGATTCTAGACTCCTAATCTCTTTTTGCAAAGATTCATTTTGAATAAAACTAGAGTCTAGTTCCATTCCAAAATTTTCATTGGCTTCTTCCAATTCAACAATTAGATTGTTGAGATGTGAAATCTGCCTTTCCAACTCATCAATTTTGTCCAAAGATTCTTGATGCTCGAGGCCAGTACATTTGGAAGAATTTACTGAAATAGACTTGTGTGATATTACTTCTTCATCCTTATCTTCTTTGATTGAACAGGTTAGAATAGTTTCAGTTGAGTCAGAATTTGAACTGGCTTTAGAAGACTCAGGTTTTGTTGTAAAAATATTTTCATATTCGACAAATGAATTCTTTTTACTTTCGTAAGAAGAATTTAATTCATCATATGAAAATTTAACTGAATTAAAACCCTGAGTTTCTGAGTCAGTTTTAATATATGTCTTGACTTCCACTGATTCTTCCTTCTTCATCTTAGGAGATTCAGGCAAAGAAGTCTCTGGTTTGACAAAAGTTTCCAGAATGCGGGGTATTAAAATAATAGGTTCATCACCCGACTTTTTAAAATTATAGAGATTTTCGGGTGCCTTTTTCAAAACATCCACATCTGATAAACCCAAACCAGGTTTTGCCTTGTAAAATCTGGTGTCTTTTTTTATTATTAGTCAAAATCTTCAACGTCTGTTCTGTTTGACCTCTCTTGAAGTTAAGATCTTCCAATTCCTTAATCTTGGTGTAAGCTTCAGTCCTGTCTTTCAAAACAATATCATACTGAAGTGTCAGATCAAGATTTTTATCCTTTAATGTAACTATCTCTTTTTGTAATTCAGAATTTTTAGTTTGAAGTTTTGATTTATCCAATTTCAGAACATTTTTCTCTTCTTCTCTTTCTTCAGCCAATGTCTTATAGATCAGTGCTTGATCTTGATGTCTTTAAATTGTACTCTTTTGTTGTTTGAATTTTTCTTTCAATTTTAAAAATTCAGAGTTCATCAAGTTTAATTGGGACATCAAGTTCAACACTTCATCATTATCACAATAAGAATCAGAGTTGTCAGACATAGAATTTACCTCGGAATCTGACTCTTCGTTCAGGTGTGCTATCAGGTTGCAATGCACCTAAGTCAGATTCACTTTAACTTCTTCCTCTTCTTCATCAGAATACTTGTTGGTGATTTTAGTGTCATCAAACATTTTGGTGTAATTGTGATTTACTTGAGATCGATTAAGACGATAAGGTAAACATATCGGGGTTGAAGTTCTAAATGACTTATAAATTTATTTAAGTCGTGTTTTAGAAATTATAAAGGCTATCGCTGAAAATCTAAAAGCTATCGCTGAAAGTCTGATAGCTGTCGCTGATAGGTGTTGATGATGGTTGATTGCTGTCGCTGATAGGTGATAGCTGGTCGCTGATAGCTTATTGTTGTCGCTGATAGCTTATAGAATTCGGTTGTAACTACTTTTTAATCTTATCCATTTATGGTTATAACCGTTGTATAACCGCCTAATCGCCAATAACCGTCGATCTCTTATTTAAATATGTAATGTGAGAATCTGGGGATAGACATATATCTCTTTTCACAACCTTTGAAAAAGAGAGAAATCTTAAGAATTATCCCAATACAAAGTTCGTGAACTCAAGGCTTATAGGGTCGAATTGTTGTATTTGGAAAGTGTTTTCCAACACGATTCTTAAGTTTATCCGGTCTCGATACCATCTCTAAGTTACACATTTCCTAACATTCAAATACAATAATTTTCTGATTAATTAACGATGGCGAATCGAGAGGAGTCCGTTCGTGATATGACTTCGAAATGTGGCAAACTAGAGAAATTTCAAGGAAACGAATTTCGTCGGTGGCAAAAGAAGATGCACTTCTTTCTCACCACTTTAATGGTCGTGTATGTTCTTAGCACCCCGATGCCTGAGATTCTTGAAGACTCAACTCTGGAGGCGGTCTGACGTAGAAACAAGTGGGAGAACGATGACTACATATGCCGTGGGCATATTCTTAACGGTATGTCTGATGCTTTATTTGATGTTTACCAGAATGTAGAAACATCCAAAGAATTATGGGATGTTTTGGAATCGAAATACATGGTCGAGGATGCTTCGAGTAAGAAGTTCCTCGTAAGTAATTTTAACAATTACAAGATGATCGATTTCAGGCCCGTTATGGAGCAATACAACGAATTGCTCCAGATCCTTGGTCAATTTACTCAACACCATATGATTATGGATGAATCCATATCGGTTTCGAGTATAATTGACAAGTTGCCACCATCATGGAAAGATTTAAAACACACACTTAAACACAAAAAGGAAGAACTTTCTTTGGTGCAACTTGGCAGCCACTTACGTATTGAGGAATCATTACATGTACAAGAAAGTGGTAAGACCAAGGATAAGGATGTCCCAAGTTCATCCAATGTCAACATGGTTGAGGAGCGTAAGAACACGACCAAAAGGAAGTTCGACAAAGGTAAAAAGCGGATGTTCGACAACCCCAAACACGGACCCAACAAAAAGTCGAAAATGACTTGTTGGATTTGTGGTCGAACTGGACATTTCAAACGAGATTGTCGAGTTGGTAAAGAAAACAAGAATGGAGCGAGTACGAGTGGGGCGGGACAAGGGTCGAACGACCAACCCCCAAATCAAGGTCAAAATTCGATCTTTTCTTATAATTCATGTGAGAATTATGTATCACTAATTTCCTATGCATTTTATGTACAAGATGATGATATCGCATGGTGGATAGACTCGGGTGCCACAAGTCACGTGTGCAAGGATAAAAAATGGTTCAAGAAGTTCGAACCAGTGGAAGATGGATCGGTCTTGCATATGGGCAACGAGTCTAGTGCTCCAATCTTGGGTCGTGGTCGTGTGGATCTTACTTTTAGCTCTGGGAATTTATTAACTCTTAATAATGTTTTATTTGTACCAAAAATCCAGAAGAATCTTGTCTCCGGTAGTATGTTGAACAAGTTGGGTTACAAACAAGTATTCGAAAGCGATAAGTATACCTTATCGCGACGTGGTATGTTTGTTGGATTTGGATATTTAAATTCTGGTATGTTTATGTTGAATCTAATTAATAAATTTGCTTGTGATAATTCTGTGTGTTTGGTTGAGAATGAAAATTCATTTTTGTGGCATGCCAGACTTGGACATGTGCATTATAAAAGAATGCATGAAATGTCCAAGGATGGCATGATTCCTTCCTTTGATTTAAATCTTGAAAAGTGTAAGACTTGCATGCTCACAAAAATCACACGTCAACCTTTTCCTAAAATTAAAAGATCATCTATGGTTTTGGATTTAATCCTTAGTGATTTGTGTGATTTGCATGCGACTCCTTCACTTGGAAATAAAAAGTATTTTTCTACATTTATAGATGACGCTTCGAGATTATGTTACGTTTTTCTACTTCATTTGAAAGATGAAGTTTTAGAAAAATTTAAAATTTATAAAACCGAAGTAGAATTGCAACAAAATATTTTAATTAAAAAGTTAAGAACCGATAGAGGCGGTGAATATTTCGATCCTCTATTTTTCCAGTCTGTTGGAATTATTCACGAGACCACGGCACCGTACACACCTCAAAAAAACGGGGTTGCGGAACGGAAAAATCGAGTTTTGAAAGAAATGGTTAACTCGATGTTATCCTACTCCGGTCTTAGTGACGGATTTTGGGGTGAAGCCATGTTGACGGCTTGTTACGTTTTAAACCGGGTACCAAACAAAAGGAGTAAGATGACTCCTTATGAACTTTGGTTCAAGAAGAAACCAAACTTGAATTATTTACGAGTTTGGGGATGCCAAGCCGTGGTAAGATTACCGGATCCCAAAAGGAAGACATTGGGGGAAAGAGGAATCGATTGTATATTTATCGGATATGTCGACCATTCTAAGGCATATCGGTTCTATGTCATCGAACCCAACGATTCTGTTTCGGTTAATACCATAATAGAATCGAGAGATGTTGTTAGGTCAATATATTGTATCCACGATTTAATAGGAAAGTCAAAGTTGCAAAGTCAACAAGGTCAATGTTTAGAAAAGTCAATGTTGTTTAGTTTCCTTAGCTTGTATGTCTTTGCTTAGAGTTGTGGTTTAAATAGAAGTTTGCCTTGTAAATCTTGTAAGCACGTATGTAATATTCAGATTTGTGAGATCAATGACTAATACTTTCTCTCTCTACTTTTGTTGGGAACTGAAGAAAAACTCAAGTATGGTTAATGCTGCTGGTTCAAGGTTAATACTGCTAGAAGACTTAAAGGTTAATACTGCTGAGTGTTACTACTGCTAGTAGTTAATACTGCTAGTTAAAGTTAGTGTTGCTTGAACAAAGTTAGTACTGCTTAGCTAGTTAGTACTGCTAGTGGTTAGTACTGCTTAGTAGTTAATGCTGCTAGAAGGAAGTTAATGCTGCTGAAGATTAATACTGCTTATATGATGAAGATTCGTATGAAAGGATATACATGGAAGCTTAGAGATATACATAGAAGATATACTGAAGATATTTTATTTATTGTAATTATTTTTGTATTCAGTATATATAGTGTATTGTTTAGAATAGTTAGATAACTTTAGTTTTCATTCTTTTAGAGAAAAACAACCTCAAGGCATAGATCCTAAATCTAGAGAAGTAGAATTCGTATTGGTGAGCCTGTTCATCAATATTGAGGTTGAGTGAGTAATCTTGTAACTTCAAAGCATTAAATACAAGTTTACAGTTTGTTATTCATATTTTCTGTATTGATTTACTTTTTCATTGAATATCAAAGTGTTATTCCGCAAACTTCTTTGATATTGTTTCTGAGAATTAATTCTTGTTGAGAATTCGATCCTGACAAGTGGTATCAGAGCCTGATTTCTCAGAAACAACTATTCATCATGGAAAATCTTGCAGAATCAAGCAGTACTTTGGTCTCAAAGGTTCCAATGCTTAGACCCAATGAATTCGGTATGTGGAAGATCAGAATCAAGCAGTACATACTCCTCACTGACTATTCTATGTGGGACATCATAGAGAATGGTCCTTCTGAAGCAGGAAAGATTGGTGCAGATGGAAAGAGAACTCCACCAAAAACTGATGCAGAAAGAAAGATCAGACAGACAGAGATGAAAGCCTTGAGCACCTTGCTCTTGGCTATTCCCAATGAATATCAACATCAGTTCTGTAACTGCACTGATGCAGAGATGCTCTGGAATGCTCTGGAGAAGAGATTCTCTGGTACCAAAAGTACCAAGAGAAATCAGAAAGCCATTCTGAAGCAACAATATGAGAACTTTATGTCAACCAAGAATGAGTCCATGACTCAAACTTTTGACAGGTTCAACAAACTTATTGGTGAACTAGCTACAGTGGGAGTACAAATTGATCAAGATGATCTGAACAGAAAGTTTCTAAGGTCCTTGAGTGATGAATGGACCATGTATACTGTGTCTTTCAGACAGAATGATCAACTGGAAGAAAAGGAACTTGATGATCTTTATAATGATCTAAGAGTTTTTGAATCTGAGGTAGAGGCTAAAAAGAGGCCTTCTGGGTATGTTCACAATGCTGCACTCCTTTCAGCATCAACTGATTCTACTTCCAACCTTGAATCAGTTAGTACTGCCAATGGAACAAACCAAGAGAAAGGCACTGAAACTGTGTTTGAGGCCTTTCTGGCAAGTCATGGAAACTCTTCTCTCATTAATGATGACTTGGAACAACTCAATCCAGATGATCTTGAAGAGATGGATATTAAATGGCAGATGGCCATGCTCTCCATGAGAGTTAAAAAGTTCATCAAAAGAACTGGGAGGAACAACTTCTCCCAAAGAAGAGAAGATGGAGCAGGATTTGACAAGTCCAAGGTGGAATGTTACAAATGCCATCAAAAGGGACACTTTGCTAGAGAATGCAGAAGTGGAATGTCTCAGAATAACAACCACCAACAAGCTCAATCTAGAAGCTTCAACAGAAACTCTGCACAAGCCCTTGTCTCTCAACAAGGTATGGGGTTTGATTGGAGTGATCAAGCTGAAGAGACTATTCAGAATCAAGCTCTAATGGCAGAGGTGTCTGGTCTCCCTACAGAGGTAACTTCCAATCTTTGCTCTCAAAATTGCATTAACACTGTTAAAAGGTATAGGGATCACAACCAGAACATGAGTGATGACCTTAAGAGATTGGAAAAAGACATAAAAGATTATGTGAGGATTGTTGAGAGATTTGAAGAACAGATTAAGGGTTTTCAAGCTAATGAGCTTCAACACTCTTATGACACAAATTACTGGAAGTGGGAGAAGAATGACTTAGAGCTTCAACTGACCAGATCTAAAGAAGAAAGTGAAAAGCTAAGAGGAGAGCTAGCTAAAGTCAAACTTGATGTAGAAAAGTTTTCTAATGCTTCCAAAGCAATGGATTCTTTGTTACAAACTCAGATTCATGATAAACTGAGAAGAGGTATAGGGTACAATACCACACCACCACCCTATAACAACAACTACATTCCTCCTAGTTCAGAGTTGTTAGAAACAAAGGATAGGAAGGATCTACCTAAGGGAGCCACTGAAATAGATCCCTTAGATGAAGTGGTTGTTAAGGATAAAACTGAGAAAGAAGTTGTCAAGGATAAGGACAATACTGTGAGTGGTGAGATTCCTAAAGAAAATCACATTATCACCAATGAGGGATGTGGAAAGCACTGGATCAAGTCCAAAGAGATAGAAAAGACTGAGGGAAAGAACAAGAAGGTTCACTATAAGCAGACCACTGTTGTGAACCCTATTCCTTGCAAACAATGTGTATGCAATAAATTTGAGCCCCAAAAACATGATAAACCAAGGGGAAATCAGAGAAACTGGAACAATCATTGGGCACAAAAACAAGGGGTTGATCTAAAAAAAATTATTAATAGACCAAAACCCTGTTTTATCTGTGGAAAGCTGAACCACATTGCCAAATACTGTTACTTTAATCCTATGAACCAAAGGATAAATTTTCAAAGACCTACTCAAAAATCCTTTGGTTATAGGAAGAAAGAAAAGAACCATGTGGCTAAGAAAGTTGTTAAATCTAAAAGCCACATGAAGAGACAGAATGTGGAAGATAATGTCAAGATGTGGATTCCAAAATGTACTAAAACTGTTAGTGCTGCTACTACAAATAGTGCTGCTAACAGTGATAGTACTGCTAGAAGCAATACTGCCAAACCTGTTAGTACTGCTAACTCTGTTAGTACTTCTAAAGATAGTGCTACTGCTAGTATTAGTGCTGCTAATCCAATAATCTTGACAAAGTATTCAAATACTAAGTGTTCTGATTTTAAAAATCTTGTCAAGAAAGAATGCAAATATTTTGATGAGAAAGGGGTACCCAAGACCACTTTGGCTTGGGTTCATAAATCATACTAATTGATTTATCTAATGTGCAGAGCAACCAACAGCTCAAGGGAAAGAGCATTTGGCATGTTGATAGTGGTTGCTCTAGGCACATGACAGGCAACATGTCATGCCTTCAGGATTTCAAACATATCAATGGAGGACATGTTGCATTTGGAGATAATCTTACTGGTGGTAAGATAAGTGGAAAAGGTAATGTCACCAAAGGTAAGATGACATTTGAGGATGTCTACTATGTTGATCAATTAAAGTACAACCTGTTAAGTGTATCACAGGTTTGTGACAAACAACATAGTATATTATTTACTAATAATGAGTGTATGATCCTTGCTCCAGGGTTCAAGGTAGTTGATGAAAGCATGATACTACTTAGAACTCCAAGAAAGGACAATGTTTAATGTCTTGATATGGACAATGTTGATAGTGATTCATCTCTAAATTGTCTTGTTTCAAAAGCTTCTGTAGATGAATCCTCTCTATGGCACAGAAGGATGTGTCACATGAATTTCAAGACTATGAACAATCTTGTTAAAAATAACCTTGTAAGAGGGTTACCTTCAAAAGTCTTTTCATGTGATGATCATTGTGTTGCTTGTCTTAAAGGCAAATAACACAAAACTTCTCATAAGACCAAAGAGTTAAATTCTGTTTCTACTTGTCTCCAGTTATTGCATATGGATCTGTTTGGTCCTACAAATGTTATGAGTATAGGCAAGAAATCTTACTGCTTGGTTATTGTTGATGATTACTCCAGATTTACTTGGGTATATTTTCTAAGGACTAAGGATGAAACAAGTGGTATTATCAAATCCTTTATTCTAAGAATTGAAAACCAAACTAATCAAAGAGTAAAAGTCATTAGATCAGATAATGGAACTGAGTTTAAAAATCATGATCTAAACACCTTTTGTGAAGAGAAAGGTATTGAGAGGCAATATAGTGCTCCTAGGACTCCTCAACAAAATGGTATTGCTGAAAGGAGAAATAGGACACTAATAGAGGATGCTAGATCTCTGTTGGCTGATTCAAAATTGCCAATTACCTTCTGGGCTGAAGCAGTTAATACTGCTTGTTATGTCCAAAATAGAGTTCTAGTGGTCAAGCAAAAGAACAAGACCCCATATGAGCTTTTAAATAAAAGAAAACCTTTCATTGGTTTCTTCAAACCTTTTGGGTGTCCTTGTACAATTCTCAATACCAAATCTCACTTAGGTAAGTTTGATAGCAAAGCAGATGATGGATTTCTTGTTGGATATTCATCTCAGAGTAAGGCCTACAGAGTTTTTAACTCATCTTCTAGAATAATTGAAGAAAGTGACAATGTCAAATGCAATGAGAACACACCAAATCCTGTTGGGTCTGGACCTCAGTGGCTATTTGACATTGATTCACTAACTAATTCTTTTGGTTTCAGTAGTGATGATTCTACAGGAACAGGATGTGGAGGATCAGGGATCACACAAGTCTCAGAAAGTATATCTAAATCTGTGATATTTCCCATACCCACAGTGAATTCTGTTGAAGACTGTGAAAAGGAATCATTTACTGGACCAAATCAGAGTGAAGAAGAAACTAGAGATGAGGAGACTCAAGAAAATAAAGAATCAGAAGTGGCATCTGAAAACACTTCAGTTGAGGTGCATGACTCTAATCTAGAGGCTGGACTGAATGAAGAAACTAGTCATAACACCAGAGTTCAAAAGAATCATCCTCCACAGCTGGTAATAGGAGATATCTCTTCTCCTATGATGACTAGACATCAAAGCAGGCTTCAAGAAATGCAAGATCAACAACATACAGTCCTTTCTTGTTTTCTATCCCAGCTTGAGCCTAAAAAGGCACATGATGCTATGAAAGAATCTAGCTGGATAGAAGCAATGCAAGAAGAACTGTTACAGTTCAAGCTACAAGATGTATGGGATCTAGTAGACCTTCCTAAAGGTCACAGAGCAATTGGCACAAAGTGGATTTTCAGAAACAAGAGAGATGAAAGAGGTATTGTCATAAGGAACAAAGCAAGGCTGGTGGCTCAAGGCTATACTCAAGAAGAGGGTATAGATTATGAAGAAGTTTTTGCACCTGTGGCTAGGATAGAAGCAATCAGACTATTCCTAGCCTATGCTTCTTACATGAACTTCAAAGTCTATCAAATGGATGTAAAAAGTGCTTTTCTCTATGGATCAATTGAAGAAGAAGTATATGTCTGTCAACCACCAGGGTTTGAAAACCCAAGCTATCCAGACAGGGTATACAAATTAAAGAAAGCACTTTATGGACTACATCAAGCCCCAAGAGCATGGTATGACACTCTGTCATCCTATCTCTTGGAAAATGACTTTGAAAGAGGAGTCATTGATAAGACTCTATTTATCAAAAGAAAGAAGAAGGATATCTTGCTGGTCCAAATCTATGTTGATGACATTATCTTTGGATCTACAAGAAACAACATGTGCAAGGAGTTTGAGGATTTAATGCATCAAAGGTTCAAAATGAGTTCCATGGGGGAACTTACTTTCTTCCTTGGACTCCAAGTTCAACAGAAGTCAGATGGCATTTTCATATGTCAATCCAAGTATGTGCAGGATATTCTAACCAAGTTTGGTTTCTCAGAATCAAAACCTGCCAGCACACCTATGGAAACACACAAGCAGATCACAGCAGATCTTGAGGGGGAGGATATGGATGTGCATCATTATAGATCCATGATTGGCTCTCTCATGTATCTCACAGCATCAAGGCCAGATATAATGTTTCCAGTCTGTGTATGTGCAAGATTTCAAGTTAGGCCAAAGCAATCTCACTTTCAAGCTGTTAAGAGGATATTCAGATATCTCAAAGGGCAACCCAGATTGGGACTTTGGTATCCTCATAACTCACCTTTTGACCTAATAGCATACTCAGACAGTGATCTAGGTGGGGCAAACTTAGACAGAAAATCTACTTCTGGAGGATGTCAGTTTTTGGGTGCTAGACTAGTCTCATGGCAGTGCAAGAAACAAACCACAGTATCCACATCTACAACAGAGGCAGAGTACATAGCAGCTGCAAGTTGCTGTTCTCAAGTCTTATGGATTCAGAATCAAATGTTGGATTATGGGTTCGAAGTTTTCAGGCAAGCTTTTCACTAAGATCAATGGCATCCATGACTTTCATCGACGAGCACAACGAGATTGCGATGCTACAAAAGCCAAAGCAAGCTTCAGGATTTCATCAGATTGTGGATTTCCTCAAGACAAGCCACATTGCTCATGCTCTTATTGTATCTCCTACAATCTATATTGAGCATCAAAGGCAGTTCTGGGCTAATGCAACCATTGTTGTGGAGAATGGTGTGCAAATGATCAAGACAAGAATCTGTGATCAATCAGTAACAGTTACTGAAGAGGTTATTCGCATCAGTATACGTCTAGACGATGCCTCTGGTATAACTTCTATCCCAAACGATGAACTGTTTTCAAATCTTACAAGAATGGGGTATGGAGGCCCATTGGGTGTTTTCAAATTTTCTAAAGCAAAATTCTCACCCCAATGGTGTTTCTTTGTCCATACTCTTATGCATTGTATATCCAAAAAGACTACTGGATGGAGTGAGTTCAGCAGCACTATTGCTTATGCTTTGGTGTGCTTGGCCACTGCCAGAAAGTACAATTTTTCTAAAATGATATTCAGTGATCTTGTCTCAAACATGGGAAACAAAAAGAGCTTCTTTATGTATCCCAGGTTTGTTCAAGAAGTTATTACTAATCAATTGACGGATATACCTCAACCTGTTGGGGTATATGTACCTAAACCCCCCAAAGGCAAGGTTTTCTCAAATATGAGACGATCTGCTGGGGACTCTGAAGGAGTTGACACCCCATTGTTCTCTACAATGATGGTGGTGTCCCAAACCCATGAAGGTATGGCAGCAGGGTCAAGGCCCCCATTAGACCAACCCACTGCTAGCCAAGCCCAACCTTCCCTCTCAAAATCAATTCCCCAGTCCCTTCTTGAAAAACCAACCTCTCCCATCACCCAAACTTACAAGAGAAAACAGGTAAAGAAGGCTCCTTCCCTTCTTGTACCATTACCCACTAAGCCTATAAGCCCTCTAAGGGAGAATTCTCCCCTAGAGAATATCCAAAGGGAAACCTCAAGGGTGCCTCCCAACCCAAAGGAGGTGCTCTCTAAGGAGGAGGTAGAGCATATGGGTGATGAGGCTGCCACTACTCCTGCTAGTACAGAGGAGGAAAGTGGTAACATCAATAAGACCTCCCCCATGGCAACTTTGAATGAGCAATCATTTGAAGGTCCCTGGTGCCAAGAAACCACAGGGGTGGATAGTGCCTCTGCAAGGCAGAAGACTTCCACAAATAAAAGATCCAATGATCCTTCAAAGGAGGGTAACACTTCTGGAGAGGGTGAGGACGGATATACGTACGATGAATTGATGGAAACAATGGGGAACATCAATCAAGATGTTCTCAAACAAGGCAAAGAAATTGAAGAAATGAAGCTAGTAATTCTGTCACAACAAGAACAGATTGCTAAGCTGAAGAGGATGGTGGTTAGTCTGGTACAAAGGAAGAAGAGAAAGCAATTCCAATTAAGGAGAAGGACCATTGAGGATGATGCTCCCAAAAAGGGGGAGATCAACATGGAAGAAGCCACAAGAAAGGGGGAGCTTGATGGAGAGAAAGTTGATGTTCAGGGGGAGCAGCAAGAAGAAACAGTTACTACTGCTGACATTAATAAAGCAGCAGAAACTGTGAAAGAAGTGTTAACAGATCTTGAGATTGCAGAAACCTTACTAAAAGCCAAGAATGATACTCCCAAGGTCACTTCAAAGACCAAAGGTGTAATCATAAAAGAACAAGGTGAAGTGATCAAGAAAGATAACAGTAAGAAGGCAATGAGCAAAGATAAAGGAAAAGCAAAGATGGTAGAATCTGATCAACCAATCAAAAAGCAAAGGTTGGTTGAATCAGATGAAGCCCTAGCTAAAAAGATGCAGGAGGATATTGAAAAAGAAGAAAGAGTTCAGATGGAAAAGGACAGGGAAATGGCAAAAGCTCTAACTGCTGAACTGAATGAAGCTTATCAACAGAGTATGGCAACTGAAATTGCACAGAAGAAAGCTGCAAGTATGAAGAAATCTGTGGTGAAAACAGTTGCAAAGAAGAGAAGACCCTCAAAGACATTCCTAGGTACCCAAGAGAGAAACAAGATGATTATATTTCTCAAAGGTGCTGTAGGAGTCAAAAAGGAGATGTTCTCCAAAATGTCTTTTGAGAAGATCAAAGAACTCTATGATTCAGAGATGGTAAAGCTTCAGGGAAGTGAAACTGCTAGGGTGGAGATGGAGAAGAGGATGAAAGAAAGTAATGACTTTGATTGTCAAAAGCCATTTCCAGATGAGCAAGAAACACCCCCTAAGAAAGAGACCACTCTGGGAGAAAGTCTAAAGACTTTAAAGAGAACCAAGATGATGGCAAGGAGAAATCCAATCAAGAAGCCTAGAGTATCTGAAGAAGAGGATGAGAAGGCTGCTGAAGAAGAAGGAGCAACTGAGTCATCCAAACTGAAAGAGCCAGCAAACACAGATGATGTAAATTTATATATGGTAGTGATGGACAAAGTGCCTGAACCAATCTCAGCAGAACCTGTAGGAGTTAAGCCTCCTGAGGTCATTCACTGGGATACATTGACAGTGGATGGAAAGGAATACATAAGGCTAAAAAGGAAGGATGAAAAGTATGAAGTGTTCAACACATGGGCAAAAATTGTCAGAACATGTTCTAGATCAGATCTTGAAGAGATGTTTGAGATAGGAATGAAGTTGTATGCAGATATTCTAAAGGCTCCAGGGATTTCAATTACAAAACTGGTAATGGAGTATCTGTGTATGATGTTCAAACCTGAAGAAGTAAAGCACTTGATCAAGGATGTCTTCAAATCAGTAAACAGTTGGACTCTATATGAAATTAGTGGAGTATATACAGTGACTTTGGATTTAAATCACACTGAATACTTCCTAGTGGATAGAGTGTATAATCATAGCAGATTGAAGCTACATGCCATGCTGAAGAAAAAGTTAAGGTGTGTTCCAGATTCAGAAATGGCTAAATACTTGATTCAAAGAACCATCAATCAGAGTTTGGGATTGGATGCAAACACTGGGATTTAGGCATTGATAGAGTTTTGGGAGCATCTTGAAGAAAATTTGAAGAACTTGACTTCTCTTCCTAAAAGTCAAGTTAGGGGGAGATTGTTGGGAACTGAAGAAAAACTCAAGTATGGTTAATGCTGCTGGTTCAAGGTTAATACTGCTAGAAGACTTAAAGGTTAATACTGCTGAGTGTTACTACTGCTAGTAGTTAATACTGCTAGTTAAAGTTAGTGCTGCTTGAACAAAGTTAGTACTGCTTAGCTAGTTAGTACTGCTAGTGGTTAGTACTGCTTAGTAGTTAATGCTGCTAGAAGGAAGTTAATGCTGCTGAAGATTAATACTGCTTATATGATGAAGATTCGTATGAAAGGATATACATGGAAGCTTAGAGATATACATAGAAGATATACTGAAGATATTTTATTTATTGTAATTATTTTTGTATTCAGTATATATAGTGTATTGTTTAGAATAGTTAGATAACTTTAGTTTTCATTCTTTTAGAGAAAAACAACCTCAAGGCATAGATCCTAATTCTAGAGAAGTAGAATTCGTATTGGTGAGCCTGTTCATCAATATTGAGGTTGAGTGAGTAATCTTGTAACTTCAAAGCATTAAATACAAGTTTACAGTTTGTTATTCATATTTTCTGTATTGATTTACTTTTTCATTGAATATCAAAGTGTTATTCCGCAAACTTCTTTGATATTGTTTCTGAGAATTAATTCTTGTTGAGAATTCGATCCTGACAACTTTCTCTCTCTAGTTCTTGAATGTTAGATCTTGAAGAGATTATGCTTGATTGATTGGGATTTTGCATTCACAATTGGTATCTGAGCTATACCAAACAATTTTCAGAAATATTTTCACAACAAATTTAGACAAATTTCTGGAATTTTGGATCAAATAGTTGGATTTTCTTGAAAATTTAAAGAACACAGTTTGATCACTGTTGATTCGATTTTTTCTTGTGATTGTTGATTTTAGATTGCAAAGATGATTCAATATGATTCAATATGATTCGTGTTATATCATAGATTCATTTTTTGTCATATCGTCTCACGAATTAATCGTTTGGTTGGATTGATTTCTGGATTTTCAAAAACACCCAGTCCACTCTTTTGCGCACTGTTCTTGATCAAATTTTTGTGGCTTGTTGTTTTTAATCTGAAATTGATATTAGATATGTGTTTAGTATTAATTTTCGATTGTAGTAGTACATATTTTGAGAAGCAATTTCCAGATTTGAATTGATTTGGATCGATCTGTAGAACTCTTGAAGAACACGCTGAGTTTTTTTTTTGAAGAACACAGCATCTGCAAGTTTCAGATTGATTCAATCTGATTGTTTGATTTGCATCATATTCAATTCACTCGATTTGCAGGTTTTGAATTTAACTTTTGCACTGTGATTGGCTATCAAGAAATTAGTGAGGCGGTGCATTGAATCAAGTGGGACGGTGAAGTGCAGTATTGAAATTGAATAGATTTGCGCCAATCACTTCTTGCGAAACTTCATCTTTTGCGCCATGTGAATTAACTTTTGCACCACAAGTGTCTAGCGCAAAACTATTCATTAAATTGATTGGTTGTTAAATATAGTGGGGCGGTTGCAATGATATTAAATCAATTGATGAATTTGATTGGAGATATGAAAATGAATGGACGGTAGTGGAAACAATTTAGTGGCCGACATTGTGTAATGGTTTCCCTTGATTTGCGCCATCATCAGTTCTTGCAATTTTTTTTTTGCGCCACTCACTTCATATTTTGCACCAACCTCATTTCTATTTTTCGCCAGATTTTAGTTGATCTGATTTACGAGTTTATGATCTGCAGGTTTTGAATTCATTTGATCTGCAAGTTTCAGTGATTTGAAGAGTTCCATAGATTGGATTTTTCTGAGATTATTTTTGTAGTGACCTGAGTTTGACTTTTAGTTAAACTTTTCTGAATTGTTTGGGAACGATCATTCATATCAAGCTGATAGTTCATTCAAGATGATGATTAGGGGTTCTTTTTGGAACAGGTTAAACACACCACAACTGTACAAAGGAGAATAAAAAAAATGGAGAGATAATTTTTTAAACTCTGTAGATAAACATGAGTTGGGTTACTATATCAGATTATCTTTGACTGAAGGAGAGATGAAACCTCAAATTCCAATGGAAGATTGTACTGAGGAACAGGAGAAAAGACAGAGAGCTGATAATAATTCTCGAAATTTTATGATGCGTGAATTTTCTCTTTACATTTCTCGTGAAATTACTGATACAATAAATATCTACAATAAGACAGGAAAAGAGTTGTGGGATTGTATGGAATGGTTGATCAAAGGGCCAAAGGTTTTGTCTGAGCTAAAAGGAAAGATTTCTGAGTTGGAAGTTAAAACTCAACAAGCAGTTTCTGTTGAAAACTATGAGAAAAAGATTTCTGATCTGAAAGATGCTAATGCTGATCTTCAAAAGAGAATATCTGATTTGGAGAAAAGCTTGCTAAAGACAAATATGATTTTGAGAGTAAAAAGAAAGAGTTTAATAAGAAATTTTCAGAGTTTTCCAAGAAGAGTTTTGAAGAAAAGAAGACTGTTGAGCTTAATTGTATAAAACTTTGTCAGCAAGTTTCTGATTTTGAGAAAGTAATCATTCTGGAAAGGGAAAAGTTTGCCAAAGAGAAGAAAGCCATTGAGCAAAAGAATGTGGGATTCTTTAAGGAAATATCCGGCCAGAGAAAGGATGATGAGAAAGGATTTGAAGAAGAAAGAAGCATGTTTGAGGCTGAAATTAGAAAGCTGACTGTCAAGCTATCTGAACTATCTGAAAGTGCACTGAAAGATCAGAAAGAGAAGTCTGAATGCAAGACGAAGATTGACCTTCTTGTCAAAGAAAGAGACAACTTTTCTTCAAAGATTAAAGAGCTTGAAAAGACAGCATCAAGTTCAACTCAGAAAATTGTTTCTTCACAAAGGTCAGTTAAATCTTTTGATCAGATTCGTACTACTAACCTTTTCTATGATAGAAATATAGATGGTTCAGGTACATATCAAAGAAGAAGATATAAAGAAGAGAAACTGGTCTGGAAGAAGAAACCAGTTGAAGATGAGAAGAAGGATGGAAAGAAAGATGAGCTGAAAGGTAAAAAGTCATGTGTACATACACACAAATCCAAGAAGAACAATGCGCGTAAAGGTAAACCTGATCATATCTACTCGAGAGATCAATTAATCAGGTTGTCAGGTAAGAAATACTATTGTTCTTATTGTAGTACACATGATCCTATTCACAAGACCAGTGATCATTTATGGTATGGTTCTTACTCAATTTCCCCCACAAGAACTGCAACTAACATTCATGGACCCAAATACCAATGGGTACCAAAGCCGAAAACTGATTCTGTGTTGCAAGCACCTCAAGTCAAGGGGGAGTAAGAGAACCAAGGCTTCTAAGCAAATCAGCTTAGGACCCATACTTCAACGGAGTTTGACTTCTAAACACAACAGTTTAGGACTCGTACTTCAGTGATCAAAAGACCTTACTCCTGTCATGATCAGAGATTGTACTCAAATACTCAAATGAGGAAATCAACCATCAAGGGGGAGTACATTCTTGTCTGAAATACTTTGCATCCGATAAGATATGACGATCTATAATTCACAAGGGAGTTGTATTGATCTCTATCATGTGCTTTTTCATTGATAATATATTTGGAAGATATGACGGTCTACAATTCAAAAGGGAGTTGTATTTGATCTCTATCTTATTTTTCATTGACATATTTCAGATGCATAATTTATTAGGGGGAGTAAAGATGATGGCTTCTGATTACAACAGATCAGAACCCGTTCTTCAATGTTCAAACATGGATATCTTGCGAATATCCAGGGGAAGCTTAATAGATCTATCTCATTCTATCATGGTTTGAGGGGGAGCTTAAAAGTAAGTATCTTCTAATCCTAGATCTCTGATTGTTTGAAAGAAGAACAACTTTCAAGCATGAAAAACGTTTTTTGAAATTTTCAAACCACTTCTGGTTCTCAAAAGATTTTATGAATTTAGAAGTGTGATTTTAAATGTTTTTCAATTTTAAGCTTTAATGTTTAACTGACCGTGTGTTTCCAAAGATCAATACTTGCGTATTATCTTGTCTTTATACTGTAAAGTATTCACACACACCGGTTAAGTACTTCATTTGATTTTGTTATTACCATGTCTCATAACGAACCAATTTTCCGATGGTAATACTCCCGTTTGCTTTCAAATATTGTTGAGCATCAATCATTATTTCTAATCTTGTGCTTTCATTGCAAAATTGTTTATATTTGTTCATATAAACAAAATATCCAATTCTTTGATACCCTAACCATTTCATTTGATCTGATTGATACATTGTCAGATTCTCAAAACAATTCTCTTGATTTCATTTCATTCATTCAATATCTTTGTTTTGAGAAATCTTCATTGTTCAAATGCTCAAATTACATTCATATCTTTAATGAGCATACATTTTGACAGTGTTATCTTATCTGTGCTTAACTGTTCAAGTTAAATTGTTGAACAACCATTTTTTTAGGACTTACATGGGATTCATGTGTGAGTTTAAACAGAACTTCCATGGATTCACTTAAACCAGTGTTTCCTACCCCGGAAGTTATCCTAGAGTGATTGAGGGGTGAGAGGTCATAAATCAAAGAGTGGGGGAGATAACTCATCCGATTGAGTTTTTCTCATTGTGCTGAGCGGAAAAATGGAAAAGAGAGTTTGGTTAGAAGTGAGCTTTAATGTTAAAAAGAAAGAGGGTGTGAGAACAGAGTTAAAAGAATATCAGAACTCTGCACCAACCACTTTCTAAGCCGGGCAGCCACATCTACTGATTGGTTCACATCTTTGGTGACCATCATTGAAACAGGCAGTGAGCCCATGCCAACTCTTGCTATTAACCCACCAACCACTCATTTCTTTCCCGAAAAAGAAATGTTTCATTTTCATTGGGGACACAACACATATGCTATCTGATCTTCACTCGAAAGATTTAGATATTGAAAAATAAGGAAAGTTTCCCCACCTTCGCACCTTTTTCATGCATATTGAGTCCGTGTAATATCTGTTGTTGTCTCAACAGTTTACATAATTTGAGCCTGATCAAGCTAAGTAGCTTCAATCATTCTACACTTTCACGTACACACAAGGAAAACGTTTTCTTGTCATAACATTCATAGAAAATTCCTTTGTGGTTTTTCGATGATTGAATGGAAGCCCTGGGGGAGTGATCATCACAAAAGCTCCTTTCCAATGTACATCCGTTGTACAAAGTGGCTCTGTGCTACTTACAGGCAATTCTAATTGTTTCATTTGTTGATTCAGGGTTACACTGTTCATTATGTCTGAATTTGAAAAGATTCAGATATATACATTTCATGAATTGACGGATACTCAGATCAAAGGGCGGAGAATGTCAAATTATTATGAAGGGGATATTGTTAGACATTACAAAGGGGGAAATCAAAGAAAGTGTTGAAATTGAGGAAGTTTTGATGATCATGATGCTCACAATCATCAAAAAGGGGGAGAAATTTACAAAGTTCAATTTCAAAGTCAGAAATTCAAAAAGTTCAATTTATTCAAGATTGGTGAAAAGAATTCATTCTGAGATGATTCAAATTCTGAATAAAGATGATTTGAGAAAGTTCCGAAGATGATTCAAAGATAAATCAAGTTTCTTGAAAGTTTGTTTTTCCGAAGATGGTTCAGAGATCACAAGAGATGAAGATACAATATCAGAGATTCCTCAAAACTGTTTCAAAGTTTAAAGATATAGTTTTCAAAGATGTTTCAAAGTTCAAAGTTTCAAAGGAGTTTCAAGAATTCTGTTTCCTGTTCAAGACATGTTGACTTTCAAAGATAAAAAGTGAAAAAGACTTTTCAAGATTCTTCAAAGGCTGAAAGACTGAAGATTGCTAAAGCTTCAAAGATCAAAGTTGTCAGAGACAAAAGCTGAAGAATCAAGAGCTAAAGTCTAGTGTCAAATTTTTATTAAATCTTGAATACAAAGGGGGAGATTGTTAGGTCAAAATATTGTATCCAAGATTTAATAGGAAAAGTCAAAGATGTAAAGTCAACATTGTCAAAGTCAAAGTTGTCAAGTTTGTATTGTTTCCTTAGCTTGTAAGTCTTTGTAATAGCTTATGGGTATAAATAAGGGTTTGCCTTGTAAATCTGAAAAGTCTTTGATTGTAATAGCATACGTGAGATATATGACTTCAATGCTTTCTCTCTCTACTTTCTCTCTCTAGTTCTTGATTGTTAGATCTTGATTGAGAGTTTGGTTGATTTGATTGGGATTTTACATTTACAGATGCCATATTCGATGAGAATCGATTTACTTCGATACTGAGACCAAAAGACATGATTCCAAGTATGAGTGGAATCAAAGATAGTGTAAAAGAAAAGGAAATTCCTTTGGAATTTCTCAAGCTTCGAAGAAGTAAACGAGGAAGGATTGAGAAATCTTTTGGTCTCGACTTTCAACTGTACTTAGTCGAAGGTTCACGAGATGAAATTGGATCTCAATATGCTTATTGTTATAGCATAGAGGAAGATCCAAGAACCTATGATGAGGCTATGAAGTCTCAAGATGTTGCCTTTTGGAAGGAGGCAATAAATGATGAGATGAAGTCTATCATGGGTAATAACACGTGGGTGTTGGCCGACTTACCACCGGGTTGCAAACCTTTGGGTTGCAAAAGGATTTTCAAGAAGAAAATGAAAGTTGATGGTTCTATCGATAAGTTTAAAGCTCGGTTGGTAATACAAGGTTTTCGGAAAAAAGAAGGCATTGATTATTTCGATACCTACGCACTGGTTGCTCGAATCTTCACAATTCGATTATTAATAGCATTGGCGGCTATTAATTACTTGGTAATTCACCAAATGGATGTCAAGACGACATTCCTTAACGGTGATTTAAAGGAGGAGGTTTACATGAAGCAACCAGAAGGCTTTGTTATGCCGGGGAATGAACATAAAGTGTGTAAATTAATTAAATCACTTTATGGTTTGAAACAAGCCCCAAAACAGTGGCATCAAAAGTTTGATGAAGTTGTTATGTCTTATGGTTTTCGTTTAAATCAATCGGACAAGTGTGTGTATAACAAATTTGACGATTCCGGTAGAGGCGTCATAATTTGTTTATACGTAGATGACATGTTAATCTTTGGCACGGACAAAAGACAAGTCGACTTGACAAAAGAATTTTTGTCATCCCAATTCTCGATGAAGGATTTGGGGGAGGCCGAAGTGATCCTTGGAATAAGGATTAAACGGAAGAACAAAGGTTTGGCCATAACACAATATCACTATTTAGAGAAAGTGTTAAAGAAGTTTAACATGTTGAATTGTTCCCCCGTAAGTACTCCGTTGGATCCAAGTGAGAAGCTTATGCCCAACGAGGGTGAAGCGGTTTCACAATTAGAATACTCTAAAGCAATCGGGTGCTTGATGTATGCAATGATAAGTACATGCCCGTATATTGCCTACGCTGTTGGTAGGTTGAGTCGGTTTACTAGTAGACCGAGTGCTCATCATTGGCAAGCGGTAAGAAGAGTATTCAAGTACTTGAAGGGAACCATGAATTATGGTATCACTTATATCGGGTTTCCTTCGGTAATCGAAGGCTACACGGATGCGAGTTGGATATCCAATGTAGAGGATCATTCTTCTACTAGTGGATGGGCATTTTTGCTCGGTGGAGGTGCCATTTCTTGGGCCTCAAAGAAACAAACTTGCATCACAAATTCCACCATGGAATCTGAATTTGTGGCCTTGGCGGCCGCCGATAAAGAGGCAGAGTGGCTAAGGAATTTAATATACGAGATTCCTTTGTGGCTGAAACCGATATCACCGATTTGTATTCATTGTGATAGTGCTGCAACCTTGGCTAAGGCATATAGCCAAGTATATAATGGAAAGTCAAGGCAATTGGGAGTAAGACATAGCATGGTTAGAGAATTAATCATGCATGGGGTGATATCCGTAGAATTCGTTAGAACTCATAATAATTTAGCCGACCATTTAACAAAGGGGTTCGCTAGAGACTTAGTGCACAAGTCCGTGATCGGGATTGGTTTAAAGTCCATATAAATATTTATTAATAAGATACCCAATTCCCCTTTAATACAACGTTAAAGGTTGAATTCAATATGGAAGGCTTATTAATAAAATTGAAGCACATGATAATATCATCCCAAGATATGTGCTTAGACCTACAAGTGTTTTAAGGTTGAAAAATTATTTCTTAATGATTCTTTTGAAAAATTGCATATGCAGGTGCAAGATATAAAAGAATCATCTAAGTGGACGTGAAGTGTGGCCGCTTCAAGAAAGTTTTCGACTTGGCTTTCTATAAGTTCATGAATGGATAAGGACGCAAGGCCTCTACAAATGTGTCAAGTGTGTTATCTAGATTTGTACGAACATATGTGTATATTATCTTCATGTATTCAAATGGGTTGATGGGTTCAATTCTTAGAACACCCCGATTCTCGAATATTTGGAATGTGTAATATACTAAAATGAAAATTCAATCTTCGTGACATTTTCATTTATGCATTTTTTTGAATTTTACATATTTATGATTGAATAGTGAATCAAAGGATTATACTAAAATGGGGGAGGAATGTTGGTGATTTTAGTGTCATCAAACATTTTGGTGTAATTGTGATTTACTTGAGACCGATTAAGACGATAAGTTAAACATACGTAAGTTAGAAGGTGTAGAGTGCACACTTACAAATGTTACCTTTATTATCTTAAGAGGGGTTGAAGTTCTAAAGGACTTATAAATTTATTTAAGTCGTGTTTTAGAAATTATAAAGGCTATCGCTGAAAATCTAAAAGCTATCGCTGAAAGTTTGATAGCTATCGCTGATAGGTGTTGATGATGGTTGATTGCTGTCGCTGATAGGTGATAGTTGGTCGCTGATAGCTTATAGAATTCGGTTGTAACTACTTTTTAATCTTATCCATTTATGATTATAACCGTTGTATAAACGCCTAAACGCCAATAACCGTCGATCTCTTATTTATATATGTAATGTGAGAATCTGGGGATAGACATATATCTCTTTTCACAGCCTTTGAAAAAGAGAGAAATCTTAAGAATTATCCCAATACAAAATTCGTGAACTCAAGGCTTATAGGGTCGAATTGTTGTATTTGGAAAGTGTGTTCCAACACGATTCTTAAGTTTATCCGGTCTCGATACCATCTCTAAGTTACACATTTCCTAACAATACTCAAACCAGATCTCCTCCTCAGCTTTCAGTGCTTTACCCTTTTCCATGGCCTTAGCAAGCTGGGCTTTCTTTGAGTAGTATTCGTAATTCTTTACCCTTTTCACTGGGCAGTCTCTGATGAAGTGGCCAGATTTACCACAGTTGAAGCACTTGTTTGACTTCTGCTTTTCTTTCTCTTCTCTCTTCTCTTCGTTCTTCTCCTCTTTCTTCTCTTTCTTTTTCTCTTTCTCCTTTTCATACTTGCCTTTGAACTTGCTAGACTTGTAAGAGTCAAACTTCGGCTTGTTGTAGAACTTTTTCCTCCCAAATCTTTTATGAAAGCTCGAAGTCAATAGTGCAAGTTTTTCTGCAAACTCTGTCAGCTCATCATCCTCTGACTCTTCTCTTGTCTCCTCATCAGAACTGTCTGAAGTCTCTATTAAGCTTGTCACTAAAGCTTTCTTCTTAGAACTCTTTGAAGAACCAGAATTTTTCTTGATCAGCTTTCCCTTACCCTGAGCCAAAAGTGCCAAGGAATCCTCAACCTTTTTTTGCTTATCCTTGAGTTGAGATAATTCCTTATTCACGACAGCTTGTTCCTTCACTTTATCCTCATGCTGGTTAAGAGCACAAAAAAGATCATTAAGTTTCTCCTCGTCCATATCCTTATTTATCTGCATTTGGATAGTGTAGACGTCCCACTCTGGTTGGAGATTCTTAATAAATTTGTAATTAATCTCAGACTCAGACTTCTGCACTCCGTTCCTTCTCAGATCATTCAGGATGATGTTGTATCGGTCGTAAGCTTCTCTCAGAGATTACCCTTCCTTTGCTTTAAATCCTTCATAGGCATTAATGCTTTGATTCATCTTAGTCTTTATTGACTTTGCTGAACCCAAAAACTGCTTCTCTAGCTCATCCCAGATATCCTTTGCTGATTCTCTGCTGTCTACCCGGTTGAAGATATCATTCGGAATGGCCATGATGAGGAAAGTCAAGGCAGTAGCATCTCTTTCAACAAGCTCTTTGTCCACTTCATTGTACTGAATGGAGTCTCTTGTTACTATTCACTCAGGAATTTCAGGATTTGTATATGTGGATGGAATCCTGGCGACAATAACATGCGGAAAGTGAGGACCATCTATAATAGAATTCATCAATTTCTTGTCTGGATTGTTCAAGAAATTGATCATTCTTTTCCGCCACTGAGGTTACTCATCAGCTTACAGAACTGGAGGCTTAGATTTGAACCCATGTTCAGAAGATCACGAGACATGATTGCAGACTTAAAGAAAGATAGCTGATAATAGGCTTGATACAAAAGATCTCCCAAACAAATCAGAAAAGTTTGACTTGAAAAGTCAAACTCAGATTACCACTGAAAATCGATCTCAGAAAAAAATACCAAGTATAGAACTCGCAGGCAACAGCAACTCGCAAACCCCTTAAAACTCGCAGACCAAAGGATTCTCAAAACACTGTTCAAAGGACTTCACGCTAAACTCTTTGTGCGCGTTTGAAAAACTAGCAGACAACAGTTTGCGTGTTTTGAGAAACTCGCAAGTAGGGTTGTGCGCGAAGTGACTTCTCGCAGATCACTTCATGCGTGTTTCAGTCTTAGAAAATGTAGATCAAGTACACTTCTCGCAAATGAATGCAAACTCGCTGATCAGGTAGAACTCGCACGACCCTTAGCGCGTTCCATACTTAGAAAATTTCGAGAAAACTAGAACTCGCTAAATGCAAACTCGCACGATCAGAATCTCGTAGACCTCTTATGCGCGAACTACACTTAGAATATTTTCCACAATCCAAGAACTCGCAAACAATACTGTGCGCAAACTAGCTTCTCGCATGACACTCTATGTGCGAACTGAGCTCAAACTCGCAGAAAACATAACAATCTTCATCTTGCGCGTTCTTCGATTCTAGCGCGTTCTTCAGATCTTGCGCGTTTGACACTTGTATTCACAGAATCGATCAAAAATCTCAACAGTCCTGCAAATTGATTCACAAACTGATCCAATGTGCTCGAAATGAGAAATTGAACACTTTATTAACACACAAGAATGATCAAAAACAAGAAATTAAAGTGCGATTCCTCTAATACAGTGTTCGTGACATTTTTGAAAAATATTTCAAGAAAAATCAAAATTCACTTCGATCAAATGATTAATACGTGAAATTGTGTGAATACAAAGTAATCAAAACTAGAAATCGACCACTACTGAACCATTTTTACACTCTAATTTCTACAAACAAAACAGAATTCGATCAAAGAGTGAAAGTCCAGAAAACGTATGCGCGTTCTTGAGAAATCAAGAAATCGATCAAGAATGGTAATCCAATCAAACTGAATTTGTAAGGGTAGGCTCTGATACCAATTGTAAAGTCCAAATGAAGCCATTTCTAATCAAATTAATGCAATCAAACATAAAATCTAGAGAGAGATTATAGAGAGAGAAATAGTCATATGTATTAAGTATAGTCACAAGATTACAAGGAATACGCTCAGCTCTCAAGTTACAAGGAACTCTCAAAAGACTTAGACTATTTATACTCATGCTACTTCTCTCAAGACACAAAACTCTCAAGACATAAGTTCTCTCAAAGACTTAGACAAAGTCAAAGTCAAATACATCAAAAGTCAACACTTGATTTGAACTATACATTAACAGTAGCCATTGTGATCATTAGCGATAGATGAAGATTCACCTCATCAAATAAATAATTTGGGTTGGTTTTCAAGACCATCACATGAATGCACACATGAATGAACCTTTGATGAACATACAATGCACACATGAATGAACAATTCCATTTTGTTCTTAGGCAAACAACGTGATGGACACGTATAAGGGGTTCACCGTGAATTGATTGATCAATGTTTATAAGTGAACTTGTTGAATGGATGAATGTTGAACAATCTTCGTAAGTGAACTTGTGGTCACATAATACAATACAAAACTTTACACAATATAAACACCAATGTTCATGACAGTTACCTACAATATTAAAAATGATGAACAAAAAACCATTCTGATCAAATGTTTAATGTTGTTTTACGTTGTTCATGCGTGGATAGTTAATACCATACGAGCATATCGGATAATTAATATCAATAACACACAATATAAATTTGAACATTGTTCACTTATGAACCATGTTCATAAGTGAACTTCTAGGCACCAAATAGAAATACCATGTGTAACACCCTAAAATGGGGCAAATTTAAACCTTAAAATTTACGTAAAAAGATGTCTATGATAGACAAAAAATCACCCAAAAGAGGAAATGTAATAGCGTTTACAAATTTCTATAAATGGACACTGAAATCGACAACAAACTAATCTAAAAATGATTTCATCTAGATTATGACAATTGTCGACCAATCTCCCAAAATTACTATTCCTTTTTGTACGCCAATTTCTCAAAAATGTCTACCTCCGAAAGCTGCCACTATAGGCCATCAGTCGACTCTCACTTCTTGAAAGCCCCATCGCTAACGGAACTTGTATACATATCATTTGAGAAAAAGTATTAGGATTTAAACCTAGTGAGAACAAACATTTGCACGAGTTATAAAAAATAAAACGTAAGTAAATATTTCTTTGATAAGTTGCAATAATGGAAACTGATTTATAAACACATAAGGACCTTACGGTCTGCAATGCATCTTGCGATGATGGGGGAGACCCGATTTCCAAGGATCGTGACAGAACACAAAAGTAAGTCACTTTCCGAGTTGTGAGCTCAATACTTGGACCCATGACCACGAACAACGTCTGATCGTACTCAGATGTGGGTGAGGGCACCCAAGGATCCAAGTCATACTCGTTCACTAGGATTACATTTACAGTCCATGGCTAGTAACCGGTCCCACATAACCGTACCAAATTTCCTCCAAGGACCCAATGTCTCAACTAGTTATATAGGGGAAAAGCATCCCAAAGTAAACCGACTCCTATTCCTATAGATCCATTAGTAATAGACTACGGCTAGTCACAATTTCAGTTGTGACTAAACTATAATAACACATATAGCCATCATAATAGAATCTTTACAATACAGTTTTACATACATTTAAACCATATATAAACCAACAAGGGTCATTTCCATTTTCAACATATAATGTATCCAAAATGAGGTTTTCAAACATTTAATAACCCCTTGATCAATCTTTGACCAATAATCATATTCCATCCATTCCCAAGTAAATCTAAAATTTTATATCACAAACATATTTTATATCACAAACATGGTTTCCAACAACATTTTCTAAAATATAGTTAGAACCCTAAAAATCTCCAAAAATCCATTTTAGGTCAAAATCTTGCAAACAATGAGAATGTAAACAAGGAGACGATTATAGGTTCAAAAGTGTAGTTTTGACATGTATAAAGTTTAGAAAGGTAGGAATGAACTCACTGATGGTCCAGAAGGTGATATACAAGTTTGTAGGGGGGGTTGAATACAAACACAAATTTTAAGGTTTAATAAATTGTTTATTGATAAATCAAATTACAATTTACAGTTTGTTGCGAAATAAGATAAGTAAACCTAATCTAAACAAACTTGAAAAACACTAAATGGGTTGCACTAGAATAAGAGAGAAAGGATGAAGGACTTATAGAAAGAAAGGGTTTCTATAGAGTTACTTTTGCCTCAGATCGTACAACAACTCTAAAGACTACACTGTTCACCATACGGCTAGGAGCATGTCGCAAAAAGTCAGAAGCATGCACCCAACCAAATAATGACACGTGTAAAATAACCATGACATGCATTAAATGCATAGGGTATAAATAGAAAGATTGTGCTTCACTTTGAAGAGTTGCCTTCTATCTCCTTATCTCTTAGTGTATCTTATAGAAACCCTTGCTTTCTATAAGTCCTTCATCATTTCTCTCTTATTCTAGTGCAACCCACTTAATGTTTCTCAAGTTTGTTTAGATTAGGTTTACTTAATTTGGTTTTTAATTGTCCACTTGCTATAATTTGGATATTTAATTGTCCATTTGATGCATATAAATTTTATAAACCGTTGGAAAATGCATATCATTGAACTATGAGTCATTTTGGCAACGTGAAGAGAAAGAGTTCATTTGGAAAACATTTTGTTTCAACCAATGAGAAGTTTTGGTTATTTTGGAAATGTTTAGTTTTATGAACATATCGAGACATCCATTTCGGAATCTTTGGGTATTCTGGTAAATAAATCATGTTGAGATGTTTCTTTGATGATTTTACATATATAATTGGAGTTCATTTGACGTAAGGGTCATTTGGTGTATTTAATTTTATGAACCTTTTCAGAAATGCATATTATTGTGTTATGAGGCATTTTGAAACCATAAGAGTATGAGTTCATTTGAAAAATGGTTTGTCTCAACCAGCGATGAGATTTTAGTTGATTATACTTTTGGTCATGTTTGCATAATAGCTAGTCAAATGTGTTTCAATATTTATATCGACTTTCATTGGGTATTTACGTAAACTGTTGGGTCGTTGGCTCGGTTTTAACTAAATGGAGTCTTGAAGAAATTGGTCCGGTTTAAAAAACAGTGGTATTGTTTCCCTTTGAGTTTAGTGGGAACAGTTCAGTTGCACATATCATGTATGCATATTTTATTGGAAATTTTCGTCATGGTATTTTAGCCAATGTTTTAGAACGATGAGAGCATGTTTATATTTGGCTTTGAACTCGAAAATGACACAAATTATTTCATGTTTTAACCGGGTGCATACGCATATCAATCTACTAGCTTTGTGAAATAAACGGTCGCATGCAAGTTTTGTTGTGAAATCTTATTTCATGCTGCATTGTGACTAAAAGAGAGAAAACTTTAAGAGTTCGATATTATGAGCATGTGGTCTTAGATTTCGCAAACATTTTATTTATACAGTTTGGAATTAAACTAAATTACTCTTACAATTGCTCAAATCACATGCATATGTCTTTACTAAATTTTGGGGAATAAACCGATGTAGGCGAGTCACTATGGGAAGTTTTATTTAATGACATTTCATGGTTCATTTGCAGAAATTTTGGGGTTCGATTTTGTGAATTTCCCTTCTGTAGTTTTGTATGAAAGTCTTGTTATACACTGTTTTAGTACATGAAACTATTTCTCGTTCTTTATATAAATTATATTGTTGGTGTGAGTAATCGTATAAAAGATTTATGTTATTTCGGATGGAACTTTTGTCAGAACATATCTCAGTTATTGATTTTACTGATAGGGGTTTTCCGAAATGCATGAACTGAATTTACGGTTTGCATGTTGTCTTTGTTACAGTTTTGGGAGTTGTACAAACTTTTATTGCACATGTTATAGGACGGAAAGTTACTTTCATATGCATAGCATAAATTGATGCATACTAGGACCTGGTAGTCCGTTTGAAAATTTTGTTACGTATCTTTCGTTATCGTTTTATTAGCATAAGTACGGATCAAATGAATTTTGAAAATGGTTTTACCTGTGTGGCATGGGTGATCAATTTTGAAACCTATCGAATGCACGATAGTGTATTTTCACCGCACGTTTAATTGTTACAAAACTTATGTATTTGAGAGTTTTATAAATTTCAAATTGGCATGGTAGTGTGAAAAACCTTGAATTCATTAGGCTATAGGTGTAAGCCCCCTCGTGTTAGAAGTCGATATTAAGGACTAAAAGAGTCTTCGGAGTTTGAGGCGTTAGACATGTGTTTCTCCCAGTTAGTTAAGTAACGATCTTTATGCTTCGTTAAACCTACGGATTAAAATCGTGTTCGGTTGTTTAAATATGGTCGGTTTTGGAATTGTGGGAATTTGGTATGACGGCATGCTATGTGTCGGTGGTGTACTATATTGTTGGATATTCGTGAATAATGATAACGTTATGGTTGACTGGTAAGGATGTTGGATTTGGGTGACTACTTCCAAGAGTAGGTGTCAACTTTGAATTGACATTGCTAATCGGGAATGAAATATTTGGTAGTATACCCACGTTTACATGATGGTCATTCCGAGGATAGGTGTCGACACTCTATGTTGAGGACAATAACTGTTGGTGTGATTCAAAGTATTTCCGTTAGATCTGGTGCGTGTGCAGAACGAGCGGTAAACTTAAGGAAATTAGATTTTGATCATTAAGAAATCAATCATTGTTATTTTGATAATTGTCAGGACTTTCGCTGATTTGGAAATCGATACTTGAGTGCATGGTGGGAGAGTAGTGGTAATGTTTCCTGGATACATTTGGTGAGAACGTCAAGGTGGATTTTAAGTACAAATCGATTATCAAGAAGACCTTGATATGTCGTATTTAGAGGTATCTAAACGAAATGTTTGATTTGGGGTATTTTTGGTGGAAATAATTGAATAAGGTCGTAGGTTACTCTTGGGGTAATACGAGCAATCTAAGGTTGGGAGGCAACCGAGATTTAATGATTAAGAAAATGATTAATCAGGGACTCAATGTTCATCCTGACATCGGCAAAATATATTGAACGTTAAGATTTAGTTTGTAATGGCACGGTATGAGAAACGCAGCGACAACCTAAACCGTTATGCAATCGGGCCGTATATGAGGTGAAGTCTGATGAAGGTATTCCTTTTGGATAATAAATCAATATATATTTCCAAGTGTGATATTGGGTGCTTGGTGGTTCCAGATTTCGAGGACGAAATCTCTTTTAAGGTTGGGAGGATTGTAACACCCCAATTTTCGAAGGGTATCATTTCAAGTTAATACCGAAAGCGATATATTAAGGAAAAATAAGATATTTTATTTTGGGTTTGAATCCTTGATTTTATAGTTTAGATGGATGAAGGATTCAATTACGAGTCCAACGGTTCTTTCCAGAGCGAAAACGGAGCTCTAACGAAGAAGTTACGGCCGAATCAGTGTTTAGGACTTTCGGTACATTTCGCGCGACCCTGCCTCGCGATTGTGACAGGGCACTGTCGCGAGTCACTATCGCGACGGACCTGCAGTGCATAAATCGGGTTTTTCTTCATTTGGTCATAACTTTCTCATCGTAGCTCCGATTTGGGCGATTCAAGTTCCTACGGTTTCGTTTTTGAGAGCTTTTCAAGGTTATGGCAAGATATTGGAAGTCTATTGAAGTATAATAGAGTATTTGGTGGTGGTAAGCTTCTCATCTCTCCCTATTCATCTTCTTCCCCAAAGTTTTCTAGGGTTTCATCCACCCTTTGTTCTCCCTTTCATAGATCGAAGGTTTGTAACCATTTTGGTGAACTAGAAGTGTTTTGGTTGGTGAATTCAAGCTTGGGTTAAGGTAATCTTCTATCCCCTTTGGTTTTGGAAGTTAGGGTTTCGGTATTAGTTGAGGTATCCATGTATATGGTTTGGGAAATGATTCTTTGTGGTTGATTATGTTTAATTGTGGTTGAATATGTATGGATTTAGGTTTTGGAAGTTTTGTCTTGAGAATCCAAGTGTTCTTCATGGAAAGTTCTAAGTGGGTAAAATCTAGATTTAGTCTAAATCTAGCAAGGTGAGTTTACTAAACTTTTGTTAAAACTGGATACACATCATATTTGCTTATTTGTTGTTATTATCACATAATTGCTCAAAATGTTCATCCTTACGGGTTCAAGTATTTGATGGTATTTTCATGAGATTATGTGAGAAATATGCTTTATAAGTATCATCCCATGAATTATTCTATTTTGTGTAATTATATGGGATTTCTTTATGAAAATAGTTGGAAGATGTATATATATGGGTGATTTGCCATGATTATTGTTATATGTATCATTATTTGGGATTTGTCTCATAGATACAAAATGTGGGTACCTTGATAGGTTAAATGTATACATATATGGGCATTATGATGATTCTAGTTGGGACACCATTTTGGTGATATGTTTATATGCATTATGAGCATGATTTACATTGGGTCTTTTGTTAGACATCCCAAGGATAAGGTGGTAATATTATACCTATAGTTGGTATTGAATTATGTGGATTGAAATATATCTAAAGGACCCCTTATAAAAGTTATGTGGACGAACCAAGTCAGTACACTAGGAGGATATAGTCTTGGGCGCCACTGTGATGGTATGTTCCTAGACCTCCGCCACTCGGGGAATTTTCTGAGCGATAGTCTTCGGGTGGGCCGGGCTTTTGGGGTGTTCCTTGTTAAGGGCATCAAGGTATATCGACTCTTGGGTGGGACTTGATTGGTGCTATGGGTCTCCCCTATTGACTCCACATTGTTGAACTCTGGTTAACTGCTGATAAGAATTGTAACTGTTCATGCATGCTTATTATTGTTCAACTCACTAGGCTTTTTGGCCTAACACTTGCTTGGTGTCGATGTGTATCTCAGGTTTTAGCGGCATCGGTCCTAAGCTGGCGTAGTGCTTGGGTGAGAGATTTGGGAATATCGCTTTTGGACTTACTATTGGTAGAGAATCCTTTGGGTCTATAAATGACACCCTTGATTGTAATCTCTTTTCTGGTTATAGAAATTAGATTAGTTGGTTGTTATTTATTATCCGTTTAATTACGATTGTATTTAAACAGGTTTGTGTATTTTCCCCATTTTTGGGAGGCTCTTGCTTTGGCAATTTTAAATACCGCATGTCCGTTTTTCGGATTTTTGTTATCCCTATTTTTAGGGTGTTACAAGTTGGTATCAGAGCTCTAGTTTAAGTGAACTAGGCATGAACGTAAGATGTCTAGACTTAGACTGAGTATGTTAAGCAATGATAGTGAGATGGGTAGAATTTCTAAGATGGGTTAGTCTTAGAGTCGACGGAAACTATGGTTATCAAGCGTTGTGGCGATGGTAACGAGAACCTTTATGTATTATATGTTCATAATCTCACCTAGCTAATGTTATTATGAGGATATTTATACGTGATGGTACTTGAAATGCCGTTACTGTGACAATTGGTAAGGTAGTAGTACGTTCTCTTGTGCTTGGTTTTCTAACGTTATGATATTTGGTAGACGTACTAGTACGTTTCCTTCGTGTTCAATTCTGTTAATCTCTTTCTTATTCATCATCGTGCTTGTACGAACTGCCTTGGTGTGTCGACCGTTGGAGTAGTAAGAAAGTTTCTGAATGGGTAACTATTAGAAAAAGTGATGATTTTATTATTCGTTACTTAGAGTAACGGTAAGTATGGTGATCGCATTAACTGAACAGTTTCGAATCGGATTATTTGGTTGGATTAGAACCATAGACTTTTTGAATCGATGTATTCGAGGGAAATTTGTGAGGTGAACCTATGAAGTTTGTGATCTTTGCCTAAAGACGTTGAACATCTGGTTGACGATAGTGTAACTATAGAAGTCGAGGAGCGTGAGTTCAAGTTGATTTGTTAAAACGGTGTACATGCCAAAATGGTTATTTTAAAGTATTTTACATGAGATGGTTAACTACTGATAAGTTCTGAATATTTTGAAGTAAAAATGTATTTTACTTGGTATTTGTCAAAGTGTGAGTATTTTAATGAGTTTTCATATTTGATATACTTGGCTTATTTTAGTTACATAAAATACTCATATTTGGAATTTGGACATCTTGATAAGTAATAGCATGATTATAACATTTTGGGATTTTGTACAAATAGAGTCCATTTCATGACTTATGCATCTTGGTAATTTTTGGTACAAATAAAGTCTATTACATGTTATATGCATTTTGGCGTATTTGCATTCATAAACCCTTTTGAAATTCTTTGGTCCCATTATGTATTGAGTTTTGGGGTTAATCTCGTCTTTGAAGTTTCTGTCTTCGTAAACGTTGTTTAAAGACATTTCATTATTTGGGGGACCGATAATTGTGGTCAAATGGATTTTGAGCATTTTAGCTCTCGTTGTCGACTTAAAGAGTATTGAGGACATTTGTCCGGTTTTAATGGCTCGATTTAGAATCCAATTTATGATGTACATCTTAATGCATTTCATTGCATATTTATAATCATTACAGGCTCGAGTGCTTTTGTCATTCATGTGTATTTTAGACTGTGTTGCATTGGATCCATAGGCGCATGAGTCAGTCTTAATTGATGGTCAATTGGGTGGTACGTGGTTGGACTCCGGGACTCATGTTTTATGACCAAACTTGACAAGTAGGCACTAGGAGGAGGTAGTCTAGGGCGACACCGTGTGGGTGGGTGCCTAGATCTCCGCCGTAGGGGAATTTCCTCAGTTGTAGTCCCCGGACGTGCCGGGCCTTTCGGGTGTCCTTTGTGGCATCAAGGTATCTCGTCTCTTGGGTGAAACTTGTCAAGGATTCGTAGGGACACTTGGACTTTTTATCGCTAGGTGTCATACGATGAACGTTGTAGGAGTGGCATACTTCGTGCTCTTCCACTCTCAACGGATACGGGTATTCCCCGTTGTCGGCAGCTATAATTTGGATATTTAATTGTCCATTTGATGCATATAAATTTTATAAACCGTTGGAAAATGCATATCATTGAACTATGAGTCATTTTGGCAACGTGAAAAGAAAGAGTTCATTTGGAAAACATTTTGTTTCAACCAATGAGAAGTTTTGGTTATTTTGGAAATGTTTAGTTTTATGAACATATCGAGACATCCATTTCGGAATCTTTGGGTATTCTGGTAAATAAATCATGTTGAGATGTTTCTTTGATGATTTTACATATATAATTGGAGTTCATTTGACGTAAGGGTCATTTGGTGTATTTAATTTTATGAACCTTTTCAGAAATGCATATTATTGTGTTATGAGGCATTTTGAAAACATAAGAGTATGAGTTCATTTGAAAAATGGTTTGTCTCAACCAGCGATGAGATTTTAGTTGATTATACTTTTGGTCATGTTTGCATAATAGCTAGTCAAATGTGTTTCAATATTTATATCGACTTTCATTGGGTATTTACGTAAACTGTTGGGTCGTTGGATCGATTTTAACTAAATGGGGTCTTGAAGAAATTGGTCCGGTTTAAAAAACAGTGGTATTGTTTCCCTTTGAGTTTAGTGGGAACAATTCAGTTGCACATATCATGTATGCATATTTTATTGGAAATTTTCGTCATGGTATTTTAGCCAATGTTTTAGAACGATGAGAGCATGTTTATATTTGGCTTTGAACTCGAAAATGACACAAATTATTTCATGTTTTAACCGGGTGCATACGCATATCAATCTACTAGCTTTGTGAAATAAACGGTCGCATGCAAGTTTTGTTGTGAAATCTTATTTCATGCCGCATTGTGACTAAAAGAGAGAAAACTTTAAGAGTTCGATATTATGAGCATGTGGTCTTGGATTTCGCAAACATTTTATTTATACAGTTTGGAATTAAACTAAATTACTCTTACAATTGCTCAAATCACATGCATATGTCTTTACTAAATTTTGGGGAATAAACCGATGTATGCGAGTCACTATGGGAAGTTTTATTTAATGACATTTCATGGTTCATTTGCAGAAATTTTGGGGTTCGATTTTGTGAATTTCCCTTCTGTAGTTTTGTATGAAAGTCTTGTTATACACTGTTTTGGTACATGAAACTATTTCTCGTTCTTTATATAAATTATACTGTTGGTGTGAGTAATCGTATAAAAGATTTATGTTATTTCGGATGGAACTTTTGCCAGAACATATCTCAGTTATTGATTTTACTGATAGGGGTTTTCCGAAATGCATGAACTGAATTTACGGTTTGCATGTTGTCTTTGTTACAGTTTTGGGAGTTGTACAAACTTTTATTGCACATGTTATAGGACGGAAAGTTACTTTCATATGCATAGCATAGATTGATGCATACTAGGACCTGGTAGTCCGTTTGAAAACTTTGTTACGCATCTTTCGTTATCGTTTTATTAGCATAAGTACCGATCAAATGAATTTTGAAAATGGTTTTACCTGTGTGGCATGGGTGATCAATTTTGAAACCTATCGAATGCACGATAGTGTATTTTCACCGCACGTTTAATTGTTATAAAACTTATGTATTTGAGAGTTTTATAAATTTCAAATTGGCATGGTAGTGTGAAAAACCTTGAATTCATTAGGCTATAGGTGTAAGCCCCCTCGTGTTAGAAGTCGATATTAAGGACTAAAAGAGTCTTCGGAGTTTGAGGCGTTAGACATGTGTTTCTCCCAGTTAGTTAAGTAACGATCTTTATGCTTCGTTAAACCTACGGATTAAAATCGTGTTCGGTTGTTTGAATATGGTCGGTTTTGGAATTGTGGGAATTTGGTATGATGGCATGCTATGTGTCGGTGGTGTACTATATTGTTGGGTATTCGTGAATAATGATGACGTTATGGCTGACTGGTAAGGATGTTGGATTTGGGTGACTACTTCCAAGAGTAGGTGTCAACTTTGAATTGACATTGCTAATCGGGAATGAAATATTTGGTAGTATACCCACGTTTACATGATGGTCATTCCGAGGATAGGTGTCGACACTCTATGTTGAGGACAATAACTGTTGGTGTGATTCAAAGTATTTCCGTTAGATCTGGTGCGTGTGCAGAACGAGCGGTAAACTTAAGGAAATTAGATTTTGATCATTAAGAAATCAATCATTGTTATTTTGATAATTGTCAGGACTTTCGCTGATTTGGAAATCGATACTTGAGTGCATGGTGGGAGAGTAGTGGTAATGTTTCCTGGATACATTTGGTGAGAACGTCAAGGTGGATTTTAAGTACAAATCGATTATCAAGAAGACCTTGATATGTCGTATTTAGAGGTATCTAAACGAAATGTTTGATTTGGGGTATTTTTGGTGGAAATAATTGAATAAGGTCGTAGGTTACTCTTGGGGTAATACGAGCAATCTAAGGTTGGGAGGCAACCGAGATTTAATGATTAAGAAAATGATTAATCAGGGACTCAATGTTCATCCTGACATCGGCAAAATATATTGAACGTTAAGATTTAGTTTGTAATGGCACGGTATGAGAAACGCAGCGACAACCTAAACCGTTATGCAATCGGGCCGTATATGAGGTGAAGTCTGATGAAGGTATTCCTTTTGGATAATAAATCAATATATATTTCCAAGTGTGATATTGGGTGCTTGGTGGTTCCAGATTTCGAGGACGAAATCTCTTTTAAGGTTGGGAGGATTGTAACACCCCAATTTTCGAAGGGTATCATTTCAAGTTAATACCGAAAGCGATATATTAAGGAAAAATAAGATATTTTATTTTGGGTTTGAATCCTTGATTTTATAGTTTAGATGGATGAAGGATTCAATTACGAGTCCAACGGTTCTTTCCAGAGCGAAAACGGAGCTCTAACGAAGAAGTTACGGCCGAATCAGTGTTTAGGACTTTCGGTACATTTCGCGCGACCCTGCCTCGCGATTGTGACAGGGCACTGTCGCGAGTCACTATCGCGACGGACCTGCAGTGCATAAATCGGGTTTTTCTTCATTTGGTCATAACTTTCTCATCGTAGCTCCGATTTGGGCGATTCAAGTTCCTACGGTTTCGTTTTTGAGAGCTTTTCAAGGTTATGGCAAGATATTGGAAGTCTATTGAAGTATAATAGAGTATTTGGTGGTGGTAAGCTTCTCATCTCTCCCTATTCATCTTCTTCCCCAAAGTTTTCTAGGGTTTCATCCACCCTTTGTTCTCCCTTTCATAGATCGAAGGTTTGTAACCATTTTGGTGAACTAGAAGTGTTTTGGTTGGTGAATTCAAGCTTGGGTTAAGGTAATCTTCTATCCCCTTTGGTTTTGGAAGTTAGGGTTTCGGTATTAGTTGAGGTATCCATGTATATGGTTTGGGAAATGATTCTTTGTGGTTGATTATGTTTAATTGTGGTTGAATATGTATGGATTTAGGTTTTGGAAGTTTTGTCTTGAGAATCCAAGTGTTCTTCATGGAAAGTTCTAAGTGGGTAAAATCTAGATTTAGTCTAAATCTAGCAAGGTGAGTTTACTAAACTTTTGTTAAAACTGGATACACATCATATTTGCTTATTTGTTGTTATTATCACATAATTGCTCAAAATGTTCATCCTTACGGGTCAAGTATTTGATGGTATTTTCATGAGATTATGTGAGAAATATGCTTTATAAGTATCATCCCATGAATTATTCTATTTTGTGTAATTATATGGGATTTCTTTATGAAAATAGTTGGAAGATGTATATATATGGTTGATTTGCCATGATTATTGTTATATGTATCATTATTTGGGATTTGTCTCATAGATACAAAATGTGGGTACCTTGATAGGTTAAATGTATACATATATGGGCATTATGATGATTCTAGTTGGGACACCATTTTGGTGATATGTTTATATGCATTATGAGCATGATTTACATTGGGTCTTTTGTTAGACATCACAAGGATAAGGTGGTAATATTATACCTATAGTTGGTATTGAATTATGTGGATTGAAATATATCTAAAGGACCCCTTATAAAAGTTATGTGGACGAACCAAGTCAGTACACTAGGAGGATATAGTCTTGGGCGCCACTGTGATGGTATGTGCCTAGACCTCCGCCACTCGGGGAATTTTCTGAGCGATAGTCTTCGGGTGGGCCGGGCTTTTGGGGTGTTCCTTGTTAAGGGCATCAAGGTATATCGACTCTTGGGTGGGACTTGATTGGTGCTATGGGTCTCCCCTATTGACTCCACATTGTTGAACTCTGGTTAACTGCTGATAAGAATTGTAACTGTTCATGCATGCTTATTATTGTTCAACTCACTAGGCTTTTTGGCCTAACACTTGCTTGGTGTCGATGTGTATCTCAGGTTTTAGCGGCATCGGTCCTAAGCTGGCGTAGTGCTTGGGTGAGAGATTTGGGAATATCGCTTTTGGACTTACTATTGGTAGAGAATCCTTTGGGTCTATAAATGACACCCTTGATTGTAATCTCTTTTCTGGTTATAGAAATTAGATTAGTTGGTTGTTATTTATTATCCGTTTAATTACGATTGTATTTAAACAGGTTTGTGTATTTTCCCCATTTTTGGGAGGCTCTTGCTTTGGCAATTTTAAATACCGCATGTCCGTTTTTCGGATTTTTGTTATCCCTATTTTTAGGGTGTTACAGTAGATCCCACTATACCTAAATATGTTGCAAATGGACCTTATGAACCATTTGTTATCATAGCCGCAGTCCCTGCCACTGCAACTACTGTCGCTGTCCCTGAAAGAATCCTGCCAAAGAAATAAGGCAATGGAGTGATGAGGACAAGAAGAAAGTGTGACTTAAGGCAAGGACTAAAACTATTATCTCTATGGCTTTGCCTAATGAAGCTTTCCATTCCATCATGCATCTAAAAACCTCCAAAGAAATATGGGACAAAATTTGTGTTCAATATGAAGGTACCACTGAGATCCAAGAAACACGAAAGATCAATCTGGTAAGACAATATGAAAGTTTCATTTGTGGTAAGAATGAATCTTGATCTGATGTTCACCAGCGATTTAATTGCTTAATCATTGATCTGGGGACTGTTGGTAGGACCTATTCTAATTCTGAGGTCCTTACTAAATTCCTGGAATGTCTTTCTGAAAGCTGGGACAGTTATTCAATGTGTCTCAAGCTGACCAAAGACTTAAATCACCTTTCTCTCAGTACTCTTTATGGGATATTGCTCAATTATGAGCATTCAAATCAACTGAAGAAGAATCTTGTTAAAGATTCCAAAGACTCTAAAAGCACACCTGTTGCTTTAGTCTCTTTAGAGATTATCCCATCTCAACGATCTACTCTTACTATCACTGAGTTAGATTCTGACTCAGAGGATCTATCAGACACCGACCTTTCAAAGTTTGATGAATCTCTAGCACTCTTGACAAACTCTTTTAAGAGATTTGCAAGAAAGAGAAATTTCAAAAGAAATAAGCCTCTCTCCTTATCTGACAAGCCTAAATCAACACCTGTTGATAAGGCAACTGCTACTTGCTATAACTGCGAGAAAATTGGACATTTTGCCAGCGAATGCAGGTCAAAGAAAGTCTTCAAACCTTCTTCGTCCAGAAAATCCAGCGATGAAAAATACCTCAAGTTGAAAGAAAAATATCAGAAGTTGAAAGGCTTCAAGCGAAAAGGAAAAGGTCTGATCGTTGAAGAACACGACTGGGTTGAATCAAAAGAATCAAGTTTTGATGAAGAAGATGCCGCCAATCTCTATCTAATGGCTGAGATTGAAGAATAAGTGAAAGAACCATCTGGGACATCCACAAACTCCATCACCTCTCAGGTATCAATCTCTATTGATCCAACTCTTGCTGAAGCTTAGAGACGTCGTGTTGTTGACGTGCTGACAATTAACTTGTACAATGCACTAAATGGTAAAACCCTTGCAGAAAACAAAAATATTGATTTAACTGAACAACTTGATAAATTCCATTTAAAAATCAAAGAACCAACTCTTTTAGAGGAAAGTTTAAAAGATCAAGTCATTGTCAATGAAATAATCAACATTGAACGCGAACAAGCTATCGCTGCTCTTATGTCTGAAAACACTACTGTTAGGTCATGAATTCGCAATTAATCAATGATAAAAAGATTGAACAAAGGTAGATTGGGAAGGAAATGATTGTATTATTCACAATCTAGAGAGAGAAAGAGTTTCTCTCACTAGAAACACTTACAAAGCATTATGTCTACATTGTGAAATGAAAGTTACAAACAAATTACAAAACACCTCCTATTTATACCCCAATCACCCATGTTACACATTTTATCCCAACCCATTATGCTAATGACAAAGCCTTTTTCACTAAAGATGACTTTACAAAACTTTCTAAATACAGTACATTAACATTCTCCCCCTAAAGTTTTGTAAAGGAATCATCTCTTATCAACTTCAGCTCTTCTTCCCCTTGATTTCTTTGAAAAACTTTAGCGTTGCTTAAACTTCAAACAGCTCCAGCTCCCCCTTGAAAGTAGCTCTTATTCTTGGAGTATCAACTGAAATATCAGATCTGATGTGGACAGTAACCTCGACTGAGTGCACATAAAGACAACTTTTAACTTTAGTAAACCCAACACATTCCTTAACGCTCACAAGAATGATATGTGTGGATTATGACATGACATCCAAAATGCATCTTCAGTATATAACATCAAATTTGTCTTTGACCGCAAGTTGAATAGGAATTCAGCTTAAGAACTTAATCTGGTATGCTTGTCGGAGGATGCAACTTTGTAGCAAACACTACTAGGCAGGGTAGAAGATTTATCTGAGGAAAGATTTGACAGTTAAATCTCACAAGGCAACTTATCGCAAAAATGGGTGTGAACAGTAACTTGTCGCAAAAACTCAGAACTCGTAAAACAAGTAAACTCGCAGAACAATAAACTCGCAAAGCACTGTTCATGTGCTTCGCGCTAAACGTGATGTGTGTGTTCTTGAAACTCGCAGGCCTTGACGTGCGCGTTTTATGCCTTAGAAAAAATTTTACAGTATCAAAACTCGCTAAGCATGGAACTCGTAGACTGAAGGAAGTTAATCGTCCAAAGTCGCATGCTACGTCTTGCGCGTTTTCCAAACTCGCACGCCTTACCTTGCGCGTTTACTCAAACTCGCAAATGCCATTTGCACATTTCTCTATCCTTGTGCGTTCTTCAGCTAGCGCGTTTTTCAGATGAACTTGCGTGTCCTTCAGTTGAAGCTTGCGCGTTTTTGGGATCTTGCGAGAGTCGAGTTCTGAAAACTTGAAATCATCATATCTTTCACATTTCGTCGAATTTTGAGATGAAACTTTGAGAGCATGTTCGAAATTCACTTCTGAACATCTTTGTAGTTGATGATCTTGTCTAAAAAAATCTCAAAATCGAACAATTCTTCTAAACTAATTGAAATTATACAATGTGATTGATTACAACTAATTCGACTCTAATCACATAATCAATCTATCATCAAATCTCGATCAATTAAGCTCCAAAATGAAGAATTTGAAATCAACAGTACTGTTCATGCGACCAGAACACTGTTCCATTGAAAAAATTGCAAATTCGATCGTTTCGATGAATGATTTCTTCGATTAGGCTCTGATACCACATGTTAGGTCATGAATTCACAATTAATCAATGATAAAAAGATTGAACAAAGGTAGATTGGGAAGGAAATGATTGTATTATTCACAATCTAGAGAGAGAAAGAGTTTCTCTCACTAGAAACACTTACAAAGCATTATGTCTACATTGTGAAATGAAAGTTACAAACAAATTACAAAACACCTCCTATTTATACCCCAATCACCCATGTTACACATTTTATCCCAACCCATTATGCTAATGACAAAGCCTTTTTCACTAAAGATGACTTTACAAAACTTTCTAAATACAGTACATTAACAACTACAGTTGAAGGGTGGTGTAAATCTTCAACTAAGATCATTGAGATCATAAGTGCTCAAATACCCGCTCATGATAAAACCCGTCTTGGTTATAAATCTGATAAGGATAAATCTAGTATAGATTGTTCCATGGTTAAGGTTGGAATATTTGTCTCTTCTATTCATGACACTTCTTCTCAGTGCTCCTCATCTTCTATTCCTATCCTTGAGGATTTATAAAAGAACTCTAAACTCCTGATAAAGGGAAATCTATTTCCCATCACCCTCAGAAGGCTACAAAAGTAGCAAAGCTGAAGAATATTCCTTCTAAACCTTTAGCTAGTCAACCATCTGGCTCTGGATCTAAGATCACTGGGAATACTCAAATATCTACTCCAAAGCTGAAGATTGACATTAAGCCTAAGAAATCAGAAGAACTAAAAGTTCCTCCGAGATCTAATGCTAAGGGCATTCTTGGAGTTGGCCTGACTCATCTAAGATTTTCTAATACAAATGCTCATGGTCTTAAAGCCACTTTCAGCTATAGAAAATGCTACCACTGTGGACTTACTGACCATATTTCCAGTAAATGTCCCAATGCCACCAAAGCTGAAAAGTCAGCTAAAGTGAAGATGAATGCCTCCAAGGCAAAGAAGGTCACCAAAGTTGAGAAATCTGCCAAGGTGAAAAATGCCACTAAATTTAAAAAATTAACTAAGGTGAATGTTACCACTGATGCTGAATCTTCAAATGTTGTGAAGATCGCTGAACCTTCCATCTCCACTAACTCCCCTGGACCATTGAAAATTGGGTACCAATCAAAAATTGATCTTCCTTATATTTGCAGGTCTCGATGGGTATCTGGTATTTAGATAGTGGATACTCTCGACATATGACTGGCCAAAAGGACATGCTCACTAAATACAAGGAAGAGAAAGGTCCATCAGTGACCTTTAGTGGAAATGGGAAAGGCTATACCAGAGGGTTCGGTGTACTCAGCAATGGTACAACTACCTTCCAAAGAGTTGCTTACGTAGATGGATTGAAGCATGATCTCCTCAGCATCATTTAGCTATGTGATAAAGACTTTAAAGTATGCTTTACTAAGAAAGCATGTTCAGTGATGGACAAAAATGGAAAACTTGCTCTCAGTGGTTATCGTTTGGAAAATATTTACGTTATAAACATGGACTCAACAACCACTGAAAGTATATGTTTTTCGTCCAAAGCCTCATCAGATGTTAACTGGATATGGCATAAGAGGCTCTCACATCTCAACTTCAAGACACTGAACACTTTATCCTCAAAAGAACTAGTCTCCAGTCTACCTCAGCATTCTTATGCCAAGGAATCACTCTGCTCAGCTTGTGAAAAGGGAAAGCAGACTAAATCTAGTTTTAAATCAAAGCAAGTATCATATGTGACAAGTCCTCTTCAACTCTTGCATAAGCATTTATTTGGCCCTGTCATATACAATCCATATCTGGAAAGAAATATACTCTTGTCATAGTAGATGAATACTCTCGCTCTACCTGGGTCATGTTTCTCCACTCTAAGAGTGACACCCCAGATGAACTCATCTCTTTTGTTAGAAAGATGGAAGTGCTGAATAACATGACAATTCGCTCAATAAGGAGTGATCATGGAACTGAATTAAAAAATAATTCTCTTGATAACTTCTTTGCGAAGGGATTTTCTCACAATTTCTCAACTGTAAGAACTCCTCAACAAAATGGAGTCGCTGAAAGAAGAAACAGAACGATCATCAAAGCTTCTCGATCAATGCTCAACGATTCTCATCTTCCAACTCAATTCTAGGCATAAGCTGTCAACACGACTTGTTTTACTCAAAATAGATCGCTGATTGTCAAAAGCTTCAACAAGAATGCCTATGAAATTTTCCATGGGAGAAAGCCTTCTATCAACTTTCTTCACATCTTTGGTTGTCAATGCTTCATTTTAAACAACAGATATGCCCTTAGAAAGTTTGATCCAAAGGCTGATGATGGAATACTTCTCGGATACTCCTCGATATCCAAGGCCTACCGAGTCTTCAACAAAAGGAGACAAAAAGTAGAAGAAACCATTTACGTTACCTTTGATGAATCTAGATAAGCGAACTCAAAGCCTATCGCTGATAATGATGAACTTAATGCCAGGATGTTTTTCCACTACGGAGATGTTGAACCCTTCTTCAAAACACACCATCATGCAAATCCTCCAAATGTTGATGATGATCCAGTCATTGTTCCATCTAACACTAAATCCACTTCATGGGTTTTAGTTGTTACCCTTAACAAATTACCACCCTCTGAACCTCCAACCTCTGAATTACCTATCATCTCTGAAGACCTCTTATGGGTTGAAGTTTCTTCCTCGGTAAATATTCCCATTGTTGATCCAATATCAATCATGGATGCTTATGCCCCAGCTCAAAGATGGACTAAGAATAACCTAATTGATCAAATCCTTGGTGATCCAGATGCAAGTATTCAGACTCGACAAAGTTCATGTAACATCTGTCTCTTTGTAAACTTTCTCTCTCTTTCTCTCTTCTCGAGCCAAAGAAGACCGATGATGCCCTCAGAGATCCAAACTAGGCCAGTGCTATGCAAGAAGAGATGACTGAGTTTGAAAGAAAGAAGGTTTGGAATCTCGTTCCCTAACCATTTGACAAAACTGTTATAGGCACCAAATGGGTATATCGAATCAAGTTAGATGAAAATGGGACTGTGACCCGCAACAAAGCTAGGCTAGTTGCTCAGGGATATAGACAAGAGGAAGACATAAATTATGATGAAACATTTACTCCTATGTCCAGGCTCAAAGCAATTCGATTATTCTTATCCTATGAAGTTCACAAAGACTTCAAAATATCAAGTGGATGTCAAATCAACATTCCTAAATGGAAAGTTGAGTGAAGAAGTCTTTGTTGAACAACCCCTAGGGTTCTATGACCCTAAACATCCACACTTTGTATATAAGTTGGATAAGTCTCTCTATGGGTTAAAACAAACCCCTCGTGCTTGGTATGATATTCTCTCATCTTTTCTAATATCTGAAAAATTTGAACGTGGAAAAATTGATACTACTCTATATTTCATAAAGATTAAAGATCATATCGTTCTTATTTAAATATATGTTGATGACATTATATTTGGTTCTACTAACCCATCTTTATGTACTCGATTCGCTAAACGAATGAAGAAACAATATAAAATGAGCATGATAGGTGAGCTAACTTACTTCCTTGGACTTTAGATCAAACAATCTTATAAAGGCACGTTTATTCATCAGGGTAAGTATGTTAAAGATATGTTGAAGAAGTTTGATCTTACTCAAACTTCAACGATGAAAACTCCTATGGCACCACCGTTGACATTAAACAACGATCCCCCCGGAAAACCTGTTAATGTCACTGCCCATAGAGGAATGATAGGCTCCTTTTTGTATCTTACAACGAAACAACCTGATATCATGTACTCCACTTGTCTTTGTGCACGATATCAATCAGAACCCAAGGAATCCCATCTAATCGTTGTTAAGCGAATTTTCAAATACCTGAAGGGAACTCCTAACCTAGGTCTTTGGTATCTCAAAGACTCAGAGTTCGACCTAACTGCCTATTTAGGTAGTGATTTTGCAGGTTGCAAACTAGATAGAAAAAGCACCACAGGAGGCTGTCAGCTCCTAGATGGAAAGCATGTGAGTTGGACAAGTAAAAAGAAAAACTCAGTGTCTGTTAGAGCATAAATATGTTGGATACAAGATCATGAAGACCAGAAGTCAAAGTTCAAGAAGTCAAAGACTGAAAAGTCAACTCTCAGTAAAAGTCAAAGTCAAAGTGTAATAATTTGTCAAAGTCAATGTATTTTGTATTGTTTGTTTGTTTAGTTTTGTCTTGTTAAACTTGTAGGTATAAATAGTTTTTGTTTGTTGTTTAATAGATAGATGACTAGAGATTGTGTTCAGATTCTGAGAGAGTTTTGTAGAGAGAGAAAGAGAAGTTTAGAGAGAGAAAGTTGTAATCGTTTGCATTTTGGAATTGTAATCAAACAGGTAGTTTAATCAATCATGTTTGTTTGATTTGTTTGCAATTAGAATCTTGAATTCAAGGACACACAATTGGTATCAGAGCAGATCCAATTTGAAATCAAATCAAGAAATGGAGTCGACATTCTGTTCAACGAGTTCATAGATCAGTTTTGATTTTTAGTGTATTTTTAGAGTTGTATATGGTCAGGTTATGTTCGTTTATTGTTTTCGATCGAGTCTGTATGGTTTGAGGAGTTAATTGCACTGTAATCAATCTTGATTGGATTAATTCGTTCTTGTTGTTGAGTTTTATTAAAATTCGTTGATTGTAATCTGTTCTAGATGTTTAGGTGATTGAATTCTCAGAGTTTCAGTTTGTAATTCAATGTCTAGATAGGTTTTTAGGCGAATCAGATTGGTTTTGCCTTCGAAAGTTGAAGAAATCGCAACTAGATCTGAAGAACTCGCTAACAATTGAAGAACTCGCAAGATTATTTCAAGAACTCGCAGAGTTCATTGTTTTCACAGAAAGTTTTAAGAATTCGTAGAATTCTTTATTTTTCGCAAAGTTGTTCTCTGAAAATCATAAGTACAGGATTCGCAGATCAAGTGGTTTACGAAAATCAGAGAATTCGTTTTTGTGTCACTTGCGAATTTCATAGATTTCGCAAAGAGTTTTTCATGAAAAGTTTTTAAGTATAGAATTCTTAGTTCAGAATTCGCAATATTCTATTTTTGAGATTTGCTTAGAATTCGCAGATTTTCGAGTAAATTTTTCAAGGATAGAATTCGTAGTCGTATTACTTGAGAAAATCTAAGGATTCGCAGATATCTAGTCTGCGAAACGTGTAGACTTCGTAAGAGTCTTCTCTGCGGATTCTAGTTAAAACTTGCGAACTCTAAGTGAATATTCTTGGTTATGAATTTTGATACTTGCGAATTCTAGAAGCTTATGAATTCTTGAATTCTTAAGCTTGCGAATTCTATGTTTGGTTCTAAACAATTGCGAATTTCTGGTTCTAAACACTTGCGAATTTGTGGTGATTCTTGTGTACCTTGCAAATTCTTTGTATTTCTTTGTGTAGCCTGCGAATTCTAGACATATTGTTGTTCAGAAATTTCTTTGACTAGTTCATTTCTGTGTTATTCAATTTTCTTGTGATTTCTATTGGACTAACGGTCGATTTCAAGTTTCTTATTGCATATTTTTCAAACAGGATGACATCACGAGAAGCTCTCGCTATTGGAACTGACACAAAGCCACCAGTACTCTTCAAGGGAGAGTACGAGCAATGGAAAGATAGGTTCATGGACTTCATAGAAAGACACGCATTGGGTGAACTTATCAAGACACCTTTGGAGGAAGGAGTTATGCCAATTCCAATAATGACCCGTACTGTTGGAAATGAGCAAAGAGAATATCAACTTAAGTTTAATGAATTCACTGATGAGGAGAAAGATAGATCAAAAGCTGATAGGTTGGCAAAGTTTTTCATTCTTCAGGGTATACCAAACGAGATATATGTCAAGATTGACAGCTACAAAGCTACAGACAAAGAAATGTGGGATCAACTGGAGAATATGATGCTTGGATCAAAGGTTGGGAACCAACTCAAAATATCCAACTACCTCAATAACTATGAAGAGTTCAAGGCTAAGGAGGGTGAATCACTGGAAGCTACTTATGACCGGTTTGTGACTTTGTTGAACGAACTCAGCAAGAACAAAGTAAAGAATTCACAAATTGAGCTTAATGACAAGTTCCTTAGTATCTTGCAGCCTGAATGGAAGAGATTCACAAGGCAAATGAAGCAAATGAAGGATTTGAATGAAATACCCCTTCACGAAGTCTATGAAACTCTCAGACAAAATGAAGAGGAGGTTGATGAGATTATGTATGAAAAGAAAAAGGCAGAGAAGGTAGTTGTTGATCCAGTTGCTTTGGTTGTGAAAAAGAAGAGTGTGAGTCTTAAGAAGAAAAAGAAAGTGATAGTTCTGAATCCGAAGAGGCAGAGAATGAAGATAATTCTGATTCAGATGACTGTGAAAGTTTGAAACAGGCTATGCTAATGTTGACAAAAGCTTTTCAGAAAAAGTTTTACAAAAAGCCAAGCTCAAACAGTCAGAGATACTCTTCTGGGTCTAAGAACTATGAGCACAAGGAGAGAATTGAAGGAAAGAGAATGGAAGAAAAGAAGCCTACAGAAGAGAAGAAACAACCAGAATCTACAAAGTGCTACAACTGTGGCAAACTCGGAGACTTTGCTAAGGACTGTCGAAAACCCAAAGTCCGAAACTCCGAGTACTTCAAGAACAAGATGCTTCTAGCCAAGCAACAGGAGGCTGGAAAGGCATTAATGGCAGAGGATGAGTTCTGGCTCGATCATTCAGATCAAGAAAATGAGACAGGAGAGAAGGAAGAGACAGCACACCTGTGCTTGATGGGTATGATAGAGATGGATGCTGAAGTTGAGTCAGATGAAGAAGAAATTGAAGAGGTATGTGTTATGACTGAATCAGATTTTTTAAGTCAAATAAATGTCATGATGATTAGACTTCAAAAGTTAGAGTCAAAACTTAAGCGTGAAAGAGGCATCAACAAAGACAAAAACCAATCAATACAGAAACTTAGCGAGAATATTGCTGAGAATAAAGTATTGATTGAGACTTTACAAAAAAATATTGATACCAGCGCTAAAGAAAAGACTATAATTCTTAAAGAGTTAGCTGAAACAACTTCAAAATATAGACTGTGTGAGTTTGATTCAAAAGAGCTTACTAAAATGTATTCTTCGCTTTCAGAAGAAAACAAATCTTTACTTGAAAAAGTAAATACTTTGGAAGGAAAGTTATACACATTGGGTCAAACTGAACAAACCATTCATCTAAACAAACCCAAAGAGAACAAAGAGTGTTGGGGACTCGGTTATGAGAATCCACACTGTCTTAAAAAGGGAATATCTGAAGTGCCTGCACTTTATGATTTTACATTTTTAAGACTAGCATCACGATACCCTGATCTTCATGTTGAGTGGACTAAACTATCTGAAGAGGATAAAGCCAAGGAAAATGAGAAAAGAAAGACTACAACTAAAGTTCAACTTCCATTTCGTTATGAGAAGTTGAATAATAGTTATAGTTCTGATAAATCAAAAATTCTTTCAGATGACTATTTTGAGAGTTATTCTTCAAAAGAGTTGGAGGCAAAGCCTATTGAAGGTAAAATTTACGTTCCTCCTCTCGTTTTGGAAAGTAAAATTTCTAAACTAGAGAATACTCTTACAGAAGAAAGAATTTTGATGGCTTTAGAACAAACTGTTTTTTCTACTGTGGTTAAATATACTGATTTTTCTAAATCATTCACGGCTTCAACATCTGATGATATGTCTGGTTTACTTGATAAAGAATTTGATTTTTAAACTCTGATGGTGTTTTAGATGACTGTATTGCTCAATTTGATTTTAATGCCCAACTTCCTGATCATTCTTCTTTTGTTAATTCCTTTGGATTACCATGTGTGTACGAAAAAGGTGAAACATCAACGAAAGTTGATAACTCAGTTCCTGTGAAAACCAAAGTTGCCAAAAGTAAGAAGAAGAAATCTGGGCATTCACAGAAATCGACTACCACTGGTAAACCAAAGAAACAACAATATATCAATACTCACAGTTCTAACTCTAAAATTTCAAATGTTTCAGATTTGAGAAAGAAAAGGCTTGGAGTTAAATCTGCATGGCTACCAAAGCAGAAGATAGAGGAGAATGCTAAATCATTTTCTAGTGCTGATTGTAATAAAAATACTACTAGTAAAGATGATATAATTGTGGATGTTGCTAATTCTAAATCAAAACTTGTAAATTCTTACAAGAAATATTCCAGACAACAATTATTCCAGTTATCTTCGTCTACTAGAAAGTTTTCCAATTATGATAGACATGATTATGCTTCTCGGAAATATTCTGATGTTTGGTTTGGCACATATCATGTATATTCTTATCGTTCTAATTCTTCATATGTTTTTCAAAAGCAAAGTGGGCCTAAGTTTAAATGGGTGCCAAAATCATGTGTTAACACAGTTGGATCCAATTACAAATGGGTACAAAAGAAAAAGGATGAATCTGTGTTACAGGAATGTCAAGTCAAGGTTGAGTGAAAGAACTGATGGCTCTTGAATACAATAGTTCAAGACCTGCACTTCAATGATCAAAAGACTTTACTCCTAAGCTGAATGATATTGTACTCCTAGATACATATCTGAGAAGATCAACATTCAAGGGGGAGTACATATTTGTCTGAAAGTTATGCTTTCAAAAACTATGGTGATCTACATTTGAGGGGGAGTTAATGCTTATATTTTACACTGATAATTTTTCTGATGCATAATTTTTGGGGGAGTAAAGAATTATGATTTCTGATTACTTCAGATCAGAACTCGTTCATTTAATGTTTTACTGCTTTTTGTTGTTTACTTTTTAATAAATTTGTGAATAAAGTTGCTTTGACATGACTTTGAGTCTTTTACAGATTGAGAGGATGCTTACAAGATCATATCTTTATGACTTGATGCTTGACTTCATGAGATTTAAGACTGAATGATGAAGGTTAAATTTCTTATCTTAATTTCATATATGGTTGAAAGAAGGACGACTTTCAATCATCGAAAATATATTCTTAAATGTTCAAACCACTTCTCGATTCTTAAACAGATTTCATGAATTGGAAGTGTGATTTTAAATGTTTTCATTTTACTTGTGCTTCAACGATTAACAAACCGTGTGTTTCTAAAGATAAATACTTGTGTATTGTCTTTTCTATATACTTTCAAGTAGTCACACACACCGGTTTGACATATTGTTCAAATTGTTCTTACCATGTCTCAAATTTGAAACATATTTTTCGATGGTAAGACACCCCGCTTGTACTTCAAAGAATTTTGAGTGTAATTTCATTTCGAAACGTTCATTTCAAGACTTGTCTATATCTTGGTTCGTATAGACAATATTCATTATTCTTGACCATAAGCCTTGATTGTTATATCATTTCATTCTTGTTGGGAAATTCAGAAATACACAAGTACAGTTAATGCTGCTAGAAGAACTTGATTACTACTTCTGAGAATTAATGCTGCTGAGTGAAGTTAATATTGCTGATCAAGATTAGTACTGCTAAGTCAAGATTAATACTGCTAGAGGAGATTACTACTGCTAAGAAATTTTAGTACTGCTAGTAGTTAGTACTGCTAAACATTAATACTGCTCAAAGTATTAATACTGCTGAAGACTTAGTGTTGCTTATTAAATTATCAAGATTCGTGCAGATCAAGTTTGAAGATTATGGAAAGCTTGGAGATAAAGATGGAAGATTATTTTGAAGATCTTTTATTATTTGTAATTATCTTTTATCTTCATTATATAAAGAATAGTTTAGAATTGATAAAAAAAGAGAATTCTGAATTTTTGTTTTCATAGAGAGAATCAACCTCAAGGTTTGTAATCCTAATTATAGAGAAGTATAATTCGTATTGGTGAGCCTGTTCATCAATATTGAGGTTGAGTGTTGAATCTTGTAGCTTTACAATCATTCAATAAAGTTTACAAGTTGTTCTTCTGATTCACTGTTTTCATTGATTATTGAATATTAAAGTGTTATTCCGCAAACTCCTTTAATATTGTTTCTGAGTGTTTATTCTTGTTTAGAATTAAGATCCTGACAACTGGTATCAGAGCTTGTTTCAAAGTCTCTACACATCTGATCTTTTGTGGATCCAAAGATGATATCATCTACATAAATCTGAACCAATAGGATGTCCTTCTTACTTCTTTTAATGAAGAGGGTCTTGTCAATTATTCCTCTTTCAAACCCATTCTCCAAGAGGTAGGTAGACAGAGTATCATACCATGCTCTTGGGGCTTGATGCAGACCATAAAGTGCTTTCTTCAGTTTGTATACTCTGTCTGGATATGATGGATTTTCAAATCCAGGGGGCTGACAGACATATACTTCTTCATCAATTGTACCATACAGAAAGGCACTCTTCACATCCATTTGGTATACCTTGAACTTCATGTATGAGGCATAGGCTAGAAATAGCCTAATTGCTTCTACCCTTGCCATTGGAGCAAACACTTCTTCATAGTCAATGCCTTCTTCTTGAGTGTACCCTTGTGCCACCAGCCTTGGTTTGTTCCTTATCACAATACCTCTCTCATCCTTTTTATTCCTGAAAATCCACTTGGTGCCAATAGCTCTATGACCTTTTGGAAGGTCCACCAAGTCCCAAACTTCTTGTAATTTGAACTGCAGTAACTCTTCTTGCATATCTTCTATCCAACTGGAATCTTTCATTGCCTCAAAAACCTTCTTAGGCTCAATTTGAGATAGAAAGCATGAGAGTATTGTGTGTTGCTGATCCTGCAATTCTTGAAGTCTGCTTTGATTCCTTGTTATCATAGGAGAAGAGATGTCTCCTATGACCAGCTCTGGAGGATGATTCTTTTGAGTTCTAGTCTGATGACTAGGTTCTTCATTGATTCCCACATCCAGATTGGAATCATTTAAATCAACTGAGGGGATCTCATCAGCTGCTTCTGGCTCTTCATGCACTTGATTCTCCTCATCTCTTCCTTCTTCTTCACTCTGAATTGGTTCAGTCATTGTCTCTTTTGCACAGACATCAACAGGCTCTATTGTAGGTATGGGAAAGATCACAGACTGAGGAATAATGTCTTGTACTTGTACCTGTTCATCCCCTGATCCTCCACTTCCTGAACCTGCATGATAATCACTACTGAAACCCAAAGAGTTAGTTAGTGAATCAATGTCAAATAACCACTGAGGACCAGATCCAATAGGATTTGGTGTGTTCTCATTGCACTTGACATTGTCACTTTCCTCAATTATTCTAGAAGAAGTATTAAAAACTCTGTAAGCCTTACTCTGAGATGAGTAACCCACAAGAAAACCATCATCATCTTTGATATCAAACTTTCCTAAGTGAGTTTTGGTATTGATAATGGTACAAGGACACCCAAAAGGTTTGAAAAATCCTATAAAAGGTTTTCTGTTATTTAAAAGCTCATATGGTGTCTTGTTTTTAGGCTTGACTACTAGAACTCTGTTTTGGACATAGCAAGCAGTATTAACTGCTTCAGCCCAGAAAGTAATTGGTAGTTTTGAATCTGCCAACAGAGATCTAGCAGATTCAATCAGTGTCCTATTCCTTCTCTCAGCGACACCATTTTGTTGTGGAGTCCTAGGAGCACTGTATTGCCTCTCAATTCATTTTTCCTCACAAAAGGTGTTTAGGTCATGATTTTTAAATTCAGTACCATTGTCTGACCTAATGACTTTTACCTTTTGATTAGTTTGGTTTTCAATTCTTAGAATAAAGGATTTGATCAGTCCACTTGTCTCATCCTTAGTCCTTAGAAAATATACCCAAGTAAATCTAGAGTAATCATCAACAATAACTAGGCAGAATGATTTCTTACCAATACTCATAACATTTGTAGGACCAAACAGATCTATATGCAACAACTGAAGAGAATTAGAGATTGTGTTCAACTCTTTGGACTTATGAGAAGTTTTGTGTTGTTTGCCTTTGAGACAGGCAACACAATGATCATCACATGAAAAGACTTTGGAAGGTAAACCTCTTACAAGGTTGTTTTTAACAAGTTTATTCATTGTTTTAAAGTTCATGTGACACATCCTTCTGTGCCAAAGTGATGATTCATCCAAAGAAGCTTTTGAAACAAGACAATTAAGGGATGAATCAGCTGAAACACTTTCCATATCTAAGCAATATACATTATCCTTTCTGGGAGTTCTTAGTAGTATCATCTTTTCATCAACTACCTTGAATCCAGGAGCAAGGATAATGCATTCAGAATCTGTAAATAATATACTATGTTGTTTGTCACAAACCTGTGATACACTTAACAGGTTGTACCTTAACTGCTCAACATAGAATACATCTTCAAAGGTCATTTTACCTTTGGTTACATCCCCCTTACCACTTATCTTACCTCCATATGGAGTATTACCAAAGGAAACATGACCACCATCAATTTTCTTGAAATTCTTGAGGCATGACATGTTCCCTGTCATGTGCCTTGAGCAACCACTATCAATATGCCAGATACTCTTCCCCTTGAGCTACTGGTTGCCCTGCACATAAGATTAAACAATTAGTATTGATTGGGGACCCAAGCCAAAGTGGTCTTGGGTCTCCCTTTCTTATCAAAGTATTTACATTCCTTTTTTATGAGGTTTTTAAACTCAGAGCACTCTTTATTAGAGTACTTTGTCAATATGATTGGCTTAATAGCACAAACACTAGAAGCAGTACTAACCTTAGAAGCACTAACAGAGTTAGCAGTATTAACTTTTGAAGAAGTACTAACAATGTCAGCAGTACTAACATTGTTAGCAGTAGTATTACTTCTAGCAGCACTATCATTGTCAGCAGCACTATTTGTGTTAGCAGTACTAACAATTTTAGTGCTTTTAGGAACCCACATATTGACACTTTTTTTAACAGACTTTTTCTTCATGTGGCTTTTAGATTTAACAGTTTTCTTAGCCACATGATTCCTTTCAACCTTCTTCCTATAACCAAAGGGTTTTTGCATAGATCTTTGACAGTTCATCCTTTGGTTCATAGGGTTGAAATAACAGTTTTTGGCAAGATGATTCAATTTGCCACAGATAAAACAAGGTTTTGGTCTATTGATTTTACTCAAATCAACCCCTTGTTTTTGTGCCCACTGATTATTCCAGTTTCTTTGATTTCCCCTTTTTTTATCATGTTTTTGGGGCTCATTCTTCTTTCATGCACACTGTTTGCAAGGACCTGGATTCACAACTGTGGTCTGTTTGTAATGGACCTTACCAGACTTTCCCTCTGTCTTCTCTATGTCCTTGGATTTGATCCAAGCCCTTCCACAGTTCTCATTGGTGATAATGTTATTCTCTAGAGGAATCTCACCACTCACTTTGTTTTCCTTACTCTTACCAACCTCTTTCTTAGTCTTATCCTCCACAACTACCTCATCTAAGGGATCTATCTCAATGGCTCCCTCAGGCAAGTCCTTCCTATCTTTGGTTTCTAGCAAGTCTGAGGTAGGAGGAATGTAATTGTTGTTATATGGTGGTGGTGTGGCATTATACCCAATTCCTCTTCTCAGCTTATCATGAATCTGAGTTTGTAGTAAAGAGTCCATTGCTTTAGAAGCATTGGAAAACTTTTCTACATCAAGCTTAACCTTGGTTAGCTCCTCTCTCAGCTTTTCACTCTCCTCTTTAGATTTGGTCAGTTTAAGTTCTAGATCCTTTTTCTCCCACTTCCAGTAATTGGTGTCATATGAGTGTTGGAGTTCATTGGCTTGAAAACCTTTAATCTGTTCCTCAAACCTCTCAACAATTCTCACATAGTCCTTTATATCCTTTTCTAATCTCTTAAGGTCATCACTCATCTTCTGGTTATGATTCCTGTACCTTTTAACAGTGTCTATGCAAGTTTTAGAACAGAGATTAGAACTTACCTCAGATGGGAGATCAGATACTTCAGCCATAAGTGCTTGATTTTGGATAGCCTCTTCTGCTTGATCACTCCAGTCAAACCCCATTCCTTGTTGAGAAACAAGGGCTTGAGCAGAGTTTTTGTTATGGTTGAGGTTTCCAGACTGTGCTTGTTGGTGGTTGTTGTTGTGAGACACTCCACTTCTGCATTCCCTGGCAAAGTGTCCCTTCAGATGGCATTTGTAGCACTCCACATTTGATTTATCAAACCCTGGTCCATCTTCTCTTCTTTGGGGTAAGTTGTTCCTCCCAGTCCTCTTTATGAACTTCTTCACCCTCATGGAAAGCATGGCCATCTGCCATTTAATATGCATCTCTTCCAGATCATCAGGATGAAGTTGTTCCAAATCATCATTAATTAAGGAGGAATTTCCATGACTGGCAAGAAAGGCTTCAAACACAGAATCAGTGCCTTTTTCTTGATTTGCTCCATTAGCAGCATTAACTTATTCAGGATTAGCAGTAGAATCAATTGATGCTGATAGGAGTGCAGCATTATGAATATATCCAGAAGGCTTCTTCTTTTCCTCCACCTCAGCTTCAAATACTCTAAGATCATTGTACAGATCATCAAGTTCTTTCTCTTCCAACTGATCATTCTGTCTGAATGAAACAGTGTACATGGTCCATTCATCTTCAATGGACCTTAAGAACTTTCTGTTTACATCATCTTGATCAATCTGTACTCCCATAGTAGCTAGTTCACCAATCAGTTTGTTAAACCTGTCAAAAGTTTGAGTCATGGACTCATTCTTAGTTGACATAAAGTTTTCATACTGTTGCTTCAAGATTGCCTTTTGATTTCTCTTGGTACTCTTGGTACCAGAGAATCTCTTCTCTAGAGCATTCCAGAGCATCTGTGCATCAGTGCAATTACAGAATTGGTGTTGATATTCATTGGGAATCGCCAAGAGCAGTGTGCTCAAGGCTTTCATCTCTGTCTGCCTTGTCTTTCTTTCTGCATCAGTCTTTGGTGGAGTTCTTTTTCCATCTTCACCAATCTTTCCTGCATCAGATGGGCCATTCTCAATGATGTCCCACATAGAGTAATCTATGAGGAGAATGTATTGCTTGATTCTAATCTTCCACATGTCCAATTCATTGGGTCTGAGCATTGGAACCTTTGAGACCAGAGTACTATTTGATTCAGCTGTGTTTCCCATGATGAATAAGATTTCTGAGAATACTTGCTCTGATACCACTTGTCAGGATCTTAATTCTAAACAAGAATAAACACTCAGAAACAATATTAAAGGAGTTTGCGGAATAACACTTTAATATTCAATAATCAATGAAAACAGTGAATCAGAAGAACAACTTGTAAACTTTATTGAATGATTGTAAAGCTACAAGATTCAACACTCAACCTCAATATTGATGAACAGGCTCACCAATACGAATTATACTTCTCTATAATTAGGATTACAAACCTTGAGGTTGATTCTCTCTATGAAAACAAAAATTCAGAATTCTATTTTTTTTATCAAATATAAACTATTCTTTATATAATGAAGATAAAAGATAATTACAAATAATAAAAGATCTTCAAAATAATCTTCCATCTTTATCTCCAAGCTTTCCATAATCTTCAAACTTGATCTGCACGAATCTTGATAATCTCATAAGCAGCACTAAGTCTTCAGCAGTATTAATACTTTGAGCAGTAGTAATGTTCAGCAGTACTAACTACTAGCAGTACTAAAATTGCTTAGCAGTAGTAATCTTCTCTAGCAGTATTAATCTTGACTTAGCAGTACTAATCTTGATCAGCAGTATTAACTTCACTCAGCAGCATTAATTCTCAGAAGTAGTAATCAAGTTCTTCTAGCAGCATTAACTGTACTTGTGTATTTCTGAATTTCCCAACAATCCTAATCATTTTTCATACAATGTCATATTTTCAAACAAATTTCTTGTATTCATGTTTATTCTTTCAATATACTTGTTTGAAAATACTTCAATGTTTAAAAATGCTCATATCTTCATGATTATATTCTGAGCATATACATATCTGACTTGTATTTGAGCTTTAACTGTTCAAGCTAAACCATTTTGAGCAACATATGCTTTATAGGACAATACGGGTTTCTTTGTGCTAGGTCTTAAATAAACGTCTATGGATTCACGATAACCAGTGTTTCCTACCCAAGAAGTTAATCCATAGTGATTGAGTGTGAGGAGTCGAAAAGAAATGAGTGTGGGTTGTGTGTTGAGGTAAAATGGAAAGAGAGTTGGTTTAGATGTGAGCTTAAATGATTAAAAGAAAGAGGGTGTGAGAACAGAGTAAAAGAATATCAAACTTTGCACCAACTACTTTCTGAGTCGGGCAGCCACATTACTAATATTTCACAATTCTTTGGTGAACATTATTGAAATAGGCAACTAGCCCATGCCAACTCTTGACAAAACCCCACCAGCCACTCATTTTCTTCTTAACAAGAGAATGTTTTATATTTGTCTGGGGACGCAGCACATATTCTATCTGATTTTCATTTGGAAAATCTGGATATTGAAAAAGAAGGAAGTCTGCCCCACCTTCGCACTTCAATCATGCACATTGAGTCTGTGTTTATCTACTGTTGTCTTAGTGGTTTACACAATTTTGAGCCTTATAAAAGCAATCATTAAATGCTTAATTCTTTCTATCACTTGCACGAGCACACAAGGAATTTGTTTTCTTGTCTTAACATTCATAGAAATTGACTTTGTGGTGTTTCGATGATTGGATGGAATCCCTGGGGGAATGAACATCAAAAAGCTCCTTTCCTATGTGTATCCGTTACACACAGTAACTTTGTGTTACTGACAGGCATATTAACTGATTCATTTGTTGATTCAGGTGTTACATGAATATTTTGTCTGGATTTGAAAAGATCTAGATAAATACATGGTTACGGATTAACAAATCAGTGGCTCTTGGACAGATCAGATTGGTCAAAGACATTTCTTGGAGACAGTTTTGATGATATAGATGCTCTATTCATCCAAAAGGGGGATATGAATTACAGAAATGTCAGATCCAGAAATTTCAAAGTTACAGATTTTAAGAAGATAAAGTTTGAAAGTGTGTTCAAGCAAAGTTGAAGATTTCTGAAGATGTGCTGAATTTACAGAAATTTTCTATGAAGATATTTTGCTAAAAGCAATTCGAGCTAATTCTGAAGATAATTTCTTTCCGAAGTCTGAAAGAGTTCTGTGATAATTTTGGAGAGATTATTGAAGATCGTTTCTACCATATTTGGGGGAGATTGTTAATTTTGTTCAAAGACAGACTTGGGAAGAATACAGTCAAAGAAAGAGAAGATTGCAATGCTTGTGCTTAAGGAAGAAAATTTGTTGCAAAGGAGGAGATTGTACTTTTTGAGTTTAAAGAGAAGACTGAATTGCAAAATCATTCAAAGATGATCTTGAATCCAAAGGGGGAGATTGTTAGAGCATAAATATGTTGGATACAAGATCATGAAGACCAGAAGTCAAAGTTCAAGAAGTCAAAGACTGAAAAGTCAACTCTCAGTGAAAGTCAAAATCAAAGTGTAATAATTTGTCAAAGTCAATGTATTTTGTATTGTTTGTTTGTTTAGTTTTGTCTTGTTAAACTTGTAGGTATAAATAGTTTTTGTTTGTTGTTTAATAGATAGATGACTAGAGATTGTGTTCAGATTCTGAGAGAGTTTTGTAGAGAGAGAAAGAGAAGTTTAGAGAGAGAAAGATGTAATCGTTTGCATTTTGGAATTGTAATCAAACAGGTAGTTTAATCAATCTTGTTTGTTTGATTTGTTTGCAATTAGAATCTTGAATTCAAGGACACACAGTGTCCACTTCCACCGCTGAAGTTGAGTACATAGATGCTTGTAGTTGTTGCTCTCAGGTCTTATGTATGAGAAATCATCTATTAGACTATGACCTTCAGCTATCACAGATCCCCATCTATTGCGACAGCACTAGTGCCATCGCTATAGCAAACAATCCAGTGCTACACTCAAAGATCAAACATATCGAAATCAGATATCATTTTATCAGAGATCATGTGATGAATGGAGAAAGAGAGCTTCATTTTATTCCTACTAACTATCTGCTAGCTGATCTCTTTACCAAACCTCTTAATGGGACAAGATTCAACTTTCTCATCAGCGAGCTTGGAATGTTGAACCTTGAAGATTAACTCTTCAACGATCAAGCATTGTGTCCGTAATAAAATTCTTTCCTATTCATCCCTTAATCTCTGACTAAAATTTCTCTGATATTCAGGTTTGTCTCTTAACCTTTCCTCATTGAATTCTTATTCAGCGAGACGTTTTTCAAAATCTTCAAACTTAATCACTGACTTTCTTCAAGTTATTAAAAGCTTTTTGAAAATAAAACTCATCACTGACTCTTTCCATCAGTGATTCTTCTAAAGTAAACTTCATCGCAGATTTTCTATCAGCGATACTTTTAAAATGAAAAGACAATTTCTTGTGTGACGTTATTTAACAATAATCCTTGGCACGCCTTTTTGTCTAACACGTTCGTCCGTAGCACTTCTTGTCCAATCATCTTCGTGGGATGTGTCCGTGACATGATGAGAAACTTTTCCCACTCATCATCTTTTTTTCTCTCTCCTCTCTCACATATATAAACACTTTTCCTTCATCTTTTACCTTTTTATGCGCACATTACTCTCTCGAAGCAAATATACACTCTCAGCAAACAAAGTTACCAAGGACTCAAGAACTTAAGGACTAATCACCTATCTTCAATCAACAGGTTCTTATTTATTTTCCTCATTCTTTATAAAAACCTTTTTATGATCTTAAAATTCATGTTTTTCTAGATCAAATATTGTTTTTCTTTTTAAAATCATTTCTTTCATGATTTTTATTCAAAATCCTTTTGGTTTTTAAGGTTTAAACTTGTTTTTAAACTGTTCATGTTTCCTTCTTAAAAAGGAAACTGGTAAAATCTTCTTTGTTTGAGTTTTCTTCTAAAAAACACTGGAAAACTTCTTTTGCGAGATTCTTTCCCAAAAAGGAAACTGGTAAATATTCCATGTTTTTCTTTCTAAAAATTCTTGTTTCTGCTATTTTCTATTTTTCCAGAAATGACATCTCAAGCAACCCTCATCAAATCCAAGAATGTGAACTTTGAGCTCAGTGAAGTTTAATTCTCAAGGAACAATCACTTATCTTTGCTTTCCTTCCCTGCAAAGAAACCCTCCTTCCATCTCCTCGATGTCGCTGCCTTCCTAAAGGCATCTCCGATCGCTTACGCGCTGACCGTCGCTCCTCTAGCGTACAAGAATCTCCTTTAGCAGTTCTGGTACACTGCTGAAGAGGAGAGAAGACAACCCAGTCAGGAAAAAAGCTCACTGTTATTTCCTTCCAGACTCAGCATGGGGTAGGGAGTATCACTCCCACTGGAATCCGAAGAAGCATGCGTCTTCCAGCTGAAGGAAAACAAGGTTTCAACGCTCTACCAACTAATGAAGAGCTGACTCAATTCCTCGACCTCATGGAATATGAGTGGGACACCAAGCTTAGGTCCAAGGTGGTTGACAAAAGGATGACAAAGATCCTGAAGGCCAAAATGCCTTCAGAGATGAACTACATCTTCTCGCACATTATTCAGCGCATGAGCGGGAAGACAAAATTGTTGGACAAGGCCAGCAAGGCGCAACTACAGATGGCGTACTCCATCATCGTTGGACAAAACATCAATTTCGCAACGATGATATTTGAAGACCTGGTGACAAAGGTTGAGAAGTCGGACAGGCAAGTCAAAGTTCCCTACGCCCGTTTTATCTCTGCACTGCTGAAGTTCTTCCTGGACGAGCTCTATCCGCCCGAGAGTGGTTATTAACTCCTAAAGCTCGGGGTCCGTATAATCGATATGGAGTGGGCTGATAATGAAGTTAGTCTCTCTGAATTCCGTCGCCGCCTCTTTTCTATTTCTTCGTCTTCAGCGGCTAAGCCTTCAGCCCTTCCCACCGAGGCTACCTTTGTCGCTACCACCCCTTCAAAACGCAAGTCTACAATGTTTCTTGTCAAGCCTAAAAATGCCAAGAAGGCAAAGGATAAAGTCCCCCCCCCCAACAACAACCACCAACATCAGGGATTGTCTCTAAACAGATGACTCTGGATGACTTCATGGATCGCTCCTCCACAGCTGTTGCTGCAACCGCTTCAGTGCCTGTAAGCACTGAATCTATGTTGGTGCATACCCATCCACTCTCATTGCCTCAAAGCACTGCTAAGGTAATTTTGGGCAATACCAGTGCCATCCTTTACTTTTCTTATCCTTCCCATCTTCTTCTTTGGTCTCTAACCCTATTCATTTACAGCTGCCAGAGATGTCTCGCGTCTCCGTAGGACCTGATGGCCTCCTTCTTGGAGTGTCACAACAAATAAACGTGTCCCAGACTCCTCTAGAGTGGGACATGGAGTTTTTCAGACTATTTGCTCCATTAGGTATTCGCCCCACCCCATACACATCTTCCTCTCTGATAAATCAACCCAAGAAACCTTTTTCTCAATACTTAACTTGTTTTACAGGTCCTACGTTGATCACTCTCAACACCTCTCTCAGTGAGGTATGCGACAAGGTGGACTCTCTCTCCACCACCATCAACGACAACACAGCAGCGGTCAACACTGCTGGTGCAACGCTGAAGAATCTCACCTCCTCTCTCTCCTCAAAAGCTGAGAACTCTCACCTATTCGCTCTCAAGTAGGAGGTGTCAGCACTGAAGGAGAATGTGGCAGCCAACACGAAAGCTCTGTAATTTTTAAACGGCCACGTCGACCATCTCACCTTTGAAGTGAAAGCTCTCAGCAACAAATCCGACACCACCAATCAGCTCCTCACTGATATACTCTCCAAGTTGAAGGAACCAGTTCCAACACCACCAACTCCCTCCTTCGACCTAATATCCCTCAAACTCGCTGTAGATTTCATGTATGAGGTGACCTCATCCATTCCCAGCCTTGAAGATTGGGTCGAGGCTCTGGAAGCTGATTCCCCTTCAACCTCTGTTGCAGCTGTTGCTGCTGCTGAAGTTGCTCCGTCCCTCCCCCATGATGATGACAAAGAGGGGGAGAAGACCACAGAGGATGTCGTGGAAGACCTACCTCTTGTTGAGGGGGGATAAAATCGCTGAACAAACCACCCAATTCCCTCCTTCCTCTTCAAATGCGATCACTGAGAAAATGAAAAAGAAGAGGAAGAGGAGGAAGAGGAAGAAGAAGAAGAGTTGGACCTTGAATATCAAGGATCCAAAGACGATGATGACAAAGATGATGATGATGACGATGAAGCCTCCTTATGGTTCACTCTCTCTCCCATTAGTGTCCCACAGCTCAAAGGTGTGATAATCAACGAAGCAGGGGCAATAACTCAGAAATCCTCAATTCCATCAACCCAAGGCAAGCAAAAGGGGATTGTTGCCGATGGTAACCTGAAGATTGTATCTACTTCTGAGGAGGGGGAGCAACCTTCTCAGGTATGCCTTTTGTAACGCTCGAAAAATCTTCTAGTAAGTTCATAAAATATTGCATTCCTTTCCCCTCGCTTTCTCTCGATTGAGTCGAGTATTTAGGAAGCACTTTTAGTTTAAATTAACCTTTAGACTTATGCCTCTCGAGCTATGTTAGAATTCTTAAAACTTCCCCTAAGTAAATTCGTTGTGAGTTTCATCGCGCGAGTCTGAGAACCTATGATTTAGAATCGGGAACTCAAGTGGGAGAATACAGCGACTTACGCGACCTATGTTGCAGCCTCAAAGTCGCAGCCAAAGCCGCGACACTCGTTGGAGTTCGGGTCCAGGGGCACAAGCACGGTCTATGGTGCGGCCCCAAAGCCGCGGCCAAAGCCGCGGGACCTTGCATACCCTAGAAAACGGGTTTTTACCCATTTAATCTCATTTTCAATTTTGGCAAAATCAAGAGAAGCATTTCTCAGAGCATTGAAGGCGATTTTCTTCCTCCCAAGCTTCCCTCCTCTTTAATTTCGTCAAATGGGTTGTTGGAGGCATTTAAGAAGTGATCAAGACTAGTATTTGGGCATTTATTGGGAAGAGTTCAAGATTTTTCCAAGTCTCAAGTCCTCATCTCCATCAATTTAGGGTTTTATCAACTTTTCTAGGTTTTTGGTCAAAACCTAGATTGTGAGTGTTCTAAACCTTTTTAAAATGAGATACATGTATTTATTTGCTTGAATGTGGTCTTTTACTATTTTATGAAATTAGGGTTTACTCACATTGTTATTTGGGTTTAATATTGCTTTGGATTATGAATGTTTGGTGTTGAAGGAAAGAGATGAGACTATATTGGTAATATGGATGACTGACAATGGTATTTATATTCACACACCTTTATGATATTGTTGCTTAAGTGGTTGGGAGGTATCTCACATTTTAGGTAAACTCTTTTATGGTTATATGCATAAATAGTCATCATGTGTAAGTCGTTATGTGCTTTGCACCTATTTGATGTTGAATATAAATCTTTGGACCATATGACAAATATTGGGGTTCGATACGCCTTGTGTGAGCTAATATGTTACATGGTCACAAATGAGTTGTGTGGATGAACCAAGTCAAATGGACACTACGAGGACATAGTCTTGGGTGCCACTATGATGGTATGTGCCTAGACCCCCGCCACTTGAGGCAATGCCTATGTTGTATCCTCGGGTGTGTCGGGCCTTGTGGTGTCACTCGTATAAGTGAGCACTAAGGTATCTCGTCTCTTGGGTGTAATTTGATTGGTGTTATGGGTCTCCCCTATTGATTCCAATCTTGGTTTTGAGTTTCACTAGGACTATAGAATTTGACATATATTCATTTATTAACTGTCATTAAACCTCACTAGGCTTTTTGGCCTAACACTTTTTGGTTGTTTACATGTATCTCAGGTTCTAGTGGCGTCGCACCTAAGAAGGTCTAGGCGGACTTGGTGAGAGCTTGGGGATAGTGCATTTGGGCGCACCTTTTGTGAAGATTGTATTGGGTTTATAGGTGACACCCTTTTTGTAATCTTATTTCTGTCATAGAGATTAGATTAGATGGTTGTTGTTTATTGCCATTAAATTACAAACTGTAATTAAACAGGTTTTATACATTCCACATTTTTTGGAGGCTCTTGCCTTGGTAAATTTTATATACCATATTTCCGTTATCCGGAATTTTGTTATCCTCATTTTTGGGGTGTTACAAGTTGGAATCAGAGCTTTAGTTTAAATGAACTAGGTATCGACCTTAGCATGCCTAGACTTAAACTGTAGGCGGTTATAGTGAGACCACCCACCCATGGGTAAAATTCTTAGGTGGGGAGAGTGTTAGGACTTACGGAATTATACAAATTAAGAGTCGTAACTGCGGTAACGAGAATCCTTGTGTATAATCTGTTCATAATTTCACTTAGATACTTCTATTATGAATACATTTTTACGTAAGCATACTTGAATTACCGTTATTATGATGATTGAAATGTGTATTAGTACGTACCATGAGTTTAACTCACTTACTCTTTTCTCAACCTCTTTCTCGTGCATGTGTAGCAGATAACCATGGTAAACACTCGGAACAGATTATAAAACCCGCGAGAGGGTCATGTGGAAGATGAATCTACTGCCGAGCAACCTCCATTGGTGGTAACTCTAGTGGGGCCTCCCATACCCACAGTCTTGGACGGGGGACCCAAACACATACCGCAAGTGGATCTTGCTTCCGCCAACCCGGTTGTCGAGGAGGTAACCCTTGAGAGCCGAATGATGGGTAGCATGATGCAAGCCATGAACACAACCATGGCACAATAACAAGAGTTCTTTATGAAGCTTTTAGAGGACTGCGACGCCAGTCACCGATGACCCGAAACAGTAGCGGAGAACGCTGTGGTTGGGTCGGGAGGTCAGGGAAATGGTGTCGGGACGGAAGAGCGAGTGGTGGTTGGGAACAAGGGGAAGGACAAAGGATGCACCTACAAGACTTTTCTAGGGAGCCACCCACCGTAGTTTTCGGGTTCTGAAAAATCCGGTTACTTGTATGTATTGGCTCAAGGAAGTGGAAATGGCCTTTGAGTCAAGCGAATAGGATGACTCACAAAGGGTCAAATTCGCTCTCAACTGCTTAGAGGAGAGGCATTGATTTGATGGAATCTCACCCGATCCATCCTCACCCCCGAAGTTATGGCTAAGCTGACTTGGCTAGTTTTCAAACAGAAGATTTTGGACAAATACTAAAGTGAACGATCATTGGACAAGATTGAAGAAGAGTTCAGAAACATGAGTAAAGGAACCTTGTCTGTCACCGATTACTCCAATCTCTTCTTGGAGAAGCTAAACCTAGTGGGGCATCTGGCTCCCAATGAGCGAGCGAAAATCAAAGCCTATCAGCGTGGGTTACTGGTCGAGATGACGACGGCCGTGAGGAATGCTAGTGGGTCGACACTACAATAAGTAGTTGAAGAGTCCTTACTTGTGGAGGACAACATGATTGCGGGAAAAGAAGAGAAGGGATTGGTGGGAGAAAATAGAAAATGGGAGAGGTCAGCCGACCTAACCGTTAGTTCAAACTGGCTTTCGGGGAAAGGGGGAATGACCCCCAACGGGAAGTAAGATGGTGCCACCGATGTAAGAGAAAGCATAGTGGCCCATGTAATCAAAGAACCTATTTGGGTCCTCCCGAGTGCACCAAATGTGGAAAGAGGGACTACATGACCCGTGATTGTCCTATCCGTGGGCTCATTTGTTTCGAATGCCGAGAGTTGGGGCACATGAAGAGAAAGTGTCCAAAGTTGATCGAGAGCAACCGCGGTTTCTCTAGCGGGTCAGCTCCAAAGAAGGAGAACCCACCAAAGGTACCGAGTTGGGCCTTTCAAATTACTGTGGATGAAGCGAGAGAGACCGCCGATGTGGTATCGGGTACGTTCCTTGTAAACTCTTTTCCTGCTCATGTTTTGTTTGACTCGGGTGCAAATCGATCATTTGTATCAAATTCTTTTTGCTCGATGTTCTCTACTTCCATTAGTACCCTCCCCGATGCCTTAGTGGTAGAAGTAGCCAATGGGGATTGAATGCGGTTTTCTTCCTCCCAAGCTTCCCTCCTCTTTAATTTTGTCAGTTGGGTTGTTGGAGGCATTTAAGAAGTGATCAAGACTAGTATTTGGGCATTTATTGGGAAGAGTTCAATATTTTTCCATGTCCCAAGTCCTCATCTCCATCAATCTAGGGTTTTATCAACTTTTCTAGGTTTTTGGTCAAAACCTAGATTGTGAGTGTTCTAAACCCTTTTAAAATGAGATACATGTATTTATTTGCTTGAATGTTGTCTTTTACTATTTTATGAAATCATTAAAAAAATTTAAAAAAAATTATTTGAAGATTCATACGTAAACCGACATTATAGATTGTTTATATGAGTTCACATATGAATTTTTAAATAAAATTTTTTTAATAATTAAAGGAAAAAGTCTAAAAAAATTCAATGGACATTAATGTTTGGAGTGATTAAGTCATGGACAATTTTTTGGAACAAATAAGTCCTTAAAATTTTCAAAACACACTAAATAAATCATTAGACTTTTTGAAACCTATTAAATACATCCTTATTACTTAAAAATATAACTTGCAACCTTCATAACAGGTAAAACTACAATCTTCTCATGATATTCAATCTTCTTATTGAACCTCCCTCTCTCTCTCTCTCTCTCTCTCTCTATATATATATATATATATATATATATAAAAGATTCGGAGAAAACCCAAAAAAATCTAAGAACTTACCTAAACTGTTAGATTGGGATGAGTTGATGGATGTGATTAAAAAGATGGTTACAACCATTTTTTTAATATAAAACACCCCCTTATTTTTTAATCGAAAATCGACGAAATATAATCAAAATTATAGTAAATTGAAACAAACTACACCAATAAACAATCGTTTTATTCTCTTTAATTTGAAATCCATATCATCATATTCATCATGTTTTAAGATGTTGTCGCATTCTCGTATTTTAACCATGTTCTCTCCTAATTTAGTATCCACTCTATTTATAAATTTTCTTTCAAACACCATGTGCTTCAATCAAATTGCTTATATATAGATAGGTACAGGTAAGATCGTATATGTCAATCTTAAGGGTGCGTTTGTGTGCTCACCATTTATTACTCATATCATGATAGATTATAATGTTTTTCTTTTCAATTCTTGGTTTTATAAAAAGATAATTTTTTTGGGATTTTGTGCCCTAACCTAAACCATGGTTTCCTTTCCATATTCTTGATTTTCTTAAAATTGGGGGTTATAGGTAGAATTTTAATTTATGTTTTTTGTAGATAAGCTTTTTGTTTTCATAGGTGGGTGGTAATATGTCGATTGCATTATGTCAATAGTATGTTATGTTGGGTGAGATGTGGTTAGCAATTGAAAATTGTTTCCTGATTGCTAATTTGCTCATAGATTTTAAATAATAAGCCATAATTGATTTAAACTTCCAACAGTCCAATTTATATATCTAATTTATATGCATCATCCAAAAAATATATTATAGAATATAATAGACATCTTCTAGAGAGATTTATCATAGTCATCTAGCTTATCAGTTGCTTTTTACCAATATACATAATGTCTTACTTCTATCTGTTGATTGTTTTCTATACATTAATTGACGCTTCTATCTTTTTGTGAATTTTGTAGATATGGATCGTAATCATTTAATTGTACTCGTTAAACTATTGAGGACTTACATTCACTTGCTAATGTGTTTTGCCGCCGTTAGGATGTGGTTAATTGAATTTGAGACGGTAAATTATGAAAGGAGAACTTTGGTTCAAAGGACATTCACTAGATTTCAGATTAGATCTACGGAAATACAACGTATTACCCGTGAAAGTGATACTAACTGTAGAAATGAGTTGCGAATGGACAGAAATGCTTTTGCAATTTTGTGTGAGATGCTAAAAACTCGTGGTGGGTTATTAGATGAGGGTAATGTAACCATTGAGGAACAAGTTGCTACATTTGTAAACATATTAGCACACCATACCAAAAATAGATGTATTCAAGTTAGGTTCTATAGGTCAGGGGAAACAATAAGTCGGTATGTTCATCGAGTTCTATGCGCTCTATTGCGTTTGGAAGACGTGTTGTTCATCAAACCAACTCCCGTAACAGATGATTGTACGGACTCAAGGTGGAAATGGTTTAAGGTAATCATTGTTACACTATCATTATACATTACATAATAATATTTATTATTTAGCTAAAAACATTATATTTTATGTTTATAGGGTTGTCTAGGAGCAATAGATGGAACGTATATTGAAGTCACTGTACCCGAGTCTGATAAACCAAGGTATCGAACAAGAAAGGGACATATTGCAACAAATGTATTAGGTGTATGCACTCGTGACATGAACTTTGTCTACGTCTTATCTGGTTGGGAAGGTTCATCAACCGATTCTAGAGTTTTACGGGATGCAATTACTAGACATAATGGATTAAAGGTCCCATTCGGTAAGTTGTCAATACCTACAAATGATATTAAAATTATTGAAACAACTAAACACATTTCCTTAGTTAAGACTGATATTTTTAATCATTATTAGGTAATTATTATTTAGCCGATGCGGGATATATCAACGGTGAAGGTTTTTTGGCACCATATAGAGGTACTAGATATCATTTACGGGAGTGGGAAAACAGTGCTCGTGTACCTACGAATAAGGAGGAATACTTCAACATGAAGCACTCACAAGCTAGGAATATTATTGAGAGATGTTTTGGTATCTTAAAGAAACGTTAGGCTATATTACGAAGTCCTTCTTTCTATCCAATAAGATATCAAGTCCGAATGATCATAGCGTGTGCGTTGTTACATAATTTTATCAGGATGTACATGGCACTTGATCCCGAGGAGAACACGACAATAACACTTGAAGATATGCCTATTGGGGAATATCAACCAAATGATTTTGAATCCATTGATGTTGTTGAAGCAAGTAATGAATGGACTCAATGGAGAGATGATTTAGCCTAAGAGATGTTTCAATCTTGGATGTCAAATAGAGTTTGAGAGATTTAAAATTGTTTTATTGTTGTTGGCTTTAAGAATTTCATAGTTGCTTTTATTATTGTTATTTCGCAGGGACTCAATGGATATATTGATTTTGTTATTGTTATTGTTATTGTTGAATTTATGTTATTGTCGTTGCTGATATGTCAAATGCAGAAAATAAGTCATGGCAGATAGACGTAATTGGGATAACGGAGAAGAAGAAGTTTTGATTTCCATTCTCCAAGAGATTGTTGGTGGTGGTGGTAGATGTAACAATGGGAGTTTTAGGTTTGGTACATATGAACATGTTGTTTCGAAGATGTGGGAAAAGATTACAGGTATTATCATAAATGCCAAGCATGTGCAGAACAAAATAAAATGATTAAAAGATAAATATTCTGCTGCATATGACATGCTCAACACGAGTGGGTTTGGTTGGGACGATGCTAGACAATGTGTAACAGTTGATTCGCCTGAGGTTTTGGAAGAATATTTAAAGGTTAGTGTTTATAATCTTTTTTATGTTTATATATATATATATATATATATATAATTATTCATTACTTCTTTTTATGTATATGACCAATTAATTATGTTTGTTTTGCTAGAAACATCCAAACAAAAACTACACTGCGAATAAACCGTTTCCTATGTATGAAAGATTGGCAATTATTTTTGGGAAAGACCGAGCTACTGGATCTATGGTTGAATCCGCAGCAGATGCATTAGAGAATATAAATATGGAAAACGAAGATGGCGCCGAAACAGAAGGTTTATCCGTTCCTTTATCCAACCCTTCTAATGTTGCATCAGTTTCCTCCGCTCCAAGTGGAGGTGAAACATCATTGAGAAGGAAAAAAAAAGAAAAGCCGCTGCAGTTGACGATATGACAAAGCTAATAGAAAAGGGTCTTGCTTTTGTGTCCGATGAAATGCATCAGTTGGTTACGGTTATTACATCTTCTTCACCTAACCTCGAGAGTTTGGATAGTTTGTCGAACGAGTTGAAGCACATGGGTCTTAATAATATGCAAGTTGTACGTGTTAGCATGTATTTTGGAAATAACCCGACTCAATTGCGAATTTGGAAGGGATTGGATGGATCTTTCAAACCGGAATTTGTGAAGGCGATATTGGAAGAAGACAAGTGAAGCCTTTTTAACGTGATCATTTTAAAAAACTTTGTATTACTGATTATTTTTGTTTTTGAACTTCTAAGTAATAAGTTGGTTATTTTGGTTTGTTAACGTTATGTCAGTATTCGTAAATTTCTAAACAATTTGTTTGTTGGTTATTTTGGCTTAAGAAAGTAAAGTTGGAAGTTGAAATTTTCTAAACAGTTTGTGGTTATAATAATTTGGTAAATGTTATTTATAATATTGAATGAGATGATATAAGTTATATACATATACATATATATATATATATATGCACACGCACACAAAATATTATGTACAAATATACATAATAAAATTATTTATTTGACATGTATCGTTATAATTTTTGTAAATTAAAAATAATTAAACAAAATTTTAGAAATAATCTTATTATTTTGACATTTTTGTTCGATCCTGTTGAGTCTTACAAAACATAATATCAGAAAAATTATTCAGTTTAATTCTGTCAGGGTTAATCTGGCCATTTTGACAGTTTTGTCATGTCCTGTCCAGTGTTACCAAACACAATCCCAGACAGTTTACTCTGTCCTGTCTTGTCTTGTCCTGTCCACGTACCAAACGCACCCTAATTGAACAACTCAGGTTCACGTTGTCGAGCTAGTCCAAACAACTTGGGCTCGGGTTTTGATCCTGAAAAATCTGATATTAGTTTCAGTAACATTTATTTACATCTTAAATTAAAATACTTGGATAAAAACTTAACTTGTTTAATCTTGATTAATTTATGTTCATCAACCAATACTTGATTCGAACCCGACAATAACAGTCAAACAAGTGTTCCATTTTGGTGTTCTATGGTATTAACAAATAGGTGGTGGGATTTTTTTTTAATGTTATTTAATTGTTTAAGTAATTTATATATTTATACTATATTATAAAAGAGACATAAAAAAACTCTTAATTACAACATTTTAAGCACAAAATACAACTAATTAAAGTCAATTACTTAATTTACAATTTCATAATGTTTTGGTACAACTTATAAAAGTTCAATGTTTAAATTCGTGTAACTAACTGCAGATAAACACTTATTTTTATTTTCTAAAATATCTAAAATTTTTAACTATTGATATAACTAACCGATAAATATAAATATTATTATATTTAAAATTATTGATAATATATTTTAATAAAAAATAAAACAGGTAGTTTATCTCATAGTGATTATCCTGTATAATAAAACGGGTAGTTTATCTCATAGTGTTGTTTATCATGTATTTAATATGTTTATTTGCAGTTAGTTATACAAATAAAAACATGAGACTTTAATAAGTTATAATTATGTTTCATTAACTTGTAATTTTGAATTTAAACTAATATATCTATATTATATTATAAAGCATTTAAGTTAAACTCTTAAAAACTAATTTTTATGTATTAGGTACAACTTATTAATGCATATTACTTAAAATCCAAAAGTACAAATTGATTAAACATAAGTACAACTTATAAAACTCAATGTTTGAATTCGTGTAACTGACTGCAGATAAACACTTATTTTTATTTTTTAAAATATCTAAATTTTTTAAGTATTGATATAACTAACCTATAAATATAAGAAAATTCGAGATAAAACACCTTATTTTTATTTTTTATTGAAGTATGTTATCTTTTTAATTTTAAATATGAAATATCTTAAATATAGTTATCAATTAAATTAAACATTTTTTGACCCGTAACAAAATACTTTATTATTATTTTTTATAAAAAACATAATTAAACTAAACTAAAATATATATTTGTTTTAAATCTAGGTTTCTCAAAATCGTAAAATAAAATAAAAAAAAAGACTAACAAAAAGTATGAATAATGATCGAGGGTTCGAGTTATAGATTTCAAAAACCCGCTGCATTGCGAGGGTACATTTCTAGTTAAATATAAAGAAGTTTTGCTTACTTTTAAAAAGATAATATAAATTTTAAAATGTAGTATTCCAATAAAAAGATATAGAGTAAACTCCTTTTCCGTTCTTGTGGTTGTTTGAAAATTTATTTTCGTTTATATGCTATATATATATTGAAATTACAGTTTTTTTTTTTTGAAAGGCAAGGCAATATTATTACCAAAACACGAGTATACCAAACAACAAGACGCGAACCGAACGTTCAAAGAGAACAAACAACCTAACTAAACGAAAGAAACAGCCGCGACTGCCTCAAAGACCCACCCGACACAGCCCCAAAAAAGACCGCAGTTTGCAAGATGCGAACCAAACCCGCAACCTGAAGGAGAAAACTCAATGCACTGATAACAAGATTACCCGTAGATGCACTTGAATTTCCTCCTTATTTACCCGCCGAGCTTTATCTTCTCAACGAAGCCGGATCCGTTAACCAACTGCACCAATCTATCCTCTTCCTTTCTCCCCGGTATGCAATCACCTCGAAGCATTTACACTAAAATTCAAAAAATAGGTCCTCCATCTTTCTTTTGTCTCCTTTGAACACGATTTGATTCCGATTTGCCCAAATTAGATATCTGAATCTCCATACCGTCTCCCACCATAGATTCGGTCGAATGGGGTTACCTGTCAAAGAAGAAGATACTTCCAAGAGATCCTTTATCGAGTTAAAATTGTCTTTTCTAATTTTCCACCACCGAATCACCGACCGCCACAGATTATAGACTTCTTGACATTTTACCAAAGCGTGATCAACAATTTCTACTTCCTTATTGCATCTTGGACAAGGCACCGACTCTACATCCAACCCCATTTTGTCTTGATGATTATAATTTATTGTTCTTTTTCGTTCATGTAATTTATAATTTATTGTTGTTTTAATTTCTTATACTTGACGACAACCGTATATAGAGTTAGGGACGTTTACCCAAACAATTACCCGGTAAGCATTTACCGGCTAAATTCAATGTTATCACTTACCTTATCGGGTAAGACTTTAGTCCATTAAAACGGTTTCGTAGGCAAAAATTTACCCGATAAGCGCTAATCGGGTAAGAACCGTCGCCCTCACTTACCAGGTAAAACTCTCGACCATTGCTTTTGTTCTTACCGGATAAGATTATTGGTCAATGTCATATTCATCAGTTAAGGTAATATAACTTGATAATCTTTGTACTTACCTGGATAAACGTTTGATAAACGTCCCATGACCTCATGAACAGAAAAAAAATATGTTTTGCAAATAAAAATAACGAAAATTAAAACTTTAAAAAAACTGGAATAAAAAACGCAACTTTTAGCGAACCACAAAAACAATAATTAAGGCATCGTTTGGCAAAAATAAACTAACTTATTTTCTGGGTACATGTTTGGATAAACATAAACTAGCTTATAAGTTAGCTTTATGATAAGCTACTTGGAGTAGTTTATGAGGAGCTTTTTATGATTATTCCAATTATGCTCTCATTAATATTCATTATTATATATTAACTATTAATTATAAATACATATTATTTACTACAATTTATTATTATTATTAATAAATATTAATTAATATTATATGAATATTATAACTTAAATTTTAATTATACATTGATATAAATTTTTAATTATTTAGAATTATTGATAATTATATCAATTTTTAATATTGATCAATATATTATAGTTATCAATTATTATTATTTTTGTAATTATTATTTGATTATTTTTTCCATATTATATGTAATGATTATTTAAAATTATAAGTTAATGTGGATTTTTTTTTTAAATTTGGTTCAAAGTTTAAAATTTATAATATATATAATAATAAATTTCAAATTCTTTTAATTAACAGATTATATTATTTACTACCTTATTTGTATTAATTAATATATTATATTACTATAAATTTGTTTTAATTATATTATTAAATATTGTAATTTTACATGCTTATAAGCTAGTTTTATCAAACGTAATTTTTTAATCAACTAGCTTATCTGCTACTAATTCACATATCAATCATCCGCTAGCTTGTAAGTTTGCCCAACATAGGGGTTGTTTGTTTACCTCTTAATGGTTCCATTAAGAGGCAACCTCTGAATCACTAAGAGGTAAATCTTGTTTGGCAAAAAAAAGGTTGTTTCTTAATGGTTCCAAAATCCTTTTAATGATTTTGTATCCTGACCCTCCCTTAACCATTAAGAGCCCTGATTTCATTATGAACAATTAGCAAACAACCATATTTCATTTTACACTATATCATAAAAAGCTCTTAATCATTCAGACCACTTAATCATTCAGCAACTGCCAAACAACCCCATAGCCTTCCTCAAGATATAAAATATTCAAGCTTTCAAATGCTCCACACAAAAGGCATCTTGAAGATTCAATATTATAATTTTAGTGAATTACATTTTTGTCCCTGTAGTTTGCATTTTATTTTGATTTAGGTACCTGGCCCATTCTAATGGCTATTAGAAGCAGTTGTTAACTAAGGTCACGTGCACATATGTGAGGAGCATTTTTAGTATTTTTTTTTTTCCTTTTCGTTTTAGTTTTTGATTTAAAAATAATAATGTGCAAAGAGTTGAAAGCATATCTACAACTCCTTTTAAACCATTTTTAAAAATATAAATAAATAAATATGATATATATATATATATATATATAGGATACGTTTCTTTTGCAACCCAAACAATTTGTACAAACTATGCAAACCAATATTAGCCGTTCATCAAGTCAAATGAATATATTATTTTATTATGTTTCCTAATTTAAAATCATGATTATCTATACTATATTATAAAAACGGCATAAAAAACTCTTAATTACAACATTTTTAGCACAAGTTACAACTAATTAAAGTCAATTACTTAATTTACAATTTCTTAATGTTTTGGTACAACATTTCCAAGCACAATATCTCACATAATCATCTATTTGTGGAATGGATACTCATTTATTAATATAATTATTTGTTTTTTTGGTGGAGGATTTTATAAAATAGATTTTATATTAGCATAATTTATTTTAAATGTAGATTTTACATTTAAATCTATATTAATGAGATGTAATATAAAATCTTTTTTCTTCCGTATTTTTTTATATTACATCTCATAATGATTTTTCCATATTTTATTTTATAAAATCTTTTTCCATATTTTATTTTATAAAATCTTTTTACATAATGAGATGTAATATAAACTCTTTTTTCTTCCGTATTTTTTTTGATAATATAAAATCTATTTTATTTTATAAAATCTACACGTATTTTATATTAGCATAATATAAAATCTACACGTATTTTTTTGATAATATAAAATCTACACGTATTTTTTTCACGAGCATTAAAATAAGAAAAAAGAAGGTTGATATGAATTAAAAATAAAAAATAACGAAATACACTAATAAATTATAGTATTCTTTAAAATAAAAATATTCCGCAATACTTTCCAAATTAACCAAGTGTAAAAAAAATAAAATAGAAACGATGTAGATATAAAAATATTCTTTCATATTTTTAATATATTTAAATTTAACTGTAAAATCGAAAATGAAAATAAAAGATTTTAAAATATTCTCTACATTCACTATAAATATATATAGTTTCTCTATGTATCATCCGAGTACAAAAAGAAGACGAACGGTCGGGTGTCAATGGCGGAACCTGCAACTGAACAAAAGATATTCCACTATATTTTTGTTTATTTGAAAAACTACTTTTTTATATTTTATTTTATTTACTGAGGATTTGTTTATATTTTTCAAAACCCACAATCATATTTTTCGAAGTAGGGGAATAAGATATATATACATATCTTTATTTTTATCGACTAATACTATGAGGTCTTGAAGTCAATAGTCAGATAAATTTTCAAGTGGTACTGAGTGAATTTGAACTATACCAGTTGAGTTGCCGGTTACAAAAGATAAAAATCATTTATTTTCTTTGTCATATTTGATGTGGGTTGAATGTTGTTAATTAATCTACAGATTTATACGTTCAAAGTGATTGTCAAGTGTTGTCGAGGAGGTTTTAAAAAAATTGCAAAATCTGTAAAAACGTATGTTCATATTTATAATTATTTCAATAATAGTGATATGTTGTGAGACATGTCGTTTGAGTTTTAAATAATATAATACAAAAATATTACCAATATTATTGCACAAACTCATAACAACAAACGATTAAGAATATATGCAAGTTAACCACTTATGAAAATACATTCGTTTTTCACATTGTATTTCATTAACTGTTAACAGAGAAATTACGTTTCATTTTAACTCGGTTCAATATTCCAACAAAAAATTTATTCTCTCGTGCAATGCACGAGCCCAACACTAGTAATGAATAAATTTAACATTTCTTAATTTAAAATCATGATTATAATTAATAAACTTAACATTTTCCATATATATCACAATCATTATTAATGAATCATAATCATTATCCATAAATATATCTATTGTTTCCTAATATAGTAGTTTACATAGTTTGTATAAATTGTTTGGGTTGCAAAAGAAACGCACCTTATATATATATATATATATATATATATATATATATATATATATATATAGAGAGAGAGAGAGAGAGAGAGAGAGAGAGAGAGGACGGTAATTAAATAAAACCCATAAAAATGTTAATAACTTTAAGAACCAATCTCAATCATTTAATCACTCCAATCTAACAATCTTAATTAATGTTCCATTTATAATTAATGAATGACGTGATGGTAATTTTTCATTTTCATGATTATTTTCCACTTTCTCTTTTTTTATAGATATCAAAATTTAGAATAAATTATTAATTGTTGTAGGATTATGTGACATCATCAAAAGGAAATGATTGATGTAATATTTTCCTAGTATTAGAAGTTACCATAATGAATGTTTCATTTTCTTTGTAAACTTCTCCCTATTTAAAGATCTTATGATTAATGAGAATTACAGATTTCATTGTCTCTCTATTATGTTGTTATTCTGTTTCGTTTTTCCTTTAACACGTTATCAGCACGTTGTTTTGCTAAAGTTCAAAAGAGAAGTAAAACTAAGGTGTTCACAGTATCAATATCGATTTGAGGTACGTTTTCATGTTAAACTTTCAATTGATGGTTCATTACTAGTTATTTAATACAATAAAATTGTTTAATGATAATCTTATAACATAATCATCGCTAAACGACCGTCAATTATTGTTCTTGCAACGTTTATGTTACTTTAGTATTGACATCCTTTTGCTAATTCATTCATTAATATATGTATGTTAAACCTTTGAATAATATATTGTTAGTTAACATAATATGTAATGTATATTGTTTGAAAAAAAAAATAATATGTAATGTATATTAAGTTATGCGTCACTATACATATGTATGCCATATGTCACCATAACCATTGTTTTGCGCTCTATACATTTTCAATAAATTTCTTTCACATACTGCATAGGAGCTTTCTATATAGTATTGTTTTTATTATGAGCAATGTTTATGTTCTTTGAAATTATTATGTTATCTATGCATGCAACTTGCTTAAGAAAGATTGATACTTTTCATTTATTATGTATGTTATATCAGTTACAATAATAATTCCCAATTACATTATTGGTTTTGATTTATAAATCAAATCGTAATCCTTTATATTAGATATTTTCAACTATGTATATATAAGATTCCCAATAAAAAGAATATTATCTTTATTTTGAAATAGAAAATTATAAGTTATCAATATAATCTAAATATAAGGAAAAGATATACACATGATATGACAAGATCGTTTCCTATTAATAAACTGTTAAATATGTGTTTAGCATATATATATATATATATATATATATATATCTGGCTTTGTTTTTGTTATACTAAAAAAAAAATTATATTTGTTATTGTAACCTTTTTTTTTAGCAAATATCGGTAGATTTTTCTAATATGTGATCTTGTTTGATTAATCAATTGTGTATTCTAACATAATATGATTTTATGAATAACCAATGTGTAGTTTTCACCAAATCACAAGGACTAAACATAATGATATGTAACATTATATGTATGATTATCATTAATCGAAAGTTATTATTATTATTATTTTTAATCATATTATTATATTAAGTTGCTAAATATCTTATTTTTGGTTGGTGTCAATTCTTTTTTATTTTGGTTCAATGTCATTTAATTATAATCGGACTAATATATCCTATGTGGTTTTGGACTTGTTATTGTTAGTTATTCATTTATTCATGTCTACTTAATTAGTTTATCCTATTGTGTCTATTTAGTTAATTAATGTTTTTTTTAGTCTTTGAATTTATTATCCCGCATAATATTCAAATGTTTATGTTAATTATAATTGTTTTTATAATCCTTCATCTTGTAAATAATTTTTGGAAGTTACACTTTCAACCCCCCCCCCCCCCATAACATTTGTTATTTTCCCAAAAGATCCAAAAATAGCATGAAAATGTTAAAATCAAACATTTATCTTGATTGTGCCTTCCTACTCATAATTTTAAATTATAGAATAAATTTTCGAAAGTTACACCTCCCACCTCATATATTTTGGTTTTTACCAAAAACTCCAAATATATTATTAAAATGTTAAGGTTTGAAGTTGACTTTATATCAAAACAATAGTTATTTGTTTAAGAGTAATCTCTTTAAATAAACATTGAACTTGGCTTCACACGCCAACATATTTTGGCCTCTTGCCAAAAACTCTATAAATTAATAATGTTACCTTCAAATTACATAAATCGCAAAATATCGATTGGATTTTGTCAAACGGGTGTAAATAGCCCTAAGGTTTCTAGGGATTTAAGAAATCCATGTGATTCCTCTACTACCTGGAAATCCAATAGATTGAGTGATTTCTTTTTCACAAATTGAAATCTTGATGAAGTATTATCAATAAAATATAAGCATACAAAAATTCAATATTGTTATGATAATGAAATTTCATAATCCATTTTCTTATCAAAAAGAAAATCATATATTATCTTTTATATATGTAATTGGTTGAAACAACTCATCCCAAAGTCAACGTCGTAAGCTCAAAAGAATGTGAGTATCATAAATGAGTATATAAAACCTCCTTTTGAAAAGATACAAGAAAAATACCTAAAGTCCATCAACTCCCTATTGACCCTAAAACCAACTCCTTGAAAAGGTACAAGCAAATACCCTCATATTTTGAGACGACATATAAATCCTAAGTTTCATAGGAATACCTTTACTAGAAACCCCCAAAGAAATGTGGGATGTCCCGAAAGGAATAATCGGGAGTACTCATGAATATGTACTTCCCGAACTAATCGTATAGTGGAATGAAACCCACTTACTTAATTACAAAAAGGTAACTGATTTCAACAAAGAAATGTTATATCCAAGACGTGTCTCAATCTCTGTGGCAATGAACTCACAGAATATGACATGATTCCTAACATTATTTTCACCTATCAAAAATATTAATGAACTAATATAAGTTGGAATGTAACCTTTAGACAAACTCATCAACCTACTGCAAGTGGTTGAGAGACATAACAAGGTTTTTTCAAATAACAACACCACATATGTCGAGACAAAGAAAATTTTCGAGATCAATAATGAAAGCATTAAAGGTGGAAACAACTCCAAAGAACATAGAGTTAAAAAACAATTTCACACATGTGACATTTATGCACTATGTGGATGAAGCCCTAGAACGGGTTAGGGTCTTGGTAAGAGTCGGGAATGATTGTTCAACATCTGGAGTATAAATACAACTACTGCTGGCCCCAAGTGATAATGGACAGTCAAATAAGAAATGCACTAAAGAGTGCTCTTGTCGAAAAGAAAACAAATTAAAAATGATCTATATCATTGATTTTTTTTGAAATTTACTTTATAGTATTTTAATTAGTTTCTTTTGCTTAAGTAAAATCGCATATGTAACCATTATAGATGTAAAGGATTACATCAAAAACAAAATAAAACTCTCAATGTCCTTCGTTCCGTGTAGGAATGTATCAAGGAGAACTTGATTGTTTTTATGACATCTCATACAAGAAATATATTATTATTCATTGAATTAATAATTTTCCTCCAACCAAATACTTAGACGATGAACTGTCATTTTTTTATTGGTACAAGATTAATATGAACCTTGTAAAGATATTCGTATAAAATGGAAATCAACATATATACATAAATTCCAATGAATATGAAAGGAAACATATATCATGGAACTAATGTGTCAAACTAGTAGATTATTGGGTCATCGAAACATTTTTGTCAATAAAAAAACTTTAGGGAAATGACACATATATGTTTCGACATGACCATGTGGGACACCATGGTTATGACATAGTGATTCGTGTATTGCAAAATACACATCGACACATTCTCTTTCGAGTGATAGGCAAAACGAGGCAAATTGCAACTGTTGACTTATGTAGCATAAGAAACAACATTGCCATCATAATATGCCCTCTCAAATACCTAAAACTTTTGTATATACCTTAATCCTTAGCTAAGACAGGAATGAGATCATCCTAAAGCTAAGGACATAATACAAAAATATTCCATTGTTACAACGAATACAAGATGATATTTATGGACATAAACATCCAGAATGCGGGCCATTAAAACTTTATGGTTCTGGTTTCGACACGATGAACACATGTCGTATTATTGTCCACATGAAATACTGCACTCCTAGCACTAGCTATACGTTTAAGGGCTCACCACCCTGATTATTTCATCAAGTCTACATGACTTTGAATGCTGGAGAATTTACATCATAAGGATTTGATGTTAATTGCATATATATGAGGATCAATGTAGAGTTTCTTATACCCCATGTGTATATATAAAATGGTCTCATAGAAGTTGTAATCAAAAGAATATGATGACATCTAGGGTATTAGTAATGCGCACCAATTTACCCACATCTACCTAGGGTTATGTAATTATTATATGCAGTTTTTTTTTCGTTTTTAGACCCACTATTAGCTAACCAACCTCATGCGTACCAGTTGGTAACTGGATATAAGCCTGATATTTTACATTTACGCATGTTTGGTTATGTAGTATATGTGCCAATTGCGCCCCCACAACGCATCAAAATGGGTCCTTAAAGACGATTCGATATATGTTGGATATGAATTCCCAACTTTTATCCGCTAATTAGAATCCTTAACTAGTGATCTCTTTACCGCCAGATTTGCGGGTTGTCACTTTAATGAGACAGTCTTCCCGTCGTTAGGGGGAGATAGGAGAAAGGATTTTCCATAGGAACGACAGGAAGTGTCATTGAGTATTCCCGCTATGTCTCATGTTGATCCCTAAACTTCATAATGTAAAGTTGAAGTCAAACGAATAAGACTCGATACCTGATACGTTTAATGTTATTCTAGAAGTGACAAGATCACATATACGAGCTGCAAATATACTGGCAAGGTTAAAGTCCCCAAACAAGGGCACAACGCCATTGGAAAGTGCGTTGCAATCACACATAGAGGAGGTGTGGTTGAGGTCGTAGCTACCAAATGGAAGTGGTGGAAGCTACTTGGTTCGATGGATACTATTCTAAAGGAAGAGAATAGTTAGGCACATCCATTTATCATCAATACACAAAACTCTCATGAAATTGTCTCTAATTATAATTATGTCCATGAATCGTCACTGGAGGACGCTCCGAAGTTAATATTGATTCTAGAGATGAATATTAATCTCAAATGAACTATGAGAGTACATATGAGTCGATGGACAGATCATATATAATCATTGATGATTTATTCGCATATACGATGGCTCATAAGATGACCGAGCACGACGACATCGAACCAGGCTCAGTTGAATAATATCAACAAAGAGCATAATGGCCTAAATGTAAAGAAACAATCCAGAAAGAATTATATTCTTTGACAAAGGATCGGGTATTTGGTAAGGTAGTGCTAACCTACCAAGTGTAAAGCCTGTAGGACATAACTGAGTCTTTGTCAGAAAGCGTAACGAGAATAATGAAGTCCTAATATGTAAGGCTCTCTTTTGGCGCAAGGTTTCTCACAACGCCCTGGATTGACCATGAGGAGACTTACTCTCTCATGATGGATGTTATGACATCCGAATAGTTTGTTAGCCTAGTAGTTTCTGAAGGACTGGAAATGCATCTCATAAATGTGGCTACCACATATCTCTACGGGGATCTAGATTTAGAGATATATAAAAGTGCTTGATGATATTACATTACCAAAATCAAGTAACTCTAAACCACGAAATGCGTTTGCAATAAAATTGAAACACCCACTTTATAGATTAAAGCAATCTAATCTATAAAGGATATATAAGAATTAATGGAATCCATGATTGGGAAAGGATATATAAGAAAGATGAACTGTTCCCTTGCGTATTTATTACGGAAAACAAATTCCAAATTTTCAAAGTAGCTCTATATGTCAATGTTATGAACATAATAGGCACTCTTGATGAAATAAGAGGAATCACAAGTTATTTGAAATCTGATTTTGAGAGGAAAGATCTTGGGAAAACTTGGTTTTGTCTAGATATTTGAGCTAGGACACCGAGTTTGTGAAATATTAATTCATCGATCGCATATGTCCAGAAAATAATCAGGCAATTTAATATGGACAAAGCGCATCCGGTTAGCACTCCCATGATCGGTCGAAGTGTCGGATATAAGGAAAGATCCATTTCGTCAAAAGGATGATGACGAAATATGTTGGGAGTTGGAATTCCCTATCTAAGTACAATATGCGCATTATTGTACTTAGCACAATACACTTAACCGTATATTGTATTTTTCAGTGAATTTGTTAGCTAGATTTAACTCAGCACCAACGCAATGTCATTGGAATGATATCAAATTAATCTTTTGAAACCATTGACATAGACTTATACTTTCCCTATAGAAAGAAAAATGGGATTGATAATGAAACTTCAATACCTACTTATAATGTAAGTAACAAAAGTACTAGCTCTTATAGAAAAACACCAAACAATGTCTTAGTATGTCTTTACTGATATTAGGTATCTGTCTGACCCATACAAAGATTGTTCCCAAACTTGATAAAGAATTACCACAAGGAACACGCCGATTGTTTGGAAGTGAATTAAGCAATCATTTGTAACTACCCCTTGAACTAATCCAATAATATTACTCCCCATGATAATTAAATAATGTATATGATTAAGGACTATCATTGCATATATTAGAGGAGTTAGTAATTTTAGGTTCAACCAGTATCCTACTTGCATATATGGAAATAATGCATCATGTATCGAAGAAATGAACATAAGATTCATCAAATATTCTGCTTAAGTCTTATATAATTAGCAATAAGAAAACTCTCATCGAGATTCAATTGAATCAAGTAAGATGTCAAGAGAACATGACACATTTTACCAAATCATTACCTAAAACCATATATTGGGAAACATGTAGAAAGCAAGTACAAATGTTTTCCAAACTCCCTTGATTAATGCATGAATCAGGGGGAGTAATAGACAAAAGGGGGAGTCTACTATATTTGTGAAATTGGTATGTTGTGCTCTTTCCTTCAACCAAGGTTTTATTTTTCCTATTGGGTTTTGTTCCTTGGTGTAAGGTTTTAGTGAGGCAACTGTTTATATACCATCATGCTTTCCTAACTCTCATGATTAATGTATGAATCTAAGATAAAACTAGACTGAAGGAAAAGTCTCTATATTGCAAAGAAATTGGTGTGTTGTACTCTTTCCTTCGTCCTATTTTTTTTTATCCCACTGGGTTTTTATTTTGGCGTAAGGTTTTAACGAGGCAACAATTGTGCACCATCACTCCTTTGACTTGGCACAAGGGGGAGTGTTGTAGGATTATGTGCCATCATCAAAAGGAAATGATTGATGTAATATTTTCCTAGTATTAGAAGTTACCATAATGAATGTTTCCTTTTCTTTGTAAACTTCTCCCTATTTAAATGGCTTATTATTAATGAGAATTACATATTTCATTGTCTCTCTATTATGTTGTTATTCTGTTTCGTTTTTCCTTTAACATTAATTTATTTTTATTCAATCTTATGTGATGTAATTTATATATAATAATAAGATATTTTAATTTTTATTAATTGATAAAAATATTTTATATTTTATTAGTTGATTGTATTATTAATTTAATTTCTACTCACTTCTTTTCTCACATATATATTATTTAATGGTAACGTATATAAAAACATACACCCTTATAAAATATATTTGACTATTTTAAATAATAAAAATATCATATGGGAAAAAAAATATAGTAAATATAAAGATATTGTAATTAAAATATCACCTGAAATTCTGAAAACATTAAAGTTTATTTCACACAATAAATAATACAATGTTGCTAAAGTTAAACAAATTTAGTGTTCTTTGAGATTGTAAAAACAAAACATAGTTAATGTAAAAGGTGATATGAAATTGAAACATTGAAGTATTCTTTCATATTGTGAAACAATATAATGTCACTAAAGTGAAACAATAAAATGTTATTTCACAAGATGAAACAATGTAGTTTTGTTCCACAATTTTAAAAACAAAAGTTAACATAAAAAACTAAAGTGTTGTTTCATATTGTGAAACAAAACAATGTTTTTAATGTGAAACAATATAGTGTTGTTTGTATGTCTGTTTCATATGGAGAAGCTGTGGTTGGGCTTCCCACTTTATGAAAATGGAGTATTATTTTATATTTTAAAAAAATTAAAAACTTGAGGGGGAGCAATGGAACCTACACATGTTTTAAAGAGTTATGTATGTAGAGGTAGTTTAAAGAGTTATGTACTGTAGGGGTAGTTTAATTTCCTATGTATTAATTTTTTATTTATTAAGAACATATAAAATGACTAATACACCCTCACGTGATGACATTTTAAATACATTGAGCATTTTTTGACGGATCTAACGACCAAAACGAAAACAAAATGCAAACCACATGGACAAAAGTGTACATATTGAAATTGAAAGCGAGAAACGAAATTTTGGTAAACCACATGGACTAAAAATGTAATTCACTCTAATAATTTGGAAATCATTAAAAAACCAATAAAATCCAAATTGATTTCTTTACAAAAAGTAACTACAGCGGAGGGGATGTCCAGACGATGTCCTTAAGCGCCGGCCGGAGCTCCTTACTGCAGAAGTGGTTGTACTCGAGGGTGTCGCCGCTTGATTTCTTGACCTCGACCACCAACAACGACGGCGCCACCCCCCAGATATCTGCTGCTATCCCTAACTTCCCTTTCCGTCCCATTTCATGTCCCTGTAACAGCAAACTGCTCCCGTCTCCGTTCTTCTTCACGCTGAACTTCATCGCCTTAGCCAGCGCTTCCAGCTTCGACACCACCACCTCCGCCGGCTTCGTCGTCGCGAACCTAATCTCTTGTTTCTCCTCTCTTTTCTTCTCCTCGAACAATGGCGACAGATCGAAACCTTCCGATAATGAAATTATGTGAAACGCATTCAGAGTTTCGGTTTCCTTGCCAGCTTTCAGATTTACGTTATCGTCGTCTTCGGATAGGAATTGAGGATTCTTCGGCGGCGTTGTCTTCTTGAACCAGGACGATTCCATGATTTTGGAGATTGTGTATCGACAATCCGGATTTGGATCGAGCAATTTCGTGATTAATCGGCGAGCATCGGATGAGAACCATGGCGGACACCTGAAATCTCCTCGGTAGATCTTCCGGTACATGGCGACGATGTTATCGTCTTGGAAAGGTAAGAATCCGGCGAGAAGGACGTACAGGATGACTCCACAGGACCAGATATCCGCCTTCGCTCCGACGTATCCTTTTTTGCCGATAACTTCCGGTGCGACGTACGCCGGAGTTCCGCATGTAGTGTGTAACAGTCCGTCCTGCCGTAGATGGTCGGAAAACGTACTGAGACCGAAATCAGTCACCTTCAAATTTCCTTCCTCGTCTAGGAGTAGATTTTCCGGTTTCAGATCTCGGTGATATACGCCTCGACTGTGACAAAAATCGACGGCGGAAATTAGCTGCTGGAAATAACCTCTGGCAACGTCCTCTCGCAACCTCCCTTTCTCGATCTTAGAAAACAATTCGCCGCCTCTAACGAGCTCCATGGCAAAATAAACCTTAGATTTACTGGCCATGACCTCATAAAGCTCGACGATGTTCGGATGGCTTACCATCTTCATCACCGAAATCTCTCGCTTAATTTGATCCATCATCCCTGCCTTTATCACCTTCTCCTTTCCAACAACCTTCAGCGCCACGCTCTTGCCGGAATGCAAATTCCGTGCGTGATAAACTTTCGCAAACGTTCCGTGCCCTAATTGTCGTCCTAGCTCATACTTCCCGTGCAGTACGCCGTTGTATCCATCCTCCGCCACCGCCATCGCCATCAGTCACTACGTTAGATCACTTGTGCAGTTTCTAGAAATCAAAAAAGTACCGACACCACAATTACCAGATTATTTCACCCGTCTTCAACGTGTTTGCGGTGGCAATTCCTGCCGCCGATGAGTTTTGAATTCCGGCCACATTTAGACAGCAGCGAATCTCCTCTCATCTCTCTGCATTCCCTAATCGGAATCAATAACTCATTAAGAAGTCGAGTATTGTTGCCTTTTTTAGGGTTTTGAATTTGCAAAATATCTTCAGACAGACAATATGTGCGTGCCTGAATTCTTTTGGAAACTATGGTTGGACGTACCTTTATATAAGCGGTTCTGAAAAGGTGCAGAACGCTTTTGGCCGTTTGATTTAGGGGATGTGGATCCAACGGTTGTATCTGTACATGTGTCAGTCATGACAGACGCACCATTCCAAAATTCGCCCCATTATTTTATTTTATACTGCTTTTATTTTAGAGTAAACTACGATTTTAGTCCCTGTGGTTTGATGCTTATAATGGTTTTCGTCCCTAATCTTTCAAAACTGCTTTTTTAGTCCTTGTGATTTTTATTTGATTCTATTTTTATCTCTCCTTTCAATTTTATTAATATTAAATGTTAATTTATTTAAAAATTAAATAAACAAATTACATATTTGGTTCTTATGGTATATAAACTTTTACATTTTTATCCTAATTTATATTTTTTTACTTTTTCTTTATTTATTGTATTTTATCAAGACATTTATTTTTCTATTAATTATATTGTATATTTTCATAATTATTATAACTTTAATTATAAAAATAATCAAATAATTTCATTAAAAATATTAATAAATACATGATATTTTTTTCAAAGTTTTAGGTTTAAATCTCCTAAAATTAATATTTTTTTATCTATTGATTTATTAAAGCTAGGGGTGTCAAATTTGTACCATAACAAACCAACCAACTTCTTACCAACCATATCAATTCAATTGGTACCAACTAAATTGGTACAAATTAAATTGGTTGGTACTACCGTACCAACTTCAATAACTTTGTTGGTACGTGGTATTGAAAATCGTGTACCACAGTAATATATACCGTACCGTACCGACTTATATATATATATATTTAATTAATTATTAAATAGAAAATGAAATAATATATATATTTAATTCTTATAATTTAAAGTTTTAAATCATCTGAAGCTTTAATTCTTATAATTTATAATTTAAACTTTGTAGTTTGTATTATCAATTTGAAGCTTTAAATATTTGTATTATCAGTTTGGGATGTTGGTACAAATTTTGAACAACAGATTTGTAATTGTAACTTTAAAATTTGAGCAACAACTTTGAACATCAGCTTTGAACAGCAGATTGTAACTTCAAATTTTGTGCAGCAGCTTTGAACATCAGGTTTGTAATTGTAACTTTAAAGTTTGATATGTTGGTACAAAACCGTACCAACATGTACCAACCGAAAAATGTTGGTACCAAGTAGAGTTGGTTGGTACACGGTATAATTTTTAGTGTACCAACTATAATTGGTTGGTACACGGTATTGAGAAAAAAAACATGGTACCGTACCAAGTTCACCCCTAATTAAAGCTATTTTTATTTTAAATTATCATTGAAAAAAGTTTAATAAAATTCGAGAAAAAAATAGTATTATTTTATAACAACGGGTTGTTTTTTTATTAAATGCAATTTACTCCACTATTCTAAATTCTCATTTAATCTTTACTTTTTATTAATTAATCAAATTTGTTTAATATTTAAATAAGACATACATACATAAACACACACACACACCATTTTAAATTAGGTTATATATTAAAAACAAAAAATAAGAAAATAAAAGGATAAGAAGATTTCAATATGTTGTTAAAAAAATCATGCAATGGGTCATGACGTGCCTCAAAATTAACGTGACGTCAAACACAATCATTATTTAAAACCTTGATATATATATATATATATATATATATAGAGAGAGAGAGGGGGGGGGAGGATCAAACGAGAACGGTACCTATTTAAAATTATGAACACGACAACGACAAATCACATGCAAAATATAAGTGATTTTACATGTGATTCCCGCGACCTTAAGTCGCGGCAAAAGTCGCCCGCATACTGTGATTTTGTATGACTTCCTCGCTAATGTAAAATCACTTATGAGTTTATATGTGATTTACCGTTCTCGTGTTCTTTTAAATAGATATCGTTCTCGTTTAAACCCCATTCTCTCTCTCTATCTATATATATATATATGTGTGTGTGTGTGTGTTTATTTTAAATATTAACAAATTTGATTAATTAATAAAAATAAAGTTTAAATGAAAATATGAAATAATGGGAGTAAAATGAATTTACCAATAAACAACCGGTTGTTATTTAAATAAGATTTTTTTCTCGAAATTTATTAAACTTTTTTCAATAGTAATTTAAAATAAATAAAAAGCTTTAATAAATCAACAGAAAAAAAAATATTAATTTTAAGAGATCTAAACCTAAAGCTTTGGAAAAATATTCATGTATTTATTAGTATTTTTAATAAAATTATTTGATTATTTTTATAATTAAAGTTATAATAATTATGAAAATATACAATATAATTAATAGAAAAATAAATGTCTTGATTAAATACAATAAATAAAGAAAAAGTAAAAAAATGTAAATTAAGGCAAAAATGTAAAATTTTATATAACACAAGGACCAAATATGTAATTTGTTTATTTAATTTTTTAAATGAATTAACATTTAATATTAATAAAATTGGAGGGAGGGATGAAAATAGAAACAAATAGAAACCATCAGGACTAAAAAAACAGTTTTGAAAGACCAAGGACGAAAATCGTTATAAACATCAAACCATAGGGACTAAAATCGTAGTTTACTCTTTATTTTATTAAGAAAATACAAATTACTAGTTTTTTTTCCATATTTACCACCTTTATTTCAGTAAATAAATATATTTTTTTAATGAGTAAACTACAATTTTCGTCCCTGTGGTTTACCACTTTCTTTGAAAGTGATCCCTGTGGTTCAAAAACTGCAATTATCGGCCCATTGTTTGCATTTTGCTTTGAAAATCGTCCCTCGTCGTTAAATCCGTTAAAATTATCCGTTAGATTCAGGGGTATTTTCATCCAACCATGTTTTTTTCTCTCCTTTTGCAATCTTTCTTTGTTTTTTCTTATTTTTTGTAAGAAGAATAAAACATCAGGGACCTGTTATGTAATGTGTGTATATATATATATATAAAACATTATATATATAATGTGTGTGTATATATATATATATACACAATGATCTTTTCCGGTTGCTTCTCCTGTGAGCTTCCGGCGAGGAAATTTAACCTCTTCTCTCTTTCTCTGTATCTCTCTCTTTCTCTTCTCTCTCTCTTCTCTCGATCTCTCTCTCTGTATCTCTCTCTATCTCATATATATATATATATACATATATACATACGCAGAGGAAAATCGTGACCCACCACCTGGACGAAAATTGTCACAGCTCCGGCGGTCTTCTCCGGCACCATCCTCCGGCGAGCACATCACCACCTCAGGCACATATCTCGTCGACACCAAGGCACGTGCCTGGGGGAGGGCGGGCCGGGCGCACGCCCAGGGCCCTCCACAAATAGGGGCCAATTTTTTTAGTATATACTATATAGTATATATATATATAGTAGTATTATTAAATTAGTAAATAAAAGAGACACAAATTTTTTTAAGTATCTAATAGGTCACCAAAAAGAATTTAAGGGCCTAAGCATATATTAGTTAATTACATTGTAGAATGAAATATGTAAAAAGTTCATCGATCGCTCATTTTTTAGTATTGCTTATTGTTTGTCTAAGTTTTTTATTCAGTACTAAAATATAAAACTATTTTGTCCAAAAGACCATGATATATTTTTCATCATTCATCTTTTACTAACTATTTTGATTATTCCATCAGCACAATGGCAGATCCACGATGTTTGCCTAGTGGGGGCACCTTTAAAAGGTAGATTAAAGGCTCTCAAATCGCCCCATGTATCTTTAGCCTAATTCCATGATTTCGAGGGATTTTAAAAGGTTTTTGGTTGATTTTGATGGATTTTTAAGGGGTTTTTTTTGTCGATTTCGAGAGACTTTTTCAGTTTTTTTGTCGATTTTGAAAGACTTTTTCGGTTTTTTGGTTGATTTCGAAAGACTTTTTTGGTTTTTTGGTTGGTGGGGGCACAAACTAAAAATTACTGGGAGGAATTATGATAGGAAGTTAAAAGAATTATTTTTAACCTAGGTAAAAATCTTTTCTTTTACATGTTACATCCGCCCTTGCATCCGCATGAATTCTATTTTTGTATTAGAATACAATAGATTTCTTGTTATTAACTAAGAAAACTCATACATTTTGAAATTCTTTTACCAACAAAATAAGACGATCCAACTTATATATATATATATATATATATATATATATATATATATATATATATATATATATATATATAGGATTTCAAACTTACCCTTGTTATTCATACGATATTGACTCATATCTCTAAAACAAAAGTAATATCTCAAACTATTACCAACATGGACTTTTAGATTTTAAGACTGATGGTTAATAAAAAGTTTGTTTTGAACCTAAATTAAGTTTTAAAATGGTGATGAAAACATTAACATGAGGTGACATAGAAAGCCAACTAATTTCCATTGATTTACATAAAGTGTTATTTTGAATAGTCAAAAAACTCTGATCCAAAATGATGTCAATCTATATATTAAAGGTATATCATATGATGTGTTTGATGGTAGAACAAAATTACAGTGTTATGTAAAAATGATATGGTAAATAAGATTAATTTAGAAATAATTTTTGATTGATTTTACGTCTAGGAATATTCGGAAAAATAGTTTTATATGAATTATTAGTATTTTCTAAATTCGTTGTTAATCTAATGATAATAACAACATATTGAAGTTTTTTATCGTACTTATCGAGGGCCCATTTTCACATGTCGCCCAGGGCCTATAAAATGTCAGGAACGGACCTGGTCGACACTGTGTGTGTGTGTGTTATATGCAGATAAATGTGATACTGATTTGGTTCCAATGGTTGTGATACTGATCTAGTTCCAATCTCTGGAAGAGAGAGAGAGAGAGAGAGATCGAGATACACAGAGAGAGATAAGAGAGAAGAGAGAGAGAGAGAGAAGGTGGGGTGGGTTCTCCGGCGGTCACGGGGGTGGGAGGACGATGGGTTCTCTGCGATCTGTATATATATATAGAGAGAGAGACATTATATACATATATATATATATATATATTAATATTTTAATACATAATATCAATACAAAAATTAAATAAATTACAACTTGGTCCCTTATGTTTTATGGTTTAAACAAAAATAAAAAAAAACAAAGAAAAAGAAAAATTACAAAAAGAGAGAAAAAAACATGGTTGGACGAAAATACCCTTGGCTCTAACGGACAATTTTAACGGAGTTAGTGACCAGGAACGATTTTCAAAACAAAATGTAAACCATGGGCCAATAATTGCAGTTTTTAAACCACAGGGACCACTTTCAAAGAAAGTGGTAAACCACAGGGACGAACATTGTAGTTTACTCTTTTTTAATTTACGAAATTTGTATAAAACGTCTTTCATATGAATACATTTAAAAAAAAAAAAAATAAACATCGCCTTTAAAAAAAACAAAATGTAAAAAAATTATTCAATTTTAATATTACATAATATATTAATTAGAGTGATTATATATTTGGTCCCTATGGTTTGTTCTAAAATTTGCATATTGTCCCTGAACGCATTATGTACATTGGTGGTTTATAATCTTTTATTTTCTTAGCACTCGTTTTATTTTCATAACACTCATAGTTCCTTGCATTAGCATCGTTAAAATGACCTATCACATGTCCCTCCCATGAGAGCAAATTAGTCTTTTTACCCTTCTTCTTCCTCGCCACCTCTTCTTCTTCAAGAATTGGTTATTTAGGAATATAACTTTAATTGAGATTTTGATAAAATTCATGACCTTCTAAACTATTAAAGAAAAAATGGCTCCACAGTCATGAATATATCATGGGAAAAGGCAAAAAAAAAATTCCGATTTTGAATGTTTAAGTCCATAAACTAGTTTTTTTTAATTGAAGAGTATATTACAAATTTATTCCTTGTGGTTTGATATTGATTACAATGGTGGTCCCTAAACCCTAAAATCCATAGATATGTTCCATGTAGTTTCATTTTCGTTACGATGGAGTTCCCTAAAGCTAACTTCCCAAAAAAAAGTCTTCATTGAGGTCAAGGGTATTTTCGTCAATTGGTCCATTTCTTTAATAGATTATTCAATGTACAACTTTAGACGCTTTTTATACAAGTGTATCGAGCCATAATTATTAAAACAAAAATATGATTTTCATCGTTATCTCCTCTTCGGCCACTCAACTTATTTTAGTCATCTTTTCCGACCACTCTATTTACCCCAAACATCTTCTCCGGCACCACATTTCAGAACACACACCAAATTAACCCAAATCCTAACCCTTATCAGAAAAACTCAATGTAACACCCTAAATTTTAGAGAAGATAAAATTCGAAATTTCGGCAATATGACGTCTATAAAATGAGCAAAACCTGAATAATAACCTGTCAAATCAATCCCAAAGTATCATCCCGAAACGTGAAATAAAGTTATGACATTACAAAACTACCAAATGAAGAATAAGACTCGACAATCTAATAATCTAACTTATGTCAAGAAAGATTAAGGACGGGTGTCGCTATTCTTCCAAAATAATGCCCATTATCATCTTCGTATCGGTCACTACATCTTCCAAAAAGACCGCCCTCGATCCCAAGGCTGTCTACTCAATCCCGATGAATCCCACCGCTAGATTGACCTGTTATACATGTCATTTTAAGAAAAAGTGTTAGGCTAAAGCCTAGTGAGATCAAACATTTACATTTAGGAATAAGCAATAATAAGTATAAGTAAAAGAAACGAATTTATAATAATAATAATAATAATAATAATAATAATAATAATAATAATAATAATAATAATAATAATAATAATAATAATAATAATAATAATAATAATACTCGTTACCATAAACAGGCACCTCTTGGGTTGACGGGGGAGACCCACTTACTAACACAAGTGACGGAACACAAGAGTAAGCCACTTGACAAGTTAGTAAAACCAATACACACAGAAAGTACACGCAAGGGATGTCAGGCTCGGTGGCTTTAAACGTACACCCACAGAAAGTCAACTTCAACCGCGAAAGGTCCTTACGTTGAGATCCTCATCCAATATCGTGATACTTAGCACGTAGGACTTATAACCCAATCTGACGCCTAAACGTGCCTCAACATGGAAAACTATCGTTCTAACGTCGGGCCAATTGTTACAACAAGCATGGGCTCATGACTCCCCAAATGAAAGCAAATATGTCACATAATGCCCATAAAGCCAACCAAACAATCCAATAGTTAATATAACATACAAGATATTAACGATTGTGAGATACCACAAAGTATTCCACATAATTTTCCAAGAGATTCTTAGTTACCTCATAATTAACCTTTCCATACTTGAACTCAAATCATTCCAGATTCTCATTCATTGATTTCACCCTTAATATTCCAAACCCCAATTTTTTGGGGTTCCAAGTATTTAAACCAAAGTTGAATTAATCAAGTTTTCCATATGTAAATACACCTTTAAATCATCATATAGGTTCTTTAACCTCATAGCCCTACTTTTATCATGAAACCCTAAAACTTCAAAAGTTAGGTCTGATACAAAGTTCACACAAATCAAATACACAAAGAGGGAGATGTTTAGATGTTCAAAATCCATATTTTGACATGTATAAAGTTTTATAAAGAGAATGAACTCACCTTAGTGGCTTTTAAAGAAAAAGCCAACCCCTAGAATGGAGATGGTGAGTGATGGAAGCTTGAGCACTCTAAGATTTCCTTCTTAATGACCTAAACCACATTTAATGATTTCAACAACCAGTAGGGTGGAATCAAATGAAGAGAGATGGGTTTGGGAGAAGAGGACTTACCAAAATCGCATAGAGAAATCGGCTAAGAGGTATTCCAAAATCTGATAAATGAGCAACATTTACGAGCTGTCATATTTAAACCCAAAAACCCATCGGCGATAGTGACAATTGTCACTATTGCTGGCACAATCGCCAGTTTTTTACCGAAAGTAGTGGTGACCCTACGAGAGTGCCTCGGCGAGAGTGACCATGTCACAATCGCCGGGCACAATCGCCCCATCTGTACCGAGAGCCCTCAGCTAGCAGCGATAGTGACGAGCGATTATGCCTCTGTAATTCCGAAATTCAAACGCTAAGTTTATCGAGGGTCGAGTTTACAAACTGAAATTTGACATAACACCCCGGAGGTTCACTCATAAAAGTAGACTCTCTAAATTGAATATATTAAATTACCAAGTTGGGAATTTTTCGGGTGTTACAATCCTCCCCAACTTGGGAATGATTTCGTCCTCGAAATCCTAGTTAGGTGAATAGTTGAGGGTAACGACGCTTCATGTCCTCTTCCGCTTCCCAAGTCATGTTAGCACCACGGTGATGCTTCCATTGCACCTTGACCATCGTGACCTCTTTGTGACGGAGTCTTTTGATCTTAATCTCTATAATGGTTTTGGGTTCTTCGATGAAATGGTTGTCGTCTACGCGGATTTCCGACAACGGTATTACGCTCTCTTCTTCCGCCAAACATTTCCGTAAATAACACACATGGAATGCTGGGTGGATCCCGTCCATTTCCGGTGGTAAGTCTAGTTTGTAGGCTTGCATCCCAATACGCTCAATGACGATAAACGACCCAAGGAAACGGGGACTTAACTTTGCTCGCTTCCCAAACCGGATCAAACCCTTCCAAAGGGACACTTTCAACATTACACGATCTCCCACTTGGAAACTCTACCGGTCATCTCTTCTTATCGGCGTAACTCTTTTGTCGATCTTGCGCCGCTTTCAAACGATCTCGAATGGTTTTGACTTTATTCGTCGTCTCTTGCACCATCTCTGGGCCGACAAATTTCTTTTCACCCGCTTCCAACTAACATACGGGGGTTCTACATTTCCTCCCATATAAGGCTTCGAAAGGTGCCATTCCAAGGCTAGAGTAGTAACTGTTATTATACGCGAACTCCACTAATGGTAAGTGGGTATCCCAATTACCGCCAAAGTCGATCACACATGACCTAAGCATGTCCTCCAAAGTTTGAATCGTCCTTTCACTCTGTCCGTCCGTCTATGGGTGGTATGTTGTGCTCAAATTCACCTGCGTACCCAACTCTTGATGCAAGGCTTCCCAAAATCTTGATGTAAACCAGCTATCACGATCGGAGACTATGGACAAAGGTATACCATGTTTGGAGACCACTTCATCTATATATAGCTTTTCCAACTTATCCATTGGCAAAGTCTCCCGCATTTCCAGAAAATGAGCACTCTTCGTCAAACGATCGACGATCACCCAAATGGTGTTGTTGCCCCTCAAAGTTTTTGGTAGTTTGGTCACGAAGTCCATGGTAATCTTGTCCTATTTCCATTCGGGTATCTCCAACGATTGTAGGATTCTATAAGGTCGTTGGTGTTCGGCCTTCACTTGTGAACAAGTCACACACCACTCCATATAATGTGCTACATCCAATTTCATAACCGACCACCAATAGTGTAAATTCAAATCCCTATACATTTTTGTGCTTCCCGGGTGGATAGAGTATTTGGATTTATGCACGTCCTCCAAGAGCAATTCCCGGTTTCCCCCAATCTTTGGCACCCAAACGCGTCCGTTGAAACATTTGATCCCCCGACTATCCTCGGTCAAAAGTAATCGTTGCTTGGTCATCACTTCATCCTTGAGATTCTCTTCCTTCAAGGCTTCGGTTTGCGACGCTTTAATCCTTTCCATGAGACTTGATACTAATTCGATTCTTGTAAGCTTGGCTTGGAGCCTCCCACTATATTCCTTCCGACTCAAGGCATCGACCACCACATTTGCTTTACCTGGGTGGTAAAGTAGTTCACAATCGTAATCCTTGAGTAATTCCAACCATCTTCTTTGTCTCATATTAAGCTCCCTCTGATAAAATACATACTTCAAGCTCTTATGGTCTGTGTACAAGGTACATGTAACACCTCGATTCTTCGAAAGGTATCATTTCAAGTTAATGCAGAAACCGATATATTAAGGAAAAGTAAGGTATATGATTTTGGACTTGAATCTTAGATTTTATTGTCTTGATGGATAAATGATTCAATTACGAATCCAACGGTCCTTTCCGGAGCGAAAACGGAGCTATAACGAAGAAATTACGGCCAAAACAGGGAACGAGAAGAAGGCTGGCTGTGACTATGACCAGCGATATTGCCCTGGGCAATGTCTCCCAAAGTGTCCAGAAGCTGTTAAGTTCGGGATTTCAACCTATTTTCTCATTTCTCTTCATCCAAACTTCTTCTACTCTCTCCTAAACCGATTTCCTTCTTTTCCCTTCAAACCCTAACTTATTTTGGCTCAAATCCTTGGATTTTGTGGAGGTGAAACATCATCAAGTGGTAGGATTGAAAGCTATGGTCAAGGATTCACCATCTCCATCTTCATCTTCAACCTCAAGTTTATTTTTGGGTTTTCTAGGTTTTCATCAAAACCTAAGTGGTAAGTGTATCCCTTCCATTTCTAAACCATAACATAAGTTATAAATGCTCCATTGATGATTATCCTAGTGTGTGGTTCATCAATTTCGGGTTTGATGGTTTTGGAGAAATCTAGGTCGAAATTTGGGTTTGGACCAAAATGGAGATTTTGATGTGTAATGTTTGGGGAATGCTTCTATATGGTTGAATGTGGTTATTTATGGTGGAATATGTATATTTATGGGTGGAATTTATATATCTAGGTTTTTGGGGAAAATTGTTGCATGTGGACTCGGAATTCTTCAAGGAAGCTCATGTGGGGTAAAATCTAGATTTATCCTAAATCTAGCGAGGTGAGTTCAAGTTGATTTGTGAAAACGGTGTACATGCCAAAATGTTACTTTAAAGTGTTTGTGTTCTACATTAAATTGTTAACTGCTGATAAGTTTTGGTTATTTGGAAATGGTTAACCTTATAAACTTGTATAACCTACATCTTTGGGATTTTCGAGCATTTTAATAAATGTGTCATAAATGAAGGTGTCTTGACGATTTATTGCACAAATATATATCGGTCAAAAATGCACTTCTAGTTATTGTTGGGTTTTATGCATTATTCATGAAATGGGATGTTTGAAACTACGATTGCGTGAGTCCTTTGGTTTTGGTCATTCCCGATCTTGGGAACATGTTGGAAATTGTAAACTTTTTGGTTTTGGGCCGAAGGCCGATTGTAATATGAGAGTCAAAGATTTTAGGGAAAGATATATTTTGGTTTTGTGTAACCGTACTGACTCGCGTATTTTCGTCAATCGTTTATTATGCCTTTTGGGGCTTGGATTACTCTCGGATGAGTCTTTGGAACATTTATTCAATCCTGGTAGCTCGTTAAGGAGCCTTGGCCATATGGTATACTTAATTGCACCTTATTTGGGAAATTCATGTTTTGAGTGCGTTGTCATTCTTTTGAGGCATATAGCATTTTAACCGTAATGCAATGGATCCATAGGCATAGAGGTCGTCTTTATCGTACAAGCGGGTAATAGGCGTGGGTGATACGATGTAAGTCCTAAATAATCAAGCGTGTCAAGGATGGTGAGATCCCAAGGTAAAGACCTGGATAGGGTTGAACTTGGTGATTCTTTGGGGCTAAAGACTTGGATAGAGTTGAACCCACGATTGTGCTGAAGTAAAGACTTGGACATAGTTGATGTTCATACGGCTAATGACCTGGACAGGGTTGATGCCTATTATGACTAAAAACCTGGATAGGGTTGATGTCTACCGTGACTAAAGACTCGGATAGAGTTGATGTCATTGGTTGTCCACCTTGAGGACGATCCCAAGGTAAAGACCTGGATAAGGTTGAACTTGGTGATTATTTGGGGGCTAAAGACTTGGATAGAGTTGAACCCACCGTTGTGCCGAACTAAAGACTTGGATAGAGTTGATGTCAGTGGTTTCCACCTTGAAAACACGCGTATAACATGGATATGTGGCATACCTTTGTGTTTCCGCCACGTTAAATGGAAACGGGTCTTCCCCGTCACCGAAAGGTGTTATTTGGTTATTGTATTTTTGGAATCCATGTTTTCGGTGACATTTTATATGTACAGGTTTTATTCATGATTCTTATGAGTTGGGTAATATGTCCCACCCGTGTTTGGGTGTTTCGGGAAATAAGTTGTATCTACGTATTTATAAAGTGGGAGTTCAATTTCTACTTAATGTTTCGAGTAAGTCTTGGGTTGAGTTTACCTTGTGAATGAATTTTTATGTCGGGGTATTCGTCTTTAAAACGTGCATTATTGGAAAGTTGGTCTTCTCATATTTAAAGCAAATCATTTCGGAAATTCATGATTTAAATGACTTCTTTCCTTCATCAGTATGTATTTTATATATGTTGAAAACTCTTGAGCTCACTAGGCGTTAAGCTTAACCTTTTTATTTGTCGGCATGTGCATCAGGTTCCATTTCGGGATTAGTTCTAGCGACACTGAGAAGCGCTGAGTACTTGTTGTGTGCTCGAAGAGGTGATTAACTTGATGAAGTCTTCCGCATTTGTATTTGGAGATAGCGATTGTTGTTGGGTTATAGTAACACACGATTTTAATTAGTCTCTATGTAAGACTTTAATTTTGTTGATGGTTCAATCTAGAAATTGTATTTCAATTATAGACTATTAGTAAGGGATTTTATTCCTTTTTAAGGCATTGTTGAAAGTTTTTAATTAGTCGCTTTTTCCAAATTTGAGGGTGTGACAAGTTGGTATCAGAGCTTAAGTTTGAGAGATTTAGGTATTGATTTTAGAATGCGTAGACTCAAACTAGCGTAATTTAAGCGTTTGAATGTAAGATCACACCATTAGGCACTTTAAGATTTGATGATTTGAGGTGAGTGGATTCACTAGGAACGGGAATCACGCCAAAAATGGCAAGGATGATCATGTACAGTACGTTCATAATAGCACCTGGCCAGTGTTATGGTGAACTTACGAGATACATAAATATCTTTGAATTGCCTTGGTACGATAACCGTTGGGGTAGTAAAGAAGTTTATGATTGAGCAACCGTTATAAAGAGTTGATGATTTGAGTATTCGATGCTTAGAATGACAGTAAGCATGGTGAAAGCGTTAAGTGGACCGTTTCGGGTCGGAATGAATGGATGGAATAGAACCGTAGACTTTTGGAATCGACATTATTCGAGAAGAAATTGTACGATGAACGGATGAAATTTTCGATGATTGCTTTAAGATGTTTGATCACCCGGATGACAATAGTATGATGGAAAATTGAGGAATAAGATTTCGGAATGTTGAGTGCCGACCAAAGTCATGCACATAAATTTATTTCTAAAATAAGTTTGCATCAATTGTTTCCCATGTTTTCGAAGTGTAAAGTGATTTGTACTATGAATCCTTGGTAAAGCCTTTAGCACTCATCAGATTTTAAACCGTGAGCTTAAGCATGCATAAAATTGTTTTGTTGCACGTGGTTGCAATTTTTATTGAAAATATCTCTATCCTTGTTTCGTGTCTGACACTATTTTTCCGGATATTATAATATTCGTGTTTTAATGTTATTTGGGTTGTTGGGGAAATAACTATGGAATTTTTGACTTTGACATTGGATCTCCTCCACGTATGTTAAGGTTTTAAAGGACGAGTTGTCTCTATGTTCTTGAGTCGAAATGTTCTTTGGAATTTTAGTCGGTACGAGTCATGTTGAATTCATGAAACGTTATTTTATGACGCTCTACTACTCACGAGTGTATTTTGAATTGCGTGAGTTTTAATTTTATCTGCGTGTAAGTTTATGAGTTTTATTGAAGCGTTGAGTCTCATACGGGTTTTGGTGAAAGTGTCGTTTATATTTATCAGGTGCAATAAATAATAAAATTTTGGAATTTTGACATTTTAGTCATGACTTTGTTTCATACTATTTGATTTTGGGAATGACGGTTTTGGCACCATATGATGTTGAGCATCGTTGTGTTTCATTGGGTTTTATGGAAGGTTTTATTGGGTCTTACGGAATTCTATTTTACGACATTTTGCGTCGTGCTCTTGAATTTGAGAGGTGTATACTTGCATTATTGTGTGCGTTAACTTATAAATTTTCGTTTAATATCTTGTCTCGTGCGAGTTTTGCATCGGTATTTTCGCAACCGTAAGAGACGTTTTGAGAGTTTTGTTAATAGATATTATCCCATATGTTATTTTGGGAAGTTTCAATATTATGTGATTTCTCTTTTGGGTTTTATACAGGTGTTACTTGTTATATGTTGCATGGTTTTCGAGTTGTTTTAAATTGTTGGTGTGAGTAAGCATATGAAAAGTTATGTCGTTTCGTATTGGACTGTCGCTTTGAACGTATTTCAGTTGTCGATTTTAATGTTATAAATTCCGCAATGCATTAAGTGAGTTAGCGGTATACATGTCATTGTAGCCACTATTTTCGGACAACATCATTTCATTGTACGACCTAAAATTTGAAAATTGGTTTAAATTTATTGTATGTTGACCAATCGCATGCATGTTTTTGTGTTGCTAAGTTTTGAGAAGCGAACTTGGCATGCGGATCTTGTTGGGAATTTTATTCCATACTTTTATATAGTCGAATGAGAAATTTTGGGAACTCGATTACGTAACTTGTCTCTTGGGAGTTTTGTTCAATCGCCTCCCTATAAACTGTTTTGGTACGCGAAAGTATTTCCCCATTTATGGTATAATTTGATGCATTTTAGGACCATGGTAATCCATTTAAAATTTTGTTGCACATCTTTTATTATTATCCATATTAACGTAAGCACTGATCAAATGAGTTTTGGAAATGGTTTTATATGCGTAGTGTTGGTGATCAATTTTGAAACTTATCGAACGAACGGTAGTGTATTTTACCGCACGATTAATTGTTATAAAACTCATGTATTTGAAAGTTTTATAGATTTCAACTTGGCATACTTGTTGAAAAACCTTGAACTCATTAGGGCTATTGACTTAAAACCCCTATCGTGAAGGGAGTTGCAATTAAGGGACTAGAGAAGTCCTTAGGATTTGAAGCGTCGGATGATCTGACTTGTAGTCAACCTTGAATTTGAGTTTCAGTTTTTGAATCGGGTCATGCATGAATCATGGGGGTAATAGATTATGTCCCCCAGTTAATTAAGAGATGATCTCTATGCTTCGGTAAACCTTCGGGATGAGGTTTTGTGTGACTACCTACGTCCGTTGGGTTCGTATTGATGGGTTGCTTGTCTGGTTGACAACAAGTTATATGTTGACGGTGTACCGTCTTAATGGACTTCCGTGATCAAGGAATTTTGTGGTCCGTTTGTTAGGGATGTAAGATTTAGGAACATTAGCCCTCTGTTAAGTATCAACCTTAATGCGACAATACTTCTGGAATGAAGTATTAGGCGGGATATCCACGTTTTGATGTCACCATTTTGGTATTAGGCGTTGAATCTTTTCTTGAGGACAATAACCGTTAGTGTGCTCAGTGCACGTCCGTTGAATTTAGAGTGTTCACAGGTGAAGTGGTAACATTAATAGAAGTAGATATTGATACTTAGAGATCGATCAGTGGTAATCCTGCAATCTACGAGGCTTCGCCGATCTATCAATCGACGCTTGAATGCATTATGGGAACTGTGTAACCGTGGGGTTGAAGTAATCCGCTATCTGTGGGTATTGTGCTTATGGCAACTTGAGGGTCGGATCTACGATTGTGTTGGGTCAGACCAAGCTAGTGCTAGGAATTGTTGCCAAGGAAGGGACGATGACTCTTTTAGAGTATGGATTAGTGGGGTATTATTGGTGGAAATGACGAATTAAGGTCGTAAGTTACTCTTGAGGTAATATGAGCAACATAAGGTTGGGAGACAACCGAGATTTAATGATTAAGAAATGACTCAACGTTCATCCTGACGTTGGTGAAATACATCGAACATTGAGATTGAGTGTTGTAACAACACGTTATGAGAAACTCAACGACAAACTCAACAGGAATGTAATCGGGTCCGTATATGAGGTGAGGTTTCATGAAGGCATTCCTTTTGGATAGGAAATCAATCGATCTTTCCAAGTGTAATGTTGGGTGCTTGGTGGTTCCAGATTTTGAGGACGAAATCTCATTTAAGGTTGGGAGGATTGTAACACCCCGATTCTTCGAAAGGTATCATTTCAAGTTATTGCAGAAACCGATATATTAAGGAAAAGTAAGGTATATGATTTTGGATTTGAATCTTAGATTTTATAGTCTTGATGGATAAATGATTCAATTATGAATCCAACGGTCCTTTCCGAAGCGAAAACAGAGCTATAACGAAGAAGTTACGGCCAAAACAATGAACGAGAAGAAGGCTGGCTGCGACTATGACCAGCGATATTGCCCTGGGCAATGTCGCCCAAAGTGTCCAGAAGCTGTTAAGTTTGGGATTTCAACCTATTTTCTCATTTCTCTTCATCCAAACTTCTTCTACTCTCTCCTAAACCGATTTCCTTCTTTTCCCTTCAAACCCTAACTTATTTTCGCTCAAATCCTTTGATTTTGTGGAGGTGAAACATCATCAAGTGGTAGGATTGAAAGCTATGGTCAAGGATTCACCATCTCCATCTTCATCTTCAACCTCAAGTTTATTTTTGGGTTTTCTAGGTTTTCATCAAAACCTAAGTGGTAAGTGTATCCCTTCCATTTCTAAACCTTAACATAAGTTATAAATGCTTCATTGATGATTATCCTAGTGTGTGGTTCATCAATTTCGGGTTTGATGGTTTTGGAGAAATCTAGGTCGAAATTTGGGTTTGGACCAAAATGGAGATTTTGATGTGTAATGTTTGGGGAATGCTTCTATATGGTTGAATGTGGTTATTTATGGTGGAATATGTATATTTATGGGTGGAATTTGTATATCTAGGAATTCTTCAAGGAAGCTCATGTGGGGTAAAATCTAGATTTATCCTAAATCTAGCGAGGTGAGTTCAAGTTGATTTGTGAAAACGGTGTACATGCCAAAATGTTACTTTAAAGTGTTTGTGTTCTACATTAAATTGTTAACTGCTGATAAGTTTTGGTTATTTGGAAATGGTTAACCTTATAAACTTGTATAACCCACATCTTTGAGATTTTCGAGCATTTTAATAAATGTGTCATAAATGAAGGTGTCTTGACGATTTATTGCACAAATAGATATCGGTCAAAAATGCACTTCTAGTTATTGTTGGGTTTTATGCATTATTCATGAAATGGGATGTTTGAAACTACGATTGCGTGAGTCCTTTGGTTTTGGTCATTCCCGATCTTGGGAACATGTTGGAAATTGTAAACTTTTTGGTTTTGGGCCGAAGGCCGATTGTAATATGAGAGTCAAAGATTTTAGGGAAAGATATATTTTGGTTTTGTGTAACCGTACTGACTCGCGTATTTTCGTCAATCGTTTATTATGCCTTTTGGGGCTTGGATTACTCTCGGATGAGTCTTTGGAACATTTATTCAATCCTGGTAGCTCGTTAAGGAGCCTTGGCCATATGGTATACTTAATTGCACCTTATTTGGGAAATTCATGTTTTGAGTGCGTTGTCATTCTTTTGAGTCATGTAGCATTTTGACCGTAATGCAATGGATCCATAGGCATAGAGGTCGTCTTTATCGTACAAGCGGGTAATAGGCGTGGGTGATACAATGTAAGTCCTAAATAATCAAGCGTGTCAAGGATGGTGAGATGCCAAGGTAAAGACCTGGATAGGGTTGAACTTGGTGATTCTTTGGGGCTAAAGACTTGGATAGAGTTGAACCCACGATTGTGCTGAAGTAAAGACTTGGACAGAGTTGATGTTCAGACGGCTAATGACGTGGACAGGGTTGATGCCTATTATGACTAAAGACCTGGATAGGGTTGATGTCTATCGTGACTAAAGACTTGGATAGAGTTGATGTCATTGGTTGTCCACCTTGAGGACGATCCCAAGGTAAAGACCTGGATAGGGTTGAACTTGGTGATTCTTTGGGGGCTAAAGACTTGGATAGAGTTGAACCCACTGTTGTGCCGAACTAAAGACTTGGATAGAGTTGATGTCAGTGGTTTCCACCTTGAAAACACGCGTATAACATGGATATGTGGCATACCTTTGTGTTTCCGCCACGTTAAATGGAAACGGGTCTTCCCCGTCACCGAAAGGTGTTATTTGGTTATTGTATTTTTGGAATCCATGTTTTCGGTGACATTTTATATGTACAGGTTTTATCCATGATTCTTATGATTTGGGTAATATGTCCCACCCGTGTTTGGGTGTTTCGGGAAATAAGTTGTATCTACATATTTATAAAGTGGGAGTTCAATTTCTACTTAATGTTTCGAGTAAGTCTTGGGTTGAGTTTACCTTGTGAATGAATTTTTATGTCGGGGTATTCGTCTTTAAAACGTGCATTATTGGAAAGTTGGTCTTCTCATATTTAAAGCAAATCATTTCGGAAATTCATGATTTAAATGACTTCTTTCCTTCATCAGTATGTATTTTATATATGTTGAAAACTCTTGAGCTCACTAGGCGTTAAGCCTAACCTTTTTATTTGTCGGCATGTGCATCAGGTTCCATTTCGGGATTAGTTCTAGCGACACTGAGAAGCGCTGAGTGCTAGTTGTGTGCTCGAAGAGGTGATTAACTTGATGAAGTCTTCCGCATTTGTATTTAGAGATAGCGATTGTTGTTGGGTTATAGTAACACACGATTTTAATTAGTCTCTATGTAAGACTTTAATTTTATTGATGGTTCAATCTAGAAATTGTATTTCAATTATAGACTATTAGTAAGGGATTTTATTCCTTTTTAAGGCATTGTTGAAAGTTTTTAATTAGTCGCTCTTTCCAAATTTGAGGGTGTGACAGTACACTTCGTGCCATATAGATAATGTCGCCACAACTTCAATGCGAACACTACCGTCGCTAACTCCAAGTCATGAGTGGGGTAATTCTTCTCATGCACCTTCAATTGCCTTGACGCGTAGGCAATTACCCTTCCCCTTTGCATGAGCACGCACCCAAGTCCCATCTTGGACCCATCGCTATAAACGACAAAATTCTCCGATCCTTCCGGCAAGGATAAGATCGGGACCTCGCATAACTTCCTTTGCAATGTCCGGAAATCCTTTTCTTACGCCTCGGTCCACACGAACTTTACATTCTTCTTGGTTAATGCCGTCAACGAAGAAGCAATCTTGGAGAAATCTTGTATGAACCTTCGGTAATAACCCGCCAAGCCCAAAAAGCTTCGGATCTCGGATGGGCTTTTGGGAGGTTCCCAATTCATCATAGCTTCTATATTCGCCGGATCCACCTTCACTCCGTCTTTCGTGACCACGTGCCCCAAAAACTGCACTTCCTTCAACCAAAACTCACACTTGGAAAATTTTGCATAAAGCTTCTCCTTTCTCAAGACCTCCAAAACATCACGAAGGTGATGCACGTGATCGGATTCGTCCTTGGAGTAAATCAGAATGTCATCAATGAATACGATGACCGACTTATCGAGGAAAGGTCGGCACACGCGATTCATTAAATCCATGAACACCGTCGGGGCGTTCGTCAAGCCAAAGGGCATCACCAAGAATTCATAGTGACCATAGCGTGTCTTAAATTCGGTCTTAGGAATGTCATCCTCTTTGACCTTCACTTGATGGTAACTCGAACGTAGATCAATCTTGGAAAAACATCCCGCTCCTTGAAGTTGGTCGAACAAGTCATCGATCCTAGGGAGTGGGTATTTATTCTTCACAGTCACCTTATTCAATTCCCTATAATCGATGCACATCCACATGGTGCCATCTTTCTTCTTCACAAATAAGACCGGTGCTCCCCAAGGCGACGAGCTCGGTCTTACGAACCCCTTCTTAAGAAGGTCTTGTAGCTGTCCCATCATCTCCTTCATCTCTGATGGAGCCAGGCGATACGGGGCTCTGGCTATCGGGGCCGCTCCCCATGCTAGATCAATCTTGAACTCCACCTGACGATCGGGTGGCAATCCAGGCAAATCATCTGGAAATACGTTGGGAAATTCTTTCACTACTTCCACATCTTTGATCAATTTCTTCTCGAGTTTGGTTTCGATAACGTACGCCAAAAAGGACGAGCATCCTTTCGATAAACACTTTCGTGCCTTCACCATGTTGATGATTGCTACTTCGCCTTTCCGCCTCTCACCGTACACGGTCACTGACTCGACATCCGAAATCGGAATTCAGATTAACTTCTTCGCACAAAGGATTTCGGCATGGTTATTCGATAACCAGTCCATCCCGATGACAACGTCAAATCCTCCTATGACCATTGGCATTAGGTCAACCAGGAATTCTCTCCCTTCGATAGCAAGCTTGCAACCTTTTAGAATGTCTTGAACCACTACTTGATCGTCGTCCGCTAGTTCTACCACTAACGCATCCTCTAAACGAGTAGTGGGTACAGATAACTTTGGACAAAACAAACTTGACACAAACGAAAATCTAGCTCCCGAATCAAATAAAACGCGTGTAGGTACGGAGTTTAGGAGAAACGTACCCGACACTACATCTGTTGAAGCCTTCGCTTCCTCGGTAGTCATCTGGAATGCTCTCCCTGTTGTTTTCGGAGTATCCACCTTCTTTCCTCCGCTAAATCCCATCTTCGCCTTCAGGCATTCACTCCTAATGTGACCCGACTCCTTGCATCCAAAGCAAATTTGTCCTTTGATCGGACAATCTCGGAAATTGTGGTCGGGCTTGCCACATTTAAAGCATGGCTCGGACCCCGAGTTGCAAGGACCGGTGTGTTTGCTTCGACACCTTGAGAACCACGGTATATCCCGCAAAGGGTCGGTTCCCTTCTGGTTGTTGTTGAATGGTCTTGGCCTTTTGGAGGGCACGGAACTCCCTTTCCATCTTCTTTTCTCAAAACCCCCGCTTCTCTCAACCTTGCTCAGCTCGTAAGAATCTTCTAACAACTGTGCTTCCTCGATTGCCTCTCGAAGAGTAGAGGCCTTGGATACTCGCACCAAATTCCTCATTTCAGATGACAAACCCTTGGTGTAGGCCTTGATCTTTTCCTTTTCATTCGAGACCAGATATCCCACCAATCCTAACTTATCCATGAATTGACGGTTGTATTCCTTCAACGACAAGTTCCCCTTTTTCAGATTCCGGAACTCTTCCTCTATTCGGTCCATGGCCCGCTCGTTGCAAAACTCTTCCACCAGCTTCTTCTTAAAGGTCGACCAACTCAGTTTGGTCAATACTATGGCCTCTACCGAAGAGGAGTAAACATTCCACCACGTTAGGGCCGCCCCCTTCAACATCTGAGAACCAAATGTTGCCTTTTGACCTTCTCCACACTCGCTTGACCTGAAGGCATGTTCCATCTCTCGAATCCAATTCATACACACTAATGGATCATCTGTGCCCTTGAACTCCGGTGGTCGGCATCCGAGGAATGCCTTGAAAGTGCAAGTCTTAGACACTTGCCTTGCTTCTGGGGTTGGGGTCTAATTAGTTGGAATTTTGGGTCCGGTACCTCCGGATCCCGCCACCAAAATGTTTTCTGCGACCGCTTCGTGTCTACGGTTGTTAGTATCTCGGTCTTCCAGTAGATTTAAAAACATTTCCTGTTGTTGGGCCATCGCTGCATTCATGACTTGCATCATCTAATCCATCATCCTTGACTCCGGGGTCACTTCTTCCATTATCGGTTCAGATGAGACTATGTTGTGACGGGGCACATGCTCGGGCCCTCCGCCCAACATATTTTGCGATAGTGGGGGCAAGTCCGTCATTGTAACTCTAGGGTGGTCGGTCGTGGATGTCGATGCCTCTTGACCCTCCGGCCGATTTCGAGTACTTACCATTGACTGCCACACAAACGCGAGAATATAGGTGAGATATAGATTATACGAATTATAGACAAGGAAACGTACTACTACATTCATTAATCATCATAACAATGGAAAACAAGCATAATCACGTAAAACATCTTCATAATAACGTTAGCTAAGCGAAATTATGAACATGTGATACATAAGAATTTTCATCACCATTACCATAACTCTCAATTTGTGTAATTTCTGTCGACTCTAAGACCATCCCATCTTAAGAGTTCTACCCATTCTCACACGACCATAACTTAAAATTACAGCTTAAGTCTAGGTATTCTACATTCATACCTAGTTCACTTAAACAAATGCTCTTATACCAACTTGTAACACCCTAAATTTTAGAAAAGATAAAATTCGAAATTTCGGCAATATGACGGCTATAAAATGAGCAAAACCTGAATAATAACCTGTCAAATCAATCCCAAAGTATCATCCCAAAACGGGAAATAAAGTCATGACATTACAAAACTACCAAATGAAGAATAAGACTCGACAACCTAATAATCTAATTTATGTCAAGAAAGATTAAGGACGGGTGTTGATATTCTTCCAAAATAATGGCCACTATCATCTTTGTATCGGTCACTACATCTTCCAAAAAGACCGCTCTCGACCCCAAGGTCTTCTACTCAATCCCGATGAATCCCACCGCTAGATTGACCTGTTATACATGTCATTTTAAGAAAAAGTGTTAGGCTAAAGCCTAGTGAGATCAAACATTTACATTTAGGAATAAGCAATAATAAGTGTAAGTAAAAGAAATGAATTTATAATAATAATAATAATAATACTCGTTACCATAAACAGACACCTCTTGGGTTGACGGGGGAGACCCGCTTACTAACACAAGTGACGGAACACAAGAGTAAGCCACTTGACAAGTTAGCAAAACCAATACACACAGAAAGTACACGCAAGGGATGTCAGGCTTGGCTTTAAACGTATACCCATGGAAAGTCAACTTCAACCACTAAAGGTCCTTACGTTGAGATCCTCATCCAATATCGTAATACTTAGCACGTAGGACTTATAACCCAATCTGACGCCTAAACGTGCCTCAACATGGAAAACTAACGTTCCAACATCGGGCCAATTGTTACAACAAGCATGGGCTCATGACTCCCCAAATGAAAGCAAATATGTCACATAATGCCCATAAAGCCAACCAAACAATCCAATAGTTAATATAACATACAAGATATTAACGATTGTGAGATTCCACAAAGTATCCCACATAATTTTCCAAGAGATTCTTAGTTACCTCATAATTAACCTTTCCATACTTTAACTCAAATCATTCCAGATTCTCATTCATTGATTTCACCCTTAATATTCCAAACCCTAATTTTTTGGGGTTCCAAGTATTTAAACCAAAGTTAAAGTAAACAAGTTTTCCATGTGTAAATACACCTTTAAATCATCATATAGGTTCATTAACCTCATAACCCTACTTTTATCATGAAACCCTAAAATCTCCAAAAGTTAGGTTTGATACAAAGTTCACACAAATCAAATACACAAAGAGGGAGACATTTAGATGTTCAAAATCCATATTTTGACATGTATAAAGTTTTATAAAGAGAATGAACTCACCTTAGTGGCTTTTAAAGAAAAAGCCAAACCCTACAATGGAGATGGTGAGTGATGGAAGCTTGAGCACTCTAAGATTTCCTTCTTAATGACCTAAACCAGATTTAATGATTTCAACAACCAGTAGGTTGGAATCAAATGAAGAGAGATAGGTTTGGGAGAAGAGTACTTACCAAAATCGTAGAGAGAAATCGGCTAAGAGGTATTCCAAAATATGATAAATGAGCAACATTTACGAGCTGTCATATTTAAACCCAAAAACCTGTCGGCGATAGTGCCCTAGCGATAGTGACAACTGGCACAATCGCCATTTTTGTACCGCAAGTCGTGGTGCCCCCGCGAGAGTGCGTCGGCAAGAGTGACCATGTCACAATCGTCGGGCTCAATCACCCCATCTGTACTGAGAACCCTTAGCTAGGAGCGATAGTGACAAGCAGTTATGCCCTATGGCATAATCGCCGGGCGTTCGAAACCTCCGAAATTCCAAAATTCAAACGCTATCGAGGGTCGAGTTTACAAACTGAAATTTGACATAACACCCCGGAGGTTCACGCATAAAAGTAGACTCTCTAAATTGAATATATTAAATTACCAAGTTGGGAATTTTCCGGGTGTTACACTCAACCCAAATTAGTGGGATCAACAATAAGAAATCACTACAAAAACGATTTAAAGGAACATAAAATCAAACTCAAACTCAAGAATATCTAATTTTATTCAAAATTTGTTACAGAAGAGTTATGTAAATGAAAAACTTAAATCTAAATAATAACCCTAACACTAAATCATACATCAAGAATCCAGATTTTGAACTTGGAACCATCAAACATTTTGAACAAAAAAGGATTCCATACATCAAAGACCTAAATACAAGGTTTTCAAACCCATTTAATGTATCAAAAACATAGATCTGAACCTGGAATCACCACTGCCATTGAAAAAGAACTAAACCACCACCATCGTTACTCAAATCTGGTGGGTGTGTGTCTAAAAAATCTCATGGGAGATGAGAGACGAAGATGAAGATGTAAATCTTACCATTTATTTTTGTTTTCTTATCCAAGACGAAGATGAAGATGAAGATGAGACACAGAGGCAACGACCAATGGTGGTGAAGTAGTTGTGGCTGACGAAGGTGGTAGGGGTTGGGTTTCACGTCGGAGAAGGGCGCTGGAGGTTGGCTCACTAGAGAGTGGAGCGTCACCATTTTTTAGGGTTGTGAGGAATGGAGAGACGACGGTTACAAGTGTAAGGTAGATGGAGCGGTACAGTGGTGGTGGTTGTTCTTTTCTTTGGGGGGAGGGTCTTGGCAAAACGCCGGCGAGAGTTTGGGATTGGGAAGGGGAAGAGGCTATTTTATATTTGATTTATATTTTAATAGAAAACAAAAGGAAATTGTAAAAGACGAAAATACCCTTGAGTTAACGGAGTTGTTTAAGGGAAGTTAGCTTTAGGGACCTCCATCGAAAAACGAAAGTAAAACTACAGTGACTCTATCCATGAATTTTAGGGTTTAAGGTCACCATTGTAATTGTTTTGGTAAAAAATAACAAAGGTCCTTTGTCGTATGACTAGAGATTCCAACAGTCCATTAACCCATAGTCGCACGACCAGAGAAATAACTGACGCCCTTCCTTTGAAACGACTTCGACCAAACTATCAAAACCCGTCCACGATGGCTGTCGTACGACATGATTTCAGTTATTAAACCACAACATACTTTATATTATGTTTAATGCAGGATTAGAAGGACGTTTATGATTAGAGATCATAACGGAAGACGTTACCAATAACAACGGATGTAACAGACGCTATCATCAATATCAAATGGATACTTTATGAAAGATATGCATTCAAGACTTGCTAACGGACAATTGGAGTATAAATATGAAGATTGAACTTCACATTCGGACACCTGATTCTCAGACTTTACAAGCTCACGAATTACGTTCTTAAGCTCACTCAATCTCTCTTGAAGTTCATAAAGCCTTTGCTGTTTGTCGTACGACGCACGATTGAAGTCTAAGTACACACGACGCACGACCGACTTTACTTTATTGTTTTACATTACATTTCATTTGTAACACTTGTTAACATGGACGACGTCCCTAATTGACGTCCATAGTGCACGGTGACTCATACTCGTCCGCGGTTTTTACCCATTTTAGGGGTGTTCCGCGTCACCAATTCTCTCGTCTCATTTATTTTATTTTTGTTATAGTCGTACGATTATTGTCGTTATTTTCTTTGGTTGGATCAAGCTCCACATTTACCTTAAATTTTCCTTGGGAGATTTTTGGCATAAACAGTTTGGCGCCCATCGTGGGGCCCCATCCAAAGAAAATCTTCGATAATCTTACGACGTACTAACGTTTTCCTTCGAGTGTTCTCTTTTTTCAATTATTTAGAATAATGTCATTCCAAGGAACTCAAGATCATGTTGTGGCCCAAATGAACATGGAGCTGACTACTGCTCATGCCCGTATTGACGCCTTAACAGCTCAGGCTCGACAGGCGGCAGAAACCATCGAGCATCTAAGAAGCCAAGGTGGAAACAATGTGACTGGGACTACGAATGCTTATACTGGTGCTTGGAACGTACCTCCTCCATTGCCTAATTACCCTCGTCCACCACCAGTTAATCTTGCGACCTTCGTAATCCCAACCATGCCTATGACTTATATGTCGTTCAATGGATATACCTCTGATTCTTCGCAGCAGACTAATTTCAACGGATCAGGTTATGTTCCATTGGGTGTTCCCGGGGTATACCAATGGATCCCATTGCACAACGATTGAAGTTTCTAGAAGAGCAGAATGAGCGTGTCTTGTCGATGCTGGCCAAATAGCTGGGGGCAGCAGTCCCAGTTGATGTCAAGCCACGAACAGGATTTCAGGCGTCTTCGTTCATCGATGAAATCGCTTTGGTGGACATCCCAAAGAAATATAGCATCCCGACCTTCTCCCCAAAATATTCAGGTGTCACTGATCCGACAGAACACGTCGCCCAATACAAACAGCTCATGTGGACTATTTCGATACCACATCAATTCCAAGAAGTCTGCATGTGCAAGAGTTTTGGAGCAACCTTGACTGGAGCAGCGTTACAATGGTTGATCAATCTTAAACCTAAAACTATCGGGTCTTTTGCAGAATTAGTGAATCAATTTTCTCAACAATTCGCTAGTAGTCGAAAAATGGAAAAACAAACGAGCGACCTTTACTATGTCATACAGAAGAATGGAGAGTCCATCCGGGACTACTTTAACCGGTTCAACGCGGAAATGATTAGTATCCGAAATTGCGATGTAAAAACAGCAATTGAAGCGTACAAACGGGGTATGGATGATAGTTCAGGGTTGTATCTCGACCTTACGAAGTATCCTCCAGAAACCTTTGAAGACGTACGAGCAAGGACGCTTGCTCACATGAGGGTCGAGGATGACCTCGCTTTCAGAAATAAACATTCGGGCGACCGGAAGAGCCTAGGTGTCAAAAAGCCAGACTTCAAACCAAAATCGATTGGTCGATCAAAGCCTACCAGAAAAATTTCAAACGTCCGATTTGAAAAGGAAGGGTCGACGATTTCCAAGTCTGTCCAATATCCTAAGGTATCATCTTATGGTTTCCCTGGATCATCTAAGGATGTAGTCACGTCCCTAAAACAGCTTCAACAAAACGTTCGGTGGCCAAAGAAAAGCGATAAAGACAGTGATAAGAAAGACAAGACAAAATGGTGCGATTTCCACAGTGACTTTAATCATATAACGGATGATTGCATTGCTTTGAAGAAAGAGCTGTCCTGGCTTAATTCGAAAGGTTATTTACAAGAATTGACGGGAAAAAAGGATGTGCGTCCCACATCCCCAGAACATGCCAAGGTGATTAATTGTATCACCGGAGGCTCTGATGTTTGTGGGACCACATATTCAGCTGCTAAGAGACATGCTAGCCGCGGTCCCGACAACCGACCAATTCCAAAGGAGGCAAGACCCAAGGAGGACGCAGAATTAGAAGCTATGCCCTTGACGTTCGACCAAGCAGACCTCGACGACGTACATCAGAAACATCATGACGGACTAATTATCCAATTGAGCATTGGAAATTGTCTGACAAAGAGGATACTCGTCGACGGAGGTAGTTCAGCTAACATTATCTTTTTTGATGCAGTGAAAGCAATAGGAATCGACAAATCCAAGATTACACGACGTTCGACTACACTCGTTGGATTTAACGGAGGAGCGACGAGTACCATGGGGGAAATCACACTACCAGTATATGCTAAAGAAATCAACAGGCAAACGAAGTTCAATGTTGTCGATTGCTCATCAGCTTATAATGTTATCCTGGGGCGACCTTGGATTCATGACATGAAAGCTGTACCTTCGACGTACCACCAAACCTTGAAATTTCCCACGCAATGGGGAGTACGAGAGATCAAAGGCGAAAGAAAAGTTGCTAGGGAATGTTACAAAGTTTCTTTGAAGCCCCCGAAGCAGACAGTATAGCAATTACAGAACCAGAACGTTCCTGGTACTGACGACGACTATCGCTTGGAAGCTGTCGTCCTAAACCAGGATAAGCCTGATCAGATGGTTTACATAGGTTCGACGCTCGAACCTTCTTTTAAAAAGAAATTAATATCTTTTTTGCAGGATCACAATGATTGTTTTGCATGGACGCACGAAGACATGGTGGGTATCGATCCAAATATCATTTCTCATAAACTCAACGTTGATCCATCGTTCAAGCCTGCTCAGCAGAAAAGACGAAAATTCGCTCCTGAAAGAAATAAAGTTATCAACGACGAAGTTGATAATTTGCTTAAAACAGGAAAGATACGAGAAGTCAAATATCCAGACTGGCTCGCCAACGATGTTGTCGTCCAAAAGAAAAAGGCAAATGGAGAGTCTGCATTGATTTCACAGACCTTAACAAGGCTTGTCCAAAAGATCCATTTCCATTGCCACACATCGATTCTATGGTCGACGCTACAGCTGGACATGAATTACTCACTTTCATGGACGCATATTCTAGATATAACCAGATATTGATGCATTCTGACGACCAGGAAAAAACAGCCTTCATGACAGATAAAGGTATTTATTGTTATAAAGTAATGCCTTTTGGTCTTAAGAATGCAGGATCGACATATCAACGATTGGTGAATATGATGTTCAAAGAGCATTTGGGCGACACTATGGAGGTATACATCGATGACATGCTTGTCAAATCAAAGCATACGGACGATCATATAGGACATTTGAAGCAATCGTTCGACATTTTGCGTGAATACAAAATGAAGTTGAATCCGACAAAATGTTCTTTTGGAGTTCGAGCTGGAAAATTTCTCGGTTATATGGTCACACGACGAGGAATCGAAGCTAACCCAGACCAAATTAAAGCAATTATCAAGCTAAAATCACCCAGAAATTTTAAAGAAGTCCAACGTCTAACAGGACGTGTAGCAGCGTTGAACAGGTTCATCTCTCGGTCGTCCGATAGATGTCACCTATTCTACAACGTCCTGCGAAAAAATAAAGGATTCGAGTGGACTGATAAGCACGAGGAGGCATTGCAACAACTCAAGAAATACATGACATCACCTCCCTTCCTCTCTAAACCTGAGAAAGGTGAAGCTCTTCAACTCTACCTGGCCGTCAGCATTAATTCGGTAAGTGCAGTCCTTATACGAGAAACTGACGGACAACAACTGCCAATCTACTATGTAAGTAAAACTCTACTAGACGCTGAAACCAGGTACTCATCTATAGAAAAACTCTTGCTTTCGTTAGTCATGGCCGCTAAGAAGCTACGACATTATTTTGAATCACATCCTATAACTGTGGTAACTAACTTTCCATTAAAGTTTGTGTTAAGAAAACCTGAACTAACAGGACGACTAGCTAAATGGAGCATCTACCTCAGCAATTATGATATGGATTTCAAGCCTAAGACGGCGATCAAATCACAGGTCTTGGCAGATTTTGTTACAGATTTCAGTCCGAAACTAGAAGAAGCGACGACGTCTAACGAGTTAATTGTGGCGACTTTGCACGACACCACTTGGATGCTCGACGTCGATGGGTCGTCGAACATACGAGGAACAGGCCTGGGTGTCGTCCTACAGTCCCCACAAGGGGGGAAAATAGTGTACTTCATACGATGCGACTTCAAGGCAACAAATAATGAGGCAGAATATGAAGCACTAATTGCAGGAATAAAAATTGCTCATGACTTGGGGGAAACATGTCTACATGTCCGGAGCGACTCGTCCCTAGTTGTTAACCAAGTTAATGGAGAATTTGCAGAAAAGATTCAAGGATGATTGCTTATTATAAAATAGTAAAGGAAGAAGCAAAGAAGTTCAGTCGCTTCATAGTCGAACAGGTACCAAGAGATCAGAACACTCAAGCTGACGCATTAGCCAATTTGGGATCAACACTTAATCAAACGACATTTGACAATATCCCAATAGTTCACCTTGCAACACCATCCATCAAAGACGATGGTAATATTTTGATCGCACCAATTGAGGAAGAAAACTCTTGGTCGGACGACATTAAAAATTATCTGGAGAACGATCAACTGCCTGATGACAGAATGGAAGCAAGAAAGGTTAGATTTAAAGCATCAAGGTATGTTATGATCAGAGGACAATTATATCGAAGATCTTCGACTGGTCTGAATCTACGATGTATCACCAACAAGACGCAAGTCCAGAAAATCCTACAAGATATGCACGACGGTGAATGTGGAAACCACTCAGGAAGTCGCAGTCTAGCCAACCGGATATCACGACAAGGTTACTATTGGCCGACATTAAGGCAAGATGCGATCAGGTATGTACAGTCATACGACGTATGTCAAAAACACACAGGTATGTCTCATAAACCCTTTGAACCCTTGCACTCGACTTTGATCCCATGGCCCTTTATGAAATGGGGAATGGACATTGTTGGGAAACTACCACCTGCCCCTGGGCAAAAAGTATTTCTTTTAGTTTTAACAGATTATTTCTCTAAGTGGGTCGAAGCAACGACTTTCTCCCAGGTTCGGGACAAAGAAGTCGTTTCTTTTATCCAAACTAACATCATTTGTAGGTTTGGAATTCCATCTGACATAACGTGCGACAACGAGACACAATTCATCAGTGATCGGACGCGAAGATTTTGTGAATAAAGGAACATCAAGTTGGTAACATCGACGCCTCGATATCCACAGTCGAATGGTCTAGCCGAGTCAAGTAATAAAACTATCATCAATTCAATCAAGAAAAGACTCAAAGCTACTAAAGGGAAGTGGGTGGAAGAATTGCCTTCCGTTCTATGGGCTAATCGTACGACACCTCGTACGTCCACAGGACAAACTCCCTTTTCCTTAGTCTATGGATGTGAAGTTGTGTTACCTATTGAGGTACGATTACCGACTTCAAGACATACGTCCGTTGAGCATAACTTGGTCGACCTAAGTTTTGACCTCGACGCTCTAGAAGAGCTTAGAGAAGCTGCGCACATTCGCATGGCGGCACAGAAACAAGTGGTCGAGCGACATTTCAACAAAAATGTCCAAATCAAAATTTTTCAAGAAGGTGATTACGTTCTACGTCGAGTATTTCAAAATACTCAAGAGGTCAATGCAGGTAAGATTTCCACTAAGTGGGAAGGTCCTTATCAAATCTCTAGCATCGTGGGTAAAGGAGCTTATAAAATCCAAACCCTTGACGGTCGAGATATCCCACGAAGCTGGAATGCAGTTCATTTAAAGAGGTATTTCTTTTAAATTTCATATTTATTTCCTTCGATTATTTCTTAAGAAAGATTACTGACTTAAGCATCGGAGGGTCGTTGGTCAAACCAACGACCACCCCACTAATGTTGTTTTTCGCAGGGGCGCACGACTTATTTAAAATCTTTGTGTCGAGTAAAACTCATGCGAACACACGTATATGTTCAATTTTAATGAACGACAAAGGTTAAATTCTGCACTTGATGTTCAAATACTTAGAATCAAGAACCATTATTACAAATTACCTAAGATCGATCGAAAGTTTCAGTTGATTTCTTTATAAATGATGGTATGGTTGAATGTTTGATATAATGTAGTTGTCCATCTACTTAAATTTCTCGACGTACGATTAATTATAAAAACAAGTAATAAGCATCGACGAACAAAAGATACTTTTTTCATTAGATATTGAGTTACAAGTATAAAGGACGACCACAAACGGCCAACCTCTAGGTGATAGGTTCAAAAGGAATTAAGTAGGAGGAACGTCAGGTTGTCCCTGGGCGACGATGGTCTCCTCTGCTGGAACTTCTTCTACGCCATCGCTCTCTTCCAATTCGTCGTCTTCATCCAGGTCTCTCTCAGTCCCGACAGTGTCGAGGTAAGATTTAAGTTCTTCGGAGGCCGACGCCATAGGATCCTTCCCCTTCAAGTGACGCCTCATTAAAGCAGCTCGGGCCGTGAAGCGGGAAAAAGCTTCAATTTTCTTATTTTCCATCTCCAAGTCCTTGACGTCACCTTCCAGATCTTCAACCCTCTTCTTCAGAGTCACGATCTCGTCAGCAGAAGCAGCAGCAGTGGTAATAGCCTTAATCCTCTCGATCTCTAACTTTGTCGAAGACGCCTCAAGCTCAAAGAGACGGTCCCTAAGCTTGACCTTCTCACGATCCGAAATCTTTAGTAGACTCCGGGCATCGATGAGTTCGGCTTTAAGGTTTTCAACCCTCGCTTTTTCAGCCTCGACCGCTTCTAGGGCGACCTTTTCCTTTTCAAGAGCCTCGTCGGCCCTTTTCTTGACGTCAGGAAAGGACGACCTAAGACCTTCTGTCTGAGCGTAGAAGCTCAGACAAGCTTGGAAAGCCTGCACGACAAAAGGAAAGGAATTAGTAGTAAAAAACGAGCAACGAAAAAGGAGAATAAGTAAAACTTACCATGAAAGAGAGACCAACAACATGTGCCCCCGTGTCCTTAACCCGAGATTCTTTGTACCGATCGTAGAAAGTCGGGAGAAGAAATTTTGCTAGGTGTGGAAAAATGACGTCTCTTTCCAGAACCTCATTAGCCATAAAGTCAGCTGGGAGAGTGGCTTTGAATATCATCTCTCCCACTTTTTGCTTATTCTTCTCCTCACTCTTAGAGGAAGAAGAAGGTGCAGCAAAGGGCTTTTCAACGCCCGACACCCCCGTCGTTGGGGCATCCTTCGTTGCCTTGATCGAGCCTCCAAGCTCGACCCCAGCAACGGTTCCCTTTGCTGGTGTCGCCCCTGAAAGGGACGACAAAGTGGCATCGCCCGTCTTCTTGGGCGAGGACCGAGGCTTGCCTCGGACACGTCTCGGATCTACCCCCGTGGAAGGGGCAGCTCTTTTCTTCGTTTTCTCCCTCCTTTGGCGGGCGAGCTCCAGTTGCTCGGCTCGCTTAACGGCAGCCGACTTTACAGTTGCGTCCTCTGAAAAAAGAAAGCAAGTTAAAAATGACATGACGTACGATATACAAATGAAAGGTATTGTCGAGCGACTTACCGGTCATTTCTTCTTCTCTTTCTTCTTCTCTTTCTTCTTCTTCCCTCTCTCCTTCTCTACGAGAACCCTCGACAGACGTCACCTCAGCTACAAAAACGGCCTCGTCTTCCTTGTCGTTCGACCGAGGGGAAAATGAACGATCAGTAATACTTCTCTCCAAGATCCTCTGAATCTTGTCGTGAGAATCTCTCCTTGGCTTCACTTTAGTGAAGTCGATCACTGTCAAACAAAGAAAGACATTAGAATATACGCACGACAAAAACGCACGACAAAAACGCACGACAAAAATAATTAAACCTACCCGATTCGTTCCAGCCGGACGACAACCATTGGCTGTCTTCGTCATTTACAGACGCCACTTGAAGGAAAACGTACTGACGTTTCCAATCACGATCGTTCACCGCGGTATTATGTATCAGTACATTATCTCCCTTCGAACGAGGGAACAGACTATACCGGTGATAATTATCCGGTCGAACGCTATAGGCAGTCAGGAGGTCGTTCACATTGAACGGTACCTCCCAATCAGCCGTAAGACGATCGATCACCTGGACAATCCGCCAGAATTGAGGCATTAATTGTCCAGGTGTCAAGTCAAACGCATCTAAAAATGCCCTGACCAAAGGGCTAAATGGCCAAGTAAAACCTATCTTGAAGGGATATTCATACAGAACACAATATCTCTTCGGAACTTCATCCGGCCTTAAATCTTCCGACGACACCAGATTTATTTCATCTGGAAGCCTGACCAAACTCTTAAAGTAATCTAAATGCTCTTCCTTCCTATACATGCTCACAGGCTCACTCGACATCTGGAAATCAGGAATGTTAAGAGTCGCACGCCAATAACTAAGAATATCCCAAGATTTTCTAGGTTTCCTGGCTATGGACTTCTTATGCATAAATCGACACAGAGGGAAGAACGGAAAATCGTACCTTAAATAGTGTTCTAAACCTCGAATTTAGAATGGAAAGGATTCTGATCGCTCGGAAAGTGAATCTCGCCGGAGATATGTGTTCTTTAAAGAGGTAAACATAAAAAAGGAAAAGATTAAGGATAATCCCTATTTATACCAAAAAACAGAAATCAAATCGCCAGGAAATCGAATCGTCAGAAATCGACGGTCAATAAGATTGACACGTGTCGCTCGTGTCAGACAAACCACTCGAGTATACTCGACGAGAGCATGACACCTGTCCTTTATTAGCTGTCAAATTGTTTATTTTGTTAGAAGTGACGTCATTATTTAGTTGGAAACGAACCAATTCGTTTTTATACAAATTTCCCGCTTTTCTTTTATGACACGTGTCTTAGTCTTAAATTTAAATTTCAAAAACTTGCCGCTTGAATTTTAAATTTGGGGGCAAACTGTTTTGGTAAAAAATAACAAAGGTCCTTTGTCGTACGACTAGAGATTCCAACAGTCCATTAACCCATAGTCGCACGACCAGAGAAATAACTGACGCCCTTCCTTTGAAACGACTTCGACCAAACTATCAAAACCCGTCCACGATGGCTGTCGTACGACATGATTTCAGTTATTAAACTACAACATACTTTATATTATGTTTAATGCAGGATTACAAGGACGTTTATGATTAGAGATCATAACGGAAGACGTTACCAATAACAACGGATGTAACGGACGCTATCATCAATATCAAACGGATACTTTATTAAAGATATGCATTCAAGACTTGCTAACGGACAATTGGAGTATAAATATGAAGATTGAACTTCACATTCGGACACCTGATTCTCAGACTTTACAAGCTCACGAATTACGTTCTTAAGCTCACTCAATCTCTCTTGAAGTTCATAAAGCCTTTGTTGTTTGTCGTACGACGCACGATTGAAGTCTAAGTACACACGACGCACGACCGACTTTACTTTATTGTTTTACATTACATTTCATTTGTAACACTTGTTAACAAGGACGACGTCCCTAATTGACGTCCATAGTGCATGACGACTCATACTCGTCCGCGGTTTTTACCCATTTTAGGGGTTTTCCGCGTCACCAATTCTCTCGTCTCATTTATTTTTGTTATAGTCGTACGATTATTATCGTTACTTTCTTTGGTTGGATCAAACTCCACATTTACCTTAAATTTTCCTTGGGAGATTTTTGGCATAAACAATAATCAACATCAAAACATTGGGACGAAATTTGTAAGTTACTCTTAAATGGATAAACCATGAATACTTATGGATTTGGTCCCTGTGGTTTAATGAAAATTATGACTAGTGTCCATAAACTCAAAAAAAGTTATGGATTTGGTCTCTGTGGTTGTCATTTTGTTATGACTACGGTCGCTCTCACTAACTTTGTTATTAGTGACTCCATTAACTTAGGGGCATTTGAGTCTTGTTGCATTTTTCTCATACGTCTTATTAAAAATTGAAATTGAAATTATAATATATTTACTTACTTTCTTTTATATTCATATTATATATATTTTATTATTTTATTCGAGTCTTTTTGCATTTTTCTCATATGTTTTACCTTTCAAGTTTAGCCCTACCCCTCTTCTTCTTTGCATCTAGCCACACAACCAACTTCGGCCACCAAAGGAAAATCATGGAAAATGAGTATTTGATTTATATTTATCGTTTTGATTTTTGTGTTTTTAATTTTTGATTTAGGTTTTCAGTTTAAATTTAGGTTTTCTCCCATCTTTATCTTATATTAATTTTCAAGAACTTCAATTAATATGTTCCCTAAACACCAACAATAAACTTGTGCAAATTAAACAACGACGAAAACCATACCAAACTTAGAAATTAAACAACTTGGAATTTTCATGGGTTTTTCGACGGATCTACCTTGTCTAAGTTTACATCGAAAATATATTGAAAACCCACATTTTCAACCAAATTTTTACCGACGAGAAATTCCGTCGAAACCCCCCATTTTCAACGGAATTTTCCGTTTAAAATGCCCCTCTGTTTTGTAGTGCAAATAGAACATAACTTTTTCAATGACCTTAAAGAATAAGATAACTTATAGTTGTCAAACATGATCTTAATATCCCAATATTTTAAACAAACAATACTATAAAATCAGTTAATGACAAATTTTTGTTTGAGAATCGAACAAATTAGTTAAAAAGAAACAATTAATAATAGCTTCTATTTTGCCTAAAATAAATTTTATTTTTTTTCTTATAAATATAGAGAATTTTGTCAGGATCTAATTCTTAACAAGAATAATAACACTCAAAAACAATATTAAAGAAGTTGCGGAAAAACACTTTAATATTCAACTATCAATGGAACAATAAAATAGAAATCACAACTTGTAAACTTTATTGAATGATTAAAGTTACAAGCTTTCACACAAAACCTCAATCTTGATGAACAGGCTCACCAAGATGAATTCTACTTCTCTAGAACTAGGATTATAAACCTTGAGGTTAATTCTCTCTCTAAAAACTTATCAATCAAAAGTTAATTCTATCAAAGACTTCTATACTATTTATACAAGACATATTACAAGATAATTATCAAAATACAATTGATCTTCATTCCATAATTATCTCCTTTACTTTAGCAAGACTTCTATACAGCTGTCTTCATTCCATACTGAGTCTTCATCTCATAAGCAGCACTAACCTTCTTCAAAAGTATTAACCATTTTCAGCAGCATTAAACTCCTCAGCAGTATTAATCATGTTGGCAGTAGTAATCCCTTAGCAGTACTAACTACTAGCAGTACTCACTCTCCAAGCAATACTAACTATTGAAGTAGCAGCACTAACTTTTCAAGTAGTATTAAATCTACTAGCAGTAGTAATCATGATATACTAGCAGCATTAACCATACTTGAACAAATCTTAAATTCCCAACAATCTCCCCCTAACTTGACTTTTAGGAAGATAAGTCAAGTTCTTCAGATATGGTCTTCAAGATGCTTTCAAAACTTCAGCTTAGTTGCCCAAATTTGGATCCAGGCCCAGACTTTGATTGATTGTCCTTCTTATCACAATTCTGGCCATTTCAGATCCTTTTGCACACACTAGCTTGGCTTTCAGCATTCCTTTTAGCTTCTCCTTGCTATGATCATACACTTTGTCCACTAGAAAATACTCATGATAGCAGTTATCTATTGTGATCATATAGACACCACAGTTTTCAAAAAGCGTCCACTGATCAATCCTTTTGAACCCATACTCATGATGCAAATCCTTGATCCTGTACACCACTTTTTCTGGTTCAAACATCATACACAATTATTCCATAGCAACTTTTAGTAGACTTTCTTCAGTTCCTTTCATAACAGGCTCATATAGCTTTATTCCCACCTTATGCATTTCTTCTAAGTCAGCCCTTGAACAACTTCTGATCACTTTGCCCCAAGTTGTATATACTTCAAACAAGTCACCAATTCTTTTTAGTCTGAAGTAATCCTTTCTGTTGTCCCTCAGAATATCCCAAAATATGATTTCTGGTGCCTTCACAGAAATGGGAACAACCTGTAAAGACCAACATGCTCATCAGATTGATTTGGTTGTTGTGCACTTTGACTTGTTTGCTCTGTATGATCTGCAACATATGGTTCTGCCTCCTTTTCTGCTTCTTCAATTCTTGGCTTTTTGGACTGTTTCTTGGAAGCTAGAGTTTTCACTCTCTTTGCAGATTTAACTTCCATAGAAACAGACTCTTCCTTCTTTTCTTCATCCTTTTCCTTTGAAGGAGTGGTTTCCTCAGGGAAGGGTTGTTGGATGTTGAGATCATGCCTCTCTTTCATCCTTCTTTTAGCTTCTTCCCTTTGAGTAGAATCCCCTTGAAGCTTAACCATCTCCTTTGAATACAACTCCTCTATCCTACCATAGGCCATGTTAGTAAACATTCCTTCAGGAACTCCAAGAGCTCCTTTCAGGAAGTTTATCATCTTTCTCCTTTCTTGATTAGCCAGATAGGTCTTAGAGGGTTGTCTTTTCTAAATCTTTGAAGGCAGTCTGTGCTTGGTTGCTTTTACTATACTTTTCTTGGCCTCAGCTGCAGTTTTCAGACTCTTTTGATATTCTTCATTGAGCTTTTTAGCCATATTCAGTGCAAGCTCTCTGTCCTTTTCTGATTGAATTTGTTCCTCATTTTCCACCTCTGCTTGAAGCTGTTTTGCCACTTCTTCATCTAGCTCTATCTGTTTCTGCTGCTTTAAAGGTTGTTCAGGTTCAACCATCTTAGCCTTTCCTTTCTTCTTCAATTTTGCCTCACTGATTTCTTTGCTTTTCTGCTTAAGACCTCCTTCTTTAATGACCACTCCCTTGGCCTTTTGAGCAGCCTTGGGAGTGTCGTTCTTAGCTTTTACCAAAGTTTCTGCAATCTCTAATTCTTCAACAGATAGCCCTGTTACTGTTGCTTGAGCTTTTTCAGTTACTGCTGCTTTACTAGTTTCTGCTTCTTTGATTTCTGTTTCCCTATTCTGCTCCCCCTCAAATTGTGCTTCCATACCACTAGGATTGAGTTTCTCCTTTTGTTCCTGTTTCTCCCCATCATCTTGTTTCTCCCCCTTTTTGAAAGCATCTCCCCTCTTCTTCAAGATAAACTGCTTTTTCTTCTTTTTCTGTACCAACCTCATCACCAGCTTTTTCAATTTGGTAATCTTCACTTGTTGAGACAGAAGTACCAATTTCATCTCCTCTATATCTGCTCCCTGTTTGATGACATCTAGATTAATTTTGCCCATTGTATCCATAAATTCTTGGTAGTTATATCTGTCCTCACCTCCTTTGGGTGTGTTTACCACCCTAGAAGGATCCTTGGATCTTTTAGTAGTAGAGGTCTTCTGCCTGACAGGAGCACCTGCTACCCCCTTGGGTTCTTGGTACCTGGGACCTTTGAATGATTGCTCATTCAAAGTTTCCATGGGGAAGGTCTTATTGATGTTACCACTGACCTCCTCTGTGCTAGCAGGAGTAGTGGCAGCCTTCTCACCCATATGCTCATGCATCTCCTCAGTGAGCACCTCCTTGGGGTTGGGAGACACCCCTGTGGTTTCCCTATAGATATTCTCTAATGGAGAATTCTCCATTAGAGGGCTTAAAGGCTTTGTGGGTGAAGGTACAAGAAGAGAATGAGCCTTCTTTACCTTTTTCCTTATGTAAGTATGGGTGATGGGTGAAGTTGGTTTTTGAAGAAGGGACTGAGGGATTGATATAGTGATTGAAGGTTGGGATTGGCTCTCAGTGGGATGGTCTAGTGAGGGCCCTGACCCTGATGCCATACCTTCTTGATTGTGGGACACCACCATCATTGTAGAGAACAATGGGGTGTCAACTCCTTCCGAGTCCATGGCAGATCTCTTTATATTTGAAAAGACCTTGCCCTTGCGGATTTTAGGTACATATACCTCATCAAATTGAGGCATATCCGTCAATTCAGTGGTGATAACTGCCTGGACAAATCTTGGATACATATAGAAACTCTTTTTATTGTCCAAGTTTGACACAAGGTCTTTGAAAATCATTTGCGAGAAATTATACTTTCTGGCAGTGGACAAGCAGACCAAAGCATAAGCAATGGTACTACTGAACTCACTCCATCCAGTAGTTTTTCTAGAAATACAGTGCATAAGGGTATGAACAAGAAAACGCCATTGGGGAGAAAATTTGGCTTTGGAGAACTTGAAAACACCCAATGGGCCTCCATACCCCATTCTTGTAAGATTGGAAAACAGATCATCATTAGAGATAGATGTAATACCTGAGGCATCGTTTAGTCGTAGACTGATGCGAATGACCTCTTCAGAAACTGTCAAGGGTTTGTCACACACCCTTGTCTGGATAACCTGCACACCATTTTCAGTAAAAGCGGTGGCATTGGCCCAAAATTGCTTCTAGTGCTCTATGTAGATTGATGGTGACACTGTAAGAGCATGAGCTATATGGCTGGACTTGAGAAAATCGACTATTTGATGAAATCCAACAGCCTACTTAGGCTTTTGAAGCATTGCGATCTCGTTGTGTTCATCAATAAACGCCATTGATGCCATCGAGCTTGAGAAGTCTTGACTAAAACACACTGGTTGCTTGAGAGAAAAAGGTTAGAGAAAAGATGAACAGTATTCAAAGAGTCGTTATGAGCTTTTAGGCGGGCAAAAAGGGTATTTATATGATTCGGGAAAGAAGCAGTATTAACCATCTAGCAGTATTAACTAACTAGCAGTATTAACTGAGAGCAGTATTAACCACTAGCAGTATTAACTAACTAGCAGTATTAACGAACTAGCAGTATTAACTGAGAGCAGTATTAACTACTAGCAGTATTAATGAACTAGCAGTATTAACTGATACCTGAAGTAGTAACTTTGCACTGGCAGCATTAACTATACTTACACTATTGAAGCTTGAGTTAGTCTGTGCAAGGCAATACACTTCCTGAGAAAGATGATTAGTAGCCCTAAATATAAACAAATAACAGGTATACAATCACTTTTTAAACATGAGCTCATTCAGAGTTGATCATGCCCACACTTGTGACCAAGAAAGTGAATCTACCCACATCAAAAGCTTTAGTGAATAGATCAGCAAACTGGTTATCAGTATGTACTTTAGCAACTTGAATAAGCTTCTTTTCATTGCAGTCTCTAATAAAGTGATACCTGATTTCAATGTGCTTTGTTTTGGAGTGCTTGACTGGATTGTTAACAATGCTAATAGCACTGCGATTGTCAATGAAGATTGGAGTGTGAAGAAAGGTTACCCCATAGTCCAGCATTTGATTCTGAATCCATAGAACCTGAGAGCAGCAACTTGCAGCAGCAATGTACTCAGCTTCTGTTGTGGATAAGGACACTATGGTTTGCTTCTTACACTGCCAAGATACTAGTCTTGCACCCAAAAGCTGACATCCCCCTGAAGTAGACTTTCTATCCATATTAGCACCACCCAAGTCACTATCTGAATATGCAATCAAGTCAAAAGTAGATTCATAGGGATACCAAAGACCTAATCTAGGTTTCCCTCTTAAGTATCTGAAAATCCTCTTAACAGCTTGAATATGTGACTGCTTTGGCTTGACTTGGAATCTGGCACACACACACACACTGGAAACATGATATCTGGTCTTGAGGCTGTGAGATACATGAGAGATCCAATCATTGATCTATAAAGATGGACATCAACATCCTCCCCCTCAAGATCAGCAGTGATCTGTTTGTGTGTTTCCATAGGTGTGCTGGCTGGCTTTGAATATGATAAACCATACTTATCAAGGATGTCTTTCACATACTTTGATTGGCTTATAAAAATTCCATCTTTCTGCTGTTTCACTTGAAGCCCAAGGAAGAAAGTAAGTTCACCCATTGAACTCATTTTGAAGCTCTTGTGCATCAACTCTTCAAAGTCTCTACACATCTGATCTTTTCTGGATCCAAATATGATGTCATCCACATAGATCTGAACAAGTAGGATGTCCTTCTTACTTCTTCTAATGAAAAGGGTTTTGTCAATTATTCCTCTTTCAAACCCATTTTCCAAGAGATAGGTAGACAGAGTATCATACCATGCTCTTGGGGCTTGATGTAGACCATAGAGAGATTTCTTCAGTTTGTATACTATGTCAGGATATGATGGATTCTCAAATCCAGGGGGCTGACAGACATATACTTCTTCATCAATTGTTCCATATAGAAAGGCACTCTTCACATCCATCTGATATACATTGAACTTCATGTATGAAGCATAGGCTAAAAACAGCCTAATTGCCTCTACTCTTGCAACAGGAGCAAATACTTCCTCATAGTCTATGCCTTCTTCCTGAGTGTACCCTTGTGCCACTAGCCTTGCTTTGTTCCTGATTACTATTCCTCTCTCATCCTTTTTATTTCTGAAAATCCACTTGGTGCCAATTGCTCTATGACCTTTAAGAAGGTCCACCAAGTCCCAAACATCTTGCAATTTGAACTGTAGCAGCTCTTATTGCATGGCTTCTATCCAACTTGAATCTTTCATTGCTTCATAAGCCTTCTTAGGCTCAATCTGGGATAGAAAGCAAGAGAGTACTGTATGCTGCTGATCCTGCAAATCTTGAAGTCTGCTTTGATTCCTAGTCATCATAGGAGAGGAGATATCTCTTATTACCAGCTCAGGAGGATGATTCTTCTGAGTTCTTGTCTGAAGACTAGGTTCTTCATTAATTCCCACATCTAAATTGGAATCATTTAAGTCAGCTGAGGAAATCACATCAGCTGCTTCTGGCTCTTCATGCTCTGAATTCTCCTCATCTCTTCTTTCTTCTTCACTCTGAATTGGTTCAGCAACAGTATCCTTTTCACAGATGTCAACAGGGTCCATTGTAGGTAATGGAAAGATCATAGACTGAGGAATAATATGTTGTACTTGTTCTTCCCCTGATCCTCTACTTCCTGATCCTGCATGATCATCACTACTGAAACCCAAATAGTTAGTTAGTGAATCAATGTCAAATAACCACTGAGGACCTGAACCAATAGGATTTGGTGTGTTCTCATTGCATTTGACATTGTCACTTTCCTCAATTATTCTAGAAGAAGAATTATATACTCTGTAGGCCTTACTCTGAGATGAGTAACCAACAAGAAAACCATCATCTGCTTTGCTATCAAACTTTCCTAAGTGAGTTTTGGTATTGAGAATGGTACAAGGACACCCAAAAGGTTTGAAAAATCCAATAAATGGTTTTCTTTTATTTAAAAGCTCATATGGTGTCTTGTTTTTAGGCTTGACTACTAGAACTCTGTTTTGGACATAGCAAACAGTATTAACTGCTTCAGCCCAGAAAGTAATTGGAAGTTTTGAATCAGCTAACAGAGATCTAGCAGCTTCAATCAGTGTCCTATTCCTTCTCTCAGCAACACCATTTTGTTGTAGAGTCCTAGGAGCACTGTATTGCCTCTCAATTCCTTTTTCCTCACAAAAGGTGTTTAGGTCAAGATTTTTAAATTCAGTACCATTGTCTGACCTAATGACTTTTACCTTTTGATTTGTTTGGTTTTCAATTCTTAGAATAAAGGATTTGATCAGTCCACTTGTCTCATCCTTAGTCCTTAGAAAATATACCCAAGTAAATCTAGAGTAATCATCAACTATCACTAAGCAGTATGATTTCTTACTTATACTCATAACATTTGTAGGACCAAACAGATCTATATGCAACAACTGAAGAGAAGAAGAAATTGTGTTCAACTCTTTGGACTTATGAGAAGTTTTGTGTTGTTTGCCTTTGAGACAAGCAACACAATGATCATCACATGAAAAGACTTTTGAAGGCAAACCTCTTACAAGGTTGTTTTTAACAAGTTTATGCATTGTTTTAAAGTTCATGTGACACATCCTTCTGTGCCAAAGTGATGATTCATCCAAAGATGCTTTTGAAACAAGACAGTTTAGGGATGAATCAGTTGAAACATTTTCCATATCCAAACAATAGACATTATCCTTTCTAGGAGTTCTTAGTAGTATCATCTTTTCATCAACTACCTTGAATCCAGGAGCAAGGATAATGCATTCTGAATCAGTGAATAATATACTATGATTTTTGTCACAAACCTGTGATACACTTAACAGGTTGTACCTTAACTGCTCAACATAGAAAACATCCTCAAAGGTCATCTTACCTTTTGTTACATCACCCTTACCACTAATCTTACCTCCATCTGGAGTATTACCAAAGGCAACATGCCCTCCATCAATTTTCTTGAAATTCTTGAGGCAATCTATGTTCCCTGTCATGTGCCTAGAGCAACCACTATCAACATGCCAAATGCTCTTTCCCTTGAGCTGCTGGTTGCCCTGCACATTAGATAAATCAATTAGTATTGACTGGGAACCCAAGCCAAAGTGGTCTTGGGCCTCCCTTTCTCATCAAAGTATTTACATTCCTTTTTGATGAGATTTTTAAAATCAGAGCACTCTTTACTGGAGTACTTTGTCAAGATGATAGATCTAGCAGCACAAACACTAGAAGCAATATTAATTTTAGAAGTACTAACAGAGTTAGCAGCACTAACAGGTTTAGCAGTACTAACCTTGTTAGAAGCACTAATAGAGTTAGCAGTATTAACATTTGAAGAGGTACTAACAATGTTAGTTTTAGAAGTACTAATACTCTCAGCAGTACTAACATTGGTAGCAGTAGTATTGCTTCTGGCAGCACTATCTTTGTCAGCAACACTATTTGTGGTAGCAGTACTAACAGTTTTAGTGCTTTTGGGAATCCACATCTTAACATTCTCTCTTACAGTCTTTTTCTTCATGTGGTTTTTAGATTTAACAGTTTTCTTAGCCACATGGTTCTTTTCATTCTTCCTATAACCAAAGGGTTTTTGCACAGATCTTTGAAAATTTATCATTTGGTTCATAGGATTAAAATAACAGTGCTTAGCAAGATGATTCAATTTGCCACATATGAAACAAGGTTTTGGTCTGATGATTCTACTCAGATCAACTCCTTGTTTCTGAGCCCACTGATTATTCCAATTTCTTTGATTGCCCCTCCTTTTATCATGTTTTAGAGGCTCAGACTTATTACATGCACACTTTTTGTAGGGAACAGGATTCACAACTGTAGTCTGCTTGTAATGAACCTTTTTGGACTTTCCCTCAGTCTTCTCTACACCATTGGATTTGACCCAATCCCTTCCACCACCCTCATTGGTAAGAATGTTATTTTCTAAGGGAATCTCAACATTCACATTATTATCCTTACCCTTTCCAGCTTATTTCTCAGTCTTGTCCTTAACAACTACTTCATCTAAAGGATCTATCTTAGTGGCTCCCACATGCAAGTCCTTTCTATCCTTGGTCTCTAGCAAGTCTGATTTAGGAGGGATGTAGTTGTTGTTGTATGGTGGTGGTGTGGTATTGTACCCAATTCCTGGTTTAAGATTGTCATGGATTTGGACCTTTAGAATTGAATCCATGGCTTTAGAGGCATAAGAAAACTTTTCCACATCTAGCTTAACCTTGTCTAGTTCTCCTCTCAACTTTTCATTCTCCTCCTTGGACTTTGTCGGTTGGATTTCTAGATCATTCTTCTCCCACTTCCAGTAATTTGTATCATATGTGTGTTGAAGTTCATTGGCTTGGAAACCTTTGATTTGTTCCTCAAACCTCTCAACAATTCTCACATAGTCTTTTCTATCCTTTTCTAACCTCTTAAGGTCATCACTCATATTCTGGTTGTGATCCCTGTACCTTTTAATAGTGTCTATGCAAGTTTGAGAACAGAGATTAGAAAGTACCTCAGTTGGGAGATCAGATACCTCTGCCATGAGAGCTTGATTTTGAATGGCCTCTTCTGCTTGATCACTCCAGTCAAACCCCATTCCTTGTTGAGAAACAAGAGCTTGAGCAGAGTTTCTGTTCTGGTTGAAGTTTCCAGTCTGTGTTTGTTGGTGGTTGTTGTGAGATATTCCACTTCTGCATTCCCTGGCAAAGTGTCCCTTCATATGACACTTATAGCACTCCACCTTTGACTTATCAAAGCCTGCTCCATCTTCTCTTCTTTGAGAGAAGTTGTTCCTCCCAGTTTTCTTAATGAACTTCTTCACTCTCATAGAAAGCATGACCATCTGCCATTTAATGTCCATCTCTTCAAGATCATCAGGATGAAGCTGTTCCAAGTCATCATTGATTAAAGAGTAATTACCATGGATGGAGAGAAAGGCTTCAAAAACAGATTCATTGCCTTTTTCTTGATTTACTCCATTAGCAGCATTAACTGATTCAGGGTTAGCAGTATCATCAGTTGATGCTGATAGGAGTGCAGCATTATGAACATATCCAGTAGGCTTCTTCTTTGCTTCCACCTCAGATTCAAACACTCTTAGATCATTGTACAGATCATCCAGTTCCTTTTCTTCTAATAAGTCATTCTGTCTGAATGAAACAGTGTACATGGTTCATTCATCTCCAAGAGATCTGAGGAACTTTCGGTTGACATCATCTTGTTCCATCTGGACTCCAACTGTGGCCAACTCACCAATCAACTTATTGAATCTGTCAAAAGTTTGAGTCATAGACTCATTCTTTGAAGATGTAAAATCTTCATATTGCTGCTTGAGAATATCCCTTTGATTCCTCTTAGTGCTCTTGGTGCCAACAAATCTCTTCTCTAAAGCATTCCATAGAATCTGAGCATCTGTGCAGTGTTGAAACTGATGTTGATACTCATTAGGAATGGCCACAAGCAGGGTGCTTAAGGCTTTCATCTCCAACTGTCTGACTTTCTTCTCACCATCAGTTTTTGGAGGTGGTCTTCTGCCATCTTGTCCAATTTTACCTTCAGCAGAGGGACCATTCTCAACAATGTCCCACATAGAACAGTCTGTAAGGAGGATGTACTGCTTGATTCGAATTTTCCACATGTCAAACTCATTAGGTTTGAGCATGGGAACCTTTGAGACAAAAGTACTGTTTGATTCACCTGTGTTGTCCATGATGAATGAAGGTTTCTGAGAATACTTTGCTCTGATACCACTTGTCACGATCTAATTCTTAACAAGAATAATAACACTCAGAAACAATATTAAAGAAGTTGCGGAAAAACACTTTAATATTCAACTATCAATGGAACAGTAAAATATAAATCACAACTTGTAAACTTTATTGAATGATTAAAGTTACAAGCTTTCACACAAAACCTCAATCTTGATGAACAGGCTCACCAAGACGAATTCTACTTCTCTAGAACTAGGATTATAAACCTTGAGGTTAATTCTCTCTCTAAAAACTTATCAATCAAAAGTTAATTCTATCAAAGACTTTTATACTATTTATACAAGACATATTACAAGATAATTATCAAAATACAATTGATCTTCATTCCATAATTATCTCCTTTACTTTAGCAAGACTTCTATACAGCTGTCTTCATTCCATACTGAGTCTTCATCTCATAAGCAGCACTAACCTTCTTCAAAAGTATTAACCATTTTCAGCAGCATTAAACTCCTCATCAGTATTAATCATGTTGGCAGTAGTAATCCCTTAGCAGTACTAACTACTAGCAGTACTAACTACTAGCAGTACTAACTCTCCAAGCAATACTAACTATTGAAGTAGCAGCACAAACTTTTCAAACAGTATTAAATCTACTAGCAGTGGTAATCATGATATACTAGCAACATTAATCATACTTGAACAAATCTTAAATTCCCAACAAATTTCTTGTTGTCTATCCCTTTTTGTCCATTTTATAAAATGATTTGGGGGTTTTGTTTGAGTTATAATTTATTAAATAATTCCTTAAAAGTTTTTTTTTCGTATCACTTTAAATCATCATCTACCAATAGAATCTTTAAAAATGAAAAAATAAATAATTTTATTTCTTTTAGAAAAAGTTAGCTCAATAGTTGTTTTTTAGGACCATGGTATTTGCACTATTTGAATGAGTGTTGAATGCATTTAGATTTGTGCCAATTATTTTTAAGGAATCATATGTCATTTCACTTTACAAATGTATATATATATATATATGTATACACATTATCTTTTTATATATATTATTTTTGTTTATATATATATATATATATATATACAACACATTATCTTTATATATATAGGATATATATATATGTGTGTGTGTTTTGATTTTAGGGAAATTAATTAAAATAACCGTATTTGAACATCGTATTACCGAAATGCCCCAAATCTCGTCGACTTTGTCGAAATACCCTTTAAGTCGGGGAAACGTGGCCGGGATGAGCATCGATCCCGGGGTTGTTGTGTTTCGGCCGGGAAAGGACTCGATCCCGGGGTTATGTCCGGGAATCCCGGGGTTATGTCCGGGAAACCCGGGATTGGGGGTCGGGATCGTGTTATTAATTGAGTTTATACATTATTAATTGAGTGAAGTTTTACAAAAACAAGTGTATATGTGTGTAGATACATATATGGGTGTGTGTGAGAGTAGATACATATATGGGTTTTCTCGGACATAACCCCGGGATTCCCGGACATAACCCCGGGATTCCCGGACATAACCCCGGGATCGAGTCCTTTCCCGGCCGAAACCCAACAACCCCGGGATCGATGCCCATCCCGGCCACGTTTCCCGGACTTAAAGGGTATTTCGGCAAAGTCGACGAGATTTGGGACATTTCGGTAATACGATGTTCAAATACGGTTATTTTAATTAATTTCCCTTGATTTTATAAATTTATAAATTTTGTAACTTTTGATTTTATTATAACTTTGTAAAATGTATTTTTCTTTATGTTAGTCAAGTGTCCCTTCCATGGTTGATCTTAAAATAATTTTCATTTGATTGAGTAAATTATGCTTGGTGGTATTCATATTTTCTAGTAGATGGTATTTTTGTACAGTGATCATATATATCTTGTATAATAATATGAATTGAAATTGTACCTCTTCTATTTTAGATTTATTACCTTTGTTCTTTTGGCTTCATTCCCTTCTCCTATCCACTAAATACCCTTTGTTTCCCTTTTCTCTCTTTTACCTTTTTGCAAGCTCCAGAAGTTACTCATCATCCCTCCTCTCTCTTTTACCTTTTGTATTATGCAGGTAGAACTCCAATGCAAGTTGTGATGTCATTTTTACAGGAAGAAGGCTACACTTTTTATGATCGTGCAAACATACATCAATCAATTTCCAGCATTGTTTCACCAGCGATACACAGTTCTTTCATGTTCAAAAATTATAATGTACATCCATACATCAATCAATTTCCAGCATTATTTTACCCTTACATCAAGCAGGTACATGATGTGATAAGTGATGGAAATTGCGGATTCCGAGCAATAGCTGTCTCTCTAGGTCTTCATGAAGATGCGTGACCCACAATTCGGTTTAACTTGATGGAAGAGTTAGATACACACAAGACATAATACATCAACGCTTTTGGAGGTGAACATTGGGATATTACTTACAACACTTTAAACTTCTTTCGATCAGATCAAGGTGCACCATTTGAATACTGGATGACAATACCTAAAATAGGTGTATTGATTGCTTCAAAATATAATGTGATATTACACGTTATAAGTATGACCGACAGTGAGACGTACTTGCCGCTTAGGTCTACTCCGCCAGTGTGGTCTGAATATGTTGTTTTTACAATTGGGTACGTTAATGGTAACCATTATGTGAAATTAGATATGACAGAAGGATATCGATTTCCATAAATTATAGGACATTTTTTTTCATTACAGTTATCCGTGTGCTGCTAGATTGGCTACCCCGTATTCAGAGCGAATACAGAAGTACATGCAGCTTTTACGTGTTAATTGTACTACATATAATGTTATTTTAGAATAATCGAATGTAATATAGATTATTTTATGTTCTATTTATATGTTAAATCGCAATATTTATGTTTTATTTTTATAATTATATAATTATAAAAAAATTAGTAATATTTATATTTATAAATATTAATTTATTTTTAAATAAAACCAAAAAGTAAAAGGAAAAAAACATTTTTAAACTAAATAATACAAATAAATAAAAAATATAATACAAATAAATAAAATAGAAAAAAAACAACAAAAAGACAAAAAAACAAAAAAAAAATAATCATGATTTTCAATCATGAAAGTGCACTTGGCATTTCAAAGGGTGCAATTAGCCTCCCCGTTTTTTATTCTTTACTCGATTCCCAACCAAATAATTTGTCAATCCATTATTTTTGTATCATATTTAAAAAAGTTACTTGAAAGTTAGTTTAGGTATTAAATATATTTTACGGTGTTTAAAAAAAGCCTAATAGAACGTAAAAATAGGTTGAACGGAATTAAACTGGACTATTTAGTTGGTTTAACAATCCCGTCTACGATATAAGAGCTTTTTTGGCGATCAAAATGAACCGAATTGTGTTTATTAATAAATAATTTTTTAATATATATATATATATGTATGTATAGAGGAAAGTTCAAATGAAAATTCATCTTTCATTGTGCACGTGAGGATAAATCTCAGTCATTCCATCTCTTTTTATCCAACAACTCATATTAAATAGAGTTTTTAATTTTAAGATGTCTAGGGGTAAAAATAGAAGATAATTTAAAACTACACATACCATATTCGACCTTTTATTTTCTTTTTTAATTAAAAATTTTTACCCAATTAAAGTTTAAAATAAATTATCTTAAAAACTACTAATATTTTAATCAAACAAATTACATCAAAAAAAACGAGAATTTCATGCTCTTCGATATGACATTCATCTCGATATAGTTTTTTTTGCCGTTTTAACCGTTTTTTTACGTGAAATGCTATATATGTGTTATATTCATTATGAATATTTATGTACGTTCAAGTTTGTACAACACCTCAACACCGTAAGTATGTAACTCGACATCATCTTCTTCAACACTTTCTTCAACGTTGTAAGGCATCACGTTTTTTTAGCACCGTAACCCAACACCCATCAAGACGAATCGAGAACCTATCGAGTAATTCTGTTGTGAACCGTGGAACAAAAGAGAGCGGCGTCAAGTCTCCACATCTTCACAGGTCATTCATGTATTATTCGTCATGAATAATTTATTATTCAGGATGAATAATACAACATTCAGGGTGAATAATTCACGATTCATGAATTCGTGTATTATTCACCATGAATGTTGTGTAATTCATTCTGAATACTATATTATTCATCATGAATAATGAATGAACGTTCACAGGTCATTCATATATTATTCGTCATGAATAATGTATTATTCAGGATGAATAATACAACATTCAGGGTAAATAATTCACTATTCATGAATTCGTGTATTATTCATCATGAATACTATATGTAACACCCTAAAAATAGGGATAACAAAAACTTTCCATAAATGGAGAAGTGGTATAATGTTTGCCATAGCAAGAGCCTCCCAAAAAGGGAAAATATACAAATAACCTGTTTAATCACAAATCTGTAATTTAACGGATAAATAAACAACAACCAACTAATCTAATTTCTACATCTAGAAAAGAGATTACAAAAGGGGTGTCATCTATAGACCCAAATCTTCCAGAAATAGTTCAAGTGCCAAAATCCCCAAGCTCTCGCCCAAAGCATCTAAACTTGCCTAGGAGCAGCGCCGCTAACACCTGAGATACACATCGACACCAAACAAGTGTTAGGACAAAAAGCCTAGTGAGTTGCACAAGTAAAACATGCCAGACAATAGTTACAGTTCTTATCAGCAGCCAATCATTTAATCACGTAGAGGTGGAGTCAACGGGAGCGACCCATATCTCCAATCAGGCTCACCCAAAGAGGCGATGTACCTTGAAGCCAAATAACAAAGGCAACCCAAAGGCCCGACACGCATCGAGGACTACCGCTTAGGAAATTCCCCGACGGCGGAGGTCTAGGCACATAGGGGACTACCACTCAGGAAATTCCCCAAATGTCACCCACCTACATCCCTATAGTGAATCACTGACTTGGTTCGTCCACATTATGCAAATAGGAGGTCTCAAGGTGTGTTTTAACCCAACATATTCGGATATCAACCATGAACACAACATTACCATCCCAAGCATGTAATTCCATCATATGACATAGTAATCATCCAAATACTTCGTGAGAATATAAGGTCGCCAAAAGGCATTCCAAGTAGGAATCATCATAATACCAAGATATGCATAAGTGACTCATAGTAGGTTACTCACATACATATTTCCATAGAAATCCCCAAATACTTGTACATTAAATAAGAACACTTGAGTAATAACAATAAAGATAACAAATAAAGTAAATGATGTGTATCTAGTTTTTACAAAAGGGTTAGTAAACTCACAATCTAGGTTTTGAACCAAAACCTAGAAAAGATGAAAACCCTAGAAGTTGAAGGATGAACTTGGAGATGAGGAGTTGCTTTGAAGAAACCCTAGAAATCTTCCTTGAGGTGATTTAATGCAAGTAATCAATGTCCCCAACCACCAAGAGGGTTTGGTATAAATGTGGATTAAGGTTTGGGAAGGGATGGACCAGTTTTCTTGGAGCCAAAATCGCCAAAGAGAGAAATGAAATGTGTTGACAATGAATTAAAATCGGCTGGAACTCATTTAAATGGAATGCCCCCGTCGGCGATAGTGCCAAGGGCACTATCGCGAGTCACAATCGCGAGGAACTAGGCACCCGTGGTACCAATTTGGCGATAGTGCCTTCGGCGATAGTGCCAAGGCACAATCGCGTGGCATAATCGTTGGCCTTCCCTAACCTACGGTACATCCCTGGCGATAGTGCCTCCACCGATAGTGCCAATGCACAATCGCCAGGCACAATCGCGCCAACCCCAAAACAGCCCGAAAATCTAACCAAATTCGAGAACGAGTGCGAGGTCTAAACACATGCATCTTTAATACCAACCAAGTAACATCATAGCATAATAACAATGACCACATGCGTATATAAAGTCTCGTATTTTCAAATAAATATAGTTAACATATTTAAGGAAATAAATACTTACCTTGAGAATTTCCGGGTGTTACACTATATTATTAATCATGAATAATGAATGAACGTTCACATTTTTATTCATATTGAATGTGGGACGTCCGGAATGCGCATACATATTCATAATGAATTAAACCAAATTTCGGTTATGAATTGGGAAACAAAAGAGAGTGCGTCATGTGTCTACACCTTCACGGGTCATTCTTATATTATTCATCATAAATAATGTATCATTCGGGATGAATAATACAATATTCAGGGTGAATAATACACGATTCATGATAAATAATACATGAATCATGGATTTATGTATTATTTATCCTGAATGTTGTATTATTCATCCTGAATATTGTATTATTCATCATGAATAATGAATGAACGTTCATCTTTGTTATTCATACTGAATGTGGATACTCGAGGACGTGCATGCATATCCATAATGAATATAACACATATATAGAATTTCACGTAAAAAACAGTTAAAACGAAAAGAAAAAAAACTATATCGAGATGGATGTCATATCGAAGAGCACGAAATTCTCGTTTTTTTTTTATGTAATTTGTTTGATTAAAATATTAGTAATTTTTAAGATAATTTATTTGTTTGATTAAAATATTAGTAATTTTTAAGATAATTTATTTTAAAGTTTAAGGGGGTAAATTTTTTTTAATTAAAAATAAAATAAAAAGTCAAACAAGGTAGGCGCTGATTCAAAATTTCCAATTTTGTCCTTAATCTTTTCTCAATTAACCTTATTATGTATTAACCATTGATTAGTTTTCTAAGTTTTGATCAATGGTTAAAATTTATCCTCATGTGCACAATGAAAAATGAGTTTTCGTTTGAACTCACCCCTATATGTATATATGTGTGTATATATATATATATATATATATATATATATATATATATATATATATATATATAGGGTGCGTTTCTTTTGCAAACCAACAGTTAAAACGAAAAGAAAAAAACTATATCGAGATGGATGTCATATCGAAGAGCACGAAATTCTCGTTTTTTTGATGTAATTTGTTTGATTAAAATATTAGTAATTTTTAAGATAATTTATTTTAAAGTTTAAGGGGGTAAATTTTTTTTTAATTAAAAATAAAATAAAAAGTCAAACAAGGTAGGTGCTGATTCAAAATTTCCAATTTTGTCCTTAATCTCTTCTCAATTAACCTTATTATGTATTAACCATTGATTAGTTTTCTAAGTTTTGATCAATGGTTAAAATTTATCCTCATGTGCACAATGAAAAATGAGTTTTCGTTTGAACTCACCCCTATATGTATATATGTGTGTATATATATAGGGTGCGTTTCTTTTGCAAACCAAACAATTTGAGAGAGAGAGGACCCTTCATATGCAAACCTTGCATACCTTACAACTCTTACAAACCAATCATGACCATTAATTATATAATCCAACGGTCAAGATTAATTTAGGTAGAAAGTGTAAATATGTTAAACATTGTTTCTAGAGTAAGTTACATTTTTGGTCCTTGTGGTTGCAACTCAATATCAAATTTGGTCTCTCTTTTAAACTAATTACAATTTTGATCATTGTGGTTGCAATTTTGTTTCACTTTTGGTCCCTCTGAGTAATTCTAGTTAAAAGATAAGTTAAATTAAGGGTATCTTGGTCATTTTACTTTTTTTTTTTTTGTCTTTTTCCTTTTTTTTAGTAAATTACTTTTTGAGTGAATTGTGGATTTGGTCCCTATGCTTTTGTGATTTCTTTGACCATGGTCTTCATTCTATGTTTATTGTGGATTTGGTCCTTGTGGTATTCGATTTGTCTTGGTCATGGTTCTTCTGACTAACATCTCTGTTAACTTCGTTAAATCAAGGACCATTTCGTCATTTGCCATTTTTCTGTCCTTTTACAATAAGAAAAAACAATACTTTTATACACACACATATAACGATATCAAAATAAATAAAATAGAATATTATTGTATTATTTGATTGTTTAACTTTTTTAAAAGATTAACTATTTTAATACGATTTAATTTTATTATTAAATTATAGCATAAATAATGAAAATACTTTAATTTATAAAATTACTGGATATTTGTTGACTTTTATATTAGGCTAATATAAAATTTCTCAAAGATTATATTTCAAAAAAGGGGCGAGTGAGGCCAATTACACGCCTACCTATTATTTTTCTCCTCTTATACATTTACATCATATTTTAATTTTTACATTTTCAATATAATTTGATTTGATTTGATTCGAACATTTAAAAAAAAGGAGGAAGAAGGTGCATATAACATGTTAGTACACAGATATGTATTTCAATAATTTGCCGGAGAAACAACGTATGCACGAGAGAATTCAGAAAGCTTTGTGTGTTCAAGATTGTTGTGTCTTGGACTGAAAACGGACTCCTCTATTTATACTGAAGATTGGAAAACCGAAGGATTAATGTTAATTAATCCTATTAATCATTTCCAATAATGAATATGAAGGAGTTACAAAACGGTTTTTGAATCAGAGAAATTCGCGACTTACCACGCGGGTGAAGTCGCAGCACAACCCGCGTAATTCACTGTCTCTCGTCTACAAACAGTGTACATCGCGACACTGGTTCAAAACAAAATTTTCGCAAAAACCAACCTGCGCGAATGTGGATATGTGCATAAACTTGATTTTAAAGCATATGTGGATGAATTTCATACCAATATCATATATGAAGGTTCATAAATGATTCTGTGCATATGTGCATGAATTTCATTTTAAAGAAAATGTGTATGAATTTCATACCAGTATCATATATGAATGTTCATATACGATTCTGTGCAAATATGAATGTTCATATATGCAGTCATATAAATTTTCAAATATCAAATTGGCTACGATATCCACCGATCTATAAAAATAATAAATTATACGTCTCTAATATTTTGATTAATCAACAATGAATCATTACATATATCTTCAAATATGAATTTGGTCTCGATATCTTCTTCTTCAACAATTGCATATATGAAATACACAACACACATTAAAAAAACACTCTCTTACAATTGTCGTCATCCATGTTGGTTTCATCAACAACATCATTGTGGAAATCTTCGTTTACAAAATCATCTGATATCTGGGTGATTTCTTTATCATGCATCTCATCGAAAGTAAAATCTAGAGCATTAACATTGAGTGTGATATCTTCATCGACCAACATATCTTTATCGACTGTGTGCTTTCCTCTATTAGGTTCATCAATTTCATTACTTTCACGAACCATGATTCCACGTCCCTATGAAGAATGGTTGCTTGAAAATACAAAAAATGTTGCTAGAATAATGATTGCTCGAAGATACCAAACGCAGGAAAAGATAATGATCAAAGAAAGCAATATGCTATATTTTAGGAATCAATATTTAGTTTCCTTATTATACAATATTATTAATATATTAATTAAATAAAATAATATTTGTAAATTATGTAACCCCGGTATTTAAATAATTAAAAAAAAGAAACTAAATATGTTGAGATCAAGGGTGGAGATCGGTTTATAAGGGGTGCAACAATCATAAGGTATGTATTTGATATATATATATATATATATATATATATATATATATATATATATATATAGCAAGGATCATTTGTTAACCACATATGTCTTGTTAACTTTATGAACCCTGCTCAACCAATAGAAATGCAAGGTTGGTTGTTGTTTAATTTGTGTATATATTTAATGTAAAATGGTAGAAACGTCATTTTGTAAGTAACCAATATTTCATTAATATTATTGGGGGTTACAAAAATAAAGCTTCCATAATTATATTGTATGTTACGATTGCGTTATTTTTTCCATTTTCAACATATTTTTGAAATCATATCAATATTACTAAAGTCTTCCGGTTCATATGTTTGTTAAAGTCGTATAGTCGTAGTTTTCAAAAAATTTATCCGATATTTATTTTAATTCAAAAAACACATGAACATCTTTGAAATGAACGCAAAAACGATGAATATCGATAGAGATGAACACAAATGTTCATCGATAGAGATGAACATCCCTGATAGAGATGAACATCCCTGAAATGAACGCAACATCCCTGAAATTTATCCGGTATTCATTTTTAATTTTATAGAGATGAAAACATATGTCATCTTATAAACATTGATAGATGGGAACATCAATGAACACCTTACAAATATTGCCAACCATCTTACAAACATTGATAGATGAGAACATCGATGAACACCTTACAAACATAAAACATTGCATAAAACACATATGTTCATCTTTAATTTTGAATTTCTACCCTTCCGCCATGAATGTTCATCGGTTACAAATTGTGGTGTAAAGAAACATTAATGAGCCTTTTTAATGTTTTTTAAAAGAATGAATGTTTTAATCTCCAAACTACCCTTAACCACAAATGTTCATATATTTATTTAATAAATAAAACATATTTTATTAATTAAAAATATAGTTTTAATCTCAATCATCCATTGTTAAGATTGATGGTTTAGATTAGCTCATATAGTTAACAACAAATTAAGGTTAACAAAAGAACCTAACCACACACATATATATATATATATATATATATATATATATATATATATATATATATATATATATAGGGTGCGTTTCTTTTGCAAACCAAGCAATTTGTACAAACTATGCAAACCAATCTTAGCCGTTCATCAAGTCTAATGAATATATGATTTTATTATGTTTCCTAATTTAAAATCATGATTATAATGAATAAACTTAACATTTCCTAATTTAAAATCATGATTATAATGAATAAACTTAACATTTTCCATATATATCACAATCATTATTAATGAATCATAATCATTATCCATAAATATATCTATTGTTTTCTAATATAGTGGTTTGCATAGTTTGTATAAATTGTTTGGGTTGCAAAAGAAACGCACCCTATATATATATATATATATATATATATATATATATATATATATATATATATGGACTCACAATCTCATATCGTTTTACTTCAGTATTGATTTTTAGATTTATAGAATGAACTAATACTTATAGGCATTTTAAATTTTAATCGTTTTAATATTATAGATTATTATTTATTAGATTTACAATTAGATGAAATTAGAATTTAATTTACCAAAGGTTTTTCAAATACAAATATCGCGTCTTTAATTTAAAAATTACCAACTTGGGAGTATATATGATGTATGGATTATGGAGTATGGTTGATATGTTGATTTTTACTTGTATTTTTAAGCTAAATAATTGGATTTAATTTGTTTAGTTCATAATTTTAACTTTAAAGCTAATAATTAGCCCAAACCGTGTAATCGGTCAAACCAACCCATATTTTTGGGGTCTGGTATAACCGATTTGGATAGTTCATTTCAAACGGCATGGTTTAAAAAAATCCTAAACCACCACTTGCAATCTGGTATGTTAAAGAAGGTTTAAACCGCCTGTCCACCCATACCAAATCACAAAAACCCTACATGTATTAACTTTTTTAATATCTTACAATAAGAGCCACTTTTGGTCTAAAGTGATTGTCACTTACTATCAAATTTCGCCCATAAATTGAAATATTTACAGTTTTGGTCATTGTAGTTGCCATGTTGTTATACTTTTAGTCCCTCTGACTAACATCCTTGAAAAAGGTACTTTAACTCGGAGGTATTTTGGTTTTTTTTTTTACCTTTTTTTGTATTTTTTTCCTTTTTATACTATTTTTTTTTTCCTTTTACCATCAATAAAACCACACTCGTTCCACCTCCCCTCTCCCTCCAGTTCCCCCTAAAACACACCCACACACAAGACCCTCTCATCTCCAATCAAACACAACGTCAGATCCCACCCATCTCGGATCAAACCCCTCGAACTCATATCTAAAATCTTTGAATTGAAACCTTGAGCCGAAACCGTTGGGAAACCTTTGAAATGAAACCTTTTAAACCGTTTGGAAACCATTTAGAACCCATATAAAAACTCTTTGAAGTGAAGTTGTTTGGAAACCTTTGAGGCTAGTAGGTAGATGGAGGTGACCGTTTAAGGTGATGGCGATGTTAGAGCCCAAATGTTTGAACCTAGATCTGAAATGTCATTGATGACCGCCATCGAAGAAGCGAGGAAATAAGAGCATCGATTGAACTAACGATGCTTTGATTTGATGCTCACTACGTTGTGTGTTGCAGATGGTGCTACAATTGATAAGGAAGATAGACGGGGTCACAGGGAAAAGAGCCCTACAGTTGGGTGTGGCTGACATTGAAAGGGATCACCGGAGAAGAAATGGATGGCCTAGAGAGGTGTTTTGATTCTACAAAACAAAGAGGCTTCACCAAATGGATTTTTCCGCCGGTAATTACCGATGGATTTGAGGCGGATCACTGACAGATTGACCATCACAGAGAGATTACCGACAGATTTTTCCGTCGGTTAATGAAAATCCTCGGTAATCTGCCGGTAATCACGATCACCTGTCAATGGCATCCTTTCTTCGGCAATGAGATTCACCGGTAATTCGTCGGTGATGGATTTTTCAACGGATTACTGAATGGTTTTTTCGTTGGTGAAGCCTCTTTGTTTTGTAGTGGACTTAAGTTTAGGAAGAGAAGAGGGGGCTTGTGTATGTGTATGTATATCTAATTTGAAAAAATGTTGGTGTTAGTAACTAAAATTGAGATTAAACAATTGAGCATGAGGTCCACGATCTAATCCTAAATGTATATAATTTGAAAATTTCCGTTTAATGAGAGGCATTTTCGGTCTTTTATCTATTTTTTTGTTTTTTACCCAATCAGAATCGATTTTATGATTTTAGTACTTGTGGTTTTTGATTGGGTAAAAGACAAAAAAATCGATAAAAGAACGAAAATGCCAGTCATTTAGCAAAATTTGTTAATGGCTATTAGAGACGGACTAAATTTGAACATTTTTACAAACTATGATAGCCATCTTATAATTTTAAAACTTTAGGGATGAAAAATATTATTTTTAACAAACCATAGTGTTCTGGTAGCAAAATATCATAACCAACGGGCTAAGAAACAATTCCTGTAAAATAAAATATTTCGAAATGTCACTTAACTATATTAATTGTGAAATCGTAAATTGTTTATCAAGAATAAAATATATTTTTATTCATTTATGTTTTAAAAATATATTTTAAGACATTTTTATAAGTCTACTGTTTAAAAATGTATTGTTCGATAAAGTTATATATTTTGAGAAACATACTTTTAAACAAGGTTCTAAATGGCATGAGCCGTGGTGTGGCGGCGAGCCCAAACCTCAAGCATTAGGAGCCATGGCGAAGCCATGGCGTTTTCAAAGGCATGACTTATGACGTCAAATTTCTAATTCATATATAATATTATATATAAAAACATATGTTTTGTACTATTACTTATAATCACACAAGTGGTTGGTTTATTTCATGTCCTTGCAAATGTACATGAGCAAGGAATAAATAGGGTACAAAGGATAGTTACGAAGGAAAAATATCTCCTAGAGATAGAGATTATCTATACTAACAATAGGGAACGATAAGTATGGAATATATAATCAATATCAATATCATAAATGGTGATAATACCCCCCATCAAACTCAAGTGTGGGAGCACACTTGAAGTTTGGATCGTAAGGGTATGAACGACGACGAATCGAGAGATTTGGTAAAAATATCTGCCACTTGATCTTTGGTTGAAACACGAGCAACTTTGAGCATACCTGCTTCAAAACGTTAACGAACAAAGTAGTAGTCAAGATGAATGTGCTTGGATCGAGAGCTAACAATCGGGTTGGCAGTCATGAAGGTAGCGCCAACGTTGTCACACAAAAGAAACGGTAGGGAGGACACATGAACACGGAGTTCTGTAAGAAGCTGTTGAAGCCAAATAAGTTTAGTAGTGGTGTAGGCCAATGCACGAAATTCAGCCTCGGTGCTGCTACGTGCAACAACACATTGTTTGAGAGACCCCCAACTAATCAAGTTAGAACCAAAGAAGATGGCAAATCCATACTCAGACCGATAATCATCAGGATCAGACATCCAACCTGTATCCGAGTAAGCACGAAGTCGGGTTTGGGAGCTGGCATGGATGAGAAGACCATGATTAATAATGCCTTTGAGGTATCGTAAAAAAGGTTTAGCAGCCTGCCAATGATCTTGAGTGGGGGAGTGCATGAACTGACAAACTCGATTGACAACAAAGACAATATCGGGACGAGTAATTGTCGCGTATTGTAGTGCCCCAACGACTTGACAATACAGGTGATCATCATCAAACATAGTGCCATGTTTTTGAAGTTTGCTATTGGACCCAACAGGTGTAGATAGAGGTTTTGCGTCGAGTATTTTACACCGTACGAGAATGTCCTGATTGTACTTAGATTGGGACAGGAACAAACCCGAAGTAAGATGTTGTACTTCCACTCCCAGGAAAAAATGTAATTTACCCAAATCTTTCAAGGCGAATTTTTGATTGAGTTGCTAACAAATCGGGAGATGAGTACTGGATCGCTTCCTATAATGATGATGCCATCTACATAAACAAGGAGATAAATAGTTACGATAGATGAGTGATGAACAAATAGGGAAGTGTCATAGTGACAGACGCAGAAGTTATTAGCAAAAAGAAAGGTCTTGAGTTTGGTGAACCATGCTCGCGAAGCCTGCTTGATTTTGTACAATGCTTTGTTGAGTTTGCACACATGTAGAGGGAACTGGGAGTCTATAAAGCCTTTTGGTTTTTCCATGTAAACTGTTTATTGAAGGTCGCCATAGAGGAAGGCGTTATTGATGTCTAAATGTTGAATGGTCCAACTCTTTGATAAAACAATAGAGAGAGAGAGAGAGAGAACAAGTCGCACAGTGGTTGGTTTTACCACCAGACTGAAAGTATCAAAGTAATCAACACCCTCTTCTTGTTGGAAACCTTTAGCAACGAGATGGGTATTGTACCGTTGAATTGACCCATCAGCATGTTTCTTGATCCTGTAAACCCATTTACAACCAACAAGATTAGTATCGTGAGGACGAGGGACAAGTGACCAAGTATTATTTCAAATTAAGGCACTATATTTGGTCTGCATAGCCTCTTTCCAACAAGGATATTTGCTGGCTTGATGGTATGTGGTGGGTTTAGAGAGGGAGGCAATAAGGGGAGGAGTGATAGGGTGTTTGGTGGCGTTGAAGGATTTACGTTTGAGATTATTTGTTTGGGCTCAGGTTGTATTAGGATGTGTGTTGGTGGCCGATGGTCGGAAATAGGACGGGGCGGCCGGTTGAGGTTGAGAGGATGGCGGTTAAGGAGGAGATTCTTGAGGAGGAGTGTCATGAGTCGATGTTGGATTAGACATGGTAGAGGGGGAGGCAGTAGTGGGTGGCAGTGGGTTTTGGTCAGATGAATTTTGGGATGGAGATGAGAATAAAGCAGCATCTTGATGAAGAAGAAAGGAGGGAGCAAGAGTGTTGTTGATGGGTGTAGAGGGGGTGTGAGAAGAACCCGTCCGATTGACATATGGGAAGACATCTTCATTGAACACAACATGACAGACGATATATAGTCATGAGGTAGGATTTTAGGAACATGAAGGCACAAATAGCCTTTGTGTTTAGAGCTGAAGTCGATGAAAACACATGGAAGGGAGCGAAAGTCCATTTTGTGATTGTTGTAGGGGAGTAGGAAGGGATAGCAGAGACAACCAAAGGTTTTGAGGAAATGATAATCAAGAATTTTGGAGAATAGTTTTTGATACGGTGAGTTGTAGTTGAGAATAGAAGTGATGGTACGATAGTGTAGGAAAGTGGCAGTGTGAAAGGCTTGTTCCCAGAAAGAAGAAGGTAAGGAAGATTGAGCGAGTATGGTAAGGCCTTTTTCAACAATGATTCGATTTCGACGTTCAACTGCCTCGTTTTTCTCTTGAGTGTGAGAGAATGATATGCGATGTGAGATGTCGTGATGAGATAAAAAAGTTGAGACATTACGAAATTCTCCACCCCAATCGGTTTGGAGAGATTTGATATTAGACTCAAACTGTGTATGAACCATTGCTTTGAAGGTGAGGAAGGCATTCAAAACTTGAGATTTCTGTGTGAGAAAATAAATCCATATAAACTTGGTAGCATCATCAATAAAAAAAATACGAAATAACGATTTCCATTAAAAGATAAAATCGGAGCTTGGCCCCAAACATCAGAATACACAATATCAAAAGGTTTATTGGCATTATGAGAAACAAGAAGATGAAAACGAAGACTCTTTTCTCATTGACATGGTTCACATACATTAGGAAAAGAAGAAGAACTAATAGGAAGCCGAAATTGAGAGACGAGACGCCGAAGAATGCTTTTGTAGGGATGAGCAAGACGACGGTTCCAACCTTGTAGAGACGTACGGGAACCGAACAAAATTGTAGGCAGGGGTTGAGTAGATTGAGAAGGTGGTAGGAGAAGATATAAACCATTATCGACGACCCCATGGAGGAGGGTATTACCCTGTAGATTTCTAAGAGCATAATGGTTAGGGTGAAATTCCATGTATGCATTGTTGTCACTAGTGATTTTAGAGACACTAAACAAGTTTTTGGCGAGTTTAGGAACAATAAGAATGTTCTTTAATTTAATGGGTGTAGGCTTATCAGATACAATATTAGAGCCAAAATGCGAAATAAATAACTGGTTACCATCATGAACGAAGATTTTTTTGTTCCTACGATACGTGTTTGCGACGTTGAGTTTGTTCAGATTCGAGGTGACATGATCGGTAGAACTTGTGTCGAAGTACCAGGATGGGTCCACAATTGCTGACGGAGAGGTGAAGTGAGCCATTCTTCTGGTTGATCGAGGAAGAGACTGTTTGGATGGATAATCATGTGATTGTTGCGATTGTAGCAATCAATGTCTACATGGCCCAATTTTCCACAGATTTGGCACTGAACTCGGCGTCGATCGGTTGACTTGTTGTTCTCACGATTATGAGATGGTCGGTCCAATGAACGTTGATTGCGTTGGAAGGTGCGGTTGAATGTTGATGTCATGTTGGCCGAGGGAGCAGCCACAAATGGTGTGGGCAGTATCGCAGGTTGTGCAAGTCTCTGAGTTTCGAAGGCGATGCGTTTTTCTTCTTGGAGTAACAAGCCAACCAGATCATCGACATGGACATCATCGATCTGCATCATAAAGAAAGTGACAAACGGTCCATATGAGCTGTCAAGACCATTGAGAATGTGACTTACCAGATCTTTATTTGAGATGGCATGGATGTAACACCCCTAATATTGAGGGTAAATTTAAACCTGAATATGACGTAATATTAATGTTTATAAAATGTAATCACCCAAAACAACATTTACAATTTAGAAATGGAAACAGTAATTGACAACCTACTAATCTAAACCATTTATCCTAGATTACAGACGGGTGTCATCATCATTTTCCCAAAACAATTCATCAAACTCTATGCACGCTCATAATCCCAAAAATTGCTATATCCAAAAGATCGTCCTCTACGGGACTCGACCCTCCACTCAAGGCTTCGCCATCCCACCGCTAAAGGAACCTGATATACACATCGATTTAGAAAAAATGTTAGGCTTGGAGCCTAGTGAGAACAACCGGTAAGGATAAAATTATAAAAAGGGCAATGCATATTAAATAACCTTAAATAACCCAACATAAATAAGAACATTAATTTGAGCTTTCAAAAAATAATTACTCTTATGTAAGAAGGGGGAGACCCGTTCCACCGTAAGTTGTGACGGAACACGAAAGTAGGCCACAACACATACGGTGCACATATCATGAATAGATATTTACTTCATCAACTCTATCCAAGTCTTTAGCCGTTTTGAACATCAACTCTATCCAAGTCCTTAGTTCAGTATAAATATGGGTTCAACTCTATCTAACTCTTTACTCCAAAGAATCACCAAGTTCAACCCTATCCAGGTCTTTACCTCGGGACCTCACCATTCTTGATAACATCTTCCTTTTAAGGAATTATCATGTATTCACTATCAATCCCAATCACGTAGATATAAACACATAATTTTCACAATCACGAATTAACCAGACTAAACATGCCTATGGATCCACATCATTTTAGTCTAATTCACTTCCTCACCACACATGCCATACCAATACCCAATATATGTAAAAACACTTGCATTTCAAGAAAACCAATATATATATATATATATATATATATATATATATAAATCCAACTTTTATAAATAACTCCACATTGTTCCAACTACCCACTTGGTTTCCGAAACTACATATAACTTAAAGAAATCATTATTTATAAACATCCAACCATTTTTCATCATTATTTCCCAAAATATCAAGAATATTTCAAAACCCTAGTTTTGACCTAGTGACTCAAATAAACCAAATAAATGAAGATGATGTAAAAAGTTTTAGGAAACATAAATGGAAGGTTTTATTGTGTATATAATTTTAGAAATGTAAGGATGAACTCACAATATTGGGTTTTGATAGAAACCCAAAACCCTAGAACTTTCTCTTTGAAGATGATGAAAATGGAGGTGAAGGGTCTTAGTTCCTAGCTTTCAATACTTGTTGGTGACCTTCAATCTTGCAATAAATGATGTATAAGTGCCCTAGTTAGCTCCTAGAATCACATTCAATGAAGTGGGAGGTTGGTAGAGCTCTTGAAGAAAGTTAGACGGAGTATTAAATGAGAAGAAAGGGGAGAAAGAGGTTTAAAAGCGCCTGGGCCCATCGGCGATAATGACACCGTGACTATGCCATGTGCCCGCTCCATGTGCCCCGAGGTACCATCTCTGATATTATGACCATGCGACAGTGACCCTGACACTATCACCGGGCACTATCGCACAAAGTGTACCGAAAGTGGGTTGGGGGTCGCGACTGTGACACGCGACTATGACCTATGGCATAGTCGTCGAGCATTCTCGCCCTATCAATACCGAAAGTTGTCGTTTGTTTAAACAACGCATAGTTTGACTGTTCGTTAAGGAAATAAAATAGAGGCTCAAACACGTTTATCATAATAATCAAAATAAAGGGAACGACGTCATAAAACTCACCAAATTTCTGGGCGTTACAATCCTTCCCAACTAGGAATCGATTTCGTCCTCGAAATCAAACTTATACGAATAAATTGTGGTATCTCCTCTTCATGTATTCATCCGCCTCCCAAGTCACGAATAAACTTAGAGCATCCGCAACCACATTTGCTTTACCGGGGTGGTAGAGCAGTTCACAGTCATAGTCCTTTAGTAGCTAGCCATCTCCTCTATCTCATGTTCAACTCTTTCTACTCGAAGATATGCTCTAGGATTTTATGATCCGTATAGAGTGTGCACTTAGTGCCATAGAGGTAGTGTCTCCAAAGCTTTAATGCGAAAACCACCGCCGCCAACTCTAAATCATGCGTAGGGTAATTCTTCTCGTGCACTTTGAGTTTTCTTGTGTAACACCCGTTTTTCCGGTAAGATCTCCTATCCATGAAGTATACCTTCTATCGCTCGAACTTGTGTACATAGCCTAGTCTTGGCCATGTCTGACACTTGGGACACTCTTGAGTTATGCCGCGTTCCGTGCGTAGGAAACAAGTGGGATTAAGACCCAAGAGCGTGCCCGGATTTGGTGCTGGTGAGACATTGACCAGCGACTATGACCATGTGATAGTCGCATGGCATAGTCGCCAAGAAGGGACAGAAGGTGGTGGTGATGGTGCGATAATGACCTGGTCATAGTCGCATGGCATAGTTTCCAGGTGTGGACAGAGGGCAGGGGTGAAGCGGCGACAATGACCAGCGACTACGACCTGGTCATAGTCGCATGGCATAGTTGCCCACGGCCTCCAGTGCCTTAAATGTTTGCCAACCCGTTTTTATTTCATTTGTCTTGGTGGGGAGCTCATTGAATGCGATTTTTGAGTGCTTAAAGGTAGGGTTTTCATCTTCCTTCCTTGAATACTTGTAGAATGGATCCTCATTTATGGTTGTTGGGTTTGATTTAGGTTGGTGGTTGTGTTTAAGAGGTTGGGTTTCAAGCTTAAGTGTCATCTCTCATTCTCTTCCAGGTTTCATCATCTAGGGTTTGCTAATAATCCTTACAAAGTGAGTTTTCTACCCATTGTCCCTACATAATTTACTAGGGTTTATATGTTGTAAGCTTTATTTATGTCTCCTAAACAAGTATTTGGGTTTGTTATATTTTGACCAAAATATGGGTCTTAGGGGTATTAAGGTTTTGAAAACCTAATAAAAATGTTTGAAAGATATAGTTGAACTACAAGTTAATGATTTTCTAGATTCTTTATATATTGGATGAACAACTTTTGTGGAAAGAATTTTGGTATCCTAAGATGAAATTAGAGTTTTGGTAAGAATCTAAATGTTGGTGTAACTATTGATATTGTTATAAATTGGAATGAAATTTATAATGTTCTATTGATGATTTTGAGTTAATGGTATCTTCTTAAGTTGGGGAGTCAAGACTCCGTATGGGTAAACTTTATAACGGTAAATTTGGTTTTACCCTATTATACATGATCAGTTGTGAATGTATTTGAATGTTTTTGGTTTTAGTCTTAGTGCAATGGATCCATAAGCACGGTGTTCCTATGTCCCCGTTTTGGGCATTAGGTTCACCACTTTGGCACGGAATAGGCATCGGGTCACCATGATAAGTAATGTGTGGACCTATACGGTCGGGCAACATCTCATGGGCAGTAAGGTATAATTCCCTTGTGCTAGAGTTCCCCGTTTTGGAACTCTCAAGAATAGACCTAGAGGGGATGACTTGATGTTTTCGAGCAATAGACTTAGAGGAGTTGAGCTCATTATGTGATTGCCATGACACAACAACAAGAGATGTTCTTGAAACTCTTGGAGGATCGAGACATCAACAACCGTCGACCTGAAGCGGTTGATGAGAACATAATTGTGGCAGGATTCGGGGGGTACCGGACCTAGAATTCCCTCTAACGAGACCGCAACTTCAGAAGTCAGGCAAACGACGAAGACTTGTACCTTCAAAGCATTCCTCGGGTGCCGCCTACCGGAATTTAAAGGCTCGGATAACCCCGTGGACTGTATGAGTTGGATTCGGGAGATGGAGCAAGCTTTTCACTCTAGTGAATGTGGGGAAGGTCAGAAAGTAAAATTTGGTTCTCGTATGCTAAGGGGTACGACTCTCACTTGGTGGGACGTGTACTCCTCTTCTGTTGAAACGACTGTTCTGGACAAGCTAACTTGGTCGGTGTTCAAAGAGAAATTACTGGAGGAATACTGTAACGAGAGGTCGATGGACCGGATTAGAGAAGAGTTCCAAAACTTGAAGAAGGGTATCATGTCTGTGAAGGAATACAATCGGTTGTTCATGGACAACTGGGGTTGGTGGGACAGTTGGTCCCGACAGAGAAGGAAAAGATCAAGGCTTACATCAAGGGACTTCCATCGGACATGATGTCGATGGTACGTGTATCAAAGGCCTCCACCCTTCGGGAGGCGATTGAAGAGGCGCAAATTATGGAAGACGCTTACAACCTCAACAAGGAGGAAGGTAGTCGTCAAGTCGAGAAGAGGAGATAGGAGGGTAGTTCAATGCCCTCAAAGAAGCCTAGATATGCCAACAATAATAACCGTGGCGCCGACCCTAGGCGTGATGCCAAGTGGTGCTCCAAATGCCGGAGAAAACACTTCGGCCCATGTAACTTCGTCCCCTAGACTTGCTACAAGTGCGGGAAACCCGGGCATACGTTTAAAGATTTTCCCTTCAAGGGGAAAATATTTTTTGAATGCAAGGAACAAGGACACGTCAGGGCAGAACGCCTAAAGTTGAAGACCGGAGGGGCCGGTAGGAAGAAAGTGGAGCCTTCAAGAGCATCCGTAAGAGCTTTCCAAATGACCGCAGAAGAAGCCAAGGCATCTACCGACGTGGTGTCGAATACGTTTCTTCTAAACTCCGTACCTGCACGTGTGTTATTTGACTTGGGTGCTAGCTACTCTTTCATATCAGATGTATTTTGTCCAAAGCTTGCCATGTCTAAGAGTAGTCTAGAGGATGCCTTAGTGGTAGAAATAGCGAATGGTAGTCAAGTAGTAATCCGGGATATCTTGAGAGGTTGCACCTTTGAATTCGAGGGGAAGAAATTCCCCATAAACGTGATGCCTATGCAAATCGGCGGATTCGATGTAGTAGTGGGGATGGATTGGTTGTCGGGAAACCAAGCAGAGATCGTGTGTTCTAAGAAGATGATCCGACTACCCGTTACGGATAGAGAGTCGACTATAATCTTTGGCGAGAGAACGAAAGGCGAGGTGGCGATTATTTCCATGATTAAGGCGCGAAAGTGCTTGGCAAAGGGATGCTCATCCTTTTTGGCTTATGCAATCGACACCAATCTTGAGAAGAGGAAACTAGAAGATGTTAGAGTGATGCACGAGTTTTCTGATGTATTTCCGGAAGACTTGCCCGGCTTGCCACCCGACCGCCTAGTGGAGTTCCGAATTGATCTCATTCCGGGATCGGTTCCGATTACCCGAGCTCCCTACCGGTTGGCTCCTACTGAGATGCAAAAAATGATGACTCAACTCCAAGACCTTCTTGAGAAGGGTTTTATATGGCCAAGCTCGTCGCCTTGGGGAGTTCCGGTCTTGTTCGTCAAGAAGAAAGACGGCTTAATGAGGATGTGTATCGACTATAGAGAACAGAACAAGGTGGCGGTGAAGAACAAGTATCCACTTCCGAGGATTGACGAATTGTTTGACCAACTACAAGGTGCGGGTTGCTTTTCAAAGATTGACCTTCGGTCGGGTTACCACCAAGTGAAGGTGGCAAAGAACGACATTCCAAAAACGGCGTTTAGGACACGTTACAGTCATTACGAATTCCTAGTAATGTCGTTCGGCCTAACAAACGCGTCGGCGATATTTATGGACTTGATGAACCGAGTGTGCCGGCCATTCCTCGACAAGTCGGTAATAGTGTTCATCGACGATATTCTAGTATACTCTAAGAGCGAGATGGAGCATGAGCATCATCTCCGAGAAGTGTTGAAAGTTTTCAAAGTGTGACTTTTGGCTCCAAGAAGTGCAGTTTTTGGGGCATGTAGTTACAAAGGAAGGAGTAAAAGTGGTCCCCACGAAGATCGAGGCTATGATAAACTGGGAACCTCCCAAGAGTCCGTCAGAAATCCGAAGTTTCCTAGGATTGGCGGGATACTACCGGAGATTCATCCAAGATTTTTCCAAGGTAGCCTCATCATTGACGACCCTGACCAGAAAGAACGTGAAGTTTGTTTGGGCCGAGAATCAAGAGAAGGCGTTTCGAACCCTACAAAGGAAACTTTGTGAAGCTCCCATCTTATCCTTACCCGATGGGACGGAAGACTTTGTAGTGTATAGTGATGCATCAAAGATGGGTTTGGGTTGCGTCCTAATGCAAATGGGTAAAGTAATTGCTTACGCATCAAGGCAGCTCAAAGTTCATGAAGTTAACTACCCTACCCACGACTTGGAATTAGCGGCGGTGGTGTTTGCATTAAAGTTATGGCGACACTATCTCTACGGCACGAAATGCACTCTTTACACATATCACAAGAGTCTGAGGCATATCTTTGACCAAAAGGAACTGAATATGAGGCAACGAAGGTGGTTGGAATTATTAAAGGATTATGTTGCGAGTTGCTTTACCATCCGGGTAAGGCAAACGTCGTCGCCGATGCTCTTAGTCGAAAGGATTACGGGGAAAATTCTAAGGTCGTCTTTGCACGTATTGAATTAGCTTCAACATTTATCGACCGGATTAAAGTGTCGCAAGCCGAAGCCTTGCTAGGAGAGAACCTCAAGGGAGAGGTCATGACAAAGCAACACCTACTTTTGACAGAATATAGTCGAGGAGTGAAACTCTTCAATGGGAGAATTTGGGTGCCGAAGATCGGGGGCAATCGAGAACTTCTTCTCGAGGATGCCCACAAGTCAAAATATTATATTCATCCGGGAAGTACGAAAATGTACCGATATTTAAAGTTTCATTATTGGTGGCCGGTCATGAAGCTCGATGTGGCACGATACGTGGAACGATGTGTGACCTGTTTGTAAGTGAAGGCCGAGCACCAACGACCTTATGGAAGTCTACAATCCTTGGAAACTCCGGAATGGAAGTGGGAACACATCACGATGGACTTCGTGATGAAATTTCCAAAGACCTTACGAGGTCATGACACCATTTGGGTGATAGTGGACCGTTTGACCAAGAGCGCTCATTTCTTGGCCATGCGGGAGACCTTACCTATGGATAAGTTGGTGAAGTTGTACATCGATGAAGTAATATCTCGACATGGTGTGCCGCTGGCTATTGTCTCTGATCGCGATAGCCGATTCACGTCGCATTTTTGGGATGGTTTGCAAAAGGAGTTGGGTACACATGTGAAGTTGAGCACGACTTATCACCCCCAAAACGATGGCCAAAGCGAGAGGATGATTCAAACACTTGAAGACATGCTGAGATCTTGTGTGGTCGATTTTGGGGGTAGTTGGGACTCGCACCTACCTTTGGTGGAATTCGCATACAACAATAGCTATCACTCGAGCATTGGGATGGCACCGTTTGAAGCTCTATATGGTCGCAAATGCCGAACTCCCGTATGTTGGCTAGAAGCGGGAGAAAAGCAGTTTGACGGACCTGAGATTGTACAAGAGACGGCTGACAAGGTCAAGGGTATCCGGGAGCGTTTATAGGCAGCTCAAAACCGGCAGAAAAGTTATGCCGACAAGAAGAGGCGACCGATAGAGTTCCAAGTAGGAGATCGTGTTATATTGAAGGTGTCTCCTTGGAAGGGGATTATTCGGTTTGGAAAGCGCGGGAAGTTGAGTCCCCGTTTCCTTGGACCATTCACTGTGATTAAGCGGATAGGGCTTCAAGCCTATCAATTAGAACTTCCATCGGAAATGGAAGGGATACATAACACATTTCATGTGTGATACCTTCGTAAATGTCTAGCGGAGGAGGAGAGATTTATCCCACTCTCCGAGATTAGAGTTGATGAGGGAAACCGTTGCATCGAAGAACCCGACACAATTTTGGAGAAGAAGACGAAGAAGCTTCATCACAAGGAAGTCACTTTGGTGAAAGTTCAATGGAAGCATCATGGAGGTGCAAATGTGACTTGGGAAGCGGAGGAGGACATGAAGCGAAGATATCCTCACCTCTTCACCTAGTCAAGATTTCGAGGACAAAATCTTCTCCAAGTTGGGGAGGATTGTAACACCCGTTTTTCGGGTAAGATCTCTTATCCATGAAGTATACCTTCTATCGCTCGAATTTGTGTACATGGCCTAGTCTTGGCCATGTCTGACACTTGGGACACTCTTGAGTTGTGTCGCATTCCGTGCATAGGAAACAAGTAGGATTAAGACCCAAGAGAGTTCCCGGATTTGGTGCTGGTGCGACATTGACCATCGACTATGACCATGTCATAGTCGCATGGCATAGTCTCCAAGAAGGGACAGAAGGTGGTGGTGATGGTGTGACAATGACCAGCAGGTCATAGTCACATGGCATAGTCGCCATGTTTAGACAGAGGGCAGGGGTGAAGCGGCGACAATGACCAGCGACTATGACCTGGTCATAGTCACATGGCATAGTTTCCCACGGCCTCCAGTGCCTTAAATGCTTGCCAACCCGTTTTTATTTCATTTGTCTTTGTGGGGAGCTCATTGAATGCGATTTTGGAGAGTTTAAAGGTATGGTTTTCATCTTCCTTCCTTGAATACTTGTAGAAGGGATCCTCATTTATGATTGTTGGGTTTGATTTAGGTTGGTGGTTGTGTTTAAGAGGTTGGGTTTCAAGCTTAAGTGTCATCTCTCATTCTCTTCCAGGTTTCATCATCTAGGGTTTGCTAATAACCCTTACAAAGTGAGTTTTCTACCCATTGTCCCTACATAATTTACTAGGGTTTGTGTGTTGTAAGGTTTATTTATGTCTCCTAAACAAGTATTTGGGTTTGTTATATTTTGACCTAAATATGGGTCTTGGGGGTATTAAGGTTTTGAAAACCTAATAAAAATGTTTGAAAGATATAGTTGAACTACAAATTAATGATTTTCTAGATTCTTTATATATTGGATGAAAAACTTTTGTGGAAGGAATTTTGGTATCCTAAGATGAAATTAGAGTTTTGGTAAGAATCCAAATGTTGGTGTAACTATTGATATTTTTACAAATTGGAATGAAATTTATAATGTTCTATTGATGATTTTGAGTTAATGGTATCTTCTTAAGTTGGGGAGTCAAGACTCCGTATGGGTAAACTTTATAACGGTAAATTTGGTTTTACCCTATTATACATGATCAGTTTTGAATGTATTTGAATGTTTTTGGTTTTAGTCTTAGTGCAATGGATTCATAAGCATGGTGTTCCTATGTCCCCGTTTTGGGCATTAGGTTCACCACTTTGTCACGGAATAGGCATCGGGTTACCATGATAAGTAAGGTTTGGACCTATACGGTCGGGCAACATCTCATGGGCAGTAAGGTGTAATTCCCTTGTGCTAGAGTTACCCATTTTGGAACTCTCAAGAATAGACCTAGAGGGGATGACTTGATGTTTTCGAGCAATAGACTTAGAGGAGTTGAGCTCATTATGTGATTGGTGTTATTTGTATCATATTTAATCACTAATGGTTGATTTGATTTGTTGGTTTTAGCTCACGGCTATATCTTCCGCGTGACTCCGAATGGTTTTAGTACTTCCATTCTTATTTGACTTGTTCTCACTAGGCTTTAGCCTACCGCTTGTTCTTTGTTGTCATGTTTGACAGGTCATCTTAGCGGTGGGGCACATTGGGACTGAGGGAACGACCTTGGGGTCGTGAGTGGTCTTTTTGGGAAACATAGTGGCCAACATACCTTGACCTTTAGAGATATACTTTTTGGAAGGATTTGCGACACCCTACCATAATCTAGTTAACCAACTTTAGATTAGTAGGTTGTCGTTTTATGCTTCATCATTTGGGTTTGTAAATGCATTACTATATACCTCGTTTTGGATGATACACTTGGGTTTTGAATTGTTTTACCTTATATTACCGGTTTAAATTATCCCCTATTTCAGGGTGACAGGTTTCTTTGTTTTCAAACGTTATATTGTCGAAATTTCGAGTTTTATTTCCGTCTAAATTTTAGAGTGTTACATCTTGTTGCATAGGCAATCACCTTACCAAGAACCTACGTGCCTTAGCCATGGTAATGATAAGTACGTCACCCTTCCTTCTTTCTCCATAGACGATCACATCATCACCATCCAATATCGGGATTCTGATCAACTTCTTTGCACACAAAATCTCCGATTGATTCTCGGCCAACCAATCCATCCTGATCACTATGTCGAACCCACCAATGGTCATTGGCATGAGGTTGATTGAAAATTTCTTCACCCCATTTCCATGGTACAATCCTTTAGCAATTTACGAACCACTACGTGACTACCATTATCTATCTCTACAACTAAGGCATCGTCTAGCATGTTAGTAGCCACCGAAAGGTTTTGACAAAACGAATCTGACACAAACGAGATACTCGCACCCGAGTCAAATAATATACGAGCAGGTCCTGAATTAACGGAGAACATACACGAAACCACATCCGGTGAAGCCTTCGCCTCATCGGCGGTCATCTGAAACGCACTCCCCGACACCCTCGGGGAGTTTTCCTTCTTTCCTTACGATCCTCCCGTCTTCAGTTTTGGGCACTCACTTCGGGTATGGCCCGAAATTATCACGAACATGTCTAACCTTTTCCACATTTAAAGAAACTTGTCGCGCGTGAGTTGCACGGACCAAGCCTCCAATATAGGATCGATACCTCGGCTGTTGATGAATGTCCTTGGTTTCTTGGAAGGCAAGGATTTTCCTTCCTACCTTCTTTTCTTTGTTGCCCCAACCCTTTCTTCCCGGACCTGGGCATAGACATCTTCCATAATTTGGGCTTCCTCGATTGCCTCGTGGAGATTTCGAACCATTGCCATCATGTTTGTCGGCAATCCTTTAAGGTATGCTTTCACCTTCTCTTTTTTAGTTAGGGCCACATGCCCCACAAGATCCAACTTCTCTATGAATTTTTGGGTATAGTCTCTTACCGACAAGTTTCCCTTCTTGAGTGCTCGAAACTCGTCCACAATGCAATCGACCGCTCTCTCATTACAATACTCCTCTATGACTTTCCTCTTGAACGTGTCCCAAGTCAACTGGGCAAGGATAGTGGCATCGAGGGTGGACTTGGTGACATTCCACCATCGAAGAGTCGGGCCTCTAAGCATCTTTGAGGCGAATCTTACTTTATGCTCTTCTTCACACTCGTTAGAACCGAAAACCTGTTCAATCTCTTGAATCTAGTTCATACAAAGCACTGGATCATCGAACCCCGTTCCAGGTTCCTCGCGGTACCATCTTCGCGATTATGACCATGCGACAGTGACCCTGGCACTATCGCCAGGCACTGTCGCCCAAAGTGTACTGAAAGTGGGTTGGGACGACTATGACACGCGACTATGACCTATGGCATAATCTTCGGGCATTCTCGCCCTATTAGTACCGAAAGTTGTCGTTTGTTTTAAACAACACATGGTTTGATTGTTCGTGAAGGAAATAAAATAGAGGCTCAAACACGCTTCCAATAATAATCAAAATAAAGGGAATGACGTCATAAAACTCACCAAATTTTCGGGTGTTACAAGGGAGGTTTTCAGACACAGGGTCAGCAATACTTCGTTCCTGTTCAACATACTCCTGGATGGATAGAGAACCTTTCAAGAGTGTCTGAAGTTGGTTTTTGAGTGCCATTCGACGTGCCTTGGTTTGCCCTTGGAAGGTGCGATCGAGAGTGGTCCAAGCCTCATAGGCATTCGTGGCACGAATAACGAGGGTAAGAGATCGATCGTTCGGTGAGGGTAGATCGAAGCCAGAGAAGGACAAGACGATCACGACATCGCCAAGAGGTAAAGTTCACGTTTGGTACCGGTGCTGTAGTAGTGTTGGCTGTTTGTGGTTTGAACTCGGGCGGCAGATCATAGTGTAAGATGAAGTCTTCTAAGTCAAAGGCTTGGAGGGATGTTAGAATGGTGTTGCGTCATAGCGAAAAATTATGGCGATCGAGTTTGATGTTGATCGGTGGTATTTGGAAGTTGAGATTTGTGGTGGAACTTGCCGTCGTGAGGATCTGGTTGGGGGAAGCGATGGAGACAACACTACTGCTGTCGACTGGGGAAAGGTCGTTGGTCGTGGCTGATATTTTCTAACTGAGCTCTGATACCATATAATCACACAAGTGATTGGTTTATTTCATGTCTTACAAATGCACAAGCGCAAGGAATAAATAGTGTACAAAGGATAGCTACAAAGGAAAAATATCTCCTAGAGATAGAGCTTATCTATACTAGCAATAGGGAGCGATAAGTATGGAATAGATAATCAATATCAATATCATAAATGGTGATAATATTACTCAACGAGTCAATAGTAATAAGCAAGTTAACTTAGGTTATATATTAAAAACGTAAAGAAAAATAAAATATCGCATTACAAAAACTTCGCATTAGGCCATGGCCTGCCACGGGCTTAGGCCTGCCACGGGCTTAACGTGGCGTGAGACACAAACCTTGTGACACGACGCACCATGGGCTTAACGTGGCGTGAGACACAAACCTTGTGACACGACGCACCATGGCGGTTGTACGGCGAGTGTTTTTAGAACAGTGCTTTCAAATGTCAAGTTTCACGTATGGCACGAGAATTTTAGTTAATAAGATTGACATTTTTTTTAAATTACATACATTTTAGTTACTAAAATTGTCGGGTAATTGTCAGTAAACCTACAGAGTTAACCCCAAATATAAATAGTTAACTCCAAAGTAAGAGACTAACATCAATATAAACAAATTAACATTATATATATAGGGGGAGGGGGGGAGGGGTTTAAGAACACATGAAATTGTGATAACCTTGAGAACTAGTATATCATTTGCTAATTCATATGATTTTTTTTTCATCTGAAACAAGCATTTAGAATATTTGTTTCACAATGTGAACATTTTTAGTTTGTTTGTGAAACAAAAATTACACATAAAAATGTTTTACATTGCGAACCGAATACATAAGAAACAAACATATTGTGAAACATATGAGACAATATTTTAAAGTACAAGTTCTCAAGATCTCTCAAATTTTAGAGTTCTCAAATGATTAAACCCCATCACATAACATCAACTAATTACCTTTAAAAAGTTAGCATCAAATCTAAAAAAATGATCCTTAAATTGACAAAATTAAATACGACTACATCAATTAAGGCATTGTTTGGCAAAAAATAAGCTAGCTTATTTTCTTGGTACATGTTTGGATGGCCATAAGCTAGCTTATAAGCTAGCTTTTTGATAAGCTACTTGGAGTAGCTTATGAGGAGCTTTTTGTGATTATTCCAATTATGCCCCTCATTAATATTCATAATTATATATTAACTTTTAATTATAAATAAATAATTAATGTCCTTTCTGGTAATTTAAATGTTTATAAGCTAGTTTTTACCAAACGTGACTTTTTCATCAGCTAGCTTATCAGCTATCAGCTAGCTTATCCGCTACCAGCTAGCTTATCAGTCATCAGCTAGCTTATCAGCTACCAGCTAGCTTATCAGTCCATAAGCTAGCTTTTCAGCTAGTTTGCCAAACATAGCCTAACCTAAATATGAAATATTAACAACAACAAAAAAAAAAAAACAAGTTTAGCCCAAATATTAATATAAATAGATATCAACCGGTTAATCTAGAATCGATTTAGAATTAGACCATGTACCTTATATTGAGGTCAATCGTTTAATGTCAAATCGACTTAGATTTAGACTGTATACCTCACACTCAATCATTTATTCTTAAATCGACTTAGGATTACACTGTGCACCTCACACTTAATCGTTTAATCTCAAATTAATCAGTAGATGACTGAAAGGAGAAAGCAAGGAGAGGTTTCACGGAAACCCACTAGCTAATTTAAAAATGCGGTTGCACCATTAAGCGACTACACAAAATTTATGCTTTCACCAAATAAAAAAGTGGGTGGACCGTTAAAGGGCTTCACAAAATTTACATTATGTGACACCAGGTGAGTGGTTTCATAGGTGCCTACTCACTAATGAGTAAGTCCGCCGCTGTTTGGATGAGTTTTGTTTATATCGCTCAATCATACTTTACGCACCAAATTTTCACCTGAAAAACACACCAAAATTTACATGGAAAATATCGAAACTTCACATAAAAATACCAGACATTCAAAAGAAAAACATTTACCCTTTACATAATTCACATTAAGAACAGTGAAATTTTTACATAACTTTACTAACCTTCAAACTCATCTGTAAGGGCCAAATGTGTAAATTAATGGTTTTGTATGAGCTGGGGTTAAATTTATAAAAATCAAGACTTAAGGGACTAGATGGGAATTTTGGAATAGAGTAATTAAGGAACAAATCCCTAATTTCTTTCTATTATTGGTTTGATCTTGGAGGCGACGATCAAAGGAGCAGGGAGGCTAGGGCTTTTGAGGAATCACCATAGGAGGTTAGTTTTCCTTTCTAATAACTCTGGTAATCTCTATCTTCTTCTTTATTTTGGGTTCAGCAAGAAGTCTGGGTGCATCAGTATGAGGTATTTTATTGATTATTTGGTTTTGGTCTCAAAGTATGATGTGTGCGATTGTTGGGTAGTTTTGGTTCATGATTAATGTTATTAAGCAGTAAGGTTTTGTACCATTTAGTTTTTAAGATGATTAAGTTAAGTCAGGACCTGGATTGGAGTAAGATCCATCGTGAAATCTGGAAACTGGGGTTTTCGGAGTTTTATCGCCAGCGACCGGGAGGTACCGGGGACCGTGGGAGACCCGGGCGGCGCCGGGGACCGGGGGAGACCCAGGCGACACCGGGAACCGGGGGGGGGACCCGGGTAGCCGTAGTCCGGGGGGACCCGGGGGATGCTGAGGGGGACTTTGGGCCGGTTGTCTGTATCTCCTGTTCTTTTACCATAGCAGTTAATTGATTTTTTTCTTCTGTCTCGTTAACCAATTGTAGGGGAACTATATTACTCTAAGTGCGCAATTTCTCAAAAAGGTGAGTTCCTGACTTCTTAATCTCTTGACTTTTTTGAAATGTTTCGGAACTGAAATTAGGGTAAACGAAAATGGGTTGTTAATTGAATGATATTTAGTAAATTTTACTTGCAAGATTAACTGCGTGTTTTGCAATGTATATAAATTTATGCATTATTTATATATTTTGGGAAATGTCGAAATTACGGTGATCACGAGAATCTCACAACACCACTGTGCGTGAAATTCGTTTTCTGTACATGTGGACGGGGAGTCTGCTTGGGCCCCGATGTGAGCGGGGAGTCTGCTTGGGCCCCGATCATGGATATGCAGGTAGTGACGGAAAAAGGGGGACACAACTGATCATTGTGATTCCCGCTCTTGAAACGTATCTTGGACATATTTTTTGTTAAAATTGTTGAAATTAATTATGTTTATTGTATTTTAAATGTTTGTCAGGAATTCACTAGACCTTACGGTCTAACCCTCGTTTTCAATCTTAAAAACCCTTTTTCAGGGAGAAACGTTTGTGGAGCTTCTAGTAAAGGAAAAGAGAAGGTGTAAGAGTTGTTAATGGTGAGTGAAAGCGTAGTTCAATTTTAATTACCTTTTAAATTAGAAACTCTCGGTTGTAGTCAAGACTTCCGTTGTTAAATTTCGTGATTTTATTATTGTAAACCTTTGGTGCTGATTTATGTCATGTTACGTTTGGGTTTGAATTTTGGGTTGTTACATTTGGTATCAGAGCCCTAGTTTAAGGGATTTAGGTGACCGGATGGGCCTAAACTTAAACTGAGAACTTAGGAAACGCAACTGAGAGATAGGATGCCTGGGAAATTTCACTCTAGGAGCGATAATGATAAGGTAGTGAGGACTGTCATGTAAGGTAAATTTGGGGTTCCACCTGGCCAGTGTAATCGCAAATTTACAGGTACATGTATGTGCTTAAATAACCTTATCACGCGGAGTCTTGATGGAGTGTCTGCTTTTGAGGTCTTATCGGTTTTCTTCATGTAGAGATGATTGCTGAATGTAGTAGTATGGATTAAACTCTAATCTTGCAAGTCATTGGCAAGGTTTGGTGTGTTGAGTAAGGATGTTTTGGAGTAATTGTTGATACCTCTAGGAAGGAGTTGTGTTCGATATGTCGGTGAACCAGCTAAAAGTAGAACTTTTAGGGTTCTATAGAGATACACCGTATGTAATTATATGCTTTAAATTTCTGATGCGACTTTATTTCTGGGGTTGGTTATATCAATTATTTAGTATAGAGGGGGAGGTGTGTTTGGATCTTAGATACCTCAATTCAAGATCGGGGATAAGCAATAAGTCATTGACTTGTCAATTAAGCAGTGGAGTGGCTTGAACGGGTAAGCAAAGTATCGGTGTGATTATGAAGTATGGAGTAAGAAGATAATGGAGGGAAAATGGTCGTTGTTAATCTTTTCAGCTCAAGGTTGGAACCGAGTACTTGGCAAACCCACGATCGGAATGGAAGTGATGTAGTGGGTTGAGAGTGTATGCTGGGAAGAACTTGTATCAGAAATTGTTACAAGAGTGAGAAACCCGACCTTCTGGTCAAAAACAGGGTGTTAGTGAGAATTAGCTGCGAATGTAAACGGTTGACTGTTAGAGTGAATAGCCTTCAATGATAAAAGGAGTTTCATACATGGTGTTCTAAATGGGTTGCATAAGTCACTGCATATTAAAAATATTCATGTTTACGTTGAGTCTATTGTTTTGGAAGCTAGTACAACGTATGCAAGCGTGAAGTCTGTGTTTTGGAAAAATATTTATGTTGCAAAATGGAAATTTTGGATTCAATAATTGGTGAGTTGTTTCATCTTTTCTTGTCGAGTTAATTTTTATTGTGACGGTCATGACAACTTTTGATTACATAGTTTTCATAACTGAAATCTGTTTAGACATGTCATTGTCACATTTACGAGTGTGAGAGTCGGTTGACTCACTCAGGATAAGCAATTATGCTCAAAACTTTTCAAGTCGCCTAAAAGAGTTTCATTGCATACATTTTTGTTATCATCAATATTGGATTGGATGGTCAATGTGATGTTTCTTTTTATGGGGCGGTGTGGGAAGAATCATTGACATCCTTGTGCTTGACTATTTAACCATGGTGAATTGCCTTTTTGCATGCATGAGTTTATTTCATGGTGTTGTACTCTTAATTTTTTCTTGAAGTGTAAAACAATTTCAAACATTGTGTCATCATGCATGAAGGCTATGAACTCGCTAGGTCGTGGGGGATGTTACAATTAAAGTTAAGGAAATGTTTTAAGAATTGAAATTGTTGATTGAGCCGTTATGGTTGGGATTTGACTCAAGTGCTTTCGTTAGAGAAGAGTGGTGGATAATGAAAATCTCAGATGTTGCAGTTGGTAACGCTTTTAAAGTGGTAGCATAGACTTTTGGTTCGGTAATATGAGATGTGGTGGTTTGTGAGTGGTTATGTATGGGGTAAATTTGTGAAGTTGTTTAGATGCTTCTATTAGCAGTATGATAATAAATAGCGTTGCAATTCTATGATGAAAGGTTATTGACTTTAAGCCTGAGTATTGACTTGGTCTTGTAATAAGGCTACGTATCAAGTGACTTTGGTGCCTTCACTAAGCGAGGACTAGGAGGTATAAAGTGAGTTGTGAAGCGTTGGGATAAGTTGATTCCGTTGGGAAGTCTCGTTTGTTAGAGAAATTGTTGAAGCGTCACCATTTTTATGGTTAATTTCGAAGTCAACTACCATTCAAAATATCAGTGTAGAGGTCATTGTCAGGTAACTGAGAATTCGAGGAGTACCTTTAGTATGATCATTTAGGAGGTCTTTCGGAAGAAAGGTATGCTATACTTTAAACTGGATCTCATGGGATAAGTGCTGAAAGCGAGAGATCGCTAGGATGAAGAGAAGCGACTACCTAAGGTTTGGTTATCTGTTTGGGAAAGAAGTGTATAGCTCAACTGAATTGAGTGCACATCGATTATATCGATCGGCATCTGGGATACCGGAAATTGTTTCTAGAAGTTTGCGATGAGCTACCAAGAACTCAGAACTTATTTGAGTGAATTAAGTGACCATGATTCGTGGTTTATCTATATTTGAGAAGTCATAGTCGTGTTATGACCTTGTTTTCGTGTAATCGTATTTTGGTCGTCGCGAATAAGGTGGTAAATGATATGTATGGAAAGAGGATTAGAAGGGTTTTGTTATGGTGTGATAGCACGGTGTTTTGGTTGTTTGGCAAATAGTGGCGTTTTACACCAAGACAGGTGTGTAAGTGATCGAGGTGATTTGGGTTACCGTGATGTTGAGTGGTGAAATGTTGTTGTAAGGTGGGATAAGCGGAGTTGCGAATCCTGGTTTAGGGATTCTTTTAGAAATATTCAAAGATGGCAAGTACGTTCAAATCTAGGGATTACGTTATTGGTATTTTGAGATCAATAAGGGTGAGTGATAATTTGGCAACCACCTAGAAGGGGAACTCGTGTTCTTCTCGGTCGCTTTTTGATCAGGTGAGTGTCTCATATTCCAACTGAATGCCTAGTAGAATGTTCTATTCGATTAAGTTATGATGCTTTGTTGTGAATTTGAAGTTTATATGGGAATGTCGAAGTATTCCTTGGGTGTAATGGAATCTCAGTGGATAGGTCGACTGTGATCAGAAAGTGAGTAATGCATGTTATACCGATCATTGGGTATTGTTTTGTGATAACCCAAATGATTGCCTCAAGTGAGAGTTATGGAGAAACCGAGTACGTAAATGATGGGAAATCAGTGTTTCGGGCTAGCGTGAGAAGGCGGAGTGTGTATATCTCAATAAGTGAGTAAACCGAAAGTAAGAAGCTCGTCTGGTGAATCGGAAGAATGGGGAGTATGTTAAGAATTTTCATTTGTCGTGCGTATAAACTTCTAGCGGGTATAGGAGGAAAAGAGCTTTTGTGTATATGTTAGTTAAGGTGTCGAAACCAATCTAGGTGACTGGTCTAAGGGTGCAAGCTCACACCTGTTAGTAAGTCTTTCTTTGAAAATGTGTGTATTCTATGTCTCGAGAAGACATGGTAATGGTTGGACAAGATGCTCGGAAGGAAAGATCGGCGATTGTAAGTGTTAGTGCGATGAACAATCCGAATGAGTATTTGTTTATTGTCGCGAAAAATAAACTGGTTCGGTGGGAAAGTATCGCTCTTTTGTAAGGCAAGGGAGACCGGAATTAACTTGGAAAGTTATGGGTTATAGTTGGGTTCAGTGGTATTTGGTTATGTGTTTGGGGTTGGCTCCGCTTGTCGGCGGCCTGATCGGGCAATGTATAGGTGGAAGGTATACGCTCAAATGTTCAAAGGATTATGTGAGAATGAATTTTGGGTTTAAAATCCTCAAAATCGGCGCACTTTCTACCCATAAAATAGACGTACTCAGAGGAGAGGTTGGCGAAATTGTATATTGACGAAATTGTATCGCGTCATGGGGTGCCATTATCGATCGTTTCAGATCGGGATAGTCGTTTCACGTCAGCATTTGGGAAGAGCTTCCAGCGAGAGATGGGGTTGCGCATAAAGATGAGTATCGAATACCACCGTCAGACTGATGGCCAGAGCGAGCGAACCATCCAGACGTTAGAGGACATGTTGAGAGCATGTGCTCTAGACTTCCAGGGTTTGTGGGAAAATCATCTACCCCTGATCGAGTTTGCGTACAACAATAGCTATCATGCTAGTATAAAGGCGGCTCTTTATGAAGCTTTGTATGGACGGAAATGTCGAACCCCTTTGTATTGGAATGAAGTCGGGGAAAGACAACTAGCGGGACTGGAATTGGTGCAACTCACAGTGGATAAGATAGTTCAGATTCGAGAAAATCTAAAAGTGGCTAGGGATCGGTAAAAGAGCTACGCAGACAAACGACGAAAAGAGATAGAATTTCAAGTTGGGGATCACGTTATGCTCAAGGTGTCTCCCTGGAAGGGAGTGGTGCGGTTCGGTAAGAAGGGAAAGTTAAGTCCACGTTTTATTGGACCATTTGCAATAGTGGAAAAAATTGGGGAGGTGGCGTATAAACTCGAGCTTCTCGAAGAGTTGCGGGCCATTCATAATACGTTTCATGTCTCCAATTTAAGAAAATGTCTAGCGGACGTGAGTATGGTGGTGTCAATGCATGATGTGTAGATCGATGAATGTTTGAATTTTATAGAAGATCCTGAAGCTATCACTGACCGAAAAGTCAGAAAGTTGAGGAGTAAAGAGATTGGTTTGGTAAAAGTTCAATGACGCTTTCATAAAGGACATGATGCTACTTGGGAGGTCGATTCGGAAATGCGAACCAAGTATCCCCATTTGTTCGAAGAGGAGATTCCAGGGACGGAATCCTCTTAAGGAGGGGAGGTTGTAAGGGCCAAATGTGTAAATTAATGGTTTTGTATGGGCTGGGGTTAAATTTATAAAAATCAAGACTTAAGGGACTAGATGGGAATTTTGGAATAGAGTAATTAAGGGACAAATCCCTAATTTCTTTCTATTGTTGGTTTGATCTTGGAGGCGGCGATAGAAGGAGCAGGGAGGCTAGGGCTTTTGACGAATCATCATAGGAGGTTAGTTTTCCTTTCTAATAACTCTGGTAATCTCTATCTTCTTCTTTATTTTGGGTTCAGCAAGAAGTCTGGGTGCATCAGTATGAGGTATTTTATTGATTATTTGGTTTTGGTCTCAAAGTATGATGTGTGCGATTGTTGGGTAGTTTTGGTTCATGATTAATGTTATTAAGCAGTAAGGTTTTGTACCATTTAGTTTTTAAGATGATTAAGTAAAGTCAGGACCTGGATTGGAGTAAGATCCATCGTGAAATCTAGAAACTAGGGTTTTCGGAGTTTTATTGCCAGCGACCGGGAGGTACCGGGGACCGGGGGAGACCCGGGCGGTGCCGACGCCCGGGGGAGACCCGGTCGACACCGGGACCCGGGGGGGCCCGGGGGATGCTGAGGGGGACTTTGGATCGGTTGTCTGTGTCTCCTGTTCTTTTACCATAACAGCTAATTGATTTTTTTTCTATCTCGTTAACCAATTGTAGGGGAACTATATTACTCTAAGTGCGCAATTTCTCGAACAGGTGAGTTCCTGAATTCTTAATCTCTTGACTTTTTCGAAATGTTTCGGAACTGAAATTGGGGTAAACGAAAACTGGTTGTTAATTGAATGATATTTAGTAAATTTTACTTGCAAGATTAACTGCGTGTTTTGCAATGTATATGAATTTCTGCATTATTTATATATTTTGGGAAATGTCGAAATTACGGTGATCACGGGAATCTCACAACACCACTGTGCGTGAAATTCGTTTCTGTACATGTGGACGGGGAGTCTGCTTGGGCCCCGATGTGAGTGGGGAGTCTGTTTGGGCCCCGAGACGAGAGGGGAGTATGCTTGGGCACTGATCGTGGATATGCTGGTAGTGACGGAAAAAGGGGGACACAACTGATCATTGTGATTCCCGCTCTTGGAACGTATCTTGGACATAATTTTTGTTAAAATTGTTGAAATTAATTATGTTTATTGGATTTTAAATGTTTGTCAGGAATTCACTAGACCTTACGGTCTAACCCTCGTTTTCAATCTTAAAAACTCTTTTTCAGGGAGAAACGTTTGTGGAGCTTCTAGTAAAGGAAAAGAGAAGGTGTAAGAGTTGTTAATGGCGAGTGAAAGTGTAGTTCAATTTTAATTACCTTTTAAATTAGAAACTCTCAACTGTAATCAAGACTTCCGTTGTTAAATTTGGTGATTTATTTATTGTATTTGGTGCTGATTTATGTCATGTTACGTTTGGGTTTCAATTTTGGGTTGTTACATCATCTCACAAAAATTGACTTGTTCTTTTTCCTATAATATATGCATGGTTATAACTTAACTGTTATGAAAACCACATTACGTATGTTTCTCTTTATCAAAATCAATATTTTTTATATATTAAAAACATAATATTTAGTTTAACATTTAATATTATAAAAATAATTAATAATTAACTAATTTTATATATTTAGTATGTACAAAATATAAAAAAAACTCATATATAAACAAATCTATATTGTAGAAAATACATAAAAAATCATTGTATTTGGTCTTTTTATTTTTTTTCTTAATTTTCAATCAAATAAATACATCATAGTTATATTATTTATACTATCTATATCTATACTATATTATAAAAACGACATAAAAACTCTTAATTACAACATTTTAAGCACAAGGTACAACTAATTAAAGCCAATTACTTAATTTACAATTTCTTAATGCTTTGGTACAACCTTTCCAAGCACAGTATCTCACATAATCATCTATTTGTAGAATAGATACTCATTTATTAATATAACTATTTGTTTTTTTGATGGAGGATTTTATAAAATAGATTTTATATTAGCATAATCTATTTTAAATGTATATTTTACATTTAAATCTATATTAATGAGATGTAATATAAAATCTTTTTTCTTCCGTATTTTTTTATATTACATCTCATAATGATTTTTCCATATTTTATTTTATAAAATCTTTTTACGTAATAAGATGTAATATAAACTCTTTTTTCTTCCGTATTTTTTTTGCTCATATAAAATCTATTTTATTTTATAAAATCTACACGTATTTTATATTAGCATAACATAAAATCTACACGTATTTTTTTTGATAATATAAAATCTACACGTATTTTTTTTTTCACGAGCATTAAAAGGAAAAAAAAAAGAAGGTTGATATGAGTTAAAAATAAAAAATAACGAGATACACTAATAAATTATCGTATTCTTTAAAATAAAAATATTCCGCAATACTTTCCAAATTAACCAAGTGTAAAGAAAATAAAATAGAAACGATGTAGATATAAAAATATTCTTCCATATTTTTAATATATTTACATTTAAATGTAAAATCGAAAATAAAAATAAAAGATTTTAAAATATTCTCTACATTCACTATAAATATATATAGTTTCTCTATGTATCATTCGAGTACAAGAAGAAGACGAACGGTCGGGTGTCAATGGCGGAACCTGCAACTGAACAAAAGGTATTCCACTATATTTTTGTTTCTTTGACAAACTACTTTTTTATATTTTATTTTATTTACTGAGGATTTGTTTATATTTTTCAAAACCCACAATCATATTTTTCGAAGTAGGGGAATAAGATATATATACATATCTTTATTTTTATCGACTAATACTATGAGGTCTTGAAGTCAATAGTCAGATAAATATGTTGTGAGACATGTCGTTTGAGTTTTAAATAATATAATACAAAACTATTACCAATATTATTGCACAAAGTCATAACAACAAACGATTAAGAATATATGCAAGTTAACCACTTATGAAAATACATTCGTTTTTCACATTGTATTTCATTAACTGTTAACAGAGAAATTACGTTTCATTTTAACTCGGTTCAATATTCCAACAAAAAATTTATCCTTCCGTGCAATGCACGGGCCCAACACTAGTTATATTATAAAGCACGGATAAAAAACTCTTAAATACAAATTATTAGGCATAAGATACCATCATTTTATGGAAGATTTTAATAATCTTTTAATTTACAAGTATCAAAGCACAAGATACATATTACTACTGCAAGCTTCTAACAACCACCAATTTGGTATGTGCAGAGTCTTCCTTTTATGCAGACATTTCCATGTATCACTATTAATTAATATATTATATTATTATAAATTTGTTTTAATTATATTATTAAATATGTAATTGGTTATTTTTTTAGATGTCATTAAAATATATAAAATAATCATTGAATTCTAACAAAATACTTATTTTTTTGTATAAAAAACATTATATTATTAAGCCTAAATTAAACAAATTTATAAAAAAACATTATCAATTTCCCAAAACCATCCAAAATCGTATTGTAAATCGACAAAAAAACAAAAAATAAAATGAAACATTAAAATCGTGATGTATCTCGCTGCATTGCGCGAGTACGCTTCTAATATTATAAAGCACGGATAAAAAACTCTTAAATACAAATTATTAAGCACAAGGTACCATCATTTTATGCAAGATTTTAAAAATCTCTTAATTTACAAGTATCAAAACAAAAAATACATATTACTACTGGAGGCTTCTAACACCCACCAATTTGGTATGTGCAGGTCATTTCATTTATGCAAACATTTCCATGTATCACTATTAATTAATATATTATATTACTATAAATTTGTTTTAATTATATTATTAAATATGTAATTGGTTATTTTTTCTAGATGTCATTAAAATATATAAGATAATCATTGAATTCTAACAAAATACTTTTTTATATATAAAAAACATTATATTATTAAGCCTAAATTAAACAAATTTATAAAAAAAACATTATCACTTTCTCAAAACCATCCAAAATCGTACTGTAAATCGACAAAAAAAATGAAACATTAAAATCGTGATATATCCCGCTGCATTGCGCGAGTACGCTTCTAGTATTATAAAGCACGGATAAAAAACTCTTAAATACAAATTATTAGGCACAAGGTACCATCATTTTATGCAAATTTTAAAAATCTCTTAATTTACAAGTATCAAAGCATAAGATACATATTACTACTGCAGACTTCTAACACCCACCAATTTGGTATTTGCAGGACCTTCATTTTATGCAGACTTTTCCATATATCACTATTAATTTATATATTATATTACTATAAATTTGTTTTAATTATATTATTAAATATGTAATTGGTTATTTTTTCTAGATGTCATTAAAATATATAAGATAATCATTGAATTCTAACAAAATACTTAATTTTTTTTATATAAAAAACGTTATATTATTAAGCCTAAATTAAACAAATTTATATAAAAAAAACATTATCACTTTCTTAAAACCATCCAAAATCGTACTGTAAATCGACAAAAAAAAAACAAAAAAATAAAATGAAACATTAAAATCGTGATATATCTCGCTGCATTGCGCGAGTACGCTTCTAGTATTATAAAGCACGGATAAAAAAACTCTTAAATACAAATTATTAGGCACAAGGTACCATCATTTTATGCAAGATTTTAAAAATCTCTTAATTTACAAGTATCAAAGCATAAGATACATATTACTACTGCAGACTTCTAACACCCACCAATTTGGTATTTGCAGGGCCTTCATTTTATGCAGACTTTTCCATATATCACTATTAATTTATATATTATATTACTATAAATTTGTTTTAATTATATTATTTAATATGTAATTGGTTATTTTTTCTAGATGTCATTAAAATATATAAGATAATAATTGAATTCTAACAAAATACTTAATTTTTTTATATAAAAAACGTTATATTATTAAGCCTAAGTTAAACAAATTTATGTAAAAAAAACATTATCACTTTCTTAAAACCATCCAAAATCGTACTGTAAATCGACAAAAATCAAAAAATAAATTGAAACATTAAAATCGTGATGTATCTCTCTGCATTGCGCGAGTACGCTTCTAGTATTATCATAATATTATATTAATACACGCCCAAGCAAACCTCTCCCAACGACCACACTTCCTCTTCTTCACGGTGATCCCCCTTTTTCGGCGACAAACATATTGATGCCTAGGGTTTGCTTTAGTTTTTTATTTTGGTTTGCTGGAGAAGATGACAGGAGAGGGCGAGGATGGGCCAAATATATCACCCTCAAATTTGGAAAGAGCGGTTGATTTAAAAGTTTCAATAAAACATTAAATATAAGGATAAATACTTCCTATGATTCAATACTTGATTTCCTCGAATAGCAAATCTAGATTTAATGTCAACAAGATAAACTAAACTTACATAAAGTCTAGGTTAAGGTAAGGTGTTACTAAAACCTAATAACTATCGCTATCTACAAGTGCAAAAAATGTCACTGAATAGTTAAAATTTTCTCGTGCATCTAACTACCACTCAACTCTCTACGGTGTTGCTACTACCATTCCCTGACAAAGACCTAATGTACATGCCGATAATAAAAAGGATTAGGTTTAACGCCTAGTGAGTTTAAACAACTTTCATCATAATTATAAAATGATAAAAATTGAAAGGCTGCTTATTTAAATAATAGTTTCTCAAATGAAATGTTTTTAACATAAAAGCAACATCTTTGCAAAAACCACCATTTTCGTGATGAAAGCTCTAAATCGAAATACTCATTCGAATAAGAACTCAACACCTAGTACTCACTCAAAACGTGAATAAAGTTCAATACTCAAATACTGAAACTCGGATAAAACACTATTATCCGAAATACCAAAACATGGGTAAGGCTCAATACCTAAAATCACAAATTATAGTTAACACTCCATAAGCAAAACGTCACAAAAAAATATGGATAATACTTGATACCCAAAACAACACCTTTCGGTGACGAGGGAAACTCGCTTCCATTGACTATGGCGAACACAAAGTAAGCCAGGTGTCAACGTTATCAAGTAGCACCCTAAGATCATGGTCGCGGTGTCTAACTCCTCTCAAGTTTCCACCGCAATACCTAAGGTCCCAGAGCCTAACCCATACGAGTTCATCTCTGGAATACCCTGACCTTAATATCTTCTTACACACATTAGAGTTACACCTACAAGCCAATGGTTCTGGGGGCTCGACTCTACATGAGTTCATCCCCAAAATACCCTCGATGACTTAGTGTCAACTCTACTTGGCCAAAGCCTCAAAACAAGGGTCCTGATGTTCGACTCAACAAGAGATCACCTCCGCAATACCTACAATCCCAGAGTCCGACTCATAAAGTTCATTTCCGAAATACTGACACGGTCCCGGAGTCCAACCCACACTATTCCTCTCTGCAATATCGGTTATGGTCCCGGAGCCCAACTCATACGGGTTCCTTTTCGCAATACCGACAACAAACAAGCTCAACCACTCTAGGTCTATCACTCGTATAGGCGCCAAGCTCAACCACTATATGTCTACCACTCGTATAGGCACCAAGCTACAAAACAGGGATACTTATCCTATGTTCAAACCAACAGACTGTCTTATATCCCTATGGATCCATTTCATTACAGTCTAACTTACATGACCAACACAATCAAGGCATGTAACATTAAAATAAATATGCCACAACTGCATGTAAGTCCATAATCTCGATATAAAGCAAATCAAATCGGAAAAATGTCCCCAAAACTCATTTGAGTCAAAACCGAGCCAAAATCTCAGCAATTCAATTGACTATGCAATAAAAGTCATCATATGTAATAAAACGCATTTAATCCACGTTTATACAAACACATTCCCCAAAGGCATGATTAACTCAAAGATCCATCTTTGTTTGAGACAATTCATTTTCCAAATGAAATCATACCATCTATATTTTTAAAACATCCCATAACAAAACAATTTGGTTAAAAATTCACAAGTCGCGATCGACGACAAAAACCAAACGACAATTAACTTGAGACAAATATTGTATTAAGATGAGGTCTTGTCGACCACACACACTAAGAACCATAGTTGTCACTTATAATGGCAGTCGTAAGTTTATCACGACCAGCGACCAGACCTTTCCGTCGACAGTGTCGTACGATTGTCGCAAGATATTTGATGATTGTGGCTCATTAACTCTCGACAAACGTTTTTCTGTGTTTATTTAATACATGTTATAAAGCATTGATGGGACAACGGTCATAAGGGAAGACAATCATCAAGACCATTTAATGAGGCAACCGTTACCTATTATTATGAAGAGAATTTATGACGACAAGGCCTATATAAATTAAGCACAAGGTTTTCATTGGACACCAAGTGATTTCAGAGCATTCACAGGGCATTCAAGCTAGCAAACTCATTCTCTCTCGAAGAAACTTACAACACTTCAGTCAATCTCATGACACATAAAGTGATCTTACAATTAGTTTACTTTTCTATTTTATTGTAATTAATTGTATCTTTGGTCGTTGTTTCTATAGGACGACGTCCCTGTTTGACGTCCATAGTGCACCGATGACCTAATCTGTCGTCTGCGGTTTTTACCCTCGACGGGGTTTTTCGCGTCACCAAATCTCTTATCCATTTTTCTTTTATTTTGTCGTGCGATTTATCCATGATCTCATTCTTTAGTTGTTAAAGCGCCACACCGACCTTAAGTCATTCCAAAGGGTGATTTTTGGCATTAACAAAAACAATATGCTTTTTCTAAACCACACACGCTAAAATGCATTATCATCAAATAATCTCCATTTATAAAATAAATCATCAAAGGTACCCACACTTATGATTTATTTATCAAAATGTTAAAAAATCCCAAATATGGGTATTTCATAAGATTTATAAAGTCAAATGTACCAAGTATGCAATATTCAACAAATAATCCAACATTTGATAATTATCAAGTAGAACACATAAATACTTCAAAATGGACATTTTTGGCATGACAAAGTTTTTACAAATCAACTTGAACTCATCTTTCTAGGTTAAGTTAAACCTAGATTCTAAATCCAACTCTAGCTTCCAAAAATGAAGGTTTTAAGGTTCACAAGCAAAGTTCTACCAAGAACCTTCTCTAAACATAACCCAAGCCTAAAGATACTCCCAATACCAGCCAAAAGTTACATCCAAGATAAATCCCAACTTAACACTCAAAGTACCAAAAAATGTTTATCTCCTCAAATTCTTGAGATTAACAAACATCCTTCTTTAATCTCCAATTTTTTCCTCATATTTACTCCAAAAAATTCTAAAACTCGGTCCCAGTAGTGCCAAAGTCGATCTATTAGAGAGAAAAGTGGAAGAGAGGAGAAGAATGGTCAAACCCTAGCTACAAACGACTTTTAATTTGCACCAAAATGGCAACCAGAGGGACCGAATTTGAAACAAAATGGCAACCATAATGATCAAAGTATAATTATTTCAAAATAGAGACAAAACTTGATAATGAGTGATGATGAGATGGATCAAAAGTTGTAATGTACTCTAATATTGGTGATTTTAGTGTCATCAATCATTTTGGTGTAATTGTGATTTGCATGAGATCGATTAAAGTGATAAGGCAAACATACGTGAGTTAGGAGTTGCGGAGTACACAAACAAAAATGTTTCCCCTATCACCTTAGATCGCCATAAGGCAGGGGTTAAAGGGGTCGCACCCCCTTGCACGGTTCATGGTTCCCTTAGTTTAGTTAGGAGGTTTTTAGATTTTATGAAGAGTCGAACTTAGTGAAAATTTCACTAAGTATAAGTCTGAGGTAGTGTAATCAGAGATCTGATCGGAGTTCAGATATATCGCTAAACATCTGTAAATGTATGTATGTTGGTGATTTTAGTGTCACCAGGCATTTAAGTGTAATTGGTTATAACACGAGTACTAATGGGTTTCAAACTATGATCTAATACAAGTTAGGTGGTGCGGAGTGCACACTTGTTATAAGACGAGTTTGATCCCGGACACGATGAAATGGCGAGGGGTCAAGGGGCAGCGCCCCTGGCGGTGATCCAAGAGGAAACCCAATAAGTGTTGAGGGTGGCAATGGAATGCCTTGGGTAAGAATTAGATTTCGAGGACGAAATCATTCTAAGGTTGGGAGGATTGTAACACCCGGAAATTCGATACGTAATTGGCCACTTTTTTTCCAATCGAGTTTTAGTTGCACCTTAATATTAGTATGATGAGTGTTTCAGATGCCAAGCTAATCGAAAGTGAGAAAAGTCGGATTTTTGGGGTTCGGGGGCACCCGGGCGACTATGCCAGCGAGAGTGCCAAAGGGAACAATAGCTTGGCTTTATCACCGAAGCTTGAGGACTCATGGTACATTCCTAGCTATTGTTCCAGCGATAGTGCCACTGGCACAATCGCTTGGCACTATAGCCTACGGGTACCAGAGTGTTAAATGATGCGATTTTCAGCCTTATTTCTCATTTTCACCTCTCCAAATTTCCCCATTCTCTCTCAAAACGTTTCCCCTTCCTTTCCCTCAAACCCTAACTCATTTTGGGTCAAATCCTTGAGCTCTTGAAGTGTTTCATCATCAAGTGGTGAAGATTGGAAACTAGAGTCAAGGGTTCATCATCTTCTTCTTCTTCAACCTCAAGCTCCATGGTAGAGTTTTCTAGGTTTTCATCAAAACCTAAGTGGTAAGTGTATCCCTTCCATTTCTAAACCTTAATATAAGTTATAAATGTCTTCTTGATGATTTCCTAGCGTTTGGTTTCTCAAATTTCGGATTTGATGGTTTTGGAGAAATTAGGTCAAAAATTAGGGTTTTGGCCAATTTGGAGATTTTTATGTAAAGTGTTTGGGGAATGTTTCTATATGGTTGAATATGGTTATTTACAGTTGGAAATGTATGGATCTAGGTTTTGGAGGTTTTGGCTTGGAGGATTCAAGTTTCTCCAAGGAAGCTCAAATTTGGAGTAAAATCTAGATTTAGCCTAAATCTAGCAAGGTGAGTTCAAGTTGCTTTGTGAAAACTATGTACATGCCAAAATGAGTATTTTTAAGTAAAAATATGTTTTACTTGGTAGTCGTCAATGTGTTGGGTATTTTGATAAGTTTTCATATTTGATAAACTTGGGTTGTTTTAGTCTCATAAAATGCCCATATTTGGGATTTGGATATCTTGATAAGTAATAGCATGATTTATGCATTTTTGGTGATTTTGTACAAATAAAGTCTATTTTATGATTTATACATCTTTAGTGATTTTGTACAAATAAAGTCTATTTTATGATTTATGCATCTTTGGTGATTTTTGTGCAAATGGAGTCTAGTTCATGATATATGCATTTTGGTGTATTTGAGTTCATAAACCATTTGGAAAATCTTTGGTCCCAATACGTGATGAGTTTTGGGTTAATACATCTTTGAGGTATGTGTCTGCATAAACGTCGTTTAAATGCGTTTTCCTATTTTGGGGACTGATATTTGTTGGTCAAGTGGATTTTGAGCATTTGAGCTCGGTTTAGACTTAAAAGGGAATCTTGACGACATTTGTCCAGTTGCAATGGCCCAATGTAGAGCCTAATTTATGATTTACATATTAATGCACCTTGTTGCATATTGATGTTAATTACGTGCTCGAGTGCGTTGGTCATTCATGCGTAGTCATGTGATGTTAGACTGTGTTGCATTGGATCCATAGGCACGTAAGTCAGACTTTATTTGATGGTCAATTGGGTATTACGGGGTTGGACTCCGGGACCCATGTTTTATGTCCTTAACCTTTCAAGTGTAGACTAAGAGGGCTGAGTCTGGTTGAGTTATCATGAGCTAGAAGGGCGATTTTATATTTGGGGCCTCCGCCATGTCGGGGCAATGCCATGGTTGTAACCCCCGACTGTGTCGAGCCTTTGGCGGTATTCATGGTAATATTTGCTAAGGTCAGCTGTCTCTTTGGGTGTAGCTTGAAGGGAGTCGTAGGGACACTTGGGCTTTCATGTCGTGAAGTGTCATACGATTAACGTTATATGAGTGACATACTTTTGTCTTCCTCCACTCTCAATGGATACGGGTCTCCCCCGTTGTCGGCCAGCAATATTTTGGATATTTAATTGTCCATGCTTTAATATTTGGATTTCATTCCATTTTATGGTCGCGTGAGTATTGAATTTCAGTTCCATGTTTTCGATGGCATATTATATTTATATGGATTGTGTTCCATTATTTATGAGTTGAGTATTATGCCCCACCCGTGTTTTGGGTGTTTAGGGATATAAAGTTTTATTTGCATTTTTATAATTGGGAGTCCGTTTGCTATTCACGTTTAAGTAAGTTTTAGGCGGCACCATTTTATAAAGAATGTTTTGTATTAGGACGTTCGTCCTTAAAAGCGCATGTTATTGGAAAGCAAGTCGTTTTCATAGTTAAGGGAAATCATTTTGAAAGATCATGATATAAACTGCATTCTTTCCTTTTAACGATATATTTATTTATGATGAAAACTCTTGAACTCACTAGGCGTTAGCCTAAACTTTTTATTTGTCGGCATGTGCATCAGGTTCTGGTTGAGAATAGTCCTAGTAACACTATGAAGAGAGGAGCGCTAGTAGTATGCTCGAAATGTGGGTACCATTGGCGAAGTCTTCCGCTTTGGTTTTTTGAAGAGCAACTTGCATTGGGGTTAAGTAGCACCCGACTTCAATTTAGTCTGTACTTATTATTGGAGTTTTATATTTGTCAAGGTTAATAGAATAATTGATGTTTATGAGTGAGGAAGTTTCTAAACGAGTAACCGATAGAATAATTGATGTTTATAACATTGTCATGTTGGGGTGATGGTTAAGCACGTCGGATTCACTAAGTTGACCCTTTTTGGGTCGGAGTTATTGGTTGGATTAGAACCATAACTTTGTTAGATTGACTCTATCTCAAGGGGAAATTGTAAGTTAACCAAATTAGTGTGATTGTTGTTTTAAGATGTTTGATGCATCTGGATGGCATTAGTATGGCAGGAAATTGAGAAGCGTAGTCCTAAGATGTTGAGTGCCGACCAAATTCATACACGAAATTTATTTCTAAAATAAGTTTGCATCAATTGTATCTCACGTTTTCGAAGCATAAAGTGAGTTATATTGTGAAGTCTGGGTAAAGCATTTAGCACCCATCAAATTTTAAACCATGAGTTTAAGCATGCATGAAATTGTTTTGTTGCACGTGGTTGCAAATTTTATTGAAAACCTCTTCATCCCCGTTTTGTGTCTAACGCTATTTTTGGATATTATAATATCCGTGTTTTAATGCCATTTGGAGTATTGGGTAAGTAAATGTGGAACTTTTAACCTTGACATTAGATCTCCTCCACGCATGTAAAGGTTTTTAAGGAAGAATTGTTCCCATGTTCTTGAGTCGGAATTTTCTTGGGAATTTTAGTCTGTACGAGTAGTGTTGAATTTCATGGGGTAAAGTTTTGCGACGTTTTTGGGCGCGTGAGTGTACTTTGAAATGCGTGGGTTTAATTTTATTGCGTGTAAATTTACGAGCTTATTGGGTGTTGTGTCCCATGTAAGTTTTGCTAGAAAGGGGTCACTTTATCTTGTGTCGTGGTCTTAGAATTTTAACATTTTAGACTTAATGTCGTCTTATGCTTTTCATGTTGGGAAATGAAAATTTTGACACCGCTTGATTTTAGCGTTAATGAGTTTTATGAAAATTTAGTTGGGTTTTACGGCGTCTTATCTTACGACATTGTGCGTCGCGTAGATGAATTTTGGAAATGCGCATACTTGCATTATTGTGTGCGTTAATTTATGAGTTTTGTTTAATATTCTTATCTCATGCGAGTTTACACCGGTATTTTCACAACCGTAAGAGACGTCTTGAGAGTCTGTTAACTAGATGTATGTTATTTAGTATTTGAATTAATTTATACTGTTGGCGTGAGTAAACATGTGAAAGATTTAGGTTGTTTCATATTGAACTTTTGATCTAAACATGCTTCAGTTGTTGATCTTGATGCCATAACGTTTTCCGCAATGCATTAAATGAGTTATCGGTTTACATGTCGCTGTAGTTACTGTTTTAGACAAGTGCGTTTTATTTGTGCGGCCCAAAATTTGAACTCGATTTAAAATTTATTTACGTTCCTATCGTTTTGCTAAATTTGGGTAATAAATTGACGTATATGAGCCTTGTTGGGGGTTTTATCCTCCGGCGTTTTATGGTTTAAAGGAAAATATTTTAAAGTTGAAATTGTGAAATTCTCTTTTGGAGTTGTACAAATTTTTGTTGCACATGTTATATTGCGGAAAATTATTTTTATATACATAGTATAAATTGATGCGTGCTAGGACCATGGTTGTCCGCTTGAAAATTTTGTTGCGCATCTTTTGTTACTGTTTTATTAACGTAAGTACTGATCAAATGAATTTTGTAATAGTTTTATATACGTGACGTTGGTGATCACTTTGCACACCTACTGAGTAAACGGTAGTAGAATTTTTACACGTACTAATAATTGTTATGGAACTTTTGCATTTGAAAGTTTTATAAAAGTTTAAATTGGTATATTAGTCGAAAACCTTGAACTCATGAAATCCTTCGTATCTTGGGTCAATTTACACTACATAACATGCATATGGATGAATCTATTGTTGTGTCGAGTGTGATTGACAAACTACCACCTTCTTGGAAAGATTTTAAGCATAACTTGAAACATCAAAAAGAGGAACTGTCATTGGTTCAATTTGGGAGTCATTTGTGCATCGAAGAATCTCTTCGGGTGCAAGAAAATGACAAATCCAAGGGGAAAGTTGAATCTGGACAGCCCTCTGTTCACATGGTTGAGGAGAAGAAAGCCAACTCCAACAAAACGGGAAAAGCAAGAAACGTAAATTTGATGGATCCCACAAATCCGTTAAAAAGAAAAAGGATTTGGTGTGTTGGAGATGCAACAAGGTGGGTCATCACAAAAGTGGATCGGGGTCTAATGATCACGATCAAGTGAAAGGAGGTCAGTTTTTGACTAACTTTGATAATTATGTCCAGAATTATGTTTCACTTATACCTGAGTCTTTTTATGTGCAGGATGATGACTGTGCATGGTGGATCGACTCGGGAGCGACAAGCCATATTTGCAAGGACCGTAGGTGGTTCAAGAAATTGACACCGGTTGAATACGGTTCGGTGCTGAATATGGGAAACGAGTTGAGTGCACACATTTGTGGAGTTGGCGTAGTTAATTTAGAGTTTTCTTCTAGAAATAATGTTAAATTGTTTGATGTTTTATTTGTGCCTAGAATTTGTAAGCACTTAGTAAGTGGTAGTTGTTTGAATAATCTTGGTTTTAAACAAGTTTTTGAATCGAATAGGTTTATCCTATCTCGAGGTGGTCGTTTTATTGGTTTTGGATATCTATGTAATCGCATGTTTCGTCTAAATGTGATTAATAAAACTTTATATTCTGAAAATTATGTTTTTATATAGTCATCACCTTCTTCTAAAATTGTTGATTCAATGTTATGGCATGCTAGATTAGGTCATGTGAATTTTAGAAGGATGCATGAAATGTCAAAAGATGGATTAATTCCAACCTTTGACATTAATGCGGAGAGGTGCCAAACTTGCATGCTCACAAAAGTTACAAAACAACCTTTTCCGAACGTTAAACGGAATACGGATGTTTTGGAGCTTGTACACAGTGATCTGTGTGATTTCCACTCCATTCCTTCCTTGGTATATAAGAAGTATGTTGTCACTTTTATTGACGACAATACTCGGTTTTGTTATGTATATCCTTTGCATGATTTGCATGCAAAGGATGAAGCTTTAGATAAGTTTAAAATTTACAAAACCGAAGTCGAACTACAATTGGGTAATTCGATTAAATGTCTTAGAACTGATCAGGGAGGGGAATATATGGATTCTCAATACTTTCAATCAGTTCGTATCATCCATGAGACAACGACACCATACATACCTCAACAAAACGGGGTTTCCGAACGTAAAAATCGAGTTTTAAAGGAAATAGTAAACTAGATGCTTTCCTACTCGGGATTGAGTGAGGGATTTTGGGGAGAGACCATGTTAACGGCCTGTTATGTTTTTAATAGAGTTCCAAATAAAAGGAACAAAACAACCCCATATGAACTTTGGTTCAAGAAAACTCCGAATTTAATTATTTTCGAATTTGGGGTTGCCGGGCTGTTGTAAAACTATCCAAACCCAAAATAAAAACTTTGGTTGAACGTGGAATTGATTGTATATTCATTGGATATGCAGAAAATTCCAAGGCTTATAGGTTCTACGTAATCGAACCTAATGATTCGGTGTCGATTAACACCGTAATCGGGTCGCGTGATGCGACTTTTGATGATATGCGATTTTCATCAATGCATAGGCCTAAGGACCTTATTCCTAGCACCAATAAAGTGCAAAATCCAGAAAGTTTGGATGGTGTTTCAAATCCAAAAACACAGCAGGTCCGGAGAAGCCAAATAGGCCGAACTGCCAAAAATTTCGGTCTCGACTTCCAACTGTATTTGCTGGAAGGTTCAAGGGATTATCTTGGGCTTCAATACTCTTATTGTTATAGTATTGAGGATGACCCAAAGACTTTCAAAGAGGCGATGGAGTCTCGAGATGTCGCCTTTTGGAAGGAAGCAATTGATGACGAAATATCATCAATTCTTGAGAATAACACTTGGGTGTTATCGGATTTGCCTCCAGGTTCTAAACCACTTGGATGCAAATGGATCTTCAAAAAGAAGACGAAAGTTGATGGGACGGTTGATAAATTCAAGGCCCAGTTAGTAATTCAAGGGTTTCGGCAAAAATCCGGTATTGACTATTTCGATACGTATGCTCCGGTGGCATGTATTTCGACTATTAGATTGTTAATCGCCTTGGCGGCAATACACAATCTGATTATCCATCAAATGGATGTGAAAACAGCCTTCTTGAATGGCGATCTTCAAGAGGAAGTTTACATGAAACAACCGGAAGGTTTCGTTATGCCCGAAAACGAACATAAGGTGTGTAAACTTGTGAAATCCTTGTATGGGTTGAAGCAAACACCTAAACAATGGCATCAAAAGTTTGATGAAGTTATTTTATCATGTGGGTTTTCTTTAAACTAATGCGACAAATGTGTTTATAGTAGATTTGATGCTATTGGTGCAGGCATGATCATTTGCTTGTATGTAGATGACATGTTGATTTTTGGAACTGACCAAAATCATGTAGATGAGACTAAGAAATTATTGTCATCTAAATTTTCCATGAAATACATGGGAGAGGATGATGTAATCCTTGGTATAAGGATTAAACGGGTTAACAAAGGGATTATTATGACGCAATCGCATTATATTGAGAAAATTTTCAATAAGTTTAATTACCATGAGTGTTCTCCCGTAAGCACTCCCATGGATCCAAGTGTGAAATTAATTCCTAATACGGGCAAGACTATTTCATAACTTGAATACTCTAAGGCCATTGGTAGCTTGATGTACGCCATGACAAGCACCAGGCCCGATATAGCTTATGTCGTGGGACGATTGAGCCGGTATACTAGTAATCCTAGTACTCAACATTGGCAAGCGATTCAAAGAGTATTCAAATATTTCAAGGGAACCATGGATTATGGTTTGAGTTATTTAGGATATCCTTCGGTTTTAGAAGGTTATTCGGATGCAAGTTGGATATCCAACATGGAGGATCATTCCTCAACTAGTGGTTGGGTATTTTTGCTTGGAGGAGGTGCCATCTCTTGGGCATCTAAAAAGCAAACTTGTATTACAAACTCAACAATGGAATCTGAGTTTGTTGCACTAGCCGCCGTCGGTAAAGAGGCGGAGTGGCTAAGGAATTTAATTTATGAGATTCCATTGTGGCCAAAGCCGATTGCACCTATTTCAATCCATTGTGACAGTGCGACCACTTTGGCTAAGGCTTATAGCCAAATTTACAATGGTAAGTCTAGGCACCTGGTTGTTAGACATAGTATGATTAGAGAATTAATCATGAATGGTGTAATCTCCGTTGAGTTTATTAGAACGCAACAAAATTTGGCAGATCATTTAACTAAAGGTCTGACAAGAGACTTAGTGCACAAGTCTGTGATTGGGATGGGATTAAAGTCCTTATAAATTTATAAAGGTGAGACACCCAATTCCCTTCTAATATGACATTAGAAGTTGAATTCAATGTGGAAAGCTCACACTTATAAATTGGAACACAAGTTGAATCATTCCAAGTATGTGTTCAGTCCTACAGTGGTTAGGGTGAAGTTTATCTTAATAATTCTTTTGATAAAGTGTATTTGCAGGTTCACGAAGTAAATGAATTACCTATGTGATTGTGAAGTGTAGCCGCATTTCAAAAGGTTGGGGACTTGGCCTTTATACAATCATGAGAGGATTAGGACACACGACTTTATGATTGTGTCATGTTTTAATTTGCTGGACGTATAGGAAATTTGTATGTATTTTATCTTCAGGTATTCAAATGAGTTGATGGGTTCAATCCTTGGGACACCTTGATTCTCGTATATTTGGAATGTGTAAAATACTAATATGGAAATTCAATCGTTTCGATATTTTCATTTATGTGAAAGTTTGGTTTGTTTAATTTAATATGTTATTTCATGGGTTACACTAAAATGGGGGAGGATTGTTGGTGATTTTAGTGTCACCAGGCATTTAAGTGTAATTGGTTATAACACGAGTACTAATGGGTTTCAAATTGTGATCTAATACAAGTTAGGTGGTGCGGAGTGCACACTTGTTATAAGACGAGTTTGATCTCGGACACGATGAAATGGCGGGGGGTCATGGGGCAGCGCCCTTTGTGGTGATCCAAGAGGCAGAGCCTCTGAAGGCAGGACAGAGCCTCTTAGCCTCTTTGGCACGTCAGAGCCTCTTAAGGTATGACAGAGCCTCTTAAGGCACGACAGAGCCTCTAAGCCTGTTTGGCACGTCAGAGCCTCTTAAGGCTCGACAGAGCCTCTTAAGGCACAGCAGAGCCGCTGAGCCTCTTTGGCACGTCAGAGCCTCTTTGGCATGGCAGAGTCTCTGATGGGAGTCTCCGGACCAGAAGAAGCTCTGGTGTCTATTTTTAGACTAAATCTGCATTTACTGAACATTTAATGATCAGTTATTTCCTGCCCTTAATTTTAGCTAAGTTGATTGTAACCGACTATAATTGATAGTAATTTGCAATCATTGCCATTTCCGTTATTTCCTATTTTACGAATGGGACTAGTATATATACCGTATATACTTATGTTTTAGACTCACGATTTTAAACAATCTCTACATACTCCCCAGTAAATTTTCTCTCATTTTTATGCCTAAAACGTGAGTGTTCTTGAGTCTTATCCCATATTAGATTTCGTGCAACCTAGGCGTAGGGTGGAAATACCAATTCGGAAAGTGACTTACGCGATTCTCAAGAAGTCCGGTCAACTGATCGACTAATTTTCCCCCGTTCTGTAACAAAGTCTGGATAAAAATAATAGAGATCTGAACAGAGTTTGGTCCATTGAATCAGACTTCTAATCTGAACAAGGGTGAAGTCTGGAACTCTGGACTGTGCATCCAGACTTAGGGCTTTATGCGTCCAGACTTGTGATCTGAACAAATTTGAAGTCTGGAACTATGAACTATGCGCCCATATATGTGGTCTGCTCAAATGACTAAGTTTAAGGGGCCGTTTACCAAACGCTTACCCGGATAAGCGCTTTCCAATAAAATTTAACACTATCACTTACTTAGCGGGTAAGATTTTAGTCCACCAAAACGGTATCGTATGCAATAATTTTTCCGATAAGCGCTTACCGGTAAAATTTAACACTATCACTTACTTACCGGGTAAGATTTTAGTCCACCAAAATGGTATCGTATGCAACAATTTTCCTGGTAAGCGCTAACCGTGGTAAGAGTCTTCGCCATCACTTACCAGGGTAAAACTCTTGGTCCTTGCCTTAGCTCTTACCGGGTAAGATTCTTGGACATTGTCATCTTCATCCATAAGGTAATATGACTTGGTAAGCGCTTACCCGGGTAAGCGTTTGGTAAACGGCCCCTAACTCTTGACTTTGGAGTCAGACTCAGTATCTGTGCATCCAGACATAGTCTATGTACACCCAGACTTAGACTTGGAGCTAGAGTTCGGCTCTTGGAACTCTAATTCAGTTGTAACTAGTTTTCAATTTTATCCATTAACGGTTATTACCGTTTAGCCGTCCATAATCACCGATCTCTCATATAAATATGTAAAACAAGAATCTGGGTTATATTAATCTCGATTTTCATAGCCTTTGAAAAGAGAGAAATTATTAAAGATTATCCCAATACTAATTCATGAACCTAAGGCTCTTAAGGTCGAATTATTGTATTTGGTAAGTGCTCTACACATGATCTCTTGAGATTATCCATTTCTATCATCATGTCCATATTCCTTTTCTAACACATTATACGTTGCCGTTACATGAAAAGTATACATAAGATAATTTCATTTCGTATTAAAAAAAAATACACACACAATTTTCATTTAGTTTTCAACGGGATTCAAACACATACATTAACGTTAACTATAAAACAAACATACATATATCTTTTTCAATGTATTTACCCATTGTATTTTTTTATAATACATCAAACAAAGAAAATGACTCATTGGTTCATATCAGCCTTACAAAAAATCACTCAATAGCTTGCAAAATGAATATATGTCAAACATAATTTTGATTAGTTAAAAGACAAAATTGATCGATAATGACCATTCGGGTATAAATTTCTTATTTATTATCTACTACTAATATGAAAGGGACATAATAAATAGATTAAAAGATGAGTCAGGAAGCAACTACTTATGAGTCATGATCTTTATATAAAAGATAACCATTGCGTGATAAACTTGAATAATTTTGTCAAGATATATATAAAAAGATTCATGCCTTTAAAAATTGTACCACGTGCATCAAATATAGTTTGAAAAAATAAATCTATCTTTAGGTAACACACTTTCAATACATTTTATAACCTTAAGAGTGAATGGTGGATTTGGTCCTTGTGTTTTGATAATTTTTTGACTATGGTCCATATGGTATATTTATTGTGGATTTGGTTCTTGTGGTATTCATTTTGTTTTGGCCATGGTCCCTCTGACTACCACTTCCGTTAACTCTGTTAAATCAAGGACCATTTTAGTCATTTTGCATAACTTTTATCTTTTTCCTATAAAAATGTAAAAACAATATTTTACACACACACACACACATATATATATATATATATATATATATATCAAAATAAATAAAATAAGATATTATTGTATGATTTGATTTGTTTAAAATTTTTAAACAATTAATTATAGAGTAAATTACAAATTTCGTCCATGTGGTTATTGAAAATTTTGGATTTGGTCCCCCAAACAAACTAATTACATGCATTGTCACTATGGTTTTATTTTTGTTATGGATTAGGTCCCTCATCCTAAATTTGTTAACCTAGGTTCTATTAAGTAAAGGGCATTTTGGTCATTTGATATTTTTTTTCATTTTTAAATAAACAATTAATATATATACTCTTTTGATTAGACGGCTAACATAAATGGTAGGAGACGCCTCCCCAAGAACACCATCTTTGATTGTCCCGTGTCGATCTCCTTCTCCAGTCTCCGACAAACTCGATTACACAGCTAACATAAATGGAAAGGAATGAAATTAAGGAAGAAGATGTAGTTGATGAAGTTGAATCGGTGAGTTCTGAGGTGGTTTTAGCCAATGGTGTGAAGGTTAACACAGAAGGGGATTCTATTGTTGAGAAATTAGAGATTGATACACCTGCACCAGGTGTGGTTGTGGTTGCTAAAACAGTGGTTGTGGTTGCTAACACAGATGATGAAGATGAAGATAAGGGTGTGTGCTAGTTGGTGATCCTGATGAGACTATATAACTTAACTGTTGTTGAAGCACCTGAGGTAGAATCTAATGGCGGGAATGATGTGAAGGTTACATCTGAAGGGGATTCTGTAGTGGAAGATTTGTCGGTGGCCGGAGTGGCGGGCCATTTCAAGTGCAACAATCCCTTTTGCATTCACTTTTTTTTTACAAGAATCGTTGATTTGCAACAAAAAAACAAGTGTAAAAAGTTGATCCTTTTATGGCAAACAAATGGAAAACAAAAGATTTGATAATCGATAACGGTAGCTTATAGCTTTGAAGCTTTCAGATGCACATCCAGGAAAAGTTGTTGATAAATCCGAGTGCCAAATTACCAAATATCGTAAAATTATACAACAAATTCGTTTTCAGATTCTACCTACACTTTGGATCACAGAAAAGGCCCATCTTCCCTTGTGCAGACAACTAAACCTACTTACAATTAAACCCCACCCAAAAATACGACACCCACAAAGATCCCCATGTTCCCGTCTTGTCTCTTCCCACCATATATAATATTATATACTATATACTATATAGAAAGAAAAAAAGCAAGAGTTGTAGAGAGACCACAAGCCACCTAATATTGCTTCTTGTTTTAAATCAAATTTGTAGCTCCTTCAACTTCTCTTCCACTTTGGCCTCTTCACATTTACCCTCTTCTGTTGGTTTCAACAATTCGGCAGTTGTGCTTGATGATAGGAACCGCTGGTACGGGATTTGTTGAATCTTCAGGAACTGCATGCCCATGTTCTTTCTCTTCTACTGGCGGTATCGAGCTAGTGGTCACCGGCTTGATAAAGAAAGAAGTTGATTATGAGGGGAAACAAAATGGATCGGTGGTGACCGCATTGGATGATGTAGAAATTGTGTCTACGGTTGATTTAAAGAGTGATGCAGATCCGGTTACGGAGGTTTTGGATAAAACTGTGTCTACGGTTGATTTACAGGGTGATGCAGCGCCGGTGACGGAGGTTTTAGACAAAGTTGGGGCTGATGAGGCAGCTCCGGCGGCAGATATTTTGTATGTTAGTCGTCTAATCAAAAGAGTACATATATTAATCGTTTAATTAAAAATGAAAAAATATCAAATGACCAAAACGCCCTGTACTTAATAAAACCTAGGTTAACAAATTTAGGATAAGGGACCTAATCCATAACAATATAAAACCATAGTGACTATGCATGTAATTAATTTATTTGGGGGACCCAATCCAAAATTTTCAATAACCACATGGACGAAATTTGTAATTTACTCTTAATTATATTAAATACGATTTAATTTTATTGTTTTATTATAGTGGTGGAAGAAGATAGAGTTTTATTGCTTTAATGTCATTACAGCGAATAAAATAAAACAGGTTTTATGATTTAATTTGTTTAAATTAAAAAAATTATTATGTTAAGAACGATTTAATTGTATTGTTCTTTTTCTATCATTGCAATAAATAAACTTATTATCGATATTTTAACACAAAAATCATTGAAAACCACTAAGAAAATGAACTCCAATTTGATCATCAAAAAATTAGGGGTTCCATTTTTCATATTGCTTTCATTCAAAAACTCAAAATCAACTATTTAAATTATAACCAAATGGCAGGTTCATATATACTATTATCTTTGTAACTTAAAATTGAACAAATCCTTATATAAATTTCAACTAGGTTTTCATACCCAAATATGCAAAAATACTAAAACCATAAAATTAAATCGAATTTAATATAATTGATTTTTAATTTAAGCAAATCAAATCATACAATAATGTCTTATTTTATTTATTTTGTTATCGTTATATATATATATATATATATATATATATATATATATATATATATGTTTTTGTGTGTGTGTGCGCGCATGTATGTGGGTATAAATTATTGTTTTTATTTTTTTATAGGAAAAAGGGACAAAAGTTAAGTAAAATGGCTAAAATGGTCCTTGAGTTAACAGAGTTAATGGAGGTGTTAGTCAGAGGGACCATGGTCAAAACAAATTAAATATCACAAGAACCAAATCCACAATAAACATACTATAGGGACCATAGTCAAATAAATTATCAAAACATAGGGACCAAATCCATAATTCACTCTAACTTTAAATTATTTTATAGATTACAGACCCTTTAACATATATTTGAAAATGTTTTATATATCCGAGCAATTGCAATGTGATGTACGTAAAATTTTAGTTTAAAGTGATAATGTAAAAGGAATGCAATTTTTAGAAGAAAAAAAAAACTGAAATTTATGAAGCATTTTGTTGTATTAATGACTCAACTTTTATCATGTATTTGAACATGTTTATCAATTGATTTAAGAAGTTTAAACATTGATTTTTTATAAAGTTGTTTTTATTCAATTTTAAGTTATAAACTTGAATTTTAAAATATTTAAAGAAACACCAGTAAAATATTCTACAACATATAATAATACTAAATACATATGCAGAAGACCGTAAATACCCCCTCCCCTGGTGAACCGCTCCATCTGCCTCTCATTTTCTGATGAAACCCCCTTTCCTCTCTATTTGTTGAATAAACCGGGGTTTTTGAACGAATCTAAGTTTTTGAATTATGGTGGAGCCTTGAAAGAGGCAGATGCATAAGTGAATAACTCTTCTGGACAATTGTCGGATTTAGGGTTTTGAAAGAATCTAGGGTTTCAAATTCATGAAAAGAATTGATTGGAGCAAAGAACCCTTCTGGTTGTTGTCGAATTCTTGAAGGGAAAGCATTCTCCAACGAAACCTCATCCTGGCCAACGATCGAAGCCCTAGTAAACGGCGACCATAAATATAATGGTCCTAAGGTGATCATATATTTACTTTAATTAATACAACTTGGGAAAAAACTACTAAGATCCAGTCGCATACAATGCTCTAGAACGCGCCAACGCTCGTGAAGATCTGGGGTTGGTCGGTTATCTATTCATCTGCTTAAAGACAGAAGGAAACCAACTCAACAAATGGGATAGGGAGAGTGAAAGGAGGACATTTATCAACAAAGGCTATGAGATCGAATCTCACATTGTTCCTCGTAGTTCAGTGGTAGAACGATCGACTTAGCCCTTGAAGGACAGACCTTGACACAAAGGTCCTGTGTTTTCTTTTCCTCATTTTGTTTGTTAAATTGTTTAGGGTTTTGATTTTTTTTAGAGATTTGATTTAAGGATTTTTATTTTTATTTATATTTAACTTCTTTTAAGTTTTGTTTAAATGACTTGTATATCACACTGCATCTCCGTCTATTCATTATTTGCATCTCCATCCGTTCATTAATTTAATTGTTCATCAATCAACATCTCTATCGATTCAGATTTAGGTTATTGTGGATTTTATGTTGTTCATATAGATTGCATGTGGTTGAATCTGAGTTTGAATTTTGTTTAAATATGGGTTTTAAGTTGTGTTAAATCTTGTGGATTTTTTTGTTGTTTGAAGAATGAAATTAGTTTTCTTGAATAGGCAATGGAGATAGGGATAAAGAAGATGGGTAAAAAGATGGATTTGCCCCTCACAAGAGGGGCACATGATTGGGTTAACGAACCTCAAGTTAACAGTGTTAACATGAGGGACCAATGTGCTGGAAAAAAACATAAAACTAGAACTACTATGTACCTAATGTTTTTTAAGAACATAACACAGGGGCCATTTATGTAGTTTACTCTATAATATATAGAGTAAACTCTAATCTCGGTCCTTGCGGTTTAATGAAAAACTTGAAAGTGGAACCTGAACTTTGATAAGTCTAGAAGTCTAGAAATCATCCTTGTGGTTTCCATTTTGCTCTAAAAATGGTCCTTGGTCACTAACTCCGTTAAAAATGTCCGTTAAATAAGGGTATTTTGTCATTTGACATTTTTTTCTTATTTCAGATTAAATAAACTTAACACTTTGTGGAGCCCACACCCCAAGCCCCAATAACTCAAAACCTACCGTCCTAACCTACCCCCAAACCCTTCTTGACCTCTTCCATCTCCATCACAACCCACCTTCTTCCTCAACCAAAACAGGGACCAAAAACCAAAACCCATCTATTCCATGTTGACTTGATCCAACTAATAGAACTTTATATAAAAATATCATGAGCAATGAAAGAAACAGAAACCAACTATTTAAACACAAGCATTGAATTAATCCAAAGCTTGTTTGATGAAAAATATCTTGATTAATACATGCCGACATGGGAGCAAAAAGAAACTCTTTTCAAGATTGTATTCAATACATAACTCACATAAAATTCTATTGTAAGTGTTGTACACATGAGACAAACAGTCAAACACCAAATCCATGGAAACCTTGATCAAATCCATAAGCGGTCGACCCTCCTGAAGATAAACAGAAGAAAACGAAGACTTCGACACTGTATCTTGTTATTTCTTGCTCGAAACCCAAATCAAGTCTATTTAAACCTCATGGTAAGGCTTCGATCAAGTTAATTATGTCCTTGGATCTGGAACATTAAACCTCACGAGAAGGAGGTGTTGTCATCGGTAAAGTGAGAAATGCAGGGAAGGGGAGACGGAGGTTGTTTTCTTTTCCGATAGGGGGATTTTTACAGAGGTGGACGGAGGATGGCTGGAGAAATGGGGGTTTGGTTTGGTTTCTTGGATTTGATTTGGGAAATGTTGTAAGAAGAAGAGGAGAAGGAGGTGAACTGAGAATATATCCAGAAAAAGGAGTGCGTCGGAGGGTAAAGGGAAGAGGTGTTGTCGAAAGTGAACTCGGTGTGGAGGTTTAATTTTGTCTCCATGTGCGTTAATGACTGTATATAAACACACATTTATATATGAATCAATATAATATTACAAAAATATATTAATATAATATATCTATTAATTTTTTAAAAGAAAATTAAGTAAAAACAGAAAAAGACAAAAATACCCCTTATTTAACAGATATTCTTTAACGGAGTTAGTGATCGAGGACTATTTTCAAAGCAAAATACAAACCATAAGGATGATTTATAGACTTATCAAAGTTAAGGTCTTACTTTCAAACTTTTTACTAAACCTCAAGGACCAAAATTAGAGTTTACTCTAATATATATGTAAATAAACTAATATGAAAAACATATCTTTGTACAAAAAGTTAAAAGAAAAAAAAGGTGATGCATTGATTAACATTTCAAGATTGTTAAACTCTCTCTTACTTTATTAATTTTGTCTTTGTACTTTTTGTCTCATTGATGTATAAGATACGTTTAAATTATATAAATTATACCTTTTTTAACAAGATTCATATAAGTTTAAAGTGGACGGAATTACACCATAGGTCCCTGTGGTTTGCTCTAAATTTGAATTTCGACCCATAAACGTATTATCTACACTGACGATTCATAACTTTCAGTTTCATAACATTGTGGGTCCTTTGAGTTAACAGTGGTGTTAAATTACTTCTATTGACTAAAGGCATGTTAGGGACACTTGAGGAAAAATTTGTCATTTTTTCATCTTCTTCCCAACATTCTTTCTCAACCAAAAGTATATTCAACACTCACCACCGCCGCACATGACCAACCATTACCACAATCCAAGCACAAGATATGTAAAATCAAACTTAAATCTAAACAACAATTTTCCATAAATTTTTTTATAAAAAATGATATATACAAAAATCAATGTAAAATTTATAAACCTATACACAAATCCCTAAAATAAAACGATAAATCAAACTTATGTACAATCAATTCCTAGATCAAACTTATGTAAAATCAAATCATACAGTAAACTTGTGTAAAATCAAACCCTAAAGAGGTGGATTTTTTATTTCATCGAATTGCTACAAAAGTTGGATTTCAACGCAACTCCCTCTAAGAAACTCTAATCCTCTAGAAATCGGATGTCGTCGCATATTTCGTCTTTACCGTTGCTATGTGGATTGAAGAAGGGCTGCTAGGAGAGGGACCATAAGGGGAAGTGGTTAGGGTTCACTAGAAATCGTCTCAATTACAGGTCTAAATCCAGAATATCTATTGCTTTCTCTCAATTCGAACTCACCTTTACGGAACGAAAGGGAAAGGGGTTTATGGTTTGCAGGAGAAGGGGATGGTCGTGGAATTGTCGGAGAGGTAAAAACGGGAAAGAGGGTGAGTTCGTCCGAGGAGGGGAGTTCCCCGGGGGAACATGAGACTTTAACGGAGCTTCAATTGACGAAGTTAACTTAAAGGAACACCAGTGTTATGAAAAACAAAACTTAAAGACGGTTGATATAGATAATATGTTTGAGGGATGATACTCGGTTTTGAAGTAAACCACAAGGACTAATTATGTAATTTATTCTTTAAATTTTGAAATCATTACGAATTAATTGGGTATTTAATATAGTTAAGCCTGTCAAATCGTTCCACGTGTGACTCTTTTAAACCGTTCCACCAAACTTTATTTAACTTTTATTTTAAAGGTTGAATTTTTTATGTCAATCATGAAGAAAATATCTCGAAATAAAATAATTAAATATCCTGCATGTTAAAAGCTTTGTTTTTTATTTAATATATAAAGTTATTATTGAACTTTGAAAATATTTTAAATAAGTAATCAAAACATAAAAATGTTGCGATTATGTTTTGTAAATTAGTTGTTCACTGAATAAATTAGTTGAAAATTTAATTGATAAATTAATCATGTTTGATAATAACTAACTGATAAAATAGTTGAGAAATAAAAAGTAACAAAAAATAATATGTTGAAAAATTACTCAATTTTAATATTACAAAATATAGTTAAAGCAGACTATTAATATATTTCTATCACTTAAAAAAATTATAACAAAAATAAAGAGTTTTTTCAATTATTTATGTTTAATACATATTTCTTGCATTTCATATCATATTTGCAATATTATTATGAACTCCTCACATCTTATAGCATGACTTTCACATATAGGCATGGGAATGGGACGGAGACCCCAATTCTCATCCCCGTCCCCGATCCCCAATCTCTGTCTTCATCACTGTCCCTGCTGGAGGAATATGATCACATCCTTATCTCTGAAAGGGAATTGGAGATCCTTAACAGGGAATCGTAGATTTATTTCCCATTTATATTAGACATTTTATATCAAATGCATTAAACACCACACTCGGTCCAAAATAGTCCATGTTTAAATCTCACATATTTCCAAAATTTTGCTTTTATGTAGTATCAAATATACACATTGTAACAAAATCACAACATCATACGTAATTGTTTGATCAATCGCTTTCGGTTCTCCATATTTTTTTCCGAAAAAATGAGAGACAAGTTATAAATAATATACATATGAAGAAAGGCCAAAATACTATTTTTAAATAAAAAAGATACTAAATCTAATTCTTTATAAATAATATATTTGATGATAAATATACAATTTATTTAATATACGAGGACGGGTCGGGTCGGGATCATGTTACTCGGCCCCATCTCCATCCCCGGTTTTTAACTTTTGGGAAGTCTCGTCCCCATCCCCGATCCCTGGTTTTGTGGGGAATCCTCGACACTAATAGGGCAGGTACACCGGGTTTTCAATAGACTGGTCTATATTAAATATTTTATCAATAATTTTCAAAAATCTATATTAGTTAAAGATTAAATATTCTATGAAAAACGTGTATACTAATTAATAACAATCAATAACAATAAATTATAGTTAAGATGATAATTAGAAGAAAGTGACAAATGTTTTTGAAGCTTATTATAACATTATTTTAAATAGCATTTCAATTAGCTAGATATGATAAATTAAATGAAACAGTTTCAATAAGTTTAAAGGATAAGTTAGGGGTTGTTTGACAGTTGCTGAATGGTTTGGTGCAGAATGATTAAGTGGTCAGAATAATTAAAAGACTCTTATGATATAGTGTGAAATGAAATATGGTTGTTTGCTAATTGTTAAGAATGAAATCAGGGCTCTGAATGGTTAAGGCAAGGCCAAGGCACAAAATCATTCAGAGGGTTTTAAAACCATTAAGAGGCAGACCTTTTTTTTGCCAAACAAGATTGACCTCTTAACGATTCAGAAGTTGCCTCCTAATTAAACCATTAAGAGGTAAACAAACAACCCCTTAGTTATAAGCTAGTTTGTTTAAAAAAGAAATTATAAGCTAGTTAATGGTTGTAAACATAAATATGAACTAAATAATTGTTACATCCTTTATATTAAACTATGAAGTGTATAAAAAATAGTACAAAGAATTTTACAATTTTATTAATTTATAAAACTAGAGAGATGATCAAACGAGAACAATAACTATTTAAAAGAACGCGAAAACTAACAAAATCATTAGTGATTTTACATTAACGCGCAATAAAGCCACGCGACCCTAAAGCCATGACCAAAGTCCTTTTTTCGTGCGTTAATATAAAATCACTAATAATTTTGATCGTTCTCGTGTTCTTTTAAATAGGTATTGTTCTCGTTTGAACCCGACTCAATAAAACTAATGCTTATAATAATTTTAAGGGAAAATGGCTCAAATAACACATTTTCCCTTTCCTAATTAAAGGAATAGCACAAAAAAAAAGAATTTTCCAATTTGACACCCTTCTTCGCCGGTCATAGGTGACAAGATAGTACCACCTGCCAGTGGTCGAATCCTAACGTGTATGGACAACGGTTATCGAGTTACTTTTGAATTTTCAACGTGTATGGACAAGATAGTACCATCGGCGAAAATCAGATTGTGGGTCCCATGTGACTTCGCCGACAGCGAAAAGTGACATTTAGGGTTGACGTCAGCCCAAAAAAATGGGTGTTTTGTTATTTTTTGCTTTTCTTATTTTTTCTTTAGCTAGGATTCCTGTTTTTTGTGTTATTTTCAAAACCTGATATAATTTTTTTTCCTATATATACAACACTTGTAATTGAAGGCAAACACACATTTGAAACCATCTTCAATTTATCTCATCTTCAAGTTTTCCTTATATACACCTTTGAGATCTCTTCTCATATTTGAATCAAATATGGATTCTCGTCCTAGTGAAATCGTTAGCATATATCTTCAGAGTGGCGGTTCGTTAGTAAAAAACAATAGTGTTACGAAGTACATTAATGGCGATCCAAAATGTTTATTACCTTTGCCTTCCCTTTAACATATTCTTCATTGTTTTAGTGGGTGGCGAAAAGATTACGTTTAGTAAATGAGTTCAGATTATTTGACAAAAACCCTCTAATGGGTGGTGAGATCTTCTCGTTTAATGCTGAAAAGGATGTTCCGGGGTTGTCATACGTGGTCAACAACATTCTGCCATAAACGTTGACAATTTTTGTAGTCGATTGTGGTGAAAATGTTGGAGATGGATCTGGTGGCATGATCAATCCTACCCCATACGGAGGCAACAATGGAAACCGATATTTTTAGGGAAATCCACCAGATAGTTTCTTTCTATCTACTGGTTATCAACAGTTCCAGCAAGAGTTCCCACAAACGTTCACACAACAGTTCCCACAACAGCCAAACTTTGAACCTGCGAGAAACCATGACACCAACCTCATCCCATATTTGAACGAGGGGGACAAAAAAGACGAAGTTGTCGCTGACTTTGACATTTTGAATATTCCACAAGAAGAAGACGAAAATGATACAGACGATCGTTCAAAGGATGAAGAAATTGGGATAAGGAATAATTTTTGAGGTATGCTTGAGCCATTACCTTGCCCAACCCTCGTTTTAAAACCTAGAAACCCCATGTCTTACCAACCTACATCACACGTGAAAGTCCTACAGACGTTCGAGACAAAAAAAAACGTTGAAACTTGCAGCAGGGTTAAAATACCTTTACGAGAAATTCCAAGTGAGGGTAAAAAGATCAAATCCTAAAAAGTATGAGGCGGTTTGTTACGTTGAAGGTTGCAAATGGCGTTTAATGGCGGTTGCTGTCAATGATAGCAGTCCCTATTTCAAGTAAGAAAAATCCATGACGAACACACTTGTTCAAGAACCCAAGTCCACCCCAACAACCGTAATGCGACACGGAATGTTTTGGGTCATGTTTTGCAAGAGCGTTTGAAGGACTGTAGGAGGTTATATCGTGGAAAAAAAATCATCGAAGACATCAGTCAATGCTTCGGTGTAAACATCTCATACAACCAGGCATGACGAGCAAAGGTGCATGCGCTGGAGATGCTGAGGAGGAGCCCATAATCATCGTTTGCCTAACTCCTGGTCTATTACCACAATCTGAAACTACACAATCCCGGGACAGTGACTGAAATCGCCTTGGATGTTGCAGGACGGTTTGATATGCTGTTTGTGGCACTCGGTGCTTCGGTAAAGATTTTTAATTAATTTTATGTAGTTTACATATTGTTTAATGTTCATACGTGTAACTTTAAGCATCTGCAGATCCGTTCATTTTTGTATGGTCTACGATCGTTGCTTATAATAGACAGTGCCCATCTGAAAGGTAAATATGTCGGCACCATGTTCCTGGCGGTTGCAATTGACAGAAACAACTAGATCGTTCCCATTGCGATGGGAGTGGGCAAGACAAAAAGTGGCCCCACATGGACTTGATTCTTAAACAAGTTCAAAGAATGCATTGGTGAACCATCCAACTTAATATTTGTTACTGATCAGGCAGCTTCTATCGATTTAGCCATCAGAAAAGTATTCCCAAATGCCCATCACGGTCTTTGTTCCCGACATCTGCTTGTTAACTTGAAACGGACCTCCAAAAGAGAGAAATCAAGGAAGTGGATGTTATGGGAGGCATGCAAAGCGTACCGATTATCAAACTTCGAGAATACCATGGATTGATGCATTATAGTCTACCGAGCGCATCTGCATATCTTCAGGAAGTTGGGTACGAGAGATGGACAAGATCAAAGTTTTCTAACTTGCGGAATAGGTCAATGACTTCGAACAGTGCGGAGTCCGTGAACGCATTGAGTCGATTTGCGTGTTACCTTCTAGTTACAATGTTGGTCGAGTTTTATCGTTCAACGTTGCAGCAATGGTATTACAAGCGTGTCTACAATGGAGGTATAATTATATACACAACTACGTATTCCAAATTGAACCATTGTTAAATTAGTGTAACGTTTTATCGTTTTACCTACAACACAAATCCAAAGCGTATTGACACAGTAGGCGGAAGCAAAGATCGAGAAAAGAATCAATAGGAGCGCAAGATGGAGGGTGTATATCATTTCTGAAGTGCACTTCGAAGTTCATGACTGGCATAAGAATGGAATAGTAGATTTTGAGGCAACTGTCTAGCATCCCGTGTGGTCGTCTGATAGCGGTTATGCGACACCTGGGTCATACAGATTGCAGCCAATGGGATTCAAGTTGGTTCACAATGCATGCTTATCAGGCAACATATGACGAGCAAGTGAACCCTCTTCCGCCGCCATCTGAATACGTGTTGCTCGAAGAACGTATGACATGCCTCCCGCCTCCCATGAACATACGAAACGCCGGAAGACCACGCAACTGCGACCGTATCCCGTCACAAGATGAGGAACCGATTGTGAAAACCTGCAGTCGTTGTGGCCAGAAGGGACATTTTTGTTACAATTGTTCAAGTCCGATGCCAGCCCCTTCGCGTACGCCTGGAGCGTTTAGTAGTAATAGGAAACCCGAGCCTCGTACCACCCAGTATCATCCATCACAACCGTATGCCACACAAGACTGTGTTCACCCAACTTATGATCTAGGGTCGTAAATAATGTATTTGTTTTTATAAATCTAATTTCTCGCTTTGTTATATTTTACGTTTCGCAACATACTGTAGAACATGAACAAGACTAACATTGACATACAGACGAAAACGAAACCAAGAACGTTAATTTAGATTAGATATTCCATGATGTCAAATAAACATTACAGTCCAAAAACAACATAAAATAAAGCAGGTAATAACGATGTCACCAAACAACTAGAGTCCCTCGGGATACAATGTATTACATGAGGCTATCCAGTTATGTTTTTCATTGATCATTTTTTTCATGATAAGATACTGATCGACCAACTCTTTCACACGTTTATGATCATCTCGAATCTCTCTTTGCATCAACTTGACGTGATTCTTTTTTTCCTTTATCTCCGCCTTGATGGTATCCTGCTCAGCCCTGTTCTTCCGCCATTCACCAAATATCTCTTCTATCTCCGTTTGAGCCTTCTCTATGGATTTTTTCAACCTGGAAGGCATGCTTTGAGACGAAGGAGGGTTTGATGCTGATGGCAACTTTTCGGGCACTTTTAGGGGTCCTTTTTCAACTTCTCTTTTATCGTAAATCGTGTTGAACATCTCCCACTCCTCGTCTATGATTGGAAGTTCGGCTTTAGACACGAGAACTTTTAATCAATCCTCATCCGTTGTTGGTGGTTTATATCCAGAACGAGATGTTCCAGCCATTCTTAATATGTTGATGAAATTTGTTGTGTGAAAATGAGATGGACGGACCGACTATAAATAGTCATAAAATGTCGCTACAGACGAATCTTGTCTGGTTTTCGCCGACGCCGACAGCTCGTGATGGGACGAGAAGGTGCAGACGAATCTTGGCTGATTTTTGCCGACGCCGACAGCTTGTGATAGGATGAGATGGTGCTGACGAATCTTTTCAGACGAATCTTGTCTGATTTTCGCTGACGCCGATAGCTCGTGATTAGATGAGACGGTGCAGACGAATTTGTCTGATTTTCACCGACGCTGACAGCTCGTGATGGGATTTTTTTAGGGTTATAATTTGTTTAGAGTTTTCAACAAATTACATAATAAATTTTGTCGTTTCGTTTAATAATTTTCCAAGAAAGAAGACATACAGTATGAAATCATCAGTAGATGGGTCCTGAAAACCCTTAAACATTAAAATGGGCCTCAAAAGCCTTAAACATAAAAACAGTTAATTAAAACACACTTGAACATAAAAATGGGTTACAACACCAAGATTATGACCTAATCTCCGCCCCCCTCATCGAATACAGACGGTCTCCCAGGAGTGCTTGCATATTCATCATCACTTTCCAGATAGACTTCAATGATGATTTCGTCGTCCACATAATTATGTATATCTAGAACATCTTCGTTAACCACCAGTTCTTTTAATCCAGTATCTAAATCTCCGTCTGGTGTTTTAAAATACATTTTCATTGTAGCAGGTTCGTATTCGTCATAACTAATTAATGACATTATTTGATGCATGTGTGCAACACAAAGATCGTCAGCATTTACTAGGTCAACAAAAATTTCCATGCCAGCGACATAAAACCTCCCCGGTGGTGGTGTAAAATAACCATTATGGTAGGCCTTCATAGTGAATAGTAATGGATTGTTACCTGTTGGATGGAATAAAAGTTAGAATTTAAGTCAAGACAATATATTTATGGAAGTGAAACATAATTTACTAACAAATCAAGTCGTCGATCCAATTCAGAAGCGATTGAAATATCCCTCTAAGTCTCCATAGGCATTCTCTTGAAAATGACATTTTTAAGTGTAATTGATGTTGTGTGGAAGTCCCGGGAGTATTTATAGCCACACAGAGCCTGAAAAGACAACTCGTGATGGGACGAGACGGTGTAGATGAATATTTTCAGACGAATCTTCTATGGTTTTCGCCGATGCTGACAAGTCGTGATGGGACAAGACGATGCAGAAGAATCTTTTCAGACAAATCATGTCTGATTTTATTCGACGCTGACAGCTTGTGATGGGACAAGATGGTGCAGAAGAATCTTTTTAGACGAATCTTGTCTGATTTTCGTTGACGCTGACAACTCGTGATGAGACGAGACGGTGCAGACGAATCTTGGCTGGTTTTCGCCGACGCTGACAACTCGTGATGGGACGAGACGGTACAGATGAATCTTTTCAGACTAAAAAACCTTACAGATTCGCCATAAAAAATCCTTACAGGTTCGCCTGAAAAGCCTTACATCTTTGCTTGTAAAAAGCATAAAGATCCGCCAGCAAAAAGTTTAAAAGTATCCCTTGTCACTTGTATATAAGATGGCATTTGAGATCCATGTATCACAACAATTAACAACATTCACATATTTAAGGCAAAATTTCTTCTCTTACTTACTAAGCAGAAAAACATGGCTGGAAACGCATCGTCTTCAAACCATCCCTCTTCCTAGGGCATTCCTGCAAAGATTTTAGAAGCAATCCAAAAAGTTGAAGCGGAGAGAAACGACATAGACGAAAAGTGGACGAACGATCTTGCAGCAAGGGATGGGGTTCTTGCCTCAATAGACGAAAAACATAAATCCATTGTGAAGATGTACAAATAGATCGAAAAAGATGATGCACGTGCCAAAGAGATGAGCAAAAAATTCCAAAATTTATGGAGCTATATCAGGAGAAATCGACACTACTCGAGCAGTTGAAATCACTTTATCGTTAGAGTGCATGTTGTTGTTTCGTTGCTTCGTTGTACTTATTATGTTGCATTGTATGTTTCCGTTGTACCGGTTCAATTCTATCCTTTTTCTTTAGTGTTGTCATTTCGAAGTTTGGTTAGTTGAACTTCTTCATGTTGTACCGGTTGTTTTCGAACTATATCAATTTCTAAGTTTGTTTCGGTCAACTTTTTATAAACCATTCAACAACCCGACTTTGGTGATTAATTTCTCATTCATAGGACAGAAGATTTAGATGTCCAATATACCAACACGAACCCTTGACAATGGAGTACAAAATACTATAATAATGTATATACTGGTAGGTTATATAATATCCGTAATTTGGGTTCCAAAACGGGAAAAAACTTTTTGTTTTATTCAAAGATTCGTCTGTAAAAGCCTTACACACCACAATCTCCTGTTATCACTTGCCAAAGACGAATATTTTCAGACGAATCTTGTTTGGTTTTTGCCGACGCTGACAACTCGTGATGGGACGAGACGGTGCAGACGAATCTTTTCAGACGAATTTAATAAATTCTTTTGCTTTGATTAGAAGTGTTTAGTGCAATCACAAACTAACTTTTAGTAGTAAAAAATGTTTCATCCATGTCATTTAGTGCTTTTAATGGATTTGGTCTTTAAATTGAATCTTTGATGAAATTGATACCCATGGTTTGGGATTTTAAAAGGTTTAGACCTTAACATTGACTATGTTAAAAAACGTTCGCTAGGATGAAGAACAATTTAGTCTTTTTAAGTTTTTCTCTCATTTTTCATTACAAATTTAGAAAATATACTATACTATATCATATTATACACACATATGCCTCCAAAACTCTGGTGAACTCATTCTGGTAGAGGTGATATTCCCTTTTCTCCCACTCCCTTGTCCTTCTTCCTTCGTAATCCCCCTTCATCTTGCCACTGCCCCAAACCCTCCTTCATCTCCTCTCATAATCGTGACCAACACCTACTATAGTTTGCCGATCTCTTTCTTGCACGAGTGCTTCACCACTACACTTCCTGCTCTAATTAAAACTAGCATCTTCTTCTCCTCCATAAACCCTCCAATTGAAACCATCACCTTGATTCCTAAACTAAAAGGGGTTTCTGACAAGAAAATGTAACACCCTGAATTCTGGAAATAGCAACTAATCTAAATTTTTCTAAATGCATCGAAAATCGATTCATCTACAATCACGAATTAAGATTTATCCTCAATACATACACTTCATTCTATACATACGGTCAAGATACGGACGGGTGCTACTAAAAACCCAATAACTGTCGCTACCTCCAACCGCGGAAGACTTCACTACTTACCCTTAGGCAAAGTTAAGCCTCAACTCTTCATGGATCTGCTAGAATCCAAACCCCCAACTGGAACCTGATGCACATGCCAACAATTAAAAAGGTTAGGCTTAACGCCTAGTGAGCTCAAGAGTTTTCAACATAAATAAATGAATCGTTTAAAATGGAAGAATGCAATTAAAATCATAAAATCTCAAAATGATATGATTTGCTTATGAAAACGACTCGTTTACCAATAAACATGCATTTTAAACGAAAGAGGCGCCAAGTTGATCGCTATCCAAACCAAACTATTTTACAGAATAAGATTTCAATATATAACGTTCTTTCATAAACTTACATTTAACCCAAAACTTGCTCAAAATGAGAATGGAGAGAGAACTCCCAATTTTTATAAAACGCGGTTAAATGTTATATCTCGAAATATCCAACACAGTGGAACAAATTGCACAACTCATAAACCATAGGTGAAAATCTATATAAATAAACATTGCCGTGAATATGGACATTAGACCCAAAACTCACGCAACCATAAGATGGAAAGAAACCAAATACTGAAAACGTAGAAATGACGCATTCCATTCAAACCTTAATATACGTGGGGAAAACTCAATATTAAAGCCATCATTTATCGTCGACCACATAAAAACCAAAGTTGGTAAAATACGACATTACCATTTAAAATACCACGAATCAACGATGAGGAGATCCGTAAATACCGAGAATAGAGAAACACGCAAGTAGGCCGTTCACGCGACTTCCTTGCATGTCCTCTAAACGTTTCCATCTAGGGTGGCGAGAACACATGAATGGGGCCACCCATGATGTTATTGGATTTCACCAACGTGCCCCGGTCCTAGTTCCCATGCCATACAAGACATCACAATCCTCGAACCTGTTGCCGCCCCTTGCCATACTCCATCGAGTTCCACTCTGAGGTCTTACGAGCCCGGGTGCCTATCCAATCTAGACGAGTTTCAACTCTGCGGCTAGAACCACATATTCCTACTCGCTAGCAAACCCAAGCGGTCACTAAAAGTAACCCAAAACCTCAGGCCTTACACAACCGACAGACTTACGTGCCTATGGATCCATTACGACACTGTCTAACATTACATGACTCCAAATGAATGACCAAAGCACCCAAAGCATGTAATTCACCAATGACATAAATGATCGTCATCATACTCAAAACCCACAACGGTTATAAATCCGGAAAAATGTCCACACGACTCAATTAGTCAAAACCAAGCCAAAGGCCCAACTCTTTACGTAAATACCCACATAAAAGCCGATATAATTATTGGAACCCGTTTGACCATCTAATACGCAAACACGACCAAAAGTATAAACAAATAAAATCTCATCGTTGGTTGAGACAAACCATCTTCCCAAATGAACTCATACCCTTATGTTTTCAAAATGCCTCAAAACACGATAATATGCACTTTCTGAAAAGGTTTATAAAATCAAATACACAAAATGACACTTACGCCAATTGAACTCCAACTATATATGTAAAAATCATCCAATAAACATTTCAACATGATTTATTTACCAAAATACCCAAAGATCCCAAAATGGGTATCTCAATAAGCTTATAAAACTAAACATTTCAAAATAACTAAAACTTATCGGCAGTTAACAATTTGAGGTCAAACACAAACAGTTTAAAATAAGCATTTTGACATGTACACCGTTTTCCCAAATCAACTTGAACTCACCTTGCTAGATTTAGGCTAAATCTAGATTTCACCCAACGAGCTCTTTTGAAGGCCACTTGAATCCTCAAGCCGAGGACTTCCAAAACCTAGATCCATTCATACCAAACCATTTAGAAACATTCCCTAAACATTATTTACTAAAATCCCCAACGAGATCAAAACCCTAGTTTCCCAAAACCACCAAATCCGAGATTTGAGAAATCAAACATTAAGAAACCATCAATGGAGCATCTATAACGTTAAATCAAGGAAGCTTACCATTCTAGATGATGAGACTTTCCGAGGACATTTTAACAACCTGTACATTTATAATTACATTAAAATAACATTTCCTGTCCAAAAACAACCCCAGACTTACAATTCAGAGTATAAGGTTTACAACTACAACCTATTACACAACTGAGTCAAAAAGGAAACTATTACAAGGAGTCATCTAACTCCTGAAATAGCTCATATCTTCTCCTTACCCTTATCAGAACCTGCTACCTTGCGATAACCTGAAACAGGATTATAATTTTGAAAGAGCGAGGGTTAGACCAATGGTCTAGTGAGTCCCCTCCAAGCACTATTGTAACAGTTCAAATATTATTTAAAACATTTAAACAAAACCTTATGCCTCACGAGAGTAACTCACTCTACTGATCAAACATTATCATACTTTACATTTCGTAAGCGTAACTCACACTACTGACCAAAACTGCCGTCAAAGACGGTATGTCTGTCTCGTACTGCCTTATTTTAGGCACATGCCCTAATGGCATAAATGGGCCACACTCCCCGGTACGAGCAGGCGGGTCACACTTCCCGACTTAGGTCAAAACTTCTGAATCAAATGTATGCATACATCTAATTAACAACATTATATAAAACACGTTTATATAACATAGCATGAATATTCCAACATAATTAAATCAACCTTTTCAATAAACCTTCTCAACTTTCGATAATATAAACGTGCAGTTTAGAAAACTCACGTTTATCAAATAACTTTCAAAATCGTAAAGGATTTAGTTTGAAAGACTCACCTCAAATTCTTCTTGCTTAAAGCCCGTTTTCTAACGATTAACACCACCTACGATGGTACCAAAATAAAAAGCGTAAGCTAACTCGCAGATAACATTCTTTCCCTCTCTAAACATTTCAAAGACAATACATTGCTACCACCCCGGTCGAGACCAGACCACCCCGGTCGAGACCGGTCGACAATACACCGGTCGACACCAGTTCAATCATCACTTCGGTCGACATTGGTCACTCACACCGGTCGACACACCGGTTACCGTCCCCCCTCCGGGCCCAATCAACATTCAAACAGAGTCGGCGACTCAATACTTCGTACCCAGAAAACCTCAGATTCTTAAATCACCCAAAAACACGGTTACAAACTCAATAACGAGATCATTTACCGACTATTACACTTAGATGATAGTTTTAGGCTAGAATCATACCTTTATTTGCAAAGAAACCGTACGATTCTTCAAGACCTAGTCTTCCTTCTCCCTGCTCTCGTCTCCTTTCAGTCGGTTCAGAAATCTCAGAATAACTTTTATCAATAACTTAAGGTTAATATATATATATATATATATATATATATATATATATCCCAAGTTACATTTAACCCCCTTTAACTTTGGGTCTCTCTTAACTTTTCACCCAACTTCCAAAAATATTAAAATTTTCGGACCCAGATATTACAATCTTCCCCCCTTAAGAGAATTTCGTCCCCGGAATTCCATCGTTAAACAGATGGGGATACTGAGATCTCATGTCTGCTTCCACTTCCCATGTTGACTCTTGTCCTTTGTGAAATTTTCACGGGACTTTCACTAACCGGATCTCCTTGTTTCTCAACTTCTTCACCTTGAGATCTGAAATTGCTACGGGTTCCTCAATATAACTTAATTTCTCATCCACTCGAATGTCATCTAAGGGAACTACTACATCTGCTTCTGCCAAGCACTTTTTCATGTTTGACACATGAAATGTGGAGTGAATTCCACGCAAACTTTCTGGTAGATCAAGTTTGTAAGCCACTTCGCCAACACGTTCCGTGATGGTAAATGGTCCAACGAACCTTGGTCTCAATTTCCCTTTCTTTTCAAAGCAGACTACCCCTTTCCAGGGCGAGACTTTCAACATTACTTTGTTTCCTACCTAAAACTCTATCGGTTTCCTCCGCTTATCTGCGTACATTTTCTGACGATCTTGAGCTATCTTTAATCTTTCTCAAATTTGGTTGACCTTATCGGCTGTCACCTGTACGATTTCCGGTCCCGCTAGCTGTTTTTCACCTACCTCATTCCAACATAAAGGTGTTCTACATTTACGTCCATACAATGCTTCGAACGGGGCCGCTCGAATGCTAGCATGATAACTATTGTTGTAAGAAAATTCAATCAACGGTAAATGAATTTCCCACGAACCCTTGAAATCAATGACACATGCTCGAAGCATGTCTTCTAATGTTTGAATGGTTCTCTCACTCTGGCCATCAGTTTGTGGGTGATAGGCTGTACTCAGCTTGAGTTGTGAGCCTAACTCCCTTTGTAAACTTCTCCAAAAAGTTGACGTAAAACGAGCATCTCTGTCTGACACGATTGACGACGGTACTCCATGTCTGGTTACTATCTCGTCTATATACAATCGAGCCAATTTCTTTAGTGGGTACGTCTCCTTGATCGGTAGGAAATGGGCTGATATTGTGAGTCTATCTACTATCACCCAAATGGCATCGTGCCCCTTTGGTGATCGCGGTAACCCGGTAACAAGATACATCGTAATCTCGTCCCACTTCCAAACTGGAATTTCTAACGATTGAAGCTCCCCATAAGGTCTCTGGTGCTCAGCTTTAACTTTCAAACATGTCAGGCATCGCTCAACTAAGTGAGCAATATCTTTCTTTAAACCCGGCCACCAATAGCTTTGCTTCAGATCTCGATACATTTTGTTGGTTCCCAGATGCACTGAGTAACGTGATTTATGCGCTTCTTCCAATACTTTATTCTGCAGTTCTCCTGCTTTTGGAATCCACACTCTCTTATTGAAGCACTTCACTCCGCGATTGTTGACAACTAACGAATTAACAATTCCGACTATTCTCTCACTCTTCCAGTTTTCCTCTGACGTCGCTTCTTCTTGGTACTTTATGACTTCTTCCAAGAAATTGGAAACGACATCGACTCGATAGACCACCACTTTTGTTGTTTCTCCACGTTCCTTACGACTTAGAGCATCCGCCACCACATTGGCCTTGACTGGATGGTATAGGATATCACAGTCGTAATCGCTCAACAACTCCATCCACCTACGCTGCCTCATATTGAGCTCCTTCTGGTTGAAAAGATATTGAAGGCTCTTGTGATCCGTGTAAATCTAACACTTGATCCCGTACAGATAATGCCTCCAAATTTTCAAAGCAAAGACTACCGCTGCCAATTCTAAATCATGCGTTGGGTAATTCTTTTCGTGTTCTTTCAACTGACGAGATGCATACGCAATCACCTTGCCTTCTTGCATTAACACACACCCTAGACCCAAATTTGAAGCATTGCTATAGATTACGAATCCTTCCGTTCCGTTAGGTAGGGACAAGATAGGTGCACTACTCAGACTCTCCTTCAATTTACTGAACGCTTCTTTCTAAGCTTCTGCCCAAACAAATTTGACATTCTTTCTGGTTAACGCCGTTAGTGGCGTGGCTATTCTCGAGAAGTCTTGGATGAACTTTCGATAATAACCCGCCAATCCTAGAAAACTCCTTACTTCTAATGGTGTTTTCGGCGCTTCCCACCCTTTAATGGCTTCAATCTTAGCCGGGTCAACCTTAATCCCATCTTTCGACACCACATGACCTAGAAACTGAACTTCTTTCAGCCAAAATTCACATTTTGAGAACTTGGCGTACAATTTCGCACGCTTAAGCAATTCAAATATTGCTCGCAAATGAATTTCATGTTCTTCTTTGGACCGTGAATAAATCAGTATATCATCTATAAAGACTATGACACACTTGTCTAATAACGGACTACACACTCTATTCATCAGGTCCATGAAAGCTGCTGGCACATTGGTCAGTCCAAAGGGCATAACTAGAAACTCATAGTGTCCGTACCTCGTACGAAAGGCAGTCTTAGGTACATCCTCCTCCCTCACCTTCAATTGGTGATACCCAGATTGTAAATCTATTTTCGAGAAGTAGCTTGCTCCTTGGAGTTGATCAAAAAGATCGTCAATTCTGGGAAGCGGGTACTTATTTTTGACAGTCACTTTGTTGAGCTCCCGATAGTCTATGCACATTCTCATAGACCCGTCTTTCTTCTTAACAAACAACACCGGCGCTCCCCATGGTGAGATACTAGGACGAATAAACCCCTTGTCGAGTAACTCCTGCAGTTGAGTCATCATATCTTTCATTTCTGCCGGTGCCAATCGATAAGGTGCTCTTGCAATTGGTGCCGCTCCAGGTATTAGATCAATACAAAATTCCACTTGCCGATCAGGAGGCAGAGCGATTAAATATTCCAGAAATACTTCTAAATATTCACTTACCACCGGGACTGACTCTAATCCCTTCTTCTTCTTCTTAGCATCTAATACTGTTAGAGCATAAATATGTTGGATACAAGATCAAGAAGACTGAAGGTCAAAGATTCAAAAAAGTCAAAGCTGGAAAAGTCAACTCTCACTTAAAGTCAAAGTCTTTTGTAATAAAAGTCAATGTATTTGTATTTTGTATTTTAGTATTACTTGTTATTAGTTATAGGTATAAATAGTGTTCTATTTTTGTTTTGTAAGTAGTCAAGAAAAGAACGTACAAGTTAGTTAATATTCAGAGAGAGAATTCGTTTTGAGAGAGATCTGTATAGAGAGAGAGAGAGTTCTAGAGAGAGAAAGTGTAATCGTTGGATTTGAAAGATTAATCAAACAGGTAAATTTGATTGAAATCTTGTTTGTGTTTGTTTGATTGTGAATAGGAACTAGAATCTGGGAATAACAATTGGTATCAGAGCTAATCCAAATCGAAATCAGATCAAGAAATCGAGATACTGTTCATCGTCACTGTGTTCTTCATTGTTCAGATCAAGTCTGAGTTTTAGTGCGAATTAGATGTTGAATTTGGTCAGGTTATGATCGCAGAGTGTATTTGATCGAGTCTGTATAGTCAAATTTGTCATTTGCACTGTAATTGATAGATAATTTCGAATTTTTGTTGAAGTTTTTGTTCACGAGTTCATACACACTGTATCATCAATCATTTTGTATTGTGAATGTTTGTTTTTGAAATTCTTGTGTTGTAATCAGTTCTAATATTGTAATCGAGCATTCATACAAAGTTTCAAGTCAATTGGACAAGGTTTGGATCGAAATCTATAAGAAAAGTGAAGTTTTTGGTAGGTATACTGAAGAACACGCTAGATCCAAGAAACGCGCAAGTTCGTCGCAAGAACGCGCAAGTGGAAGTTTTTGGTCAAAACGCGCAAGTGGAAGATGTTGGACAAAACGCGCAAGCCATTGTTAGCGAATTCTAGAAATGCGCATATCTAAGTCTGCGAGTTTGAAACTTGGGAAAAAGTTTCTAAGTGTTGAAACGCGCAAGTAGACACTTGCGAGTTCTAAAAACGCGCTAATAGAAGGGTGCGAGTTTGAGCCGGAATAGTGATCTGCGAGTTTGTTCGATCTGCGAGTTTGTTCGATCAACGAGTTTGGTCGATCTGCGAGTTTGGTCGATTTGCGAGTTTGGTCAAAACGCGCTAGTAGCGACTAGCGAGTTTTTCAAACACGCACGCCTCTATCTGCGAGTTCATCAGTGAACAATCTCTAGCGAGTTTAAGCATCTAGCGAGTTTTAGCGGCTAGCGAGTTTTACAAAACACGCAACCCTTTGCGTGCGAGTTTCATAAACGCGCTAGCTTAAGCATGCGAGTTTCACTTTTAATAGTGGTTTGCGAGTTTCAGCGCCTGCGAGTTTTAAGCTTTAATAGGGATTTGCGAGTTTTGTCACTTAGTCAAATTTTTCAAAATTTCTGATTTTTTCTAAATTTCAAGATTTTCTTGTGATTTCATATTTGGACTAACGATCAGTTCTAGTTTCTTATTGCATATATTTTTCAAACAGGTTTAATCAAGATGACTTCTAAAGATGCTCTTTCCATTGGCACTGATGTCAAGCCTCCTGTGTTGTTCAAAGGAGAGTACGAGCAGTGGAAGGATAGATTTCTGGATTTTATAGACAGACATGCAAATGGAGAAAATATTATGCTTTCAATTACCAAAGGTCCAATGATTCCACCTACTGTTGAAGTACCTGATGATGAATCATCTGTTAGTGAAGATGGTGATGAGGACAGAGAACAAACGACAAAAACAGTTAAAATGGATCTATCACAGTACTCTGAAGAACAGAAAAGCCGGTATAAAGCAGACAAGCAAGCAAGATCTCTTTTACTTCAGAGCATTCCTAATGAGATTTACATCAAGATTGATAGCTAGAAGGATAATGCTAAGAAGATGTGGGATCAACTACAAAAGATGATGATGGGATCCAAGGTCGGGAATCAGATGAAAGTGGCTAACTGCATTAACAGTTATGAGGAATTTAAAGCCAAAGAGAATGAAAGTTTGGAAGATACTTATGAACGGTTTGTCTTGCTTCTGAATGAACTGACAAAGAACAAAGTGAAAAAGAAGCAGCTTGAGAATAATGTCAAATTTCTGAACATCCTACAACTTGAATGGAAAAAGCATACGCGTAGGATGAAACAAATTAAGGATCTAAAGGAAATACCATTACATGAGGTATATGAAACGTTAAGGCAGAATGAAGAAGAAGTTGAAGAGAAAAGAGCTGAGAAGAAGAAGGCAGAAAAAGTTACAAATCCTATTGCATTGGTAGCTGGAGAGAAGAAGAAAGAAAAGAAAGAAAAGACAGAGAAGAAGAAAAAGAAGAAAGTGGTTACTAGTTCTGAATCTGAATCAGAGGGTGATGATGGAGAAAGTCTCAAACAGGCTATGATGTTACTGACCCGTGCATTCCAGAAGAAATTTTACAAGAAGCCGGGATCAAATTCTCAGAGATATTCTTCATCCAGTTCCAAGAATTATGAGCACAAAGAGCGGGTAGAAGGAAACAGATTTGTTGAGAAGAAACCCGATGAAAGAAAGAAGTTTGTGAATGACTACACAGTTGCTGAGAAGCCAGCAAATGATCCAATTAAATGCTACAACTGTGGCAAGATTGGACATTTTGCTAAAGATTGTAGAAAGCCAAAGATTCGCAACTCCCAATACTATCAGAACAAACTGCTATTGGCCAAACAGCAAGAAGCGGGCATAGCATTAATGGCTGAGGACGAATTTTGGCTGGATCATTTAGATGGTGAAGAAGAAGAGAAATAAGAAGTTGCTCATCTCTGTCTAATGGGAAAAGAAGTCAAGTATGATGAGTCAGATGACGAGACGGCTGATGAGGTAATAAACTTAACTGAAAAAGATTTCATAACCAAAATGGAAGCTATGATGGTTGAGCTTAATGATCTTCAAGTAAAACTGAAGAAAGAAAAAGAAAGAGTTGCTAAAAGAAATAATAAGATCTTTGAGCTTAATAAGTCTGTTATTGGGAACAAAGATCTAATTGATTCTTTACGCAAGTCTGATTCTGATTCTAAACTTCAAGTAGATTGTTTTGAAAAGAAGATTTCTGATTTTGAAGTTAAAATTTCTAAGTATGAGTTTGAGAAAAGAGAATCTGCACTAACTGTTCATAAATTGCAGGTTGAGAACAAGCTTTTGAATAAGAAGGTAAATGGTCTGGAAGCCAAACTTTATGCAAGAGGACAAACAGATCAAACCATTTTTCTTAATGCACCTAACGAAGAGGCTGATGTTAAGGAAAAATGGGGACTTGGTTTTCAAAACCCCCATTACTTAAAGAAAGCCATCAGAAAACAACCAACATTATATAATTTTGATTTTCTTGCTTGTGCTGGTAAACATACTCATTTAAAACCCAAATTTGTTACCAAATTACCAGAAGAAGATGAGGCCAAAGAAACTGAAAATAGAAAGAATGTAAATAAAATGCAACTACCATTTAACTATGCAAAGTTCAGAAACACCAAAAGTTCTTTCAAACGATTATTTTTCTAGTTATTCTATTTCTGAGATGAAGGCAAAACCTGTAATTGCAAAGATTTATGTTCCTCCACTCATTCTTGAAAGCAAAATAGTTGAGCTGGAAAATGTTTTATCTGATGAAAAACTTTTGGTAGATATTGAACAAAGTGTGTTTTCTACAGTTTTAAAGAACACTGTTTTTCAATCTAAATCTACAAAGTGTTCTACAGTTTCAAAGGCACCTCAAACTTCATCTGATACTTTTGATGACTTATTTGAGTCTGCAAATGATTTTCTTAACTCTGATGGTAGGTGCATAGAAGAAATTGATATGTTTGACTTCAATGCTTCTCTTCCTGATCATTCTACTTGTCTTATACCTGAAAAAGTGTTACCAAGTGTTCTTAAAACTAATGCATCATCTACAGTTTCTGTGACTGCTGAATATTATTCTAAAGGTAAGAAACATAAGAAACAACAATCACAGAAACGGATTAACACTGGTAAAGCGAAGAAAAATCAATCTCAGAAATCTGATTTTCCTAATAAATCTAAATCTTTTGTTTCAGATATAAGTAAGAAAAGGTCGAAAGCTCGAACCGAATGGCGACCAAAAAGGAAGGATGATGAGATAGCTGAATCAGTTTCTGATAACTCTTGTAATAGATCAGTTAGTAGTGATAATGATGTAGTTGATCAACTTGCTTCACATAAACAAAACCTTGTAGCTTCTTACAAGCGTTATTCAATAAAGCAATTGATTCAATTATCTTCTATTACTACTAAATCTTATCATTATCGGAGAAATGATTTTGCTTATTCTCATAATTCTTCTGATTGGTTTGGATCGTATCATGTGTATTCTTCAAGATCAAATGTTTTTAAAAGTTTTCAAAGAAAAAGAGGATCCATATTCAAATGGATACCAAAATCTTGTGCTAATCTGTTAGGACCCGTTTTTAAATGGGTACCTAAAGTTATTGTTTCCTGATTTCTCTTGCAGACCCGACATATGTGGTACTTGGACAGTGGTTGTTCCAAGCATATGACTGGGCAAAAAGCTTTATTGTCTAATTATACAGAGAAATTCAGTGGAAATGTCAGATTTGGGAACGATCAGCTTTCACCAATTTTAGGATATGGTGACATCATTCAAGACAACATAACGATCAGTAAGGTGAGTTATGTCGAAGGTTTAGGGCACAACTTGTTTAGCATCGGTCAATTCTGTGATAAAGGGTTAGAGGTCAACTTCAAAGCTAAGAGGTGTTCTGTTCGTACTGAAGACGACAATGAACTCTTAGTCGGAAATCAAAACACGAACCTCTATACCATCAATCTTTCAAAGGTACAGAATGACAGTCATGTTTGCTTATTGTCAAAAGCTTCGATGCAGCAAAGTTGGCTTTGGCACCGACGACTATCACATCTGAGTTTTCGTTATATCAACAAGCTAGTTAGTGGAAATTGGTAAAAGGACTTCCTGAGCTGAAATATGAGAAAGAACACTTATGTGTTGCATGTGAGAAGGGTAAGATGAAGAGAGCTCCGCATAAACCGAAGCCTGAACCAAGCACTAGTTCTCCGTTAGAATTGTTACATATGGATTTGTGTGGTCCAATGAGAACTCAGAGTTTGGGTGGAAAGAAATACGTGTTGGTTATTGTGGACGATTACTCAAGATACACATGGGTCAAATTTCTTCGATCAAAAGATGAGACGCCCGAAGTTCTCATTACTTTCTTAAAGATGACCCAAGTGAATATGCAAAGACACGTCAAGTTTCTTCGAACGTACAACGACACATAATTCAAAAACAAGATTGTTGAAGAATTTCTCGAATCGGTCGGGATATCACATCAATACTCTGGTGCACGTACACCTGAACAGAATGGAGTAGTAGAAAGGCGAAATCGGACGCTAGTCGAGGCCGCTCGTACTATGCTCAGCCAATCCGATCTACCTCTATTCTTGTAGGCAGAAGTTGTGTCAACTGCATGTCATACTCAAAATCGATCCATAATACACCCCCGTTTTCAAAAGACTCCATATGAGATGATCAACAACAGAACACCGACAATCAAATATTTTCACATATATTGGGTGTAAGTGTTTCGTGCTTAACGACAGAGAGAGTCTGAATAAATTCAGTGCTAAGGCGGACGAGGGTATCTTCATTGGTTATTCTTCAACATCGGCAGCATATCGTGTTTATCTGAAGAATTCAAAGACAGTTGTCGAGAGTGTTAATGTAACATTCGATGAAGAAATGGATTCTGAACAACTCAGTTCAGAACCCGTTATCACTGGAGTATTAGCTTCTGGACAGATCAGTCCAGAACCTGTTTCTACAGAGAAAAATTCGGATAACGCTTCTACTTCAGTTTCACATTTATCTGATTTAGGTTTGTTATTTGAATTCTTTTATGATGAGTTTCTAGGTTCTAATGTATCTAAATCTGCTGTGACTGACAGGTCTGAAAACACAAGTTGCAATCATCCAGTCACTTTAGAAGTTATAACTGAACAAGAATCCTCCGTTCAGTCAGAAACTCACATTCCTACAATTACTCCTACAGTTGAAGATATACAAGAAACTACTGAGCCAGAAGTAACTGTTTCAGTTGGGTATCATACATTGTCTACTCAACAGCTCGATTCTACTGTTCCAACTGATACTTCTGCACCTGAAACTTCAACTGCAAACCCCCTTCCTATTATTCAAACTGAAGAGTCTGATAGTGGATTTATAGATGATGATCATGTTCAATCAGTATCTACTCCACTCCCTCATGAGCATCGCTGGACCAAAGAGCATCCTTTACATCAAGTAATTAGAGATCTCAACAAGCCTGTATAAACTAGGTCAACAACTCTTAATCAATGTATGCATGACTCATTCCTCAGTAAGATAGAGCCTACGCGAGTATCAGAGGCTCTTTCTGATTCGGATTGGGTATCTGCTATGCAAGAAGAATTAAATCAGTTTGAAGCCCTGAAGGTCTGGAGATTAGTTTGAAAACCGGAAGGAAAATCCGTAATTGGCACTAAATGGGTATTCAAGAATAAAAAGGATGAATATGGTATCCTTATAAGGAACAAAGCTAGACTTGTTGCCAAAGGTTACCGGCAAGAGGAAGGCATAGACTACGATGAGACGTATGCTCCAGTAGCGCGTATAGAAGCAATCCGCATGTTTTTAGCCTATGCAGCTCATAAGATTTTCACAGTCTATCAAATGGATGTGAAAATAGCCTTTCTGAATGGCATTATTAAGGAGGAAGTATACGTGTCTCAACCAGAAGGGTTCGTCAATCCAGATAAGCCAAATCATGTCTACATCTTGGACAAAGCCCTGTATGGTTTAAAACAAGCCCCTCGAGCATGGTATGATGTTCTATCAAAATTCTTGGTCAAGTCTGGTTTTTATAAAGGTAAAATAGATACCACTTTGTTCATCAAAAAGGAAAAAGCCGATATCATCCTTATTCAAATATATGTTGATGATATAATATTTGGCTCTACAAATCCTAAATTCTGCAAAAACTTTTCTAACCTCATGGTGTCACGTTTTCAAATGAGTATGATGGGATAGATGAATTTCTTTCTCGGATTACAAGTTAAACAGTTTTCAACGAGGATTTTCATTAACCAATCTAAGTACATTTTGGATATTCTTCGGAAGTACAAAATGGAAAATTGTAAACCAATTGGAACCCCGATGGCACCAGGTACTAAAATTATCACTGATCCTTCGGGTAAAAGTGTTGATGTTAGGACTTATAGAGGTATGCTAGGATCGTTAATGTATCTTACATCTAGTAGACCAGATATTATGTTTTCAACATGCTTATGTTCTAGATATCAAGTTGCTCCTAAAGAATCACATTTGGCGGTTGTCAAAAGGAGTTTTAGATATCTGAAGGGCACTGCAGATCTTGGTCTGTGGTATCCTAAGGATACTGGGTTTCAACTGACTGCTTATTCAGATGCAGATCATGCAGGTTGCATGTTGGACAGAAAGAGTACTTCAGGTCACATTCAATTTCTTGGAGACAAGCTCGTTAGTTGGGCATCAAAGAAACAATTATGCGTTTCCACATCGACTGCTAAAGCAGAGTATGTAGCTGCTGCCAGTTGTTGTTCTCAAGTCCTGTGGATGCGAACACGGCTAAGAGACTATGGATTCAAGTTCGACAAAATACCTATATATTGTGACTCGAAGAGTGCAATCGTGATATCTGCCAATCCTGTCCAGCATACGAAAACCAAACACATTGACGTCAGGTATCATTTTATAAAAGATAATGTAGAAAAAGGAACAATTGAACTTTATTTTGTAAAAACAGATTATCAACTTGCAGATTTATTTACCAAACCCTTAGATGAAAAGAGATTTAATTTTCTTGTCTCTAAGCTTGGTATGTTAAATCTTAAGACATAATCGGTTATTACCTAATAAAGTTATGTATTGTTATTTTTCATCATTTTCTTTATCTTTATGTCTGAACGATATCTGCACTTTAATTGTTTGCTCATGTTCTCAGGGGGAGTAAGAGAAGATTAAAGATGAATCATTATTCTTTTGAGGGGGAGCATAACTAATTTCTGCATTTTATTTCACTGACAAAATTTTTGTAATGCATGATTTTAGGGGGAGCATATAAGCCAAGTCAAAAGGAGTAAGACTATGATTTCTGATTATTTCAAATCATAACTCGTACTTTAATCGTTTTACTGCTTTATGTCTTTTACATTCGAATAAATTTGTGAATAAAGTTGCTTTGACTAGATTTTGAGATTTTTGCAGGATGAGAGAGGATGACACGATCATATCTTATTGACTACAGCTGACTTCATGAGAATTAAGATTGAGCGAAAAGATAAATTTCTTATCTTAATCTCAAATATATCTGAAAGAAGGACAACTTTCAGGTATAGAAAACATGTTCTGAAATGTTCAAACCACTTCCCGATTCTTAAACAGATTTTATAATCTGGAAGTGTGATTTTAAATGTTTTCATTTTATTTTTGTGCTTAATTGTTAAATAAACCATGTGTTTCCAAAGATAAATACTTGCGTATTGTCTTTTCTACATACTTTCAAGTATTCACACACATCGGTTTAATTTTTTTTGATCAAATTGTTCTTACCATGTCTCTAAATTGAAACAATTTTTCGATGGTAAGACACTTCGCTTGTACTTTAAAGAATTTTGAGCGATATTTCATTTCGAAACGTCATTTCAAGAATGTCTATATTTTTGTTTCGTATAGACACATATCCATTATTCTTGACCATAAGCTTTGATTGCTATATCATTTATTTCTGATCATTTTCATACAATGTCAGATTTTCAAACAAGTCTTTTGCATTCATATTCATTCATTCAATCTACTTGTTTGAAAATACTTCAATGTTTAAAAAAAATGCTCATATCTTCATGATTATATTCTGAGCATATCAACATCTGACTTGTATTTGAGCTTTAACTGATAAAGTTAAACCATTTTTGAGCAACATTTGCTTCATAGGAAATATGGGTTCTTTGTGCTAGGACTTCAATGAACTTCTATGATATCACGTTAACCAGTGATTTCTACCCAAGAAGTTAATCCTTTAGTGATTGAGTGTGAGGAGTCAAAATGAAATGAGTGTGGGTGTGATGAGGTAAAATGGAAAAGAGAGTTTGGTTAGATGTGAGCTTAATGATTAAAAGAAAGAGGGTGTGAGATCAGAGTAAAAGAATATCAAACTTTGCACCAACTACTTTCTGAGCCGGGCAGCCACATTACTAGCGTTTCACAACTCTTTGGTGAACGTTATTGAAACAGGCAACTAGCCCATGCCAACTCTTGAATAAACCCCACCAGCCACTCATTTTCTTCTCAAAAAGAAAATGTTTCACATTTTCAAGGGGACGCAACACATATGCTATCTGGTTTTCATTTGGAAAATCTGGATATTGAAAAAGAAGGAAGTCTGCCCCACCTTCGCACTTCAATCATGCACATTGAGTCTGTGTTTATCCACTGTTGTCTCAGTGGTTTACACAATGTTGAGCCTTAAAAGCAATCATTCGTGCTTAATTCTTTCTACACTTGCACGAACACACAAAGAATTTGTTTCTTTGTCATAACATTCATAGAAATTGCCTTTGTGGTATTTCGATGATTGGATGGAAGCCCTGGGGGAGTGAACATCAAAAAGCTCCTTTATATTGTGTATTCGTTACACACAGTGACTTTGTGTTACTGACAGGCATTTTAACTGATTCATTTGTTGATTCAGGAGTTACATGTTCTTATTTTGTCTGGATTTGTAAAGATCTAGATAAATACTTGGTTACGGATCAAAGAATCAGAGGCTCAATTTGACATATCAGAATGGTCAAAGACATTTCTTGGAAGAACAATTTTGATGATATAGATGCTCAAATCATCAAAAAGGGGGAGATGATATCAAGAAATGATAAAGTTTTGAGAGATGATTTTCAGAAATGTCCAAGTCAGAAAAGTTCAAATTAAAGATTTGAAGATTTGAAGAAGATCAAAGAATTTATGAAGATTTGAGGAAATTTTCTTTGAAGATTATTTGCTAAAGCAATCCGAGTTGATTCTGAAGATAATTTCTTTCCAAAGTCTGAAAGTTTTTTTGTGAAAGTTTTGGGGAGATTGTTAATCGTTTGAAGACAGTTTTGGAAAGAATCGCGTTAAAGAAAAAGGGGAGATTGTACTGACAGAGATTAAAGTGAAGACTGAATTGCTAGATCTTTCAATAGTGATCTTGAATCCAAAGGGGGAGATTGTTAGAGCATAAATATGTTGGATACAAGATCAAGAAGACTGAAGGTCAAGGATTCAAGAAAGTCAAAGCTGGAAAAGTCAACTCTCACTTAAAGTCAAAGTCTTTTGTAATAAAAGTCAATGTATTTGTATTTTGTATTTTAGTATTCCTTGTTATTAGTTATAGGTATAAATAGTGTTCTATTTCTGTTTTGTAAGTAGTCAAGAAAAGAACATACAAGTTAGTTAATATTCAGAGAGAGAATTCGTTTTGAGAGAGATTTGTAGTGAGAGAGAGAGTTCTAGAGAGAGAAAGTGTAATCGTTGGATTTGAAAGATTAATCAAACAGGTAAATTTGATTGAAATCTTGTTTGTGTTTGTTTGATTGTGAATAGGAACTAGAATCTGGTAATAACAAATACATAAGCTAAGAACCCCACACACCCTTTTACTAGACACCGCTTAGCCTTAATCATTGATATCAAGCACGACTTTCTATCCCTCTGATCCCCTAACACTACTATCTCTTCTTTACCCGGTTGTGCTATACGAATTAATTTCTTATTGCATACGATATGAGCATTATTAGAGTCAAAGTGGAAATGACTGCCCATCGATGACACTACTACACCCATCATATATTTCCCCCACTAAAACTTGACTATCATCGGCCACTTCTACTTCAAACCCATGCTTAAGAGTCTTAGGCTTCACATGCAATTTATGTGCGAAATTTGGAGACACAAATGAACGGTTTGCGCCTGAATCAAACAACACTTTAGTAAAATTCGAATCTATAGAGAAAGTACCTGTTACCACATCTGGTATCTCTGCCGCTTCTTCTGTCGTCATATTAAAAACTCTGGCCCTCGCCTTAGCTGGCTCCACCTTTTTCTCACCTCCCTTATCTACATACCCTCCAGCCGTTCCCTTCTTCAATTGTGGGCAATTAGTCCTGATATGATCAGGGGATCCACACTGGTAGCAAGACCTTGACCCACGACAATCCCGATCCATATGCCCAATCTTTCCACATTTGTAGCAGCCTTCTTGTCCAATCATACATTCCCCTTTATGTCTTCGATTACACTTGCTACATGACTTACTTTCAAATTTATTAACAAATCGCTAATCAGATTTTGCAGATTTAAATGTTTTGGAGTCACGGACAGTTCCGTCCCATTTTCTCTTGTCTCCACTTCTTTCAGTAGCTTGCCGATTCTTTTCCTTCTCCCTCATCTCAGCTGCGTTTACTGCCGCTTGGAACGTAGTTGGTTCCCTGTTCGAGACAAATTCTCGAATATCACTTCTCAGCCCAAAGACGAAACGTTCTACTCGCCTTCCTTCATTAGGCACGTAAACATCTGCAAACCGAGACTTCTATATGAACTTTGTAGTATACTCACGAACTGACATCTCCTTTTGTTCCAGACCCAGAAACTCTTCTTCCAACTTTTTGACTGCCACCAGAGGGCAAAACTGCGCTTTAAATCTCTTCACAAACTCACCCCAATACATTTCTTTGGCTACTGTCGAACTTTGTCCTCCTGCTTCAACATCCCACCACATTACAGCTTCATCTTTCAACATTGACAATGCATAAACTACTTTATCTTCCTCAGCACACTTACTGGTATCAAATTCTAGCTCCATCCCCTTTACCCATCTCAGCGCTATCACTGGATCGCATTCCCCTGTGTAGGTCAGAGGTTTGCAGGCAACAAACTCCTTAAAACTACATCCTTTCCCAACTACCGCTTTAGGCGTCACAATGGGGTTTGACTGAGGATAGCTACCTACTATAGTTACGGGTGAGGCCGCTACCTCGGTCGCTACTCTTTCTTCACTCTTTTCCTTGCTTGACGAGACCTCATTTGTGCGTTGAGCCAATAAAGCGTTCAATGTTTCCTGTAATTTTCCCATTTCTGTCGCGAAGGTTTCTTGGGTAACAAAACCCTGAGTTCGACCTCCACCACGGTTTCTTGTCTGCTTTCGACCCCTCACTGAAGCTGAACTCTCCTGAAGAGAGGCTTCTTGTTCTGATCCCACTTCGACACTTCTATCTCGACTAATACCACGAGCTGTCTTCCCGCCTCGAGTTCCCACAGTGGAAACCCTTACCTGAGTAGTCCCCTTCTGAGCCGTTTTACCTCTAGGTCGACCGCGACTCTTTCCCCGGTTAGCAGTCGGGTTGACAACAGTCATTCGCTCTTCGACAACTACTTCATTAACTGGCTCAATTTCAGGATTCGGCATAGACCTACTCCTTGTTACTTGCTCAGACATAATTCTGATAAGAAGAAACATAAGACATTCAATCTAACATGCTACACATTACGGCAAGTTAAGCACAAACATGTACTTGTAAATTCACAATTACACTGGCCAGATGAAATTCCAAATTTACCTTACATGCTAGTCCTTACTACCCTAATGTTGACTTCCTACGGTCTTCCTACTTCTCAGTTGTGCTTCTACTTTCTCAGTTTAAGTCTAGGCCCATCTGGTCACCTAGATCCCTTAAACTAATGCTTTGATACCAATTGTAACAACCTGTACATTTATAATTACATTAAAATAACATTTCTGTCCAAAAACAGCCCCAGGCTTACAATTCAGAGTATAAGGTTTACAACTACAACCTATTACACAACTGAGTCAGAAAGGAAACTATTACAAGGAGTCATCTAGCTCTTGGCAATAGCTCATATCTTCTCCTTACCCTTATCAGAACCTGCTACCTTGCGATAACCTTAAACAGAATTATAATTTTGAAAGAGCGAGGGTTAGACCGATGGTCTAGTGAGTCCCCTCCAAGCACTATTGTAACAGTTCAAATATTATTTAAAACATTTAAACAAAACCTTACACCTCACGAGCGTAACTCACTCTACTGATCAAACATTATCATACTTTACGCTTCGCAAGCGTAACTCACACTACTGACCAACACTGCCGTCAAAGACGGTATGTCTGTCTCGTAATGCCTTATTTTAAGGACACACCCTAACGGCATAAACGGGCCACACCCCGATCGAGACCAGACCACGCCGGTCAGACCAGACCACCCCGGTCAGACCAGACCACCCCGGTCGAGACCGGTTCAATCATCATTCCGGTCGACACCGGTCACTCACACCGGTCGACACCGGTCACTCACACCGGTCGACACACCGGTTACCGGACCCCCTCCGGGACTGGTCGACATTCAAACAGAGTCGACGACTCAATACTTCGTACCTAGAAAACCTCAGATTCTTAAATCACCCAAAAACACGGTTACAAACTCAATAACGAGATCATTTACCGACTATTACACTTAGATGATAGTTTTAGGCTAGAATCATACCTTTATTTGCAAAGAAACCGTACGATTCTTCAAGACCTAATCTTCCTTCTCCCTGCTCTCGTCTCCTTTCAGTCGGTTCAGAAATCTCATATCTCAAAATAACTTTTATCAATAACTTAAGGTTTATATATATATATATATATATATATATATGTATATATATCCCAAGTGACATTTAACCCCTTTTAACTTTGGGTCTCGCTTTACTTTTCACCCAACTTCCAAAATTATTAAAATTTTCGGACCCAGATATTACAGACATCCATTCCAACTCTTCAACCCGAGCTCCCACACGTAGAACTTGATGAGGAAGATGAAGATAGAGGTTTTGTGGTTCAAGATCCCACTAGCTAGATGATGAAGAATCATGTGGTTCAAGGGGGAAAACCTTCAAAATGGGTTAGGGTTCGACTTTGAGGTTTGGGAGAGAACAGGGAAGAAGATAGGAGTGAGAAATGTGAAGAATGGTGAAAATTTCGGGCATTTAAAAGGTCAGACGCCGCGCGCGACCTTGCCACGCGATAGTGACACTTGTCACTATCGCGAGTCACTATCGCGAGTCACTATCGCGCCGACTGTACCGAAGCCTAAACTGGCCGAAAACTCGCGATTCTCGCATGGGTCGACTCAAGGTTCGAAAGCACAACATTTTCCACCCAAAAAGATAGGCGAAAGGCGGAGAGATTACCAACGAAGGACGGAACTTACTTACGAAAAACCGGGTGTTACAGAAAACAATACCAAGCTCTGTAGTTGATATATGAATAATGGAGAGAATTCATGGGTGGTGTCCGACATGAAATATGATAGGAAGAGAACAATGAAAGGGTGCCTTAACATGTGGGGTCACTTAATATGTGATATGATGTAATTGGGACACAATATGAAGTGTTCAAGACAAAATTCTAAAGGGGCCAAAATGTCCTTACCTAACAAAGTTTTTATTGTCGGAGTCAATGTAAGGGACCCAAACCGTTGAAAAAACAAACAAACGACAAGGATTCGTTTCACTAAAGATTAACTTCAAGGAGCCCAATCTATAACAATAACTAAAGCACAAGGAAGAAACATCTAATTTACTAAAAAAGGGAGATACTTGAAAATAATTCTTTTTAATCACGGTGAATATAGAATGACAACTTTAGCTCTTCCTTCACTACATAAGATGATAAGAATATCATTTTAGTCACTTCACATTTGTTTACACATTAGTTAAACTAGCTAATGAGTTGCTTACGAAATCAATCCTCATGATATATGATGTATTATTTAGCATATATATATATCCTCTATATGTATTATCGGAATTGTTAAAAGCTTCTTTATTTCCGTTGCTATTGCCTGTCAACAATTTTTACCATTTTTAATATAATATTTCTAGACCATAAATCTTAATTTTTTCATGTTTATGTTTATCTTGTTTTATATTGAAATTAATTGTGGAAGCCTTTTGGTTGGTCTGAAACAATGTGCATTTTTCACATGTTTTTTGGGCTATTTAAACTGATTGATTTGATATGATTATTTAAAATATTAAAACTAAAAAGTGAATAGTATTCAAATTTAATACTTTTTGTTACTAAAATGTTAGTGTATTATCTCATACAAACATGTACAAAAGAATGCAATACCATTTGGATACCAAATAAACCTATTAGTTTTAGTGTTTTTTTTGCCAATCTCCTCATTTACCTTATGACCTCCCCCATCCACCTGTAGTTGGTGATTACCTACCACGCACGGTGATGAACTTCAGACACCATATGATCATCTTTCCTATTAAACCTCAACTCCAATTCAATCCTCAAAATCAAACCAAAAGTCCAAATTCAAACTTCAAAATAAAAAATCTAACCTCAAACTAAAAATCTAAAAATCAAACCAAATATAAACTAAAATGATTTCAACCCCTAATCTAAAATCATAAGCTAAAACCAAATGCACATTCAATATTAGAAACATATGTGAGATTTTATAAACACATATGTGATCCACACAGATTCAATATCGTTTCTTGAAGGCGTTTGTTCCTAAAGCCCTTGGTTCTTAATGAAGCCATTGTTTCTTAAAAACCTAGATGTTGAGAAGAGAGAGAGAGAGAGAGAGAGAGAGAGATGATCTCATGAGGAGGGAGATGCAAGGAGTTCGTGAAGCCCAAATGCAAGTTAGTAACGAGACAAATAAAGAGTAGGTTATGATTTTATGGGTAGGAGGTGTTGGAAAATTGTGAAACCCTAGGTGGTCATAGGTGCAAATTGGGGGTGGGGCATGGGTTGGCCTGTCAACGGGAGAGGTTTTTCTGTCGTAGGTGCAAATCGGGAAACCCCGTGTCTTTTTTCTTCAACAAAGAGTGGTGAATCAGGTCAAGAAAATGGGGTGGACGACGAAGATGATATGTCGGTGTTGATGATTGTGGTCAAAGAGTCCGTAGGATTTCTCCTAGACTTCCACCATGGGTTATATATATATATATATATATGTGTGTGTGTGTGTGTGTATATATATATATATATATATATGGAGAGGTTCATTTGAGAAATGCTAAATGTATGGGAAATAGAGAAGTAATCCTAGCCATTCATCTGGTCAACATTAATGCGACTTTGACTGTGAAGCACCGGATAATTCCATGCGTGGTCCGTAGAAGATAGAGGGGTAGTTTCGTAAAATACGCATGACGATCATATATGAACCTGTATGATTCATATATGAACCTGTATGATTCCTTACGTTCATATGTGAATCAGTTAATTAGTTCATATGTGAATCACAAAGGTTCATATATGAATCTGTTAACTAGTTCAATCGATTCACATATGAATCTACAGTTAATTAGTTCATATGTGAATAACAAATGTTCATATATGAATAACAAAAGTTCATATATGAATAAGTTAAAAGAGTTCATATGTGAATTACACTGGTTCAGATATGAACTTGTGAATCATACAGGTTCATATATGAACTCATCCCGTGTATTTTGTAAAAATTACGAAACTCTCCTTCTATTTTTGGAATAGCCGCGTCTTTTGACCAGTCAAAGTCACAATTGTTGACCAGTCAAAGCCGTAATATTTGACCATTAATAATTATGAATATTAATGAGGGGCATAATTGAAATAATCACAAAAAACTCTCCATAAACTACTTTAAGTAGATTATCAAAAAGTTAGTTTATAAGATAGCTTATAGTCATCTAAACATGTACCTATAAAATAAGCTAGCTTATTTTTACCAAACAGTGATTTATCCTTCAAACCACCATTGAAGCCCATAAAAAATACCCATGGGTCATTCTCAAACCAAACCATGAAACATACAAACATTTATTATTTAGATCCCTTGAGTTTCCAGTGAAACCATGAAGGTTGTGAGTAAATTCCAAAATAATAAACAAACAAATACAATAATCATGACATACCAATTGGTAATAAAATTAAAAAATATACTTAATATCGTTTCATAATTATTTTACATCATTTTATGTACCATATTCAAACAAAAATATCATTAATAACATATTTAAACTCTTACTAATTATATATTATATTTGTTTTATTCAATTTTAATAGCTTAGCTAAGAGCATCCACAATGTGCTTTTTCAAAGCTTTTTGGGAGGTTTTTTCAAAAAACAAAAACCTTCTTTTGAGATTTTTCACATAGTAGAGAGCTTTTTCGCTTGAGGTTTTTCGCGAGGTTTTTCGTCATAGCTCGTAACTGCACGACCTGCTTTTTTATAGCTTTTTCGTATTTAATCAGTTTTAACTTTATAAAATTTTATAAAAGTTTCGTATATAATCAGTTTTATTTATTAATATATTTAAAGTAATCCTATTTAAATATAATTATTAAATAAATAATATAAATAAATAAATACATAATGAAAGTAATTATATTTTATATTTTTAAAATAGGGCAAATTGCATGAAAAAGTAACTTACTTTGTATTAATTTCTATTTTAGGTAACGTACTTTTAAAAGTTCTATTTTGGTGCTTAAGAGGTAAAGTTTCAAACACTTAGTTACCTGGGTGACCGGTTTAACCCTTAACCGGTTACCACGTTGACATAGCAAATGACGTGGCATCCAACTCAACGCTATTTGATGACGTGGTTGTGACATGGATTATTTTACTCTTTTCCTTATTATACTTTTAAAAAATGAAAATAATTTTATATTATATTTATATATTATAAATTAAAATTAAAAATTTCTCTTGAAACAACATCAATATTCATCAATCACCATCATCTTCAACATCATTATCCAGTACCACCACCACCCATTAAACATTTACACCCAAAACCTTATTCAGATTTAACCCCAAATTTTTTTAACATTCAACTTTAAATCTAATTCAAACCTAAAAAATTAAACATTCATACAGTATTCAAAGCTAAATACAAACTCAAAATGAAACCCCTATGAGCATTCAAAACTCAAAAACCTAAATCTACGACAAGAACATTCATACAAAACATTAAAAAACAAATACAAATATACACACAAAATTTGTTGTCTTCAAGAGACTTGAATCTAGATCTGCCTTCGAGACATGGAAACCAAACTCATTGCCTTCAAAAACCAATCTCGCAAATCAGATATCCTTCGGAACTGAACTCGAAAATCATATCTGAAACCTTCAAACCAAACTTCAAAAAGTAAGCTTGAATCTGAAACCAAAAAGCAGATCTGCTAGAATCGTTGCTAAACTCGGATTTAAAACCAAAAAATCAAAACTCATGTAGAGATGTCTCTTTCTTTCTCTCTTGATGAACATCAACCCAGATCTGAAAAATGGATTTGGTGCTTTAGAGCATAAAATGAAAAAATAGTAGAGATCCCTCTCTCTCTTGATGAACGCCATTGGAAACCAAAATACATTTAGTGGAATTGTTAATTTTGTGTTGTGAGAGAGGTGGAAAAAAAATGTAAAGATCTCAAAATAGGGTGGGAATCTTCTTGAAAATCGATCTGATGGGTATGGAAGCAAATAAAGATTTTTTTTTAATTTTTATTTATAATATATAAATATAAGATTATTTTAATTTTTTAAAAACATAATAAAAAAAAAGAGTTAAATGATCCATGTCACTAGTGTTAAGTTGGATGCCACATCAGCTGCCATGCTAACCGGTTAAGGGTTAAACCGGTCATCCAGGTACCTAAGTGTTTAAAACTTTACCTCTTAAGCACCAAAATAGAACTTTTAAAAGTATGTTACCTAAAATAGGAATTAAAACAAAGTATGTTACCTTTTCATGCAATTTGCCCTTTAAAATAATATCTCAAATTTGACATATTTATACAATTTTAACAGATTTCTTAATGACCCACTTTTTATTTTCGGTTATACATACTTTTAAATTTAACATTTTTTAATTTTTATTTTACAAACTTTTTATACAACTTTTATATATTTCTTAATAACCTAATTTTTATTAATTTGTATGAATTTTAATGTATTTATTTTTATAAATAAGAATAAAAATGGTATAAAGTTAAAATAGTGGGACCCTGAATAGTTTAAAAAAGTAATGAAAAAACTTGGGTGAGGTTTTTCACATAGTGGAGGTATATAAAGGTTTTTAAGTTGATGTGACAACAATGTGTAAGAAAAAAGCTATGAAAAAGTTCGGTGAAAAACTCGTACACTGTGGATGCTCTAATAAAAATTATCAATGATTATTAAACAGTTAAAAAAGTTCCCTGTCAAGTTGTTTTGTCCCTATTTCAGTTGTCTAACATAAAACACGCTTTCAAACAAAGTTAAAATATAAACATTTACATGAAAAATAATTGCATATAAAATGTGTCATAGTAAATGAAATCATTATACTGTCATCGATATTAGTGATGGCCAAAAATTGGGCTCGGGTCGAGCCGGGTCGGGCTAAAACGGGCTTCGGACCCAAACAGTGAAAGCAAAAACCGGGTCAATCGGGCTTTGGGCCAGGCCGGGCCGGGTTTCACCCGAAAATGTGTGGACCGGTTAAGCTTGGGTTAAACCGGTTTACAAAAAACCGGGCTGGGCCGGGCCCAAAACCGGGCCAAGATCAAGCCTCGTATATATATATATTTTTTAATAATTTCTTTATATAATAATTAATTACTAAACTTTAAAAAAAAAATTAGATTGAATCACTAAAATACACTTTAAAAATACGTTTTATTTATAATAAATCTCTTAAATACACTTTAAAAATACATTTTATTTATAATTTTAAGTTACAAACTTACAATACATAAATTCAAGTATTTATAGGGGTTTGGAGGGGTAAAAAATAAAAAAATGGTCACAAACGGTAACATAACGGCTAGTTTTTTGAATTAGTGAGAATCGGGCCGGGCCGAGCCGGGCAGGGCCGACAAATCCTCCAAATACCCAGCCCGGTTCATATTTTCGGGCTTCAAACCGGTTTGGCACCGGGCCGAGTCGGGCTTCAGGCGGGTCGGACCCCGGTTAACCGATCGGGCCGGGCCGAGATCAGTGGCGGAGCCACTAAGGATCCAGGAGGTTCCATTGCTCCCCCTCAAGTTTTTAACCTTTTTAAAATATAATAAAATAATACTCTATTTTCATGAAGTGGGAAGCCCAATGGTGTAGACATATAATTGGGTTTTGCATGCCTCATAGGGGTGCTCAAAAAACCGACCAACCCGATTAATCCAACCCGGGAAAAAATCAACCCGAGGTAACCCAACATATCATCGATACAAAATTAGGACAACCTGAATCTATTGAGTTGATATTGGGTTAGGCTTAAAGTAACCCGACCAACCCGATAAACATTTTACCGACTTCTCTAAAATTTTCCCTTTAATATGCATAAGTTACCAAAAATAACTCGGCAATAACAAGCAATGAAACTCATAAAAGGACATTATTGAAAAGGTATATGTATTTGATGAACTCATATATTCTTTTGAATGATGGATCGTATTTCAAAGAAAATTTTCTTTATTTTTAAGTTTTTAATATTGTTTTTACTTTGTTTAAACACAACCCGACCAAAGTGACCAACCCGAACGGGTTGTGTTGGGTTGCATTTTTGTTTGGGTTGGGTTGTGTTAAAAAATTTCAACCGCCAACATTGGGTTGGGTTAACCACAAGGGTTGTGGTGTGGTGGTAAAGGCTTGGGGAGTTTATAGCGCTCAACCCGGGTTCGAGCCCCACTAGCAACACTTGTGACCACTGAGGATAAACTCAGGGTTGCACGCTTTAGTAGCTGGGCCAAAGGCCCTAATTGCCAGGGATTAGTCTGGGTCATAGGCCCAAGATACTCTTTCCAAAAAAAACATTGGGTTGGGTTGTTGAAATGCCTTCAATCCAATCAACCCAACCCGTGAGCACCCCTAATGCCTCAAGCCCTAATCTCTCTCTTAGGATTTTTTTATTTTATTTTTATAGATTCAATTTAAGAATTTTGTAGTTTACCAAATGTTTACGTGGTAAGCGTTTGTTACTTACCTTATCCAGTAACATTTTTTGTCATCAAAATATATTATTGGTAAGTGTCTTTTATCTGATAAGTGCTTATTGGGTAAGATTCTCGGTCCTTACTAAGTTACTATGTGATTCACGCGACTTAGGCTGCAACACGAGGTCGCAGATCAGGTTGCCCGATCATTATTGCGTTGATCGTGTACATTCCATAATCACATGTATTTGGCCGTTTTCTTGTTCTCTTATTTTGCCCTGTTCTCGTTTGATCCTCCCTATATAATTGATGCTCTCCCTAGATCCAAATCCTGTCTTCGCCGCTGGCCGAGATGGCCATCACTAATCGATATTGGTTTGGTCATGCATGTGGTTTTCCTCCTATAACTGCTATTGACGTCCTAATAACTTTTCACAAGCGTATCAAGGTAAAAAATTATATTTTTATAAGTCTCACTATCGCTGTTTAAATTGTCCTAAAACAATTAAAAAGTAATTCATCAAATATTACAAAGACTCATGCATAATACATGTTTAATGTACACAAACACAAATGCATGAACATATATATAATTGTCACTGAAACATAGTTTTAGCATCCATCTCGGTTTTGCATGAAACTCACCTTTGTAACTTTTACATCAAAAACTTCAACAAGTTTTTATGTCATTAAGTCTTGAATATTATAATAAATTGTTTCTATAATTTTTATTTTTTTAGATATTGATCAAAATTATAATTTTTATGGGTCAAACTGTTTACCGTTGTATTTTTTTTTTTGGTAACCGTGGGTTTCCGGGTCAGCTTACGCGCATCGACTAATCCCCGGGCGACCATGAATGGCCTGGAGTCATCGCAGGTGAACCTCCATGGCCACAAGGGCTTTGGCAGCGCCTGGATTTGAACCCTGGGTAGATGAGATATTTCACTACATCCCCGAAAGGGTTTACCAATGCGCCACAACCCAAGTGGGTTTTACTGTTGTATTTGTAATTTGTGGATAAGGATCATGACTTAATTGTTTGTTCATGGTTTAGACTCATCCAAAAAAATTGATGATAGCTTGATAATTAAAACTATAAGTTGAAAGAGAATTTTTTTTAAATAACTCAGATAAATCAACGACTAATTAGTTTATAAAGTTGTCTTATAATTTCTAAATTTTAGAGGTCGTTTACTAAATGATTACCTGATAAACGTTTAACGGGTCATTTACCTTACCAGATTAACATGGCAAGGGGAAGAAATATTACCCGATAAGAGCATGATAAGAATGGAGAGTCTAACCCGGTAAGTAAAGATGACGACACTTACCCGGTAAAGTCAGGGTGACAACTCTTACCCAGTAAGTGAGAGTGACTGACTTCTACCTGATAAACGTTTACCTAGTAAAATATTACATACAATATCTTTTTAATAGATTACAATCTTATCTTGTAAAAAAATATGTTAAAATATTGACTTTTATCGGTAGAAAAATATAAATTGACAGTTTATTAAAGCCCAAGATCAAGCCCACAAAAGGCCCGATTTGTCAATTAAGACACTACCACTTAAAGTTTAAATTCACTTGGTAATTGGTATTATCAAATACTAGAAGCGTACTCGCGTAATCCAACGAGATATATCACGATTTTAATGTTTTATTTTATTTTTTGTTTTTTTGTCGATTTACAATACGATTTTTGATGATTTTGAGAAAGTGATTATGTTTTTTTTATAAATTTTTTTAATTTTGGCTTATAATATAATGTTTTTTATATAAAAAAAATTAAGTATTTTGTTAAAATTTAAAGATTATCTTATATATTTTAATGACATCTAGAAAAATAACCAATTACATATTTAATAATATAATTAAAACAAACTTATAGTAATATAATATATTAATTAATAATGATACATGGAAAGGTCTGCATAAAAGGAAACCCTGCACATACCAAATTGGTGGGTGTTAGAAGCCTGCAGTAGTAATATGTATCTTGTGCTTTGATACTTGTAAATTAAAAGATTTTTAAAATCTTGCATAAAATGATGGTACCTTGTTCCTAATAATTTGTATTTAAGAGTTTTTTATCCGTGCTTTATAATATAGTATAGATTTATAAAAATTTCTATTTATATGCAAAAAAAAATGATTTTAAACGATGTTTTCAAAAAGACATACCATTTTTTTACATGATCCATTTCAACAAAATTTTGTTTGCGAATCAGTCATGAGAGACAGAAGGGGTAGTCTTTGGGTCGGTTATTTGGAAAGGGGTTGTTAAGGGTAGCAATTCGAGGAAGCTTTCGAGTTAAGAGTTTATTTATATTTTTGTAAAAAATCTAAAGTCAAATTCCGCATTTATACGCAAAGTCAAACCCTTTCGGTTCTCAAAATAATAAGTCAACCAACTTTTTATTCGTATATCATTCCAAGTCTTAAATTGATCAGTTGTTAAAAAGAAAACAATACGTGTAAATAGAATATCATACATATATAAAGTCATTAATTTATTAAAATGTGTAACATTTTTGTTTGTGTAGATGATACGGATACCGACCGAAACCAGAGCTTAAGATAGAAGGGGTATTGGAGGAAGAAGAAAGAGAGAGGAGAATAAAGATTTTTAGTGAAAAATAGCTTAGCTTCTCCATAGCTACTGGTTGTATTAATATAGAAAAACGATTACATATGAAGAGTCCTTTGAACAAAAAGGAGTCCTTTGAACAAAAAGGCCTGGAAAATCAAAGGATTCAGTTACAAGAAATTAACATAAAGACTTTTCAAACAACTTGAGGTTCCTGTGTGGTGAAGCACACCCTATAACTGATAGTCCTTCAACTTGAGAGGTAACTGAGTGACACGTTTGGGCCTAACAACAGTGGTTGGGTTATCTGCATCATGCCCGTTAACCACTTTATCCGTATCAGTAGACTACCTAAAATTTCATGAAAATTTAGAGTGGTCCCATAATTCTAATTGTACGCCATGTAAAATTCTGCTATGTTTCAACTTGTTAAAATTGTTAAAATCTAGTTCAAGATGGTTTAGAGATTATCAATCTGTTCGATTGCTCAAAGGAATGTTCATTTACTTAAAAATGTTTTTTTTTACGACCATTTAAAATAAATGATTAATTATAATAATGTGAATGTTTAAATTTGAAGTTAATGACCAAAATTAAAACTCAGTTGTTGCTAACAAGTTCTTTGCATTCTTTGACATCAACATAGACACAAAAAACGAGACAAGCTCGTAAATAAGTTTTTATTTATGATATTTGTGAAATGACAACTTCATTCCGTTCATTATTACATGATAATCATACTTATAGTCATTTCTCGATCATTTACCTTTCGAACTTCCATGAAGTCCGCTAAAATATCCTTGTGGGTTGCTCTCAAAACCAGCTCTTGAGATATATGATCCACCACCACCCGGAGCCATTATGAAACTTGATCCTCCACCACTTTTACCATTGCTAAAACCTCCTTTGCTACCACCACCATCGCCACCACCACCACTTTTGCCGCCGCTACCGCCTCCTTTACCACCACCACCACCACCTTTGCCACTTCCCATTCTCAATATGCCACTTCTCTAAGCACTTATAAGATAATATTTTATAAGAAATTTGGTGTGAACAAACATAAACAACTTTAGAGAGTATTTATATAAAATTTTGTATTGATTAAAATAAAAAGCATTAATTATTTAGATCCTTTGAGTTTCCATAAAACTAATTATGAAACCCTTCGAGTTTTTGAATAAATTCTAAATTAATATCATTATAGTCTATAGAAGACTCATTCATCCATAAATTTTTTATAAAAAAATTTGATATATACAAAATTCAATGTAAAGTTTATAAACCTATAACACAAATCCCTAAAATAGAACTCTAATCCACGGAATGAATGCCCGCGGGCTAAAGGCCTGTTTTTCGGAGATTAGTCTGGGCCCAATGTGGTCTGGGATACTCCTTCCAAAAAGAAAATAAAACTCTAATCAAACTTATGTACAATCAATTCCTAGATCAAACTCATGTAAAATCAAATCATACATTGAACTTGTGTAAACCCAAATCCTAAAGAGGTGGATTTTTTTATTTCATCGAATTGCTACAAAAGTTGGATTTCAAGACATCTCCCTTCAAGATACTCTATTCCACTCTATTCCTCTAGAAATTGGATGTCGTCGCACATTTCGTCTCTACCATTGCTATGTGGACTGAAGAAGGACTGCCAGGAGAGGGAACATAAGGGGAAGGGGTTAGGGTTCACTAGAAATCGTCTCCATCGCAGGTCTGTACCCAGAAAATATATTGCTTTCTCTCGATTCGAACTCACCTTTACGGAACGGAAGGGTAAGGGATTTAGGGTTCACAGAAGAAGGGGATGGTCGTGGAATCGTCGGAGAGGGAAAAACGAGAAAGAGGGTGAGTTCATCGGAGGAGGGAGTTCACCGGGGGGACATGAGGCTTTAACGGAGCTTCAGTTGACGATATTAACTCGAAGGACCACCAATGTTATGAAAAACAAAAGTTAAGGAGTGCTGGTATAGATAAAATGTTTGAGGGATGATATTCAGTTTGGAGCAAACCACGAGGACTAACGTGTAATTCATTCTTTAAATTGAAATCATTACGAATTAATTGGTTATTTAATATAGTTAAGCCTATCAAATCGTACTCTTTTAAACCGTTCCACCAAACTTTATTTAACTGCTATTTTAAAGGCTGAATTTTTTATGTCAATTATGAAGAAAATATCTCGAAATAAAATAATTAAATATCATGCATGTTAAAAGCTTTGTTTTTTTATTTAATATATCAATATATAACTGATAATATAACTAATAAAAACTAACTGATAAAATATAACAATTTCACACGTTTACCCTTCACTGGCTAGATAATTGTCCGTCTCTGGGGCCCCCAGTAGATCCCCATTCGGCCCCCAAGTCGATGTCGTTCCCGCGTGTAAGGAAACGAATTCCGTACACGCGGCTCATCCATCCCCGATGGTTTAAGGTAAGTCATGACGTCCAATTTATAAGATATCATACTTTAACGGTTTAACCATTGATAAAACTCAACAAGTAATATCAATACATAATCTCCACAATCAACATCATGCTTGAAATCATTTTACGAATAGTAATCATGTTAAGCATTCATACAAAATCCATTTCCAGTTTAATCAAGGATTTGAAGAAAAGGGAACTCACCTGGTTAGTTAAACCTTGCCACGTAAGAATTCAAACAAATCAGATGGGCCGATTTCCTACAATAGTCGTTAACAGCTATTGGTAAACTCTACCAATAGTCCCAAGCCCCCCCCCCCTAGACAATTCGATCCCCAGATTCTGAGAATTGACTGAGTTATTGAACCTTAGATTGAAAAAGGAATTTAAAATAGTTAAATATTTGAATGAATTTACATCCCAAAGGTCACGGGCTGCCCATGGCTCCCACTCCCGCACCACATTAAACTCACTCGGACCGCGTGGTCCAGCAAGGTCGACACCCAGCTCGGAAAGGCCGAAGCCCGAGTCCTGCAGGGCCGACCCCCGGGTCTAGCAAGGCTGACGCCCGCGTCCCTCAAGGGCCGACACTCGCGCCCACATGCGACTCCCGCATCTCACTAGGTCAAAGCCCGCATCTCACAAGGCCAAGGCCCGCTCCATGAAGTGGCGACACCCGATTCACGTGGGGTTCATCACATCGGGTTCTGAGAGTCAACAAGCGGGTGTGCGTCCTTAGGTCTAAGGTTTTCTTCATCGAGCGGCGGCGATGGTGCTGGGTTAAAAATCCCTTCATTGATTGCAATAAACCAAATTGATTAAGGCCATAGACCCAACTATGGAGTGATCCAGAATCAATCAAAATCCCGGATTAAACCCCAAATCTTTCTCTGATTCCAAAGAATCGATTACACATCAGATCCCCAAAGGGTTTTTGAGCGACAATTGCTTCTCAACTCAGATTTACTTAGAAGGCAAGGAAAACTAATTAAAGATTAGAATGCTTACCTCTCAAGGATCACTTCTATGGCCGGATTGATTTTCTTCCAAGGATGGTTCTTCAATCTCTACTCCTTTGCTAAGAAATCAATTTCTTACCTCTTTCTCACCCAAGCGCCGCACACACACAATCCTTTCCAATAAATGGGAAAAACACTTAGGGTGTGTTTGGTACGCATACAGGACAGGACAGGACAAGATGGAATAGGACAGAACAGAACAGGACAGTTGTCCAGCGTTTGGCAAGACATGACAGAACTGAACAGAACAAAACTAGACTGGTTAAATGACGAATTTACCTCTGATGAAAAATCATAGATTACATCACATAAAACTAATTTACATCACTAATACATATTCAATGGATTATCAAAAACATAAAACTAATTTATCACGATTGGATTTTGAATATGGAAATCAAAACCCAAATTTTAAGTTTCGGATTTTTGGTTGTCTCGGGTTTGGGTTGGTCGGGTTTTGGATTGATGTCGGTCGGGTTCGGGTATTATATAATGCAAAAGTTATATATAAATTCAATCGTTTTTAGGATGAATACAATCGATTGAAAGATTGATGAAATTGATAGCAAGTTTAAAATTTAGAAAATATTTCAACGAACTATAATTTACGATTTAAAAAAAATTAGATAAATAAATATATATATAGTATTTAAAATATAGATTTATGTTATTTCAGGTTTTCGGACGGGTTGGGTGGCCAACGATCAAACCCAATCCGAACCCAAATATCCTCCCAAATGTCGGGTTTTGGATTATCGGATTTCGGGGTATTCGGGTTTTGCAAAAACACCTTATTTTCGGTTCGGATGCGGATGCGGATTTCGGACTATTCGGGTTTTGCACACCCCTAGCTTGGAGGCGTGGATGATGAGAAGACATGTTTTATGTTTTTGTTTTTAACAAAGGGTATATTAATTTAAGTATTGTTGTTCTACTTAGTTCCAGGGGTTGGAGTGGGACAAGTGTGTCCCATGCTTGTTCCACTTAGTTCTAGCGTGTCCCACATATGGTCATGCCAAACATGGGACATGCTTGTTCTGTTTTGTCCTGTTCCACTATGTTCTACTCTGTTCTGTATACCAAACGCACCACCCTTAGGATTTTTATGTCTTTTAGGCATAAAATTACAATAATGTCTTAATTCATTTTATTGACACCACTTGTCTTAATTAATACTTAACCCAGAGATAACGGGTGTTACAACACTCCCCCCTTTTAGACAAATTTCGTCCCCGGAATTTCTTTGTCGAAAAGGTGTGGGTACTTCGACCTCATCTCCGATTCCAATTCCCAAGTCGCTTTCCGCCTTTTGTGAAACTTCCATTGAATCTTCACCAAACAGATATCCTTCGATCTTAAGCGCTTTACCTTACGATCCACGATCGCCTCCGGTTCCTCGACAAAATTTAATTTTTCGTCCACTCGTACGTCCTAAAATGGCACCGCCATATCAACTTCTGCTAGAAACTTCCTCAAATTAGAGACATGGAACATGTTGTGGATGCCCCTTAACTCCTCGGGTAAATCCAACTTATACGCCACCTCCTCAACACGTTCCGTAATCTCGAAAGGACCAATATAGCAGGGGCTTAGCTTCCCCTTCTTTCCAAATCATACAACCCCTTTCCAAGGTGATATTTTCAACATAACCCTATCACCCACCAAAAATTCTATATCCTTTCGACGTTTGTCCGCATAACTCTTATGTCGGTCACGTGCCACTTTTAATCTTTCACGCACCTGGACAATCTTATCCGCCGTCAATTGTACTAATTCTGGTCCAGTCGGCTGCTTCTCTCCGACTTCATTCCAACACAAAGGTGTACGACACTTTCTACCGTAGAGCATCTCGTATGGAGCAGCCTTGATACTCGTGTGATAGCTATTGTTGTAAGCAAATTCGATCAACGGCAAATGACTTTCCCACAAGCCTTGGAAATCCAATGTGCAGGCTCTCAGCATATTCTCCAATGTTTGAATAGTTCGCTCGCTCTGACCGTCGGTTTACGGGTGATACGCGGTGCTCATCTTGATTTTCGAACCCATTGACAGTGAACCAGCTATCATGGTCAGACACGATTGACAGTGGTACCCCATGTCGCACGACTATTTTGTCGATATACAACTTCACCAATCTTTCCATAGAGTAAGTCTCTTTGATAGGTAAGAACTGTGCCGATTTGGTAAGTCGATCCACAATGACCCAAATTGCGTCGTAACCCTTCGGGGTTCTAAGAAACTTGGTCACAAAGTCCATCGTGATTTGTTCCCATTTCCAAACAGGAATGTCTAACGGTTGTAGTTTCCCGTACGGTCGCTGGTGTTCCACCTTTACTTGTAAACAAGTTAGGCATCTCTCCACAATGTATGTGATGTCCTTCTTCAACTATGGCCACCAATAATCTCGTCTTATATCTCCGTACATCTTGTTAGTCCCCGGGTGGATCGAGTAGTTCGATTTGTGCGCTTCTTCTAGAATAACCTTCATCAGTTCCCCGAGTCTAGCGACCCAAATCCTCCCGTTGAAACAATTTAGTCCCCGACTGTCTTCCGCCAACGAGTTCACTAAGCCAACTATCCGCTCCTTCTTGAGATTCTCAGGCGCCAATGCTTCTTTTTGAAACTTCTTTACTTCCTCCAATAAAACTAGAGTTACCACAACTCTCATTGCTACCATCCTTAGGTTTTCACCTCTCTCCTTCCGACTCAAGGCATCGGCTACGACATTGGCTTTACCGGGATGATACTCGATCTTACAATCGTAATCGGTTAACAACTTCATCCATCGACGTTGGCGCATGTTCAGCTCCTTTTGATCATAAAGGTGGCAGAGGCTTTTGTGGTCTGTAAAGATCTGACACTGCATTCCATACAGGTAATGCCTCCAGATTTTCAGCGGAAAGACAACGGCGGCCAACTCCAAATCGTGAGTAGGGTATCGCGATTCGTGATCTTTCAGCTAACGGGATGCGTAAGCGATTACTTTCCCGTGTTGCATTAGAACGCAACCCAAACCCAGTCTCGAAGCATCGCTATAGACTACGAAGTCTTCCATGCCATCTGGCAAAGCCAAAATTGGAGCCCTGCTCAACATTTCCTTTAACTTCTGGAAGACCTCCCTTTGAGTTTCCGTCCAAGCGAACTTCACACTCTTCTTCGTCAACGAAGTCAATGGGGTGGCGATACGAGAAAATTCCTTGATAAACTTCCGGTAGTATCCGGCCAACCCCAGAAAACTTTGGACTTCCGACGGATTTTTCGGTGCTTCCCAATCTCGGATTGCTTCCACCTTGATCCCATATTGGTACTCGACGTGTCCGAGGAACTGTACTTCCCACAACCAGAATTCACATTTCGAAAATTTTGTGTAAAGCTTTTATCGTCTTAGCAACTCCAACACCATCCGCAAATGGTTCTCGTGCTTCATCTCGGTCTTCAAATACACCAAGATGTCGTCGATGAAAACTATCACGAACTTGTCCAAGTAGGCTTGACACACCCTACTCATCATATCCATGAAAGTTGCAGGGGCGTTGGTCAAGCCGAACGGCATCACGAGAAATTCGAAATGACCGTAACTCGTACGGAAAGCTGTTTTCGGAACATCTTCTTCTCTTAACTTTAGTTGATGATTACCCGACCTCAAATCGATCTTGGAGAAGAATCTTGCTCCCTAAAGTTGATCAAATAGGACGTTTATCCTTGGGATTGGGTACTTGTTCTTAACAGTCAACTTATTGAGCTCCCGGTAGTATATGCACATTCGCATAGTTTCGTCCTTATTTTTCACAAAGAGGATCGGCGCTCCCCACGGAGAGGTGTTAGGCCTAATAAACCCCTTGTCTAGCAATTCTTGCAATTATGACATCATCTGCTTCATCTATGCAGGTGCTAATCTATACGGCGCACGCGCGATCGGAGCGGCGCCAGGCACCAGGTCGATCTGAAATTCGACTTGAAGATCCGGGGGTAAATCTGTCAAATCCTCCGGAAATACTTCCAGGAATTCACTCACTAATCGCACCTCCTCCACTCTACATTTCACTTTCTTAGCATCTACGACATACGCTAAGAATCCCTGGCATCCCTCAAACTCTTATTTGCTTTGATCATGGAAATCAGACTAGAACTCCTATCTCGCCTATTTCCATAAATCACTACCATCCCCTTCTCAGGCAACACCACACATATCATCTTCTTATTGCAGACAATACTAGCATCGTTTCTAGCCAACCAATCCATCCCAAGCACCATATCAAATTCTCTCATTGCCATTGGGTATAACTGATAATCCAAGAATCCTCTAAATCTTTAGAGAGAGAAAGTAGAGAGAGAGAGTTTGTAAAGCGCAAAGAGTAATTCAATAGAATGTGCGTGAATCCTTACAAATACCAAAGCCCAAAGGGACTTAAATACCCTAGCCTTATACAACACAGATAAGCATCCTAAACACTGTATAAGACCAAGCCTATAAATACAATGATTACTATAAAATCAGACTTAACAATCTCCCCCTTAGTAATCATTGGCGCTGTGGTCTTCAAAATCAATCTTCTAAATCAGCACGGACCATCTAAGCGACTTTGCAAAGCTTTCTGACTTTAAAAAAAAAAAATCTTCTCAGCATCTTTCAGTTTGAGATATCTTTGCTGCCTTGACAAGACTGGACCAGTTTGGAATAAACTGGAAAGAACAGTTGATTCATCAGCTTATGCTCTAGACGACACACCTCTTTTAAATGACCTTGAATGAACAATGGTGGTCGGAGCAGGAACAACAAAATAACTAGTAAGCTGAGAGAATAAAATCTTGAGCGAATCTTGATCAGCAGATAAACGTTTGAGCTCTTTGTCTCTTTAACTTCTCCTTAACTTCTCCCCCTCATGACCTTGATGATCTGGATCAACTTGGTCATGCAAATGTTGGAGACGAGATAACTTAAGATCTGCAAAATCAAAGTAAAGGAGGAAGAGGGAAGATTTGCGCGACACGTTGGTGGCGCAAAGTGAAGTTTGCGCTAGACGTAGGTGGTGCAAAGTGAGGTTTGCGCTACCAACTGTTGGCGCAAAACTGACAAACTCAGACAATTTTACCTGATAAGCTCTTTGACTCTCCCTACACAAATGCACTAAAATATGACAATTCAAGATAGCATTCATGTAGAAAATCAGATACTCCCCCTCGAAAACAGATATTATCTTTTTAGAAATTTCTCCTTATTCACTCCCCCTTGAATAATGAACAAACCCATTTAAAAAGATATGAGAACACAAGAATTGAAACATCAATGTAGAAAGAAAAATAAACTTAGTATATATTTTGAAACGACTAAATATATAAAAATTTAAACATAAACAAATAAAATTCTACTTAGTAAAATATCACAATAAAATCCATCAGATGAAATCAAATGTATATGTTTGGATACAGAAACAAGTTTTATTGCATATCAAGTTAAGACATGTTCAGTTTCAAAAACTTTCATCAATCTATTCAGTGTGCTCTCATGCGAACTTTGATTAGCTTCAAGAAAATGCAATTCTAAAAATATAATAGAGAACTTTGCAAATATTCACACTAAGCCATCAAGAATTCAGACTTTCACAAATTTATAGGTTTATTACAATTCAAACATATCACCAAGTATCATGAGATGTGTGCTTATTGGCATCTTTTTAGCATTGTGCACATTGGCATCTTTTAATCAAAAAGTTCGGTAAGTAAAGAACATGCTGTAAACGTAACTTTCTATCTGATCCTATTGCAGAATTTGGGTTAACCGCTCCCAGACCAGTTGGCCTTAGGGGACTAGGTGTCAAGCACCCCTTGGAACTTACTCTCCCAGATCAGAAAGGCTACATCGACACATCCTAAACTCATTCATACCAGTAGAACATGACTTTCGATCTGATTCTATAGAAGGATTTGGATTCGATCACTCCCAGATCAAATGACCTTAGGGGACAGATGACATGCATCCCACAGAACTTACTTTCCCAAACCAGAAAGGTCACAGGTACAAACTTTTAAACTTAGAGATTTCTGATTTATAAGAATTTAATAATCATCTCAATCACAAGGTTTTACATCTAATTGCTTAGCCCATATTTTCATTACGATCCAAAATTCTGATTTTTTAGGTTTTCTAAGCATTGTAGACTATAAATATTCCGAATCACACAACTTTAAAGCAATATTAAAAGCTACAAACATGTTGCTGACTTTTCGACTTTTGTTAGACTTGAAATTTGAACATATAAAAACTTTAATATAAACAAAGCAACTTGAAAATTTATCCTAGACACACATTTTATTCAAAAGAAAGAAAAAAATTGTAAAACTTTTACTTTATAGAATAAAATTTGTGAAGGTTTAAACTTTTAAATTCAACATGCCGAGATTTGAAAATAGAAACATTTGATCGACAAGTTTATATTCAGTTGAAACAAAATATAATTCAATAATACCATCTTTCACATAATGTAAAATGAATTTGTGTCTCAAATAAAAGATTTGGGTTGAACAAAATCAGGGTTTGAATAAGATTGCTCAGATTCTTTAAAAAATATGAGAAAACTGGAACAACATCATTATCAAAGATAAATGCAGCGGAATACAGTAGATGTACTCACAATTTCTCATTAGTCAGAAGCTTAATTCTTTGAAGAACGAGTCCTAAACTGACTTGTCTAGAAATCTAAGTCTTTGAAGCACGGGTTCTGAGCTGAAGTACTCAGAAACCAAATTTCTCTTACTCCCCCTTGACATTAGATGCCTGCAACTTAGAAGCAATTTGAGATTTTGGTACCCACTTGAATTTGGGCCCATGTTTGTTAGTTGCAGTTCTTATGGGGATAAACTTGTTAGATTTAACAAATAAAGCACGAGAGAGATAATCACAAGAATGAACAGAAGAATCAGAAGAAGAGAAAGCATAATCATCTGAACTAGAATCAGAAGAAGAATATGAGACATTTTTGGAAATTTGAATCATTTGCTTTATTGAATATTTTGAAACTTTATTACAAACAGCAAATGAATCACTTTTATATTGTTTGTCTACATATCTATCCTCATCAGTCTGAGAATAATCTGATGTCCGCTTGGCTCTCCATATCTGCTTGGAATGAGTGCTCAAAGTCCTATCTGAAATCATTGAAGTACAAGAATTAGAATTATCAGAAATGACTGCCTCTTGTTTCTTTGACTTCTTTGACCTTCTTCTTTTACGCTTTGGTTTATAATAATCATCATTTAGCGTAAAAGATTCATCAAGAATTTTCGATTTAAAATATGAATCAGAAGAAATAATTTTACCTAAGCAACCAATCTGATCAGACAATAAATCTGAACTTACCTCAGAGTCAGAAAAATTTTGAGAAAAGATTTTAGAATTAGAAACTTCCTTTTTATTTTCTTTAAAAGAAGAAGAAATGTCAGAAATAGAAAATGAATCTTGTTTTTGAGAAAATAAATTTTCTTCAAGACTTGAAGTCATGAAAGAAAGAAAGATATCAGATTCAATTTCTTTTAGAATATTTTGATCTTCCATTTTATCTTCAAGGTCAATGAATTTGCCTTCTAATACTAAAGGGGGAATATATCTCCTAGAATCATAAGAAACCGGAAATACATTTTCCTTATCAGAAATATTGGCAAAAATATCAACAAAATCATCAGACACCGAAGACTTAACGGGAGATATATCATTTAAACATTTTCTGCCTCTCTTTGATTTGTCAGGAAAATATTTTGCATTTTCATGCGTATAAACAAAAGAAATTTCCTTTTTCTTATTATTCATCATTTTCTCATTTTCGATTTCTAACACTTGCTTTTCATTCATCCAATCAATTTTAAATTGAGGAGCATATTGAGCAAGAGTTAGATAATCGTATTTATATAAAGTTGGGGATTTTTCAATTGCATTGTTTAAACAATGAGGATTTTCAAAACCAAGTCCCCATTTTTCTTTTAAAGCTTCATTACTCCTTGGTTTATTCATGAAAATTGTTTGTTCATATTGGTTCCTTCGATATAACTTTTCTTCTAACTTATTTATTTTATCCGAAAAATTGTCATTTAAAGTGGTCATTTCAGTCAAAGACTCAAGATAAGTCTTATTTGAATTTTCCAAATCATCCAATTTCTTTTGAAAGATTTCTTTAGTATGAACCAAAATAGATTTTTCATCTTTCAAAGAAATTTTCAATTTGTCAATCAAATCTGACTTTTCAGAATTTAAATTCTTTTCAGAAATTAACTTCGAACGAAGATCAGATAACAGTTATAATAATGTTCATTTGAGAGGAAATTAAATTGAAATCAAACTCAGAATATACCTTATCTTCATCAGTATCAGAATCAGAATCATCATCAGATTGATCATCTCCGATTAAGCACATTTGAGTAATCTCTACATTGTTAGCTTCATCATCGGAGTGATCCAACCAAAATTCCTCTTCTACGAGCAAAGCTGTTACGTTCTCTCTTTTCTCGGCAAGTTCCAGTTTCTTCCGATAGTATGTCGAATCCCGAACCTTCTTCACCCTACACTCCTTAGCTATGTGACCTGGCTTACCACAGTTGTAACAGTCATCAGTTTTCTTAGCCTCGGGCACTTGAACATTCTTTGACCCAGAAGTGAAGCGAAGATTGTTGGAACCCGACCGAGGTTGGAACTTTTTCTGATAATGTTGTAAAAGAAGGATCATTGCTTTCTGAAGAGCCTCACCATCATCATCAGTGGCCCCGTCGTAAGCATTATCAGACAATGATTGATTTGCAAGTTGGCTCGTTAGAAGTGCAACTGGGTCCACTGATTTCTTGTTTTTCTTGTCCAGTTTGGCCTTCTTCTCTATAACAATGCATTCATCTGTCAGCAAGATCTCAAACATTTCTTGGATTTGCATGGAAGATATTCTGACATCATTCCTCAATCTGTGACAAAATTTGTTCCATTCCAGTTGAAGTGCATTGAGAAATTTCAGATTCATCTCAAGCCCAGTCTTTTCCACTTTAATCTTCCTCAAATCATTTATAACGACACATAATTTGTCATAAACAATTTTCAGTGACTCCCCATCCTTGGCTTTGAATTCTTCAAAGTTGTTCATATACCGTGTATGCCGAAGTTGAGTTGCAACTGAAGACCCAAGCATGATCTTCTCAAGCTGTTGCCACAAAAGGTTAGGATGATTTTTGAAACAATCAATTCTGTTGTAGATAGAGTTTGGCAAGGCTAGCATCATATTTGTCTTTATATCACGATCAGCTTGATATTGTGATAACTCATCGGGTGTATATTCTTTGGTAGGCTTATATAATCCAGAAGCCAGAATGGGTTTTTCAAACGGTCCTTCGGATAGAATATTCATCATGTCATTTTCGTTCTTTTGACGCTCTATGAAGTTCAGGAACCGATATTGCCACTGAGTAAACTCGTTTTCATCTATCAAAACTGGAGGACGATTTTCTGTGCCCAATGACATCATGAGATCGTTCTTGTAGAACTGAGCTTGATAAGCAAACTTTGCAGAATCCATATCTCAGAAATCCAGAAAAAATTTTAAGTCTTGACTGAGTTGGCGCAAACTTAAGTTTTACGTGAGAGTAAGCTGGCGCAAATGTAGATTTGAGTGAATAAGCAGTGGCGCAAAGGAGACTTTGCGTGAACAGAAGGTTGCGCAAACTTAGATTTGCGTGATACACGGATGACGAGAACCTTCCTTACGAAAGACACGGATGAAGCAAACTAAAGTTTGCGTGAAGAACTGAAGATTTGCGTGATAAGGCAATATCGCAAACTAGGTTTTCGTAAAGCACTGATGGCGCAAACTTAAGTTTGCGTGAGGCTTTGATGGCGAGAATCTCTCTTTGCGTGAGACTAGGATGGCGAGAACTTTACTTTTCGCGAATCACTGAAAAACGCAAACTTAGCTTTGCGTGAATCAAAGGTAGCGAGAACCTACTTTCTGCAAACAATGGACTTGCGCAAAGCTCCAGATGAACTCGCGCAAACCACTATGAACTCGCGCAAAGTTGATATCTGGCGCAAAGTGAAGAACAAACTCAGAAAACTTCTATAACTGATTACACAACTGATTTTAAAGAAAATATCTCACATAGAATTGATCGAAAACAACATTCTAACACTTTTCTATCAAACTTTTTGATTCATGAAATCAACAGTACGTAAAAACGGTTATCCAGAAAACTCGAAAAATCTTAAAATTGAACATCAAAGAGTGAAATTCTCGCAAATCGATGTGAAACAAAAAGATTTTACAACCAAAAACGGATTCAACAAACCAATTTGCAAAGAAATTTGAACACAAACAAGTCCGAATTTGTTGAAAAATCCAAAAACGAGATTTTCTTGAAAAATTCAAGAAAATCGATCAAATTTTCAGATTAATTCACAAATTCAATATCCGAAAAACGATTCTCTCAGTTCTCTCAAGATCTAGATTGGCTCTGATACCAATTGATAATCCAAGAATCCTCTAAATCTTTAGAGAGAGAAAGTAGAGAGAGAGAGTTTGTAAAGCGCAAAGAGTAATTCAATAGAATGTGCGTGAATCCTTACAAAGCCCAAAGCCCAAAGGGACTTAAATACCCTAGCCTTATACAACACAGATAAGCATCCTAAACACTGTATAAGACAAAGCCTATAAATACAATGATTACTATAAAATCAGACTTAACAATAACACCACTGGCACTAGACTCCCCTCGATGTCTATGACACACCCCTCAAACACCTCCTTAATAGGCACCTGATTTGCATCGGCGATTTCTACCTTAAACACCCGCTCTAAGCGCTTAGGCTTCACACCCAAATATTTCGCAAATTCAGGAGATATAAAAGAGCAACTCGCCCCCGAATCAAACAATACTCTAGCACAAATGGAGTTCACCAAAAACATACCTGTGACTACATCAGGAACTTCCTCCGCCTCCATCGCTGTCATATTAAAGGCTCTTCCTTTCGGACGAGCTGGTTCCCACTTCTTCTCCTCCCTCTTTCCTCCTCCACGCTCCCCAACTTGAACTGGTCCACCCCGTTTTACTTGCGGACAATCAGATCTCAAGTGATCTGGCGACCCACACTGATAGCAAGTCCTCTTGCTCGGGCAATCTCTAGACATATGTCCCGGCATCCCACAATGAAAGCATGATCTTTCCCCTACTCCACATTCTCCCCGATGCACCCGACGACATTTTCCACAAGGCTTATCTTCGAACCCACGACCCCCTCTTGACTCTGTACTGAAAATCTTTCCCTTTCTAGGATCTTATATCGGTCCATCCCATTTCCTCTTATCACCCACTCTCTCTATCACTTGACGGTTCGTTTCCTTCTCTGTCATCTCGGCCGCATTAACAACCGCCTGAAAAGTAGTTGACTCTCTTGCTGAAACCAGCTTTCGCAGACTGCTCTTCAGTCTAAAAATATAACGTTCCACTCGACTTTCCTCATCCGGTAAGTACGCTCCGGCAGAACGGGACTTCTTAATAAATTTAGAAGTATACTCTCTCACTGTCAGCTCCCTTTGTGTAACACCCTAAAATCTGGAAATAGCAACTTATTTAAAATTTTCTAAATACATCAATAATTGAATCATCTACAACCACAAATTAGATTCAACCTCAATACACAAACATTCAATCTTTACATACAAACTATAAGAGGACGAATACTACTAAAACCCAATAATAGTCACTATCTCCAACTTGCGGAAGACTTCACCAATTACTTACTTTAGTGTCTAGCTAAGGCTCTACGCTTCATAGAACTGCTAGAACCCAACTCCCAACTGGAACCTGATGCACATGCCGACAAATAAAAAGGGTTAGGCTTAACGCCTAGTGAATTCAAGAGTTTTCAACACATATACTTTAATCATTTAGAAAGGAAGGATGCGAATAAAATCATAATCTTTCAAAATGATATGCTTCACTTATGAAAACGACTCGTTTATCAATAACTATACATTTGTGCGAAAGAGACATCGAGTTAATTGTTAACCAAACCAAACTGTTTTAAAGACGAGAATCTTAATATGAGACGCACTTATGTATTATAAACTGGAACTTGCTAAAAGGTAAAATAGAGGACGGACTCCCAATTTTATAAAACACAGGTAACACATTGTAACTTGAGATACCCAACACGGGTGAAACGTGACACACAACCCGTAAATCATAGGTGAAATCTATATAATTAATATCACCATGAACACAACATTAGACCCAAAACTCACACGACCAGGAAATGGACTAAAATAAAGCCGACACGTGGAAATGACACATTCCAATCAAACTTTAATATACTTGGGAAGAACCCCATATTAAAGCCATCATTTACTGTCGACCACTTAAAAACCCAATTTGGTCAAATACAACATTACCCTTTAAAAATACCATGAATCAACGATGAAGAGACCCGTATACACTGAGAATAGAGTAACACACAAGTAGGCCGTTCACGCGACTTCCTTGCATGTCATCTAAACGTTTCCATCTTGGGTGGCGAGAACACGTGAATGGGGCCACCCGCGATGTTATTGGATTTCACCACACATCCCGACATCCTAGTTCCCATGCCACCACCGACATCACAATCCTCGGACCGTTTAACGCCTCTGGCCATACTCCGTCGAGTTCCACCTCAAGGACTTACAGACGTGGGTGCCTATCCAATCTAGACGAGTTTCCCCCTCTGCAGCTCGCGCCACTCGTTGTCCACTCGCTAGCAAACTCGAGCGGTCACTAAAAGTAACCCAAAACCTCAGGCCTTACATAACCGACAGACTTACGTGCCTATGGATCCATTACGACATTGTCTAACATTACATGACTCCAAATGAATGACCAAAGCACCCAAAGCATGTAACTTACCAATGACACAAAATTAAGCGTCATCATACTCAAAACCCACGACGGTTATAAATCCGGACAAGTGTCCACACGACTCATTTAGTCAAAACCGAGCCAAAGGCCCAACACTTTACGTAAATCACCAACGAAGCCTTTGTAAACATTAAAAACACGTTTGACCGACTAACGAAGACACAACAACCCAAAGGTGTAAAATAACACAAACTCAACATTGTTTGATACAAAACATTTTCCCCAAATAAACTCTTTATTCTTATTTCCGAAAATACCTCGTGACACAGTTATGCACATTTTCCAAATAGACGTAAGAACAAAATCATGTAAATGACATTTACATCAAATGGACTCCATTTATATAAAATACGTCAAAGAAACATGTCAACAAGTTTTATTTGTCAATATGCCTAAAATCACCAAAATGCATGTTTTATGAGTTTATAAAGATAAATATAACCAAATACTCAAACTTATCAGCAGTTAACCATTTGGTGTAAAACATAAACATTTTAAAAATAACCATTTTGACATGTACACCATTTTCACAAATCAACTTGAACTCACCTTGCTAGGTTACGTTAAACCTAGTTTTCAATCCACGACCATGGGCTTCCAAAAGCCTAAATTCCACCAAAGCTTTCCGAAGAAACCCAATCCAACTCTTTAAATCAAGCTTCCAAAAACCTAGATCCACAAGGGTCCAACCATAAAATCCATATATAACCATTTAAAATCATTCCCCAAACATTATACATACAGATCTAAACTTATGTAGAAACCCTAATTTCCATAAATGAAGAGAACAAGAAGTTACCTTAACTACAACTCCGAACCACCAACCAAAACCCATGCAAGTCACCAAAACGAACCATAAGCTTCCAACTTTTCAATGATGCAAAGGTTGGATGAAACCCCAAAGAGCTTGGTGAGGAAGATGGAGATGAAGATATTTTGGGGTTCTTGATTCCAACTAGCTAAATGATTAAGAATCATGGGGTATTAAGAAGAAAAGCCTCCAAAATGGGTTAGGGTTCGGTTTTAGGGTTTGGGAGAGAAAAGGGGAGGAGATAGAAATGAGAAATGAGGGAAATGGGCGAAATTCGCACATTTAACCCACTGGTACACGCAGGCTATAGTGCCTGGCGATTATGCCAGTGGCACAATCGCCAAGCATGTACGGTGAGCTCCTCAGCTTCGGCGATAGTGCCAGGCTATTGTGCCCTCTGGCACAATCGCTGGCATGGTCGCCCGGGTGCCCCCGAACTCCAAAAATCCGACTTTTTCAATGCCCGAACTCCCGATACTCCGAGGGACTTTAAACAATACATTTCCCAATAAAACCCCATTGTTTACAAGTCACAGAAATGTCCGGGTGACATTTACTTACCGAAATTTACGGGTGTTACACTTTGCTCTAGACTCAAAAATTCTTCCTGCAACTTTTTCACTACCGCTAGAGGGAAGAATTGCACCTTGAACCTCCCAACGAAAGTCCCCCATAACATACCCTCTACTTCCGATGCTCCTTGTCCGCCCATTTCTGCATCCCACCATAGGGTGGCTTCAGACCTTAGCATGGACAGAGCATACGTCACCTTGTCCTCTTCAGCACATTTACTGGTAGCAAACACCAGTTCCATCTCCTTGACCCATTTCATTACCAGGACCGGGTCACACTCTCCTTTATAAGTAGGAGGTTTGCATGCGGCAAATTCCTTGTAGCTACATCCCTTTGCAGTCACTTTGTTTGCCACTAAGGTCACCGATGGAGAATGACCTCCCACTTCCGTCACAGGTGGACTCGACAGTTCTGTAACCTCCTTACTCTCACTCTTGCCTCTGCTTCCCGATGCTGACTTCTCCTGGTGGGCCAATAACGCTTGCAAGGTCTCTTGAAGATTCCCCATTTCAGTGGCAAAGGTTTCGTAAGTCACAAAGGCCTGGTTTCGGCCCCGACCATGAGCCCTTGCGGTTCCCCGCCCTCTCACAGTTGTTGAACTCTCTTGATGAGATATTTCCTTCTCCTCAAGAATTTCAACACTTCTCGCCCTACGAGTGACACGAGTCTTTGTCTTCCCTCGTTTTCCGACGTTGTTTTCTCCGACTTGAGTCGTAGTTTTTCGAGTTGTTCGTCCCCGACCCTGGCCCCCTCCCCGGGCTGCCACTGGCTTCGTCGGTCTCACCGGTTCCTCAGCGAGAACCTCATTCACATGCATGACCTCCTCTACTGGCACTGACCTACTCCTCAAAACTCGCTCAGACATGACGACAGCTGGAACAACACATGGGTAAACTTTAATTCAACAAACCCATATGCAATAAGATACATAGATACGTACATGTACCTGTAAATTTGCAATTACATTGGCCAGGTGTAATTCCAAATTTACCTTACATGTTAATCCCTATCTCTCCTTACATACTCTCCTATAGCGGTAACCCTAAGACGTCCTAATTCTCGGTTGTGTCCCGCCTACAGTTTAAATTTAGGTCCAAACGGTCACCTAAATCTCTTAAACTATGGCTCTGATACCAATTGTAACAACCCATAACCAAAACAACCATAGCATAGCAATATAAAATTTAATTCCCAAAATGGGTCCCAATGCATGAATACGGAAAATGAAGCTTTAATTTTTAAACATGAAGTAACTCTATTACAACCGAGAATCTTCTAAAGCAACTAAAACGCACTAAGGCATCAACTCCACTCCACTAGCTTTCAACATTTCTCTTTACCCTTTGACGAGCCACCTACAATAACCTTACCTGATAATGGGTTTTAAGAAAAGTTTGGAAGCGAGGGTTAGACCAAAAGGGTCTAGTGAATTCCCAATAACGATCAAAACAAGTAATCAAGTAAATATATTTATTAAGAAAAATATAACAATTTCACACGTTTACCCTTCATTAGCTAGAGAATCGTCCGTCTCCGGGGCCCCCAGAAGATCCCCAATGGTTTAAGGTAAGTCATGACGTCCAATTTATAAGATATCATACTTTAACCATTGATAAAACTCAACAAGTAATATCAATACATAATCTCCACAATCAACATCATGTTTGAAATCATTTTACGAATAGTAATCATGTTAAACAATCATACAAAAGCCATTTCCAGTTTAATCAAGGATTTGAACAAAAGGGAACTCACCTGGTTTGTTAAACCTTGCCACGTAAGAATTCAAACAAATCAGATGGGCCGATTTCCTACAATAGTCGATAACAACTATTGTTAAACTCTACCAATAGTCCCAAGCCCCCTAGATTCTGAGAATTGACTGAGTTATCGAACCTTATATTGAAAAAGGAATTTCAAATCGAATGAATTTACATCCCAAAGGTCACGGGCTGCGCGTGGTCCAGCAAGGTCGACACCGACTCGGAAAGGCCGAAGCCCGGGTCCTGTGGAGCCGACCCCTGGGTCTAGTAAGGTTGACTCCCGTGTCCCTCATGGGCCGACACCCGCACCCACATGCGACTCCTGCATTTCACAAGGTCGAGGCCCGTATCTCACAAGGCTGAGGCCCGCTCCATGAAGTGGCGACACCCGATTCACGTGGGGTTCACCACACCCGGGTCTAAGAGTCAACAAGCAGGTATGCGTCCTTAGGTCTAGGGTTTTCTTCTTCGAGCGGCGGCGATGGTGCTGGATTAAAAATCCCTTCATCGATTGCAATAAACCAAATTGATTAAGGCCATAGACCCAATATGGAGTGATCCAGAATCAATCAAAATCCCGGATTAAACCCCAAATCTTACTCTGATTCCAAAGAATCAATTACACATTAGATCCCCAAAGGGTTTTTGGGCGACTATTGCTTCCCAACTCAGATTTACTTAGAAGGCAAGGAAAACTAATTAAAGATTAGAATGCTTACCTCTCAAGGATCACTTCTATGGCCTGATTGATTTCTTCCAAGGATGGTTCTTCAATCTCTACTCCTTTGCTAAGAAATCAATAAATCAATTTCTCACCTTTTTCTCACCCAAGCGTCGGACACACACAATCCTTTCCAAGAAATGAGTTTTGGGCCTTTTAGGCATAAAATTACAAGAATGGTCCCCAAACTCCCTAAATTCATTTTATTGACACCACTTGTCTTAATTAATAATTAACCCAGAGATAACGGGTGTTACACTTAAAAAAATTATAACAAAAATAAAAAGTCTTTCAATTATTTATGTTTAATGCACATTTCTTGCATTCCATATCATATTTGCAATTTTATTATGAGCTTGTCACATCTTATGGCATGACTTTCACATATAGACATGGGAATGGGGCGGGGACCCCAATCCCCGTCACCGATCCTCAATCTTCGTCTCCGTCCCTGTCCCTGCTTGGGGGAATATGATCACATCCCCATCTCTGAAACAGGGATCGGGGTGTGCAAAACCCGAATAGTCCGAAATCTGAACCCGAATCCGAACTGAAAATTAGGTGTTTTTGCAAAATCCGAATACCCCGAAATCCGATAATCCGAAACCCGACTTTTGGGGGGGGGATATTTGGGTTTGGATTGGGTTTGATCTTTGGTCACCCGACCCGTCCGGAGACCCGAAATAATATACATATATATTTTAAATGTTATATAAATATATTTATTTTATCTAATTACCTTTTGAAAAACGTAAATTCTAGTTTGTTGAAATGTTTTCTAATTTTTAAACTTACTATTGATTTCGTCAATCACTCAACCGATTGTATTCATCCTCAAAATCGATTTAATTTATATATAATATTTGCATTATATAATACTCGAACCCGGCCGACATCAATCCGAAAACCGACCAACCCAAACCCGAAACAATCCGAAGTTCTAATCCTAAAATTCGGGACTAGATTTCCATATCTGAATTTCGATCGGGTTTTTGGTTTACCCACCCGCCCCGCCCCGCCCGATCCACACCCCTAATCAGGGATCCCTAACGGGGAATCGGAGATTTATTTCCCATTTATATTTGATATTTTAAATAAAATGTATTAAACACCACACTCGACCCAAAATGGTCCATGTTTAAATCTCACATATTTCCAAAAAATTGCTTTTATGTAGTATCAAATATTCACATGGTAACAAAATCATAAAACCATACGTAATTGTTTGATCAAACGCGTTCGGCTCTTCCTATTTTTTTCTAAAAAAAGTGAGACAAGTTATAAATAATATACATATGAAGGCGAAAAATACTATTTTTTTATAAAAAAGATACTAAATCTAATTCTTTATAAATAATATATTTGATAATAAATATACACTATATTTAATAATAAATATATAATACATTTAATATACGAGGACGAGTCTGATTGGGGTCATGTTACTCGGCCCCGTCTCCATCTCGGGCTTTTAACTTTTGGGAAGTCTCGTCCCCATCCCCGATCCCTGGTTTTGTAGGGAATCCTCAACACTGACAGGGTAGGTACACCAGGTTTTCAATGGAACTGGTCTATATTAAATATTTTATCAATAATTTTCAAAAATCTATATTAATTAATAATTAAATATTTTATGAAAAATGTGTATACTAATTAATAACAATAAATTATAATTAAGATGATAATTACCAGAAAGTGACAAAATTTTTTTGGAGCTTATTATTATTTTAAGTAGCATTTTAATTAGCTAAATAATGACAAATTAAACGAGACAGTTTCAATAAGCTTAAAAGATAAATTAGTTATAAACTAGTTTTTTTAAAGAAATTATAAGCTAATTAATGGTTATAAACATGAATATGAACTAAATGATTGTTATATCTTTTATATCTATACTATATTATAGAGTAAACTATGATTTTCGTCCCTGTGGTTTGATGTTTCTAACGATTTTCGTCCATGGTCTTTAAAAACTGCTTTTTTCATCCCTGTGGTTTTCATTTTGCTTCCATTTTCGTCCCTCCATCCAATTCCTTTAAATATGAACGTTAACTCATCCAAAAAATTTACATATTTGATCCTTGTAGTATTCCAACTTTTACATTTTTATCCTCAAATTACATAGTTTACATTATTTACTTTTTTATTTTTTCTACTTTTTACTATTCTTTCTTTATTATATTTCATGAATACATTTATTTTTCTATTAACTATGTTATATATTTTCAAAATAATTATAACTTTAATTATTAAAATAATCAAATAATTATTAAAATTATTGACAAGTATAGGACATTTTTTTTCCAAAGGTTAGGTTGAAATCTCGTAAAATTAATATTTTTTATCTATTGGTTTATTAAAACTTTTAATTCATTTTAAATTACCATTATTGGAAGAAGTTTAATAAAATTCGAGAAAAAATTAGTTTTATGTTATAACAACCGGCTGCTGATTTTATTATTTGCACTTTACTCTCATTATTCCATATTTTTATTTAAACTTTATTTTTTATTAATTAATCAAAATTAAACACTTACACACACAAATATATATATATATATATATATATATATATATATATATAGAGAGAGAGAGAGAGAGGGGGGGGGGGGGGAGGAGAGGGATGATCAAACGAGAACAGTAACTATTTAAAAGAACACGAAAACTAATAAATTCATTAATGATTTTACATTAACGTGAAAAAAAACCACGCGGACCTGAAGCCACGACCAAAGTCCTTTTTTTGTGCGTTAATGTAAAATCACTAATGATTTTGTTAGTTCTCGTGTTATTTTAAATAAGTATTGTTCTCGTTTGAATCCGACTACATATATCTATATAGAGGTGAGTTATTGTGCAACATTTTTAATGGTGCAACCCATGCAACCCACCTATCTATCACTCATTTTATTTTCACTTTTTTAAATAAAAAGGTGAAAACAAAATGAGTGGTAGATAGGTAGGTTGTACCATTAAAAAGGGTTGCATTTGAACACCCCCCCCCTCTCTCTCTCTCTCTCTCTCTCTCTCTCTCTATCTATCTATCTATCTAACTATATATATCAAGGTTCTAAATAGCGTGAGACATGATTTGTGGCGATAAATTTATACATCGTTTATAATGTTATACATATAAACCTTTGTTTTCTATAATTAATCAATGAGTTAATGATACTGAACATTTTAGATTAGGTTATATATTAAAAACAAAAAAAAAAAAACACAATAAAAGGATAAGAAAAATTCAATATGGTGTTACAAAAAAACACGTATTATTAATAATTTTAATGAAATTATTTGATTATTTTTATAATTAAAGTTATAACAATTTTGAAAATATATAATATAGTTAATAGAAAAATAAATGTCTTCATGAAATATAACAAAGAAAGAAAAAGTAAAAAGTAAAAAAATGTAACCTATGTAATTTAAGGATAAGAATGTAAAAGTTGGAATACTACAAGGACCAAATATGTAATTTTTTTGGATGAGTTAACGTTGATATTTAAAAGAATTGGATGGAGGGATGAAAATAGAAGCAAAATGGAAACCATAGGAACGAAAAAAGCAGTTTTTAAAGACTAGGGACAAAAATCGTTAGAATCATCAAACCACAGGGACGAAAATCGTAGTTTACTCTATATTATAAAAGAGACATAAAAACTCTTAAAAACAACTCATTAAGCATTATGTACTATTATTTAATGCTAATCTACTTAAAATCTCTTAAAAAACAACTAATGAAGCAATATGTACTATTTTTAAATGCTTTTAACCATAATTAATAAATTCTATCCTTATCCCCCAAAATCCTTATCTCTAATCCCCAAACCCTAAAAACATAATCATAACAGGATAAACATCTCAATTTAAATATAAAAAATTTAAAATATATTACGATAATTAATGAATTTTAACAAATTACTTAATTTTTTTATATAAAAAACATTATATTATTAAGCCTAAATTAAACAAATTTATATAAAAAAACCATTATCACTCTCTAAAACCATCCAATACTATATTATAAAAGAGACATAAAAACTCTTAAAAACAACCCATAAAGTATTATGTACTATTATTTAATGCTAATCTACTTAAAATCTCTTAAAAAAACAACTAATGAAGCAATATGTACTACTTTTAAATGTTTTTAATCCTAATTAATAAATTCAATCCTTATTTATACTATATTATAAAAGAGACATAAAAAACTCTTAAAAACAACACATTAAGCATTATGTATTATTATTTAATGTTAATCTACTTAAAATCTCTTAAAAACAACTAATGAAGCAATATGTACTACTTTTAAATGTTTTTAACCATAATTAATAAATTATATCCTTATCTCCAAAATCCTTATCTCTAATCCCCAAACACTAAAATTATGAAATTTGAATTCTGAAATACATAATCAAAACAGGATAAACATCTCAATTTAAATATAAACAATTTAAAATATATAAGATAATTAATGAATTTTAACAAACTACTTAATTTTTTTTATATAAAAAACATTATATTATTAAGCCTAAATTAAACAAATTTATATAAAAAAAAACATTATCACTCTCTAAAAATCATCCAATACTATATTATAAAAGAGACATAAAAAACTCTTAGAAACAACCCATTAAGTATTATGTACTATTATTTAATGCTAATATACTTAAAATCTCTTAAAAAACAACTAATGAAGCAATATGTACTACTTTTTAATGATTTTAATCCTAATTAATAAATTCAATCCTTAGAGCATCCACAGTGTACGAGCTTTTCACCGAGCTTTTTCATAACTTTTTTCTTACACATTATTGCCACATCAACAACTTAAAAACCTTTATATACCTCCACTATGTGAAAAACCTCACCCAAGCTTTTTCATTATTTTTTAAACTATTCAGGGTCCCACTATTTTAACTTTATATCATTTTTATTCTTATTTATAAAAATAAATACATTAAAATTCATACAAATACATATTTATTTATATCAAGAAAAAAAGTTATTTTTAAAGTATGTACAATAAAATTAATAAAAATTAGGTTATTAAGAAATATATAAAAGTTGTATAAAAAGTTTGTAAAATAAAAATTAAAAAATGTTAAATTTAAAATTATGTATAATCGAAAATAAAAAGTGAGTCACTAAGAAATCTGTTAAAATTGTATAAATATGTCAAATTTGAGATATTATTTTAAAAATATAAAATATAATTACTTTCATTATGTATTTATTTATATTATTTATTTAATAATTATATTTAAATAGGATTACTTTAAATATATTAATAAATAAAACTGATTAATAAATAAAACTGATTAAATACGAAACTTTTATAAAATTCTATGAAGTTAAAACTGATTAAATACGAAAAAACTATGAAAAAGCAGGTCGTGCAGTTACGAGCTATGACGAAAAACCTCACCCAAAAAAGCTCTCCACTATGTGAAAAACCTCAAAAGGGGGTTTTTGTTTTTTGAAAAAGCTTTGAAAAAGCTTTTAAAAACCTATGAAAAAGCACATTGTGGATGCTATTATCCCCCAAACTTCTTATCTCTAATCCACAAACCTTAAAATTATTAAATTTGAATTCGGATAAACATAATCAAAACAGGATAAACATCTTAATTTAAATATAAAAAATTTAAAATATATAAGATAATTAATGAATTTTAACAAACTACTTATTTTTTTTATATAAAAAGCATTATATTATTAAGCATAAATTAAACAAATTTATTAAAAAAACATTATCACTCTCTAAAAACTATCCAAAATCGTACTGTAAATCGATAAAAAACAAAAAATAAAAAAAAAACATTAAAATCGTGATGTATCTCGCTGCATTACGCGAGTACGCTTCTAATTAAACTATGAAGTGTATAAAAAATAGTACAAAGAATTTTACAATTTTATTAATTTATAAAACTAACGCTTATAATAATTTAAAGGTCAATATCAATACATAAATTTAGTAAATTCATGTGCTTTGATTAGAAGTGTTTAGTGCAATCACAAACTAACTTTTAGTAAAAAAAAAAAAAAAAAGGTTTCATCCATGTCATATAGTGCTTTTAATGGATTTCGTCTTTAAATTGAATCTTTAATGAAATTGATACCCATGGTTTGGTTTTTTAAAAGGTTTAGACCTTAACATTGACGTTGTTAAAAAGAGTTTGTTAGAACGAGGAACAATTTAGTCTTTTTAAATTTTTCTCTCATTTATCTTTAAAAAGTTAGAAAATATACTATACTAAAATACAATTAAAACAAGATTTCAATCACAATCTCATAGGAATTTTATTGATCTTGAATCTTTCTCTCTCTAAAATTACATGTTTCTCTCTCTACAAATCTTCTCTCTAGATATGACAATATCAAAGTTTCTAACCTAATGCTTAATGACAAAACAAACTATTTATACCTAGATTACAAAGCATTAAACTAACTACTTTGACTTTCTAAGACTTTGGCATACTTTTACACTTTTGACATTCTTTGACTTTTCAATTGCAACTTTGACTTTACAAACAATTACAACTTTGACATTTTAATCTTGAATACAATATTTGACTCAACATTCTCCCCTTTTGGATTCAAGATTAATTTTTTTTTTGACATTAATCTTCAGGTCTTCTCACAGTTGTAAAATCTTCAACACAAAGTCTTTAACAACTTTAAATCTTTAAGAAAATCTCCTCCATTATAATTCTTCTCAACAAGATTACTCCACCTTTCTTTACAAACTTTGTCACTTTGAACAAACTTTAATCACCTCAAAACTTTAAATCTTCTTCAATCTACCCCTTTGGTCATAAACACAATTATCTTTAGAAACATTGTTGAAATCTTCAAACTTTCTCAGTTTTCAACTTTCACTTTCACTTTGAGTTCTCTCCGCTTTACGACTTTCACTTGACTTTGCTTACTTCAGAAATAGAACTTTGAATGATCTCCCCTTTTTGATAAGATCAACATAATTTTGACTTTGAAATTCTTTTTGATAAGATCAACATCATTGATGAATGATGAGAAATCAAAATCATCAAAACATTTCAATGTTAGCATTAATATCTCCCCCAAATATCAAGATAAGCATAGGTTTCATGATATAGAGACAATCTCCCCCAAAATAAGAATCAACAATCTCCCCTTGAGAAACTATCTCCAACTGATCTGATATGAACATGTAACCGTCAATTCATAGAATGTATTTATCCGAATCTTTTCAAATTCAGACAAATTAGGAATGGTAAGCCTGAATCAACAAATGATACAGTTAATATGCCTGTTAGTAGCACGGAGCCACATTGTACAACGAATGTACTGTACAAGGAGCTTTTGTGATGTTCACTCCCTAGGTCTTCCATTCAATCATCAAATAACACAAGGTAATTCTATGAACGTTCTGACAAAAAAACGAATTTTCTGTGTGTACATGCTTGTGTATGAAAGAATTAAGCATAAGATTGCTTTATCAGGCTCAAAAACATGTAAACAACTGAAATAACAATAGTATTACATGAACTCAATGTGCATGAATAAAGGTTGAAGGTGGGGCAACTTTCTTTTTTTTTTCAATATCAACATCTTCCAAATGAAGATTTGATAGTAGATGTGTTGCTTCCCCAATAAAATATGAAACATCTTTTTGTTGAGAAAAAGATGAATAGTTGGTGGGGTTTAATGCAAGAGTTGGCATGGGCTAGTGCCTGTTTCAATGAAGTTCACGAAAGAATTGTGAAACAACAGATTATGTGGCTGCCCGGCTCAGAAAAAATTTGGTGCAAAGTTTGATATTCTTTTACTCTGATCTCATACCCTCTTTCTTTTAATCATATGAGCTCACTTCTAACCAAACTCTCTTTTACATTTTACCTCAGCACACACCCACTCTCTATTCTTTTGACCCCTCTCACCTCAATCACTCGGGATAACTTCTTGGGTAGGAAACACCGGTTATTGTGAATCCATAGAAGTTCTGATAAGCTTACACACTAATTCCCATGTATTTTGTCCTAAAGAATGTGTTGCTCAACAATTTATCTTGACATATAAGCACAAGATATCACTATCAGAAAATATATGCTCATCAAAAATAAGAATGAGATTTGAGCACTTTGAACTTTGAAGATCTCTCAAAACAAAGAAATTGAATGAATGAAATGAAGTCAAGTTAAGTGTTTTGAGAATCTGACAATGTATTAACTGATCAGATATCATGAAAATATGAATATCTTGGGGTATCAAAGAATTGAAAGTTTTTTATATGAACAAATATAAACATATTGACAATGAAAGCACAAGTGATGAAATGATGTCCGATACTCAATCAACTTTGAAATTCAAGCGAGGGTATTACCATCGAAAGATTTGTCATTTAGAGACATGGTAATAACAAAGTCAAATGAAAATACTGAACCTGTGTGTGTGAATACTTGACAGTATATAGACAAGACAATACACAAGTATTAGTCTTTACAAAACACACGGTTAGTTAAACATGAAAGCACCGATATGAAAAACATTTAAAATAGCAGTTCAAAATTCATGAAATCTTTTTATGAATAAGAAGTGGTTTGAACATTTAAGAAATCGTTTTTCATACCTGAAAGTCATTCTTCTTTCAAATGCGTTAGAGATTAAGAATTAGAAATGGATACCTTCAGTTTAGAATTCTTAACTCCCCCCTGAAATGAATATTATATATTTTACGCTCCCTTTTGACAAAACCTCAGATATTCTCCCCCTCAATATATGTAAAAATTCAAATCATTAGTAGAGATACCGCCTGATTATGATGAATATAACAATTAACAACAGTTCTCTAGTCTCCCCTTTAAAAATATAACAGTGAAAAATTTAATCTTTGTATCATTTAAATTGTCTCCCCCTTAAACAAATAAAAGATACTGTAACACCCGAAAATCTAAGGTAAGTATTTTCCTCGTTCCTTAATTTTTATCGAACTGAAAACTCTAATATGTGCTTAACTGTTATTTTTCCAACCTGCTATGTATGTGTTAATCCGAATGTTTAGTCTCACTTTGTCGAACCTTAGAAAAATCAGATTTTCGGACCTCGGGGGGGGGGGGGTGGCGCGACCTTGCCACGCGACTGTGCCAATGGCACAATCGCATGGGCACAGTCGCCAAACATGTACCGGCGGGGTCTGGGTGTTTAAAATCTCAATTTCGACCATTTTGACTCATTTTCTCATCACTCTCGTTTTGGGGCCGATTGTTACCATTCTTGAGGCGATTTCCTATCCTCTTGAACCCTCCCAACATTTATTGTAAGCCTAGAGTAGTTGGGGATATTTATTGTTAGGATCTAATTCTTAACAAGAATAATGAACTCAAAAACAATATTAAAGGAGTTGCGGAATAACACTTTAATATTCAACTATCAATGTAACAGTGAATCAGAAATCACAACTTGTAAACTTTATTGAATGATTAAAGTTACAAGCTTTCAAACAAAACCTCAATCTTGATGAACAGGCTCACCAAGACGAATTCTACTTCTCTAGAACTAGGATTATAAACCTTGAGGTTAATTCTCTCTCTAAAAACTTATCAATCAAAAGTTAATTCTATCAAAGACTTCTATACTATTTATACAAGACATATTACAAGATAATTATCAAAATACAATTGATCTTCAGTCCATAATTATCTCCTTTACTTTAGCAAGTCTTCTATACAACTATCTTCCTTCTATACTGAGTCTTCATCTCATAAGAAGTATTAAGTTGTAGCAGCATTAACCACTCTAAGCAGTACTAATATCCAGCAACACTAATTCTGCTTAGCAATAGTAACTTCTTCAAGCAGTATTAACCTTGATTAGCAGTAGTAATTTGTCTCAGCAATAGTAATCATACTTACGCAAATCTTCAGTTCCCAACAATCTCCCCCTAACTTGACTTTTAGAAAGAGAAATCAAGTTCTTCAGATAAGGTCTTCAAGATGCTTTCAAAACCTAGGTTTACACCCCTAGATTAGGATCCAAACCCAAGCTTTGATTGATGATTCTGCTTACCACAATCTTTGCCATTTCTGAATTCTTTGAACATCTAAGCTTGGCATTCAACATTGCTTGCAGTTTACCCTTGCTGTGATCATAGATCTTATCAAACAAGTAGTACTCATGATAAGCTCTGTCTACAGTGATAACATAGACTCCACACCTTTCAAATATCATCCATTTTTCTATTCTTTGGAATTTATTCTTTAGATGCAAATCTCTGATCACATGTTGAACTTTGCTAGGATCAAACATCATATACAAGTACTCCATGGCTAATCTGATTAAGCTCATGTCTTCTCCTGTCAGATCCTTTTCATATAGACTCATTCCAACTTTAAACATCTCTTCTAGATCTGATCTTGAACAACTTCTGATGATTCTCCCCCAAGTAGAATACACTTCATATATGTCTCCCATTCTTTTAATCCTGAAATATTTATTTCTTTGATCTTCCAGGATATCCCAAAAGATGATTTCAGGTGCTTTCATAGAAATGGGATCAGCTTGTACTGGTTCATCATCTGTTACAGTCATGTAAAGCTCAAAATGCACATTAGATTGACTTGGTTGTTGTGCACTTTGACTTGTTTGCTCTGTATGACCTGCAACAGATGGTTTTGCCTCTTTTTCTGCTTTCTTCAATCCTTGGCTTTTTGGACTGTTTCTTGGAAGCTATGGTCTTTACTCTCTTTGCAGATTTGGCTTCTACATCAACTTGCTCTTCCTTCTTTTCTTCAGCTTTCTCCTTTGAAGGAGTGGTTTCCTCAGGAAAGGGTTGTTGGATGTTGAGATCATACCTCTCTTTCATCCTCCTTTCTGCTTCTTCCCTTTGAGAGGAATCCCCTTGAAGTTTTGCCATTTCCTTGTTATACAGCTCCTCAACTTTGTTGTATGCCATGTTAGCAAACATCTCCCCTTTTACACCAATTGAGCCTCTCATAAAGTTTATCATTTTTCTCCTTTCTTGATTGGCCAAAAAGGTCTTAGAGGGTTGTCTTTTCTAAATCTTTGAAGGCATTATGTGCTTGGTTGCTTTCACTATACTTTTCTTGGCCTCAACTGCAATTTTCAGGCTCTTTTGATACTCCTCATTCAGCTTAGTAGACAGATCTAGAGCAATCTGTCTATCTTTGACCTGTTGAGTCTCTTCTTCTTGTTATAGCTCAGCTTGCAGCTTCTTAGCCAATTCCTCATCTTGTTCAATCTGTTTCAGTTTCTTTGGTGGCTTTGCAGATTCATCCACCTTTTCCTTTCCTTTCCTCTTTAATTCTGCCTCACTGATTTCTGTTCTTTTCTGTTCAATAGCTCCTTCTTTAATGACCACTCCCTTGGCCTTTTGAGTAGCCTTAGGAGTGTCATTCCTGGCTTTGACCAATGTTTCTGCAATTTCCAACTCTTCAACAGATAGCCCTGTCACTGCTGCTTGATCTTTTTCAGTTACTGTTGCTTGTTCTTTTTCTGTTACTGCTGCTTGTTTAGAAATTTCTGCTGCTTGACTAGTTTCTGCTGCTTGATTAATAGTTTCTGCTTCCCTATTCTGCTCCCCCTCAAATTGTGCTTCCATACCACTGGGACTGAGTTTCTCCTTTTCATCCTATTTCTCCCCCTTTTTGAAAGCATCTGCCCTCTTCTTCAAGACAAACTGTTTTCTTTTCCTTTTCTGCACCAACTTCTTCACTAGCTTCTTCAGTTTGGTAATCTGCACTTGTTGAGACAGAATAACCAATTTCATCTCCTCTATGTCTACTCCCTGTTTGATGACATCTAGATTAATGTTGCCCATTGTATCCATCAATTCTTGGTAGTTATATCTATCCTCACCTTCTCCAGGAGTGTTACCCCCTTTTGAAGGATCATTGGAACATTTAGTAGTGGAAGTCTTCTGCCTAGCAGAAGCACCCTCCACCCCCTTGGTTTCTTGGCACCTGGGACCTTTGGATGATTGCTCATCCAAAGTTGCCATGGGGGAGGTCTTATTAATGTTACCACTGTCCTCCTCTGTGTTAGCAGGAGTAGTGGCAACCTTCTCACCCATATGCTCATGCATCTCCTCAGTGAGCACCTCCTTGGGGTTGGGAGACACCCCTATGGTTTACCTATAGATATTCTCTAATGGAGAATTCTCCATTAGAGGGCTTAAAGGCTTTGTGGGTGAAGGTACAAGAAGGGAAGGAGCCTTCTTTACCTTTTTCCTTATGTAAGTATTGGTTATGGGTGAAGTTGGTTTTTGAAGAAGGGACTGAGGGATTGATATAGTGATTGAAGGTTGGGATTGGCTCTCAGTGGGATGGTCTAATGAGGGCCTTGACCCTGAAGCCATACCTTCTTGATTGTGGGACACCACCATCATTGTAGAGAACAATGGGGTGTCAACTCCTTCCGAGTCCATGGGAGATCTCTTCATATTTGAAAAGACCTTGCCCTTGGGGATTTTAGGTACATATATCTCATCAAATTGAGGCATATCCGTCAATTCCGTGGTTATAACTGCCTGGACAAATCTTGGGTACATATAGAAACTCTTTTTATTTCCCAAGTTTGACACAAGGTCATTGAAAATCATTTTTGAGAAATTATACTTTCTGGCAGTGGCCAAGCAGACCAAAGCATAAGCAATGGTACTACTGAACTCACTCCATCCAGTAGTTTTTCTAGAAATGCAATGCATAAGGGTATGGACAAAGAAACGCCATTGGGGAGAAAATTTAGCTTTGGAGAACTTGAAAACACCCCATAGGCCTCCATACCCCATTCTAGTGAGAGTGGAAAACAGATCATCATTAGAGATAGATGAGATACCTGAGGCATCGTCTAGTCGTAGACTGATGCGAATTACCTCTTCAGAAACTGTCAAGGGTTTGTCACACACCCTTGTCTTGATAACCTTCACACCATTTTCAGTAATAGCAGTGGTATTGGCCCAAAATTGCTTCTGGTGTTCAATGTAGATTGATGGTGACACTGTAAGAGCATGAGCGATATGGCTGGACTTGAGGAAATCGACTATTTGATGAAATCCAACAGCCTGCTTAGGCTTTTGAAGCATTGCGATCTCGTTGTGTTCATCAATAAACGCCATGGATGCCATCGAGCTTGAGTAAACTGGACTGAAACTCACTAGGTGCTTGAGAGAAAAAGGTTAGAGAGAAGATGAACAATATTCAAAGAGTCGTTATGAGCTTTTAGGCGGGCAAAGAGGGTATTTATATGATTCGGGAAAGAAGCAGTATTAACTCAGAGCAGTATTAACTAACTAGCAGTATTAACTGAGAGCAGTATTAACCACTAGCAGTATTAACTAACTAGCAGTATTAACTGAGAGCAGTATTAACCACTAGCAGTATTAACTAACTTACACTATTGAAGCTTGAGTTAGTCTGAGCAAGGCAATAGACTTCCTGAGAAAGATGATTAGTAGCACCAAAAATAAACAAATAACAGGTATACAATCACTTTTTAAACATGAGCTCATTCAGAGTTGATCATGCCCACACTTGTGACCAAGAAAGTGAATCTACCCACATCAAAAGCTTTAGTGAATAGATCAGCAAACTGGTTATCAGTATGAACTTTAGCAACTTGAATAAGCTTCTTTTCATTGCAGTCTCTAATAAAGTGATACCTGATTTCAATGTGCTTTGTTTTGGAGTGCTTGACTGGATTGTTCACAATGCTAATAGCACTGTTTTTGTCAATGAAGATTGGAGTGTGAAGGAAGGTTACCCCATAGTCCAGCATTTGATTCTGAATCCATAGAACCTGAGAGCAGCAACTTGCAGCAGCAATGTACTCAGCTTCTGTTGTGGATAAGGACACCGTGGTTTGCTTCTTGCACTGCCAAGATACTAGTCTTGCACCCAAAAATTGACATCCCCCTGAAGTAGACTTTCTATCCATATTAGCACCACCCAAGTCACTATCTGAATAAGCAATCAAGTCAAAAGTAGATTCATAAGGATACCAAAGACCTAATCTAGGTTGTCCTCTTAAGTATATGAAAATCCTCTTAACAGCTTGAAGATGTGACTGCTTTGGCTTGACTTGGAATCTGGCACACACACACACTGGAAACATGATATCTGGTCTTGAGGCTGTGAGATACATGAGAGATCCAATCATTGATCTATAAAGATGGACATCAACATCCTCCCCCTCAAGATCAGCAGTGATATGTTTGTGTGTTTCCATAGGTGTGCTTGCTGGCTTTGAGTCTGATAAACCATATTTGTCTAGGATGTCTTTCACATACTTTGATTGACTTATGAAGATCCCATCTTTCTGCTGTTTCACTTGAAGCCCAAGGAAGAAAGTAAGTTCACCCATTGAACTCATTTTGAAGCTCTTGTGCATCAACTCTTCAAAGTCTCTATACATCTGATCTTTTGTGGATCCAAAGATGATGTCATCCACATAGATCTGAACAAGTAGGATGTCCTTCTTACTTCTTCTAATGAAAAGGGTTTTGTCAATTATTCCCCTTTCAAACCCATTTTCCAAGAGATAGGTAGACAGAGTGTCATACCATGATCTTGGGGCTTGATGTAGACCATATAGTGATTTCTTAAGTTTGTACACTCTGTCAGTATATGATGGATTTTCAAATCCAGGGGGCTGACAGACATATACTTCTTCATCAATTGTTCCATATATAAAGGCACTCTTCACATCCATTTGATATACCTTGAACTACATAAATGAAGCATAGGCTAGAAACAACCTAATTGCCTCTACCCTTGCAACTGGAGCAAAAACTTCCTCATAGTCTATGCCTTCTTCCTGAGTGTACCCTTATGCCACTAGCCTTGCTTTATTCCTGATTACTATTCCTCTCTCATCCTTTTTATTTCTGAAAATCCACTTGGTGCCAATAGCTCTATGACCTTTTGGAAGGTCCACCAAGTCCCAAACATCTTGCAATTTGAACTGTAGCAACTCTTCTTGCATGGCTTCTATCCAACTGTAATCTTTCATTGCATCATGAGCCTTCTTAGGATCAATTTGAGATAGAAAGCAAGAGAGTACTGTATATTGCTGATCCTGCAAAACTTGAAGTCTGCTTTGATTCCTTGTCATCATAGGAGAAGAAATGTCTCCTATTACCAGCTCAGGATGATGAATCTTCTGAGTTCTTGTCTGATGACTAGGTTCTTCATTAATTCTCACATATAAATTGGAATCATTTAAGTCAGCTGAGGGAATCATATCAGCTGCTTCTGGCTCTTCATGCTCTGAATTCTCCTCATCTCTTCTTTCTTCTTCACTCTGAATTGGTTCAGTAACAGTTTCCTTTTCACAGATTTCAACAGGGTCCATTGTAGGTAATGGAAAGATCACAGACTGAGGAATACTATTCTGTACTTGTTCTTCCCCTGATCCTCTACTTCCTGAACCTGCATGATCATCACTACTGAAACCAAAAGAGTTAGTTAGTGAATCAATGTCAAACAACCACTGAGGACCAGAACCAATAGGGTTTGGTGAGTTCTCATTGCATTTGACATTGTCACTTTCCTCAATTATTCTAGAAGAAGAATTAAATACTCTGTAGGCCTTACTCTGAGATGAGTAACCAACAAGAAAACCATCATCTGCCTTGCTATCAAACTTTCCTAAGTGAGTTTTGGTATTGAGAATGGTACAAGGACACCCAAAAGGTTTGAAAAATCCAATAAATGGTTTTCTTTTATTAAAAATCTCATATGGTGTCTTGTTTTTAGGCTTGACTACTAGGACTCTGTTTTGTACATAGCAAGCAGTATTAACTGCTTCAGCCCAGAAAGTAATTGGAAGTTTTGAATCAGCTAACAGAGATCTAGCAGCTTCAATCAGTGTCCTATTCCTTCTCTCAGCAATACCATTTTGTTGTGGAGTCCTAGGAGCACTGTATTGCCTCTCAATTCCCTTTTCCTCACAAAAGGTGTTTAGGTCAAGATTTTTAAATTCAGTACCATTGTCTGACCTAATGACTTTTACCTTTTGATTTGTTTGGTTTTCAATTCTTAGAATAAAGGATTTGATCAGTCCACTTGTCTCATCCTTAGTCCTTAGAAAATATACCCAAGTAAATCTAGAGTAATCATCAACAATAACTAAGCAGTATGATTTCTTACCTATACTCATAACATTTGTAGGACCAAACAGATCCATATGCAACAACTGAAGAGAAGAAGAAATTGTGTTCACTTCTTTGGACTTATGAGAAGTTTTGTGTTGTTTGCCTTTGAGACAAGCAACACAATGATCATCATATGAAAAGACTTTTGAAGGCAAACCTATTACAAGGTTGTTTTTAACAAGTTTATTCATTGTTTTAAAGTTCATGTGACACATCCTTCTGTGCCAAAGAGATGATTCATCCAAAGATGCTTTTCAAAGAAGACAATTTAGGGATGAATCAGTTGAAACATATTCCATATCCAAACAATAGACATTATCCTTTCTGAGAGTTCTTAGTAGTATCATATTTTCATCAACTACCTTGAATCTAGGAGCAAGGATAATGCATTCTGAATCAGTGAATAATATACTATGTTTTTTGTCACAAACCTGTGATACACTTAACAGGTTGTACCTTAACTGCTCAACATAGAAAACATCCTCAAAGGTCATCTTACCTTTTGTTACATCACCCTTACCACTAATCTTACCTCCATCTGGAGTATTACCAAAGGCAACATGTCCTCCATCAATTTTCTTGAAATTCTTGAGGCAAGCTATGTTCCCTATCATGTTCCTAGAGCAACCACTATCAACATGCCATATGCTCTTTCCCTTGAGCTGCGGATTGCCCTGCACATAAGATAAATCAATTAGTATTGATTGGGAACCCAAGCCAAAGTGGTCTTGGGTCTCCCTTTCTCATCAAAGTATTTACACTCCTTTTTGATGAGATTTTTAAAATCAGAGCACTCTTTACTGGAGTACTTTGTCAAGATGATTGGTCTAGCAGCACAAACACTAGAAGCAGTACTAATTTTAGAAGTAATAACAGAGTTAGCAGTACTAACAGGTTTAGCAGTACTAACCTTGTTAGAAACACTAACAGAGTTAGCAGTATTAACATTTGAAGAAGTACTAACAATGTTAGCAGCACTAACATTGATAGCAGTAGTATTGCTTCTGGCAGCACTATCTTTGTCAGCAGAACTATTTGTGGTAGCAGTACTAACAGTTTTAGTTCTTTTGGGAACCCACATCTTGACACTCTCTTTTACAGTCTTTTTCTTCATATGGCTTTTAGATTTAACATGTTTCTTAGCCACATGGTTCCTTTCATTCTTCCTATAACCAAAGGATTTTTGCATAGATCTTTGAAAATTTAGCCTTTGGTTAGTTGGATTAAAATAACAGTGTTTGGAAAGATGATTCAATTTGCCACATATGAAACAAGGTTTTGGTCTGATGATTCTACTCAGATCAACTCCTTGTTTCTGAGCCCACTGATTATTCCAATTTCTTTGATTTCCCCTCCTTTTATCCTGTTTTAGGGACTCAGATTTATTACATGCACACTGTTTGCAAGGAACAGGATTCACAACTGTAGTCTGCTTGTAATGAACCTTTTTGGACTTTCCCTCAGTCTTCTCTACACCATTGGATTTGACCCAATCCCTTCCACCACCCTCATTGGTAAGAATGTTATTTTCTAAGGGAAACTCACCACTCACAGTGTTATCCTTACTCTTACCAGCTTCTTTCTCAGTCTTGTCCTCAACAACTACTTCATCTAAAGGATCTATCTTAGTGTCTCCTTCATGCAAGTCCTTCCTATCCTTGGTCTCTAGCAAGTCTGATTTAGGAGGGATGTAGTTGTTGTTGTATGGTGGTGGTGTGGTATTGTACCCAATTCCTGGTTTAAGCTTATCATGGATTTGGACCTTTAGAATAGAATCCATGGCTTTAGAAGCATAGGAAAACTTTTCCACATCTAGCTTAACCTTGGCTAGCTCTCCTTTCAACTTTTCATTCTCCTCCTTGGACTTTGTCAGTTGGATTTCTAGATCATTCTTCTCCCACTTCCAGTAATTTGTATCATATGTGTGTTGAAGTTCATTGGCTTGGAAACCTTTGATTTGTTCCTCAAACCTCTCAACAATTCTCACATAGTCTTTTCTATCCTTCTCTAACCTTTTAAGGTCATCACTCATATTCTGGTTGTGATCCCTGTACCTTTTAACAATGTCTATGCAAGTTTGAGAATAGAGATTAGAAAGTACCTTAGTTGGGAGATCTGATACTTCTGCCATGAGAGCTTGATTTTGAATGGCCTCTTCAGCTTGATCACTCTAGTCAAACCCCATTCCTTGTTGAGAAACAAGAGCTTGAGCAGAGTTTCTGTTCTGGTTGAAGCTTCCAGTCTGTGCTTGTTGGTGGTTGTTGTGAGACACTCCACTTCTGCATTCCCTGGCAAAGTTTTCCTTCATATGACACTTATAGCACTCAACTTTTGACTTATCAAAGCCTGCTCTATCTTCTCTTCTTTGAGAGAAGTTGTTCCTCCCAGTCCTCTTAATGAACTTCTTCACCCTCATAGAAAGCATGGCCATCTGCCATTTAATATCCATCTCTTCAAGATCATCAGGATGAAGCTGTTCTAAGTCATCATTGATTAAAGAGGAGTTACCATGGCTGGAAAGAAAGGCTTCAAAAACAGATTCATTGCCTTTTTCTTGATTTACTCCACTGGCAGCATTAACTGATTCAGGGTTAGCAGTAGAATCAATTGATGCTGATAGGAGTGCAGCATTATGCACATATCCAGTAGGCTTCTTCTTTGCTTCCACCTCAGATTCAAACACTCTTAGATCATTGTACAGATCATCCAGTTCCTTTCTTCCAATAAGTCATTCTGTCTCAATGAAACAGTGTACATGGTCCATTCATCTCCAAGAGATCTGAGGAACTTTCGGTTGACATCATCTTGTTCCATCTGGACTCCAACCATAGCCAACTCACCAATTAACTTATTGAATCTGTCAAAAGTTTGAGTCATAGACTCATTCTTTGCAGATGTAAAATTCTCATATTGCTGCTTGAGAATATCCCTTTGATTCCTCTTAGTACTCTTGGTGCTAGCAAATCTCTTCTCTAAGGCATTCCATAAAATCTGAGCATCAGTGCAGTGTTGAAACTGATGTTGATACTCATTAGGAATGGCCAAAAGCAGGGTGCTTAAGGCTTTCATCTCCAACTGTCTGACTTTCTTCTCACCATCAGTTTTTGGAGGTGGTCTTCTGCCATCTTGTCCAATTTTACCTTCAATAGAGGGACCATTCTCAACAAAGTCCCACATAGAACAGTCTGTAAGGAGGATGTACTGCTTGATCCGAATTTTCCACATGTCAAACTCATTAGGTTTGAGCATGGGAACCTTTGAAACAAAAGTACTGTTTGATTCACCTGTGTTGTCCATGATGAATGAAGGTTTATGAGAATACTTGCTCTGATACCACTTGTCAGGATCTAATTCTTAACAAGAATAATGAACTCAGAAACCATATTAAAGGAGTTGCGGAATAACACTTTAATATTCAACTATCAATGTAACAGTGAATCAGAAATCACAACTTGTAAACTTTATTGAATGATTAAAGTTACAAGCTTTCAAACAAAACCTCAATGTTGATGAACAGGCTCACCAAGACGAATTCTACTTCTCTAGAACTAGGATTATAAACCTTGAGGTTAATTCTCTCTCTAAAAACTTATCAATCAAAAGTTAATTCTATCAAAGACTTCTATACTATTTATACAAGACATATTACAAGATAATTATCAAAATACAATTGATCCTCAGTCCATAATTATCTCCTTTACTTTAGCAAGTCTTCTATACAGCTGTCTTCCTTCCATACTGAGTCTTCATCTCATAAGCAGTATTAAGTTGTAGCAGCATTAACCACTCTGAGCAGTACTAATCTCCAGTAGCACTAATTCTGCTTAGCAGTAGTAACTTCTTCAAGCAGTATTAACCTTGATTAGCAGTAGTAATCTGTCTCAGCAGTAGTAATCATACTTAAGCAAATCTTCAGTTCCCAACATTTATTGTGGATTAAAGGAAGCTAGAGACTCATTCAAGTGAAACTTTCAAGTCCCACCTTCTCCTCATTCCATCCAAGTTTTCTAGGGTTTGTGTAAAACCCTAGATTGTGAGTTTTCTATCAAAAATCTTTCAAATGAGATACATATCCTCTTTGTTTACTTTATGTGTTATTTATCTCCTTTCTCATGTACATGAATAAACTGATCACCTGATAAGTTTGCCCTAACTTGTATATTTGGGTTATTGAGTGTTTTGGGCATGTAATCATTATGAAGAGCATGTGGAAGTATTAATTTACACCTTTAGGTCATGTTCATATGCTTTATAAGTTTGTTGTTCATTTTGATGAAAATGGTATATTTTGGGCATTTGGACCTAAAATGGAAAGTGAACTATGGGAAGTCTTATACATGTATCTTGTTGATATGGTTTATGTATAGAGATGAATAACGAATATATATATATATATTGGAGGAACCGTGAGTATGTGCTAGGAGGATGTTGTCTTAGGTGCCACCGTGACGGTATGCACTTAGACCTCCGCCACTTGGAGTAATGCCGGTGTGGTAGTCTCCAAGTGTGCCGGGCCTTTGGGGTGTTGCTCATGCGATTGAACATCAAGGTACATTGACTTGAGGTAAAACTCATTGGTGTGATGGGTCACCCCCATTGATTCCCGTATGGCCTACAAGTATTATATTGTCATAATTGCTCTTGTGTGTATATAAATGTCATGCCATGCTTTTGTATAACTCACTAGGCTCGTTTGGCCTAACACTTGTTTAATTGGTTTGTATCTCAGGTTCTAGCGGCGCGACCGCGAAGAAGGACTAGCGGACCTCTAGATGTGAGCTTGGGGATTTTTGGGATGCCATCTTAGTCGTGAACATTTTTGGAAGTAGATAACAACTGCTTGTAATCTTATTTCTTGTTTTAGAATTTAGATTAAGAGGTTGTTAACTCTCTTTGGTCGTTGTTACAAACTTGTAATTAACTGGCATTTGTTATTCCCTCTTTGGGACGAGCTCGTGCTTTGGCATAGTCTTTATACCACGTTTCTTTCGGAAATTTTTGTTAGTCCCAATTTCTGGGGTGTTACAAGTTGGTATCAGAGCTCTAGTTTAAGTGAACTAGGTGTTGTTTGTATCATACCTAGACTTAGACTGCTTGAGCATATCCTATCACTGTCCAAACGGGTAGCACGTTTCTAGGTGGGGAGAGTATTTGGATTACGGAATTGCATCGATTGAAATTATGATGATGACAACGAGAGTTCTTATGTAAAGTACATTCACAATTTCACTTGGCCAGTGTTATTCTGAATTTATGATTACGTGGGCATGCTTGGAAATTATTATTATAATGATTAATCTTTGTAGTAGTATGTATCGAACCGGTTATCCTTTAAGGAATTAACCGGTATTACTTGTATCATGTGTGACAGTTCACAATGGTAAACACAAGGAGTTGGATTGGGCCGACCGAGGAGGCTAATGAAGCAAGTGTAACCGCCCCGGAAACTACAAGGCAAGTGGGCCCGTCGGCAATCAGAGTTATTCCACTGGTTTCCCGAATGCTAGAGGGAATCATTGATGTAATCCCTCCAATGAACTTGGAAACCGAGAATCCGGTCGTCCAAGAAGCGAATCCTCAATCAATTCTGTTGGCAAGCATTATGCAGATGATGAATTCCGCGATGGACCAGCGGGAAGAGAGGCTTATGAAAAGGTTGGAGGACCGGGACATAAGTAACCGAAGGCCCGAAGCTGTGGGGGAAAATGCCGGAAATGGGTCGGGCGGGATCGAAAATGCTATTGGGACAGAAGAACATGCTATCCGGGTCGAGAAGGTAAAGGAAGGGGGTTGCTCTTTCAAATCCTTCCTTTGCAGCCGAGCTCCAGAATTTTCTGGGTCGACGGATCCATTAGCTTGTATGAAATGGATCCAGGATGTGGAGATGGCTTTCGAGTCGAGCGAGTGTACAGATTCACAGCGGGTCAAATTTGCGTCTCAACTACTTCGAGGGGATACATTGAGTTGGTGGAACGTTACTCGGAGGGTACTCACACCGGAAGTTCTGGCCAAGCTCACTTGGCCAACCTTCAAGAAGAAGCTAATGGAAAAATATTGCAACGAAAGGGCACTTGATAAGATTGAAGATGAGTTTCCGAATCTCAAGAAAGGAAATCTGACGGTTGAGGACTACGCAAAGAAATTCATGGATAAACTTAGCTTGGTTGAGCATGTGGCTAGGGATGAAGAGGAGAAGATAAAGTGGTTTGTGAAGGGATTACCGGCTAATATGAGGACAGATGTGAGGAACACCCACCAGTCTACCTTGCAGGGTGTGATTGAGGCATCTCAACAAGTCGAGGATGATATACTTAAAGACAGGGAAGAGAAGAAACTTCAAGGAGAAAAGAGGAAATGGGAAAGGTCGTCTGGGCCCATGCGATCATCCAAACCCTTCGTCGGGGGAAGGGGTGTGGAGCCGAAACTTGAAACACCATGGTGCCCCAAGTGCAAGAGCAAACACTCGGGGTTTTGCAATCAAAAGTCCTTTAACCCCCCTACCGGATGTCTGAAATGTGGCCAAAATGACCACTTGGCTAGAGATTGTCCCTCCCGGACAGGAGTTTGTTACGGATGCCGTGAGCTGGGGCACATCAAGAGGGATTGCCCCAAGTTAGCAAAGGGAAATCAAGGGGCTCCAAGCGGGGCTGCACCAAGGAGAGAAGTTCAACCGAGGGCGCCAAGTCGGGCCTTTCAGATGACAGCGGACGAAGCGAGGGTGACAGCGGATGTCGTGTCGGGTATGTTTCTAGTGAACTCTCTACGTACGCGCGTTTTATTTGATTCTGGCGCGAATCGATCCTTTGTGTCCACTACTTTTTGCAAGAATCTTTCTACCCCTTCTAGTACGCTAGTGGAGGCTTTAGTGGTAGAGGTAGCCAATGGAGAGCACTTAGTGGTCCGTGAATACTTTGTCGGATGTATCTTAGAACTAGATGGAGAGCCTTTCGTTATAGATTTGTTGCCAGCAGACATCGGAGGATTTGATGTAATTGTTGGAATGGATTGGTTATCCAAGAATGATGCCGGTATATTCTTCTCTAAGAAAGTGATTAGGATACCCTTGGCAAAGGGAGGAGAAGTGATAATCTACGGGGAGAAGAGTCAAAGGACCAACGTGATCATCTCATCTCTAAAAGCACGGAAGAGCATAGCCAAGGGGTGTGCTTCGTTCTTGGCCTACGTTATCGACGCGAAGATAGAAAAGAAGAAAGTGGGAGATGTGGAAGTAGTGCGAGATTTCCCGGACGTCTTTCCGGAGGACCTACCCGGTTTGCCACCGGAGCGTCAGGTAGAGTTCCACATCGACCTCACTCCGGGAGCCGCTCCGATTGCTCGTGCTCCTTATCGTCTAGCTCCGACGGAGATGCGAGAGATGATGACGCAACTTCAAGAACTTCTAGAGAAGGGCTTCATTCGACCAAGCTCTTCACTATGGGGAGCTCCGGTGTTATTCGTGAAGAAGAAGGACGGGTCGATGCGGATGTGCATCGACTACCGTGAACTCAACAAGGTCACCGTGAAGATTAAATATCCGCTTCCTCGGATTGACGATCTCTTTGATCAACTTCAAGGGGCGGGATGTTTCTCTAAGATAGATTTGCGGTCCGGTTATCATCAAGTACGAGTGAAGGAGGTTGACGTTCCGAAGACGGCGTTCCGGACAAGATACGGTCACTACGAGTTTTTAGTCATGCCTTTCGGGTTGACTAACGCTCCGGCCGTCTTCATGGATCTAATGAACCGAGTATGTCGACCCTTCTTGGACAAGTCGGTCATATTCTTCATTGACGATATTCTCATCTACTCCCGGGACGAAGTGGAGCATCGTCGGCATCTACGTGAATTTTTGGAAATCCTTCTAAGGGAGAGGTTATATGCGAAATTTTCAAAGTGTGAATTTTGGCTCCAAGAAGTCCAATTCTTGGGCCACGTGGTGTCCAAGGGTGGAGTGAAAGTGGATCCGGCAAAAATCGAGGCAATGATGAATTGGGAACCACCGACAAGTCCGACAGAAATAAGAAGTTTCTTGGGTTTAGCCGGCTATTACCGGCGTTTTATTCAAGACTTCTCGAAAATTGCCTCTCCGCTCACTTCTTTGACAAGGAAGAACGCTAAATTTATGTGGACTGAGACTCAAGAGAAAGCCTTTCGGACCCTCCAAAGGAAGCTTTGTGAAGCACCGATCCTATCCTTACCCGAAGGCTCCGAAGTCTTCGTGGTTTATAGTGATGCCTCTAAGCTTGGACTCGGGTGTGTTTTGATGCAAAGGGGAAAAGTCATCGCGTACGCCTCGCGACAACTCAAAGACCACGAAAAGAATTACCCTACTCACGACTTGGAGCTAGCGACGGTAGTCTTCGCTTTGAAGTTGTGGCGACACTACCTCTACGGGACGAAATGTACTTTGTTCACCGACCATAAGAGCTTAAAGTACATTTTTGACCAAAAATAGCTTGACATGCGGAAGCGGAGATGGTTAGAGCTTCTAAAGGATTACAACTGCGAATTGTTGTACCATCCGGGTAAAGCCAACGTGGTGGCGGATGCGTTGAGTCGCAAAGGTTACGGGAATGAAGCCCAAGTCACTCTTTCGAGAATAGACGTGATATCAAGCTTAGTGTAAGACATCAAGAGAAGTCAAGCCGAGGCACTTCGCGAAGAAAACCTCAAGGCTGAAATAATGGTGAAGCAACGGGAACTATTGGCGGAGGATAGTCGGGGTCTTAGACTATTCCAAGTAAGAATCTGGGTGCCAAAGATCGGGGGAAACCACAAGTTGCTATTGGCAGAGGCACATAAGTCAAAGTACTCCATACATCCCGGTAGCACCAAGATGTATAGAGATTTGAAACTTCATTATTGGTGGCCAGTAATGAAACTCGACGTGGCCAATTACGTGGAAAGATGCGTCACTTGTCTTCAAGTCAAAGTGGAACATCAAAGGCCTTATGGAAGTTTGCAACCTTTGACCATCCTGGAATGGAAATGGGAGCACATCACGATGGATTTCGTCACCAAATTGCCGAAGACCTTGAAGGGTCATGATACTATATGGGTGGTGGTGGATCGACTCACAAAAAGCGCACACTTTTTGGCGATGCGGGAGACGTTACCAATGGAGAAGTTGGCCAAGTTATATATAGATGAGGTGGTATCACGGCACGGTGTTCCACTATCCATAGTTTCGGACCGGGATAGTCGATTCACTTCCAAGTTTTGGGATGGATTGCAGAGAGAGTTGGGCACAAAAGTCAAGTTGAGCACGGCGTATCATCCTCAAACCGACGGACAAAGTGAAAGAACCATCCAAACTCTTGAGGATATGCTCCGATCGTGTGTCATAGACTTTGGAGGAAATTGGGATTCACACCTACCGTTGGTAGAATTCGCGTACAACAATAGCTACCATTCAAGCATCGGAATGGCACCATTTGAGGCACTCTACGGGCGAAAGTGTAGGACACCCGTGTGTTGGCTCGAGGCGGGTGAGAAACAATTTGCGGGACCGGAAAAAGTACAAGAAACGACAGATAAGGTTAAGAATATCCGAGAACGATTGAAGGCGGCCCAGGATCGACAAAAGAGCTATGCGGATAAAAAGCGGAGACCGATCGAATTCCAAGTGGGGGATCGAGTCATGTTGAAAGTATCACCTTGGAAGGGACTCATTCGTTTCGGGAAACGCGGGAAGCTTAGTCCTCGTTTCCTTGGGCCCTTCACGATATTGGAAAAGATTGGACTTCAAGCTTATAGGTTGGACTTGCCGCCGGAGATGGAAGGAATCCATCCAACGTTTCACGTATGTTACCTTCGCAAGTGTTTAGCCGAGGAGAAAGTGTTATTCCCCTATCGGAAATTCGAGTGGAAAGTGGAAATCGATGCGTAGAGGAGCCGGAGGCCATTTTGGAGTCTAAGACAAAGCAATTGCGACATAAGGAGGTGTCAATGGTGAAGGTTCAATGGAAGCACCATCGGGGTGCCAACATAACATGGGAGTCGGCAGAAGACATGAAGAAAAAATACCCTCGTTTGTTTAGTGAGTAAGATTTCGGGGACGAAATCCCAATTAGGTGGGGAGGATTGTAACACCCGAAAATCTAAGGTAAGTATTTTCCTCGTTCCTTAATTTTTATCGAACTGAAAACTCTAATATGTGCTTAACTGTTATTTTTCCAGCCTGCTATGTATGTGTTAATCCGAATGTTTAGTCTCACTTTGTCGAACCTTAGAAAAATCAGATTTTCGGACCTCGGGGGGGGGGGGGCGACCTTGCCACGCGACTGTGCCAATGGCACAATCGCATGGGCACAGTCGCCAAACATGTACCGCAGGTGGTGGTCTGTGTGCGACTGTGACACCGCGACAATGCCATGGGCATTGTAACCGAGCATTGTCGCCGACGGGGTCTGGGTGTTTAAAACCTCAATTTCGACCATTTTGACTCATTTTCTCATCACTCTCGTTTTGGGGCCGATTGTTACCATTCTTGAGGCGATTTCCTCTCCTCTTGAACCCTCCCAACATTTATTGTAAGCCTAGAGTAGTTGGGGATATTTATTGTGGATTAAAGGAAGCTAGAGACTCATTCAAGTAAAGCTTTCAAGTCCCACCTTCTCCTCATTCCATCCAAGTTTTCTAGGGTTTGTGTAAAACCCTAGATTGTAAGTTTTCTATCAAAAATCTTTCAAATGAGATACATATCCTTGTTGTTTACTTTATGTGTTATTTATCTCCTTTCTCATGTACATGAATAAACTGATCACCTGATAAGTTTGCCCTAACTTGTATATTTGGGTTATTGAGTGTTTTGGGCATGTAATCATTATGAAGAGCATGTGGAAGTATTAATTTACACCTTTAGGTCATGTTCGTATGCTTTATAAGTTTGTTGTTCATTTTGATGAAAATGGTATATTTTGGGCATTTGGACCTAAAATGGAAAGTGAACTATGGGAAGTCTTATACATGTATCTTGTTGATATGGTTTATGTATAGAGATGAATAACGAATATATATATATATATATTGGAGGAACCGTGAGTATGTGCTAGGAGGATGTAGTCTTAGGTGCCACCGTGACGGTATGCACTTAGACCTCCGCCACTTGGAGTAATGTCGGTGTGGTAGTCTCCAAGTGTGCCGGGCCTTTGGGGTGTTGCTCATGCGAGTGAACATCAAGGTACATTGACTTGAGGTAAAACTCATTGGTGTGATGGGTCACCCCCATTGATTCCCGTATGGCTTACAAGTATTATATTGTCATAATTGCTCTTGTGTGTATATAAATGTCATGCCCTGCTTTTGTATAACTCACTAGGCTCGTTTGGCCTAACACTTGTTTAATTGGTATGTATCTCAGGTTCTAGCGACGCGACCGCGAAGAAGGACTAGCGGACCTCTAGATGTGAGCTTGGGGATTTTTGGGATGCCATCTTAGTCGTGAACATTTTTGGAAGTAGATAACAACTGCTTGTAATCTTATTTCTTGTTTTAGAATTTAGATTAAGAGGTTGTTATATCTCTTTGGTCGGTTTTACAAACTTGTAATTAACTGGCATTTGTTATTCCCTCTTTGGGACGAGCTCGTGCTTTGGCATAGTCTTTATACCACGTTTCTTTCGGAAATTTTTGTTAGTCCCAATTTCTGGGGTGTTACAGATACTGCCTGATTAAGATGAATCTGTTTAGCTTTAGTAAGAATGAAAACATTGAAGTACGAGTTCTGAACTGAGATATTCAGAAGCCATTTGTAACACCCTCAAAATCTGGAGATAGCATCTTATTAAAATTTTCTAAATACATCAATAATTACATTGACTACAAACATAATTTGAGAATTAACCTCAATACACACATTCATCCTATACATACAATCTATGAAAAGGACGAGTGTTACTAAACCCAATAACAAATACTATCTCCAACCTACGGAAGACTTCCCCCAAACTACTTACTCTTGTAAAAAGCTAGGGCTCAACTCTTCATAGCACTGCTAGAACCGAACCCCCAACTGGAACCTGATGCACATGCCGACAAATAAAAAGGGTTAGGCTTAACGCCTAGTGAGCTCAAGAGTCGTGCATGGATTTGGTCGGCACTCACATCTTAGGATTACGCTTCTCAATAACCCGACATACTATTGTCATCCGGATGCATCAAACATCTTAGAACAACAATCCCATTAATTAGCTTACAATTTCTCCTCGAAAAAGAAGCGGTATAACAAGCTTATAGTTCTAATCCCACCAAGGAATCTGACTCAAGATGATCAACTTAAATACGTTCATCTCCTTTAACTATCACTCGTAAGTGACATTGCTATAGACATCAATCCTCCCTTAGCTTACTCGCTTAGAAGCTTCCTCACTACCCAAATGGTCATCATACCAAGGTAGTACAAGTATACATATGTAGCATGTAGGTTCACCATAACACTGGCCAGGTGCCATTATGAACGTACCGTACATAATCATCCTTGCAACCCTCGACAAGTTTCCCGTTTCTAGTGACTCGATCGACCTCAAAACATCTTATCTTAAGGTACCTAATGTGCCACTTCACTTACAATCACTTATAAGAACGCTAGTTTGAGTCTAGGCATCCAAAAATCAATACCTAATTCTCTCAAACTTAAGCTCTGATACCAACTTGTAACACCCTCAAAATCTGGAGATAGCATCTTATTAAAAATTTCTAAATACATCAATAATTACATTGACTACAAACATAATTTGAGAACTAACCTCAATACACACATTCATCCTATACATACAATCTATGAAAAGGAAGGGTGTTACTAAACCCAATAACATATACTATCTCCAACCTATGGAAGACTTCCCCCAAACTACTTACTCTTGTAAAAAGCTAGGGCTCAACTCTTCATAGCACTGCTAGAACCGAACCCCCAACTGGAACCTGATGCACATGCCGACAAATAAAAAGGGTTAGGCTTAACGCCTAGTGAGCTCAAGAGTTTTAACATGAATAAATATATCTTTAAAAGAAAGGAATTCAGTTCAAATCAAGATCCTTAGAAATAGTTTACTTTAAAATGGAAACGACACACTTTCCCCATAATATGCATTTTTAAAGACAATGCTCCCAATCACACATTCTTTATAAAACGATGCAACCCATAACTCACCCAAAACGGGATTATAATTCGACACCCAAATTCGTGAAAATGTAAATAATACTTCATATACCAAAACACCCAAAACACGGGTGGGACAGAATACTCGACCCTTAAATAACGGAAAACAATCCATATAAATATGATACGCCATTAAAACATGGAACTGAAACTTAATACTCACGCGACCATAAAATGGAATGAAATCCAAATATTAAAGCATGGACAATTAAATATCCAAAATACAGCGGGCCGACAACGGGGGATACCCGTATCCATTGAGAGCGGAGGAACACCAAAGTATGCCACTCAAATAACGTTGATCGTATGACACTTCACGACACGCTAGCCCAAGTGCCCCTACGACCTATTGACAAGTTCACCAAAAGAGACAGTTGACCTTGGTGGCCGTTACAAAGAACTCCACCTCAAAAGGGCCGGCACACCGGGGACTACAACTAAGGAAATTCCCCAAATGGCCCGACACCCCGGGGACTACAACTAAGGAAATTCCCCAAATGACGGAGGTCACAGTACTCACCTCCCATGCAACACTATCCAGACTCAACCCTCCTAGTGCCTCCTTGTCAAGTTTCGGTCATAAAACATGAGTCCCGGAGTCCAACCCCGTACCAACCAATTGACCATCAAATAAGACTGACTTACGTGCCTATGGATCCAATGCAACACAGTCTAAAGTTACACGACTACTCATGAATGACTAAAGCACTCGAGTCTGTAATTATCAATAAAATGCATTAAAACGTAAATCACAATTGGACTCTAAATCGAGCCATTAAAACCGAACAAATGTCCTCAATACTCATTTACGTCAACACCGAACCAAAATGCCCAAAAATTCCTTTGACCGACAATTAACGTCCCCAGAATTAATGAAATGTCTTTAAACAACGTTTATGAAGACACATACCTCAAAGACGTGATTAACCCAAAACTCAACACGTATTGGGACCAAAGGTTTTCCAAAGGGTTTATGAATGCAAATACCCCAAAATGCCTATGACATGAAATAGACTTCGTTTGTACAAAAATCACCAAAGATGCATAAGTCATGAAATTGACTTTATTTGTACAAAATCACCAAAAATGCATAAATCATGCTAATACTTATCAAGATATCCAAATCCCAAATATGGGCATTTTATGAGATTAAAACAACTCAAGTTTATCAAATATGAAAACTTATCAAAATACCCAACACATTGACAATTATTAAGTAAAGCATATTTTTACTTCAAAATACTCATTTTGGCATGTACATAGTTTTCACAAAGCAACTTGAACTCACCTTTCTAGGTTAAGTTAAACCTAGGTTTCAATCCACAACCATTAGCCTTCAAAAGCATAGATCTACGCCCAAAGCTTTCCGAAGACATCCATTCCAACCCTTCAACTTAAGCATCCAAAAACCTAAATCCATACATTTCCAACCATAAATAACCCTATCCCACCATACAGGAACATTCCCCAAACATTTTACATAAAGATCTCAACTTAGGTCAAAACCCTAATTTCCATAAATGAAGAAGAAGATGATTACCTCAACCAATAGCTTGAATCCACCTACCAAAACACTTGTAGATCACCCAAACGAACCATAAGCTTCCCAATCTTCAAATGGTGGAAAGGTTAGATGAAATCCCCAAGAACTTGGTGAGGAAGATGAAGATAGAGGTTTTGTGGTTCAAGATCCCAACTAGCTAGATGATGAAGAATCATGTGGTTTAAGGAGGGAAAACCCTCAAAATGGGTTAGGGTTCGACATTTGGGGTTTGGGAGAGAAAATGGGAGAAGATTTAGGGTTTGGGTTGAGAGGAATGAGGCTTGATGGCTGAAAATCGGGTTATTAGCTCAACAGTGCGACTCGCGGGTTATGCCGCGACCTTAAGTCGCGACATAAGTCGCCCGTCTCCCCCAAGGCTCACTTCCAATGAGTTACGCGACTTGGGCCGCGACCCATAGTCGTGTGCCAACTCGCGGCACCTAGAAAAGCCTGTTTTCTCGCGTTTTCGCGCTTAATTCGATCCTCGATGATTCTATAGCAAAACTCACCTGATTTCTTGACACCTTTACGTCCCTACGAGTCAAACGACTCCCGAATTAACACCAAGGAAAATCTCTAATTTACGGGTGTTACACCATTGTTACAAATTCTCCGGTGAGAATAGTAACTTTCTGTGATATTTGAGGTATGGGTTCTAAACTATAGTGTTTAGATGACAATATTGATCTTTGAAGATCGAGTCCTAAGCTGATTAACTCAGAAGTCTAACTCCCCCTAAAAATTTGCATTCATAAACTTATTAGAAGAAATAATATGTACTCCCCCTTGAAGATTGATTATCTTATATGCTTCGGAGTACAAAACTCTTTTGATCTTTGAAGTGTGAGTCCTAAACAGATGTGTTTAGAAGTCTATATTCTTTATCATTGAAGACCGGGTCTTGAACTTCTTTGTTCAAAAACCAATGCTCTTTCTCCCCCTTTACTTGTGGTACCTGTAAAACAGATTTGACAAGTTTTGGTACCCACTTGTATTTGCGTCCAGACTGGTTAGATTTTGGAATCCACTTCTCATTATATTCAAATCTTTTAAGTTCATTTTGTTGAGAAGTGATTCTGTAAGTTCCATACCAATTATGAGCATAATACTTATTAACAAAATCATCAGTTCCATAGTAAGAACAACAAAGTTTCTTTTGTGCTTTCCTGATTAAATGATTTACAGAATAAACAAAATTAGGTTTAGCAAAAGATTTACCTTTCGGAGCATTGTTCTTTTTGTTCACTTGAGGTGTAGGAACAAATGACTTTGAAGTTTCTTTCTCGTCTTTTCTCCTCCAAATCATCTTTTGTTGAGACTTGTTCTTTCTAATAAGACCTAAACCATCAATAGATTTGACATAGAAAATATTAGTAGGACGAATCTGATCTTTATGCTTAGAAACAATATCATCTAAATCAACAAATAAAGGATTATTAGAAACATTTGCATAAAGTGAACTTGTAGTTGTCTTGAATGAAAAATCTGAAGCGGCTGAATCATTCATAGGTGATTGAACAATTGTATCTGGACTTCTTTGTGCTCTCACATCCACCTTGAAAATGATTCCTTCAAGTTCTGTGATTTTATTTGACAAATTGTTTCTTTCTTCAGACAATGTATCAATCTTCTTCTGTAATTCAGACTCTGTCTTTTGTTCTGTGAGTGTAGTTGCTGATAGTTCAGATAGCTTCTTTGAAAGCTTGTTGATCTCTGTCTCAAATACTTTCCTTTCTTCTTCAAAATCCTTTTCAACACTTTTTCTTTTATCAGATATTTCTCTGAATAGTCCAACATTCTTCTGTTCTGTTAACTTCTTTTCTTTCTCAGCTTTGTCTCTTTCAATGACAATAACTTTCTCAAAATCTGACACTTGTTGAGAAAGTTTTATACATTTAAGTTCAGCTGACTTCTTTTCTTCAAAATATTTCCTTGAAAAGTTAGAAATTTTTTGTGCAAAAGCTTTTCTTTCTCTTTTAAACTCTTCTCTTTCTTTCTCAACCATCTTTGCATCTTGAGAAATCAGTTCTTTCATTTCTGTAATCTTTCTTTGAAGCTCAACATTTTCATTTTCAAACTTGTTTATCTTTTCTTGAACTCTTGAGTTGTCTTTCTCTCGTGAGGCATTCTCTTTTAACATGTTTATCTCAACCTCAAGGCTAAACACTTTGTCTCTCAACTGGTCTCTTTCAGAGAAAATCTTTTAGTTTATCTTTTTCAATCCGGCACATGTCTCTCTAGCAATGTTTGCTCGGGTTTTGAGACCATCAATCTCTCTTTGCATAAACTCTTTCTTGGACCATGTAATATTTACATTACTTGCTCTCAATATTGTGAATTCCTCTTCAGATTTCTTCAGTTTGATTTGAAGATTAGAAATCTCTTTCTCTTTTGAAGCAACTATTCCTAAAAATTTAATTTTAGAATTAGAAACACAGTCTAATCAAATATATTTTTTCTCTAAAGAAATATATTTCTCTTTTAGTTTCTCAATCTGATCTTGAAGAGTTATGTAAGATCCCACACTGGTTGGGGAGGGGAACGAAAGTTGCCTTATAAGGGACTGGATACCTCCTCTACCAGATGCGTTTTAAAACCATGAGTCTAGGTTTGTGGACAAAGCGGACAATATCCGGTACGGTTAGCCTGAGATGTTACAGATCGTATCAGAGCCGAAAATTGGACTAATGTGCCAACAAGGACGTTGGGCTCCCAAGGGGGGTGGATTGTAAGATCCCACATTGGTTGGGGAGGGGAACCAAAGTTGCCTTATAAGAGACTGAATAGCTCCTCTACCAGATGCGTTTTAAAACGTTGAGTCCAGGTTTGTGGACAAAGCGGACAATTCTGGTACGGTTAGGCTGGGATGTAGGGGAGAGCATCGGGCGGGTTCGGGAGGGTTCGAAAGGAGTAGGGTAAAACCCGATCGGGTTTCGGTAGAAAGGCCTGACCTTCATGATTTCGGGGTGGGATCTCTTCGGGTTCGGGTGAAAATTGGGTGGGACGGGTTCGGGCGGGTTCGGGTGGCTACATATGACTAGTGTCCCATTGAAATCTAAAGAGCTAGTACTAAAATAACCAAGGATTTTATTGAAAATGAAGTACACATAGATTCTTGTAAATATGGGGAACAGTGGTTTATGGAAGAAAAAGGCTTAGCAATAAAACGTTTAAAATTAAACCTGCAATTAATGAGGAGATATAGAGGTATATTATGTACGTATGCTTATATAAGTACATCCGTAGCATGCATGTGTAAATTGCATATTGCATATTGATAGATGATGCGTATTACATCCATGTGTATGTAAAATAATTAAATAAAATATATATAGAGAGAGTCACATATTTCATAGTATCACATACTATATATCATGCCACCACTCACCATCAACACCAACAGATGCTATCACCTATCATGCAAATGAGATGATATTAGAGATCATATACCAATGAAGTGCAACGTAGATATATGATTCGATTTAGGTTAAATATAATTAGGGTGAGGAAGGGTGAAGGAAGTATCGAACCTGCATGTATTAAAGTTATTTCGGATTTTTGGGCGGGTTCGGGTGGATGGTATGCAAACCCAACCCGAAACCTACAATCCTACTTAAAATTCGATTCTCGGTTTTCGGGTTTTATTAATAATCAGGTATCGGTTTTTTCCAAAAAAATCGGTTCGAATTGGACGGGTTCATCGGGTTACTTCCGGTTTTGCACAGCCCTACTGGGATGTTACAAGTTATATTTTGACTTTTCAGCTTCTCATTTTTAGCTTCAAGAGTTGGCATATACGCGATAGCACAATCTATTTCTGTTAGAACAATATTTTCCTTACGACCTCTTGAAATCTGTAAAAGATGTGATCGTCAAGAGAAAACTTCTATTAGAAGTTGAATTATGTGCACACTCTTAATAATATGAATACAATGATTAAAATCAGAATTATTTTCAGAATTAAAATCTGAGAAACAGATTATAAATTTGTCTTCCAAAAATTAATTCTGAAAAATCAGCGCAGGAATTTTTTTTGACTATAAATCTCCAAACCTGCAAAAATATGAAAAATATATCAGATAAGCTTATAAACAGATAAAAATAGAAAAAACCGGCACTAAACAGACTAAAAATGAAAAAGAAATGAAAAACGGGGACTAAACACGACACAAATGAAAAATCAACAAAAATTACTAAAAATGAATAAAAATTGACTAAAAGTGAAGAAAAAAAAACGAAAATAGGGACTAAAACCGACAAAATTTAAAACTAAAACAAAAAACAAGGACTAAAAATGAAAAATACTAAGACTCGACGAAAAACGAGAACTAAAAATGACAAAAACACAAAATTCTAAAGTCTAGGGACTAAAAATGTAAAAACACTAAACTTACAAACTAGAGGGACTAAAGATGACAAAGAATGAAATTAACAACCAGAGGGACTAAAATTGTAAAAACTTAAAACTATAAAACTAGAGGGACTAAAACTGACAAGAGCTAAAAGTACAAACTTCAAGGGCCAAAACTGACAACAATTGAAACCTAAACTAGAGGGACCAAATATGCCAATATTAGAAACTACTTAACGAAACTAACAAAACTAACAAAAAATGGACTAAAAATGTAACAAAATCTAACAAAAACTAACAAAGTTAACAATAGGGACTAAAACTAACAACATTACAAACTAGATAGCTGACCTAACGAAGAACTAACGGAATTGGACTGAAATGTAATAGATTTAACAGACTTAACGGAGCAGGGACCAAAATGTCAAAATTTTAACAAACTTAAGGATGCTCCGTTAAAATACTGTTCATCATCCCTACCAACGATCTGTAAACTTTAAGAAACGATATCTTCTTCAATTCTTGACTAAATCGATCAAGGTTTGTTTTTGTATGATCCTTGAAGCAATTAAAATCGTTTCCAACGAAATTTATTTGAACATGCATCGATTGAAGGGTTGTATCTTGTCGTAAAGAATCTCCGGTGAAATTGGATATTCCGGCGAAGTTAGTTCGACCTTTTAAAGCCTGTATTGACCTTAAAAATGATGAAAATCAAGTAAAGAATGCGATTAAAGAGTTCAAACATCGAAAACATCAGCTAAAACCGAATTCCGGTGATTCCTGTTTTTCGGCGAAGCTCCGGCGAACCTTCAAACGACTGTATCTCGATGAATACTTGACCAAATTCGATTATGAAAGTAGCTACGTGCTCTAAAACATCAAACCAACATATTAGAAGCAATAGAATGGATCAAAAACAACTCATACTAAGACCCACTTGATCTCACTATCGAAAAAAATCAGAAAAGTTTTAAGTCAGGAATTCGCAGAGGTGCGTATTTCTTGATTAGCTCAGAAAAACTAAGTACAAAATTTGCACGAGGAACAAAAAGTAATCTTTACGCATGAAAGGGTATGAGAAAAGTAGAAATTCTTATTCTTCACAAGTTTGAACTTTAAAATCGGATCCAATGTGCAATAAGCACGATTGAATGCACAAAAAAATATTCGGCTCCATCTGAAGAAACTTAACACATTTGTTAAGCTCACAAGAAAGTAATGTGCGAGTTACATGACAAACTATAGTGCATATTTTCAGTTTGTAACAAAGAACCCGTCTTTGAAATCGGAGTTGAGTGATCATTAGGCTCAAGAGCTTATTCCATTAAGATCAGAGGAGGGAATGTCTCAACACATTTCAATAACTCGACTTGGATCCGCAAAATCAGAAGGTATAACACTTTTCTGAAAAATTGGGAGAAATTGCGTGAAAATCAAGCTTTCTGTCCAGCTTCAGTCCACTGAATTCAACACAGAGTTTGACCCATCATCCTACTAATTTTGAGTAAAATCAAATCATAAAAGTTGCACGTCTGTGTCTTGGGATTCGAACGCATCTGGACTCACCAAATTTGGAGCTTCGAGGAGGGTGATATGAGCAAAATACGACAGGTGCGCAAAGCTGCAAGAAATCACTTTAACACAAAAATGGCTAAGTGTAAACTCTGATTGGCCTTGATCAGATCTCTGAACATACATGATTAAAACTTTGATCACTCTTGAACCAACTCTAATCAGCCTTAGATGAAACTCTGATAAAGCACAAGCATATATCTGAATAGCCTTCGATAAAATTCTGAACATTCTTTGACAGCAAAGGATCGAATTATGTTGCACTTATCATATACATGATCAACATCTACATCATCTGCTGTTTTCGACCTACAATTAGCAAGAATAGAATCTGCACACATTTGTAATCTTCAAACAGCAGCAAGAACAGAATCTGCACAACAAAATCTTCGAACAACAGCAGGCGATTTTCTGTTTTGCTCAAACAACAGCAACATATTGAAATTTGTGTCGTGAACAAAAAAAATCAGCTAAACAACTGCAGAATCTGGTTTGTCGATAGCAACAGTTTTCTCTTACTTGCTGTTACAACCCCTTATGAATTGACAACAACCATCTGTTTTAACATAAACATTTTCACTTGATCACAACTCTGACAACACATATTTGTAATTCTGGAATATCCATATCTCTATATCTCTAAACTCGAGCTCTGAACTTCTTAAAATAGTCTTCTGCTGCACTTTAACACATTAATCACATGAACATATTATATTCTGCTGAACCAGAAATTGACAGCCTTGTTGCAAATCTTATCGAATTCTTGTTGTTTCCCAATCATAAATCAAACACAGATTGAAATCTTGTTAATTATCATCATTGATGACAACATATCTACATAACTTCAGTTCAGTTCTGTCCATATTCATATAACATATATTGAACAAGCTTCCCTAAGATGAACTTTATCTTGAATAGTTTTATTATCAAATTGACAGAAGCATTAATTCCTTGAACAAATCTTGTTGTTCATCATCAATACAAACTCCTTATTCTCTCTGTGAAATCCTCCACTCTAATCAAATGTTCACCAATTTAATTTGATTGTAAAGAACAAATCGATCTCCATAATACTTATATAACAAAGAATTCAAATAATCAAGTTTCTGATTTATCAGATCAGAAAGTTGATTCTATGCACTCAAAGATTTACAATCTTTCCAGATATGATTTTTATCCATGCAAACCAAAATCAAATCTCTTGTAGACATTTCCTCAAACATATAGAGTGCATAAATTAATTTAGAAGAGAATCAAGAACACCAAACCTCTTCTCTTCTCCAATAATCATCAAGATCAAGAAAAACTTCCAGAGAACTCAAAAACAATATCCAAGATATGAAAGATCACAAAAAATTTACCTTCAATTGAAGCACTCGATTAAGAACACTCTTGAATCACCAATACTTCAAATTAAATCTAGAATTCTTGAATTGTTGCCAAAAATTGATCGATTGAAGAGAAATTACTTCAAGTGACTCTGATACCAATTGATAGGTCCACAAAATACAATCAAAACAAGATTTCAATCACAATCTCATATGAATTTTATTGATCTTGAATCTTTCTCTCTCTAAAATTACACGTTTCTCTCTCTACAAATCTTCTCTCTAGATATGACAATGTCAAAGTTTCAAACCTAATGCTTATTGACAAAGAAAACTATTTATACCTAGATTACAAAGCATTAAACTAACGACTTTGACTTTCTAAGACTTTGACATACTTTGACTTTTACACTTTTGACATTCTTTGACTTTCCAATTACAACTTTGACTTTACAAACAATTACAGCTTTGACCTTTTAATCTTGAATATATACAATATTTGACTCAACACATATGCCTCCAAAACTCTGGTGAACTCATTCTGGTGTTCACTAGAGGTGATATTCCCTTCTCTCCCACTCCCTTATCCCTCTTCCTTCGCAATTCCCCTTCATCCTGTCACTACCTCCAAACCCTCCTTCATCTCCTCTCATAATCGTGACCAACACCTGTTATAGTTTGTCGATCTCTTTCTGACACAATCACTTCACCACTACACTTCTTCCTCCAATCAAAACTAGCATCTTCTTCCCCTTCATAAACCGAGAAAAATCGAGCCCATAAACACTCCGATTGAAACCATCACCTAGATTCGTGAACTAAAGGCTTTTCTGACAAGAAAACGACACCAAGCTCTGTAGTTAATATATGAATAATGGTGAGAGTTAATGGGTGGTGTTCGACGTGAAATATGTTAGGAAGAGAACAATAGAAGGGTGCCTTAGCATGTAGGGTCACTTAATATGTGACACGGTGTAATCGGGACACAATATGAAGTGTTTAAGACAAAATTCTAAAGGGACCAAAATGTCCTCACCTAACAATCTTTTCATTCTAAATTAACCCTATTTGTATCACATTTCCCACGCTTGAATGCCCCTTTTTAGAGTACAATTGAGTCTTTTGTTTACTTTTTGCTTATTTATTTGGAGTAATCTATGTATAAACCTCGCTGAAAAGAAATCACCAAAAACAGGGAAAATTATTTCATTTATAATCTTTTATGCCCATTGCAGGTCTGGGAGCAAATCACTGATAAGACTAAGTCGCTGAGCTCGCTGATTTTGTTGAAAAAGTTGTTGAGGTCAGAGTTTCGCTTGCCGATCGCTGATGGGTACTGAAGTCCACTGATAATGGTCACTGAAGATTTCTAAGTTGTTTTGATGTTCATCTTTTCTTTTGGGCCATTTTTATTTAAGACAATTAGTTTTGGGGTTTTTAAACATCTGTTTTATTTTTCTTTCTTAAGGGCTTTTATTATTAGGGCATTTCGGCCCATAGCCCAAGTAGTTTATTATAAATAGATGCTTAGGCTTAAGAAAAAAACACACCTCTAACCTCACCTTCTTTCCATTTTTGGAAAGGGTGTAGGTTTTACCTTTCTTTCTACCTTTAGATAGTTTGTCCCCCAAGTTCCGTTTCTTGACATGCAAGTTTCCCCATTCCCCGCGCTCTTTTCCTTTTAGTCTTTTAATTTCCCGTCATTACATTTATGCAATTTAATTCCTGCAATTTACCTTCTTGTTTTTTCTTTACTTCTTCGCAATTTTATTTATCACATTTTATTTCTTGCACTTTAAGTTATGTTTACTTGTTCTCCAAGAAAGTTGTTTACTTGCTTGGCAAGTTTCCTTTCTTGTTGTTTAAATTCTTAACAATTACTTTTTTCATTTACCATCTCCATTATTTTACTGTAACTGTTTTAACTTCTTTTATAAAGAGAAACCAAGTTATGACAGGCTGACAACCTGAGCCTGGGGTTTGAAGTTGACTTCAGATTCAAACTGGTAAAAAACGTAAAAAGGTGTATTTATATATTCTTGTAGTTATTTAAATCAATTTATAAATATTTCATTGAAAATTGCATTTAATCAATTGACAACTGGTTACTTGCATGAAAATGTGTTGGCCTTTCAGAGGTCACTTAAATATTTACAATCGGCCATTTCCTTCGGATTACTTGTTTATATCTGAGCAAAACTTTACACCCTTTTATTCTCTTTACAATTGATTTCTATGTAGTTGTTAATCAAAACCTCCCTAACAAAAGATTTTCTTCGATCGCCATCTGAAACCAGTTTTTAAAGACTAGACTTTCGAGAAACCATTGCAATCCTCTCCTTGTGGGATCGATATCCGATACTTGTACCGTTATTACTTGTTTCGAAAACGACAGTAGATCAAGATGTATACTTGCGTTGAGATCTATTTGCACGCTTAGTCCAGGGTTGTATAAATCTGCCACAACAAGTTTTTGGCGCCGTTGCCGAGGATAGGCAAGTCAATAGTTTTTCTTTTTAAAGTATAGTTTTTAAAAGTTAGTTTTTCTACCACCTTTCGGTGCATGCCACGAATACCTCTCAACGATCTTTTTCAACTGGATCCTGATATTGAAAGAACTTTCAGAATTTGACGAAGATTGCAAAGGGCCATCTCAGCTCTAAGATGTTCTGAAACTCCTGAAACCAATAAAAGGATGGGTGAACGAGTCAATGAGGGTGTTCTTGGTGGAGGTCCCGAACCCAGAGAAATTAATATTGAAGATGAGGAATAGAACATTTTTTGACTCGCAAATTCAAAAGATGGATGAATTATGGCGTATGTTATACCAGTTTTAAATCAGTTGCACTTAGGGATACACAAACCCACAATTACGGCCACCCAGTTTGAATTAAAGCCGGTAATATTCCAGATGCTTCAAACTAACGGCCAATACGTTGGTTTTCCATCAGAAGATCCTCATTTTCGTTTAAGATCTTCCATGAAAATCACAGGCTCTTTCTTAATTCCTGGTGTACCGGATAATGCTCTAAAACTTAAACATTTTCCATACTCATTAAGAGATAGAGCAAGGTCATGGTACAAATCTTTGCAGCCAGATTCTGTGACTACATGGAGTGAAATGGCAGAAAAATTCTTAAAAAATATTTTCCACCCACGAGTAATGCTAAGTCCAGAAATGAAATTTGTACTTTTAAACAAATCGACGATGAGGCAGTTCCTGATTCATGGGATAGGTACAAAGAGTTGTTAAAAAAATGCCCACACCATGGCATTCCATACTGTATACAGCTAGAGACTTTTTACAACGGTTTAAATATTGTTGCAAAACAGATGCTTGATGCTACTGCAGGAGGTTCTTTTACAGCCATTATCTACAATGAAGGTTATGACATCCTTGTAAAGATTTCCAACAACAATGGTCAATGGTTTGACCCACGGGCAAGTACACCTATAAAAACAGCAGGAGTACAGGAAGTTGATGCTTACACTACTTTGACTGCACAACTTGCTAACATGACTTCTTTACTCAAAAATCTTACAGCCAATCAAGTTGGGCAGTCAAATGTCAACGCCTTTATTCCTACTGTCAATTCTATACAATGTACTTACTGTGGTGATGGGCATTCATTTGAGCACTGTCCAGAAAACCCTGAGCAAGTCAATTTTTTCAATAACAACAAGAGTGGACCTTTTTCTCAAACTTACAATCTAGGATGGAGAAATCATCCAAATTTTTCATGGCACAGTCCAACTCTTAATCCACCATTGCCAAAACTTCAAGGGCAATCACATCACCAGTCACAACAGCATGGGCAACCCCATTTTCAACAACAGTCACACTATAGCTCTCAAGGGAATTTTCAAAATCACCAACCATCTTTTCAAAATAAATCCAACCAGCATGTTGAACCAACTACTTCCTTGGAAGCTTTGATGAAGGGGTTTATGACTCAAACTTAGGCTTTTATCAAGAACCTTACGTCTCAAATGGGTCAAATGGCTCTGGAAATTAGGAAAAGATCATCAGGCTCTCTACCTAGTGACACAGAAGTACCCGGAAGGGATGGAAAAGAGAATGTAAAGGTTGTAACCTTGAGAAGTGGAAAGAATTTGCCAAAAAATACTTTAAAAGAACTATTGAAACCTAGCAAGACAGAACCTGAGAAAACTCCCAAGGAGTCAACTCCTGTTTCATTATCTTTGGAACAACCTATTGAGACTGCACCGATTCCCAAGAAGTCAGACTTTCCAACTCTAGTCCTCAATGAACCAAAAGAAATCCAAGACCCTAAGGAAAATGTGGATGTGTCACAATCTGGTGACAGTCCCAAAGTTCCTTGTCACACCACACCTGTAGAACCACTTAGGATCACACCATCCATTGACAAAGAACCAGTTTTTAAACAGTCCCCTACACCTACTCCTCAAAAGACTACACTCCCTACTTCAGTCCCTCCCTATATTCCTTATCCCTAGAGATTAAGGAACCAAAATAAGGAATTACATTTCAAAAAGTTTTTGGATGTTTTCAAACAGTTGCATATCAACATACCTTTGGTGGAAGCCATTGAACAAATGCCAAGTTATGCAAAGTTTTTGAAGGACATTTTGAGCAAAAAGAAAAAGTTGACCGAGTATGAGACTGTAGCTATTACTGAAGGTTGTAGTGCATTACTGTCCAATAAAATATCTCCCAATATGAAGGACCCTGGTAGTTTCACCATACCCTGTTCAATACGTTGAAAGGAATTAGGAAAAGCCCTATGTAACTTAGGTGCCAGCATAAACCTTATGCCTTTGTCTGTTTTCAACACCTTAGGCATAGGTGAAGCCAGACCCACCACTGTTACCCTTCAGTTAGTAGACAAGTCCATAGCCTACCCTAAAGGAAAAATTGAGGATATCTTGGTTCAGGTTGATAAGTTTATCTTTCCAGCAGACTTTATCATCTTAGACTTTGAGACTGATAAGGATGTTCCCATCATTTTAGGCAGGACTTTCCTTGCAACTGGAAGAGCTCTAATAGATGTTCAACAAGGTGAGTTGACTATGAGAGTCCAAAACCAAGAGGTGACTTTTAATGTGTTTAACTCCCTCAAGTACCCTGCAGAGAGAGAAGAATGTTCTGCACTGACCTCAATTGAATCATGGTGTCAAGAGAAAAGTTTAGGAGAGATTCTGGAAATAGGCGAGTCTGATTGTGATAAGGATGATACAGATTCTGAAGATTTGGAAGAGTCACATGAGGTTGTTGCTTTTGAGATTCTAGAAATTGAGGATATGAAAACCCTTGTTCCTTCCTTATAGCGTGCTCCTGACCTAGATTTGAAACAACTCCCTTCTCATTTGAAGTATGCATTTCTAAGAGACCTAGGAAAATTACTAGTCATTTTTTCATCATCTTTAGAGTCAGACAAAGAGAAAAAATTGGTCAACATGTTGAAACTTCACACAAAATCCATAGGATTGACCATTGCGGATCTGAAGGGCATAGCCCCACTATCTGCCAACATGAGATCATTCTAGAAGATAAAAACTTCACCTCTGTTAAGCCTCAAAGAAGACGCAATCCTGTCATGAAAGAGATTGTCAAAAAAAATCTTGAAATGGCTTGATGCTGGAATAATCTACCCTATTGCCAGCAGTACATGTGTCAGTCCAGTACAATGTGTGCCCAAGAATGGAGAAGTTATTGTGGTAACTAATGAGAAGAATGAACTTATTCCCACTAGGATAGTGTCAGGTTGGAGGATATGCATGGATTATAGGAGGCTAAACAAGGCCACCCAAAAACACCATTTCCCATTACCCTTCATAGACCAAATGTTAGACGATTAGCTGGAGCTTCTTGGACGGTTACTCCGGTTACAACCAAATTGCCATTGCACATGATGACTAAGAAAAGACTACTTTTACTTGTCCCTATGGAACTTTTGCATTTAGAAGAATGCCTTTTGGACTTTGTAATGCTCCAGCCACTTTTCAAAGATGTATGATGTCCATTTAGATAGACATGTTAGAACACTTCATGGAAACTTTCATGGATGATTTTTCTGTATATGGGACATCATATGATTTATGCTTGCAAAACCTTGAATAAAGTTTGAAAATATGTGAAGAAACATATTTGGTTTTGAACTAGGAAAAGTGCCACTTTATGGTTAAAGAAGGCATTGTGCTTGGACATCTCATTTTTAAAAGAGGCATTGAAGTTGATAGGGCTAAGTTAGAGGTAATTGAAAACTTACCTGAACCAAAAACTGTTAAAGGAATCAAAAGTTTTTTTAGGACATGCAGGTTTTTACAGGAGGTTCATCAAAGACTTTTCAAAAATTTCAAAACCTCTCCGTATGCTACTACAACAGGACCATGTCTTCAACTTTAATGAAGATTGTAAACATGCTTTCTAAATTTTGAAAAAAGCATTGGTCACTGCTCCCGTAGTAGTTACACCTGACTGGTCTCAACTTTTTGAGATAATGTGTGATGCCAGTGACTAGGCTGTTAGAGCAGTTTTAGGTCAAAGAAGAAACAGAATATTTCACTCTATCTACTATGCCCGTATAACTCTCAATGAAGCCCAATTTAATTACACACTACTAAAAAGGAATTATTAGTTGCGGTTTTTGCTTTTGAAAAATTCAGGTCATATTTGATGGGAACTAAAGTAATTGTTCACACTGATCATGTTGCCATCAAATATCTCATTTTTAAAAAAGATGCAAAACCTAGGCTAATAAGGTGGGTCTTGTTACTACAAGAATTTGATTTGGAAATCATTGACAAAAAGGGAGTGGATAACCAAGTAGCTGACCATCTATCCAAGTTTGAAAAACAAGACAAAACAGCACATGATGGTAACATCTGTGAAGTATTCCCATATGAGAGAATTTTGGCTCTCCAACATTCTACCACACCCTGGTTTGCTGATCTTGTAAATTATTTAGCTTGTGGGATCATTCCAAAGGAGCTAAATAAACATCAAAGAAGAAAGCTTATTTTTTACTCTTAAGAAATATTTATGGGATGACCCATTCCTGTTTAAAACTTGTGTAGATCAGATGATTAGAAGATGCATCCCAAAAGAGGAAGTGACATCAGTCCTACATCATTGTCACTCAGGTCCTTGTGGAGGACATTTTGGAGGAAACAGGACAGCCGCCAAAGTTCTACAATCAAGAAATTGGCCCACACTACATTGTGATGCTCATAACTTTGCAAAATGTTGCAATGAGTGTCAGAGAAGTGGAAATATCTCTCATAGAAATTAGATGCCCTTGAATGGAATTCTAGAAATATAATTATTTGATGTATGGGGTATTGACTTTATGGGACCTTTCCCCCCTTCTAATAGTTGTGCCTACATCCTGGTAGCAGTTGACTATGTGTCCAAATGGGTGGAGGCTATGGCTTGCCATACCAATGAGGCAAATATTGGTGTCAAGTTCTTGTACAAACACATCTTCACAAGATTTAGAACCCCTCGTGCTTTAATAAGTGATGAAGGCACTCACTTCATAAATACCCGTTTGGAAGAAGTTCTGGAAAAGTATGACATCAATCATAGAGTAGCCACAACCTACCATCCTCATACCAATGGGTTAGCTGAATTGTCAAATAGGGAAATAAAGGGAATTATGTCCAAAGTAGTAAAACCACACCGGAAAGACTAGGCCTACAAATTGGATGATGCCCTTTGGGCCTATAGGACTACATAGGAATGTCTCCCTACAAATTGGTCTTTGGAAAAACCTGTCATCTACCCCTAGAATTAGAACATAAAGCCTATTGGGCTATCAAGGAACTCAATTGGAGTTTAGACTGTGCAGGGAAGAAAAGGTTGTTACAACTCAGTGAACTGGAAGAACATAGGAATCTTTCTTATGAAAATGCCAAGCTTTACAAAGAAAATACCAAAAAAATGGCAGATAGGAAAATCATTTTAAAAGAATTCACTGAGGGGCAACAAGTTTACAGTTCAAATCCAGGCTCAAATTGTTTCCTGGAAAGTTAAACTCTAGGTGGACTGGACCATTCGAAATAGAGAAAGTATACCCCTATTGTGTCATAGAACTAATGAACCCTGAGAAAGGAATAACTTTCAAAGTAAATGGCCAAAGGGTGAAGCCATTCTATGACCCACAAGCCCAACCACTACAAACATTTAAGGTTGATAGGCCTATGACATGATTAGGCTCACAATTGTGGATGGACTCTCTAAAGTCCCTTGGGTATTTAAAATTACAAGTTTGGGTTTTTGAAAATTCAGAAACGATGAAACCAAATTGTAATTTTGGGTCTCTCTCTCTCTCTCTCCCTCTCTCTTATCTTTCTCATTCTCTCGCAGAACAACGAGCACTGAGTTCTTGCCAAAATCAACTCTCGTAAATGAGAAGGGTAGAATCAGTTGCATGGGGTCAGCGACCTACTATTTTTAATCAGGAACGGCAATATACTTCAGCAAGGTATAAACATCAGTGACCTCCAGCACAAATTTCACTAAGAACCACTGCTGAAAGGTTCAGAAATCTCGCAGCCCATTGTCATCAGCGATTGCAAAAGAATTACTTGATGAGAAGCATTCTTGCTGAACACTTTTCCGTCTCATTATTCTTTCCAATCAACAATGTTAACCTTCGGTTCGCTGACTACTCAGCGATCAAAAGAATTTATGTTGCATCTCTTCACCCTAATCAACTAAGTTTGGGGTTGAGAAACACCTATGTCAGCGATAGTGACTCATCTCTCTTCTTCAGTGATCATTGTAAGCTAATGGTGAGAATAAGCACATTTTATAACTCTAACAAGGTGACATGGAAATTAGTTTCTTGTTTATCTAATTTAATTATTATAGAGTCAGATTAATCCTGCCACATCGGCAGAGCATTAAATACAATGTTGCTTTTTCGAAAAGGTGGCGACAACTCATGATTTTCCATGCAGCTGAAAGGACGTTTTGCAAACCAATTTCCAAACTCTTCGTCTCTCACACCTTATCATCTGTACGAATAAAATGGCAGGAAACCTTCCATTTCGTACTTACAACCTAGAGAATAGTACCCCCTATACGTACTGTCTCACCATTTCTAGCCGAAGACTTTGCCACCTTCGATTCAGTTAGTACGAGGTTAGATTTTCCAACTCCAGGTGTTCTTTAAAAAGCTCAACATTGTCTTCTTCTCCAAATTTCAAAAATGAGGCTAAGACGCCAATCACACGCTCGAGGAGGACGATTAACGAGGCAACAATCTCGAATGCAAAGAGATTTAATGGCAAAACCTGTTGAACCACCAAATGTGTTACCCATACCCTCTTCTTCATCTGCGTCATCATCTTCTTCATCATCCTCTTCACCTACCAAACCCTTGCCACTATCCACAGAGAATGCCAACCGGCAACCAAATCTTGACGTCCTATTGGTGGCCGCCAAAATCATTGATCGAATGCCACCACCACCACCACCACCAAGGGAAAACGACCACGAAGCCTTCATTTCAAGACCAAGAAAACCAGTAACACCGGACCTCAACATTCCACTTTGCTATTCCTATATTTTTCTACCCAACCCATCACCTATCCCTATCCCTATCCCTATCCCATAGGTCACACCCCCTGGGTTTCCAAGACCTATTTTTCCCACTTTTGGAACAACCACCACTCCCAACGCGGTTGTCCTCAACCAAAGGGGTGAAGCCATCACAAGACCACCACTAGCACCTTTTCCTTATTTCTCACAACTACGGGAAATAGTCCGACCCCCTCTTTTTTAAACTCCAATAGTTCAAGCCCCTACGCTGCCAACCCATATGCCACATGCATAACCCATTGCATGTGCACCACCTCATCCACCGCATCCCACCTGCGGTGAAGCATCAAGCTCACTAAATCCTGAAGCTATCTGGATTCTAATCCAAGGTCAAAGACCAACTCTGAGAATGGTTCGCCTCTTGACATTCAATGAGGGTCTACCCCACATTGGACCTAGCCGAGTGATGAGGCGGAGGACAGGGTGGAGACGACCAAGAGGCTCGCTCCAAGATCCTGCACGAATGGTTCGACCACACCTTCCTACAACTACTCAGGTATGTCGATTTAATCTCTTTAGTTATAGGATCGCCTAAGAGAGGCATGCTTGGTTCGCCAAAATACTGGGACACTCTCCTCGAGGTTTTCATCAGTAGTTATATGATGCCTTCCCAGTCATTAGGGAAGATGTCGATAGATTAGGGTGGGAAATCTTGTGTGAAGTCCCACCCCCATTCAATTTAGACCGGATAAGAGACTTTTATACGGAGGTCTCTGTATCCAAATTAGTCGACATAGAAGTTCGTCAAAAAGTTGTTAGTTACTCAGCGACTTCTATAAATCAAGTTTTGGAGTTACCCAACTTGAACAATTCTCGACTCGACCAACTGCTTACTAACATGACCCCTAATGACTTAGATGACATCCTGAAGACCACAACTCAACCCGGGTCCACCTGGTTTTTCAAAGGAAATTGCAGGCACCTTAAGGACAAGGTCCCTGACCATAGAGGCAAGTATATGGTCATACTTTTTCAGGCATACATTGTTCCCTACAAGTCACAATACTGACTTGTGCATGATCAAGGTGTCCCTGATATATTGCATTGTCAAAGGCTACACCTTTGATGTAGGAAGACTGATTTCTTTGAATATCAAGAATACATCAGATCACTGCAATGGGCGATTGATTTACCCTGCCATAATCCACAAACTGATGGAAGCAGCTCATGTCCCTCATCTCACCAGTGACATCTTCTCCACTGAGAAGATGTCCATGGACAAAAGAAACGTACATAGACGAGTGAAGGGAAAAAATCACCATCAGTATCCTCTTGTCACTGATGAAGACACTTGTAATTCTCAATTTCCCTCTATTCACATTGAATTGCAAAAATACCTTAAGGGCCAGATTACCGCTCAGTGAGAAATCCTAGTTGCAATTCAGCGAGTCCTGGATAACCAGTGAAGGGACCAAATAGAACGTGATGCTTGGTTGATCTATGAGGAGGCTAGAGACAGGAGTTTGCGATGAGCACTAATGATGATAGACCCAAGTATTTTGGACAATCTACCCCATTCTCGGCATTCAAAGGACGGATACGAGTTGATTCATCACCTACTCTCCCTGAGTAGGCCAGGTTTTATCATTAACAACTCTGGTTGATTTTCTTTCTTGTTCGTTGATTTATAGAATCTTTTGAGTCAGTTATAATTTGTATCACGGATCATGATTACACCGTCTCTCTTGCACAATTGTTTTGCCACTGATAGATTGACATTCTCTGAACCTGAAAGCATAGACTTAGCTCTTAGAAGGAATCACTGAAATCTTGTTAAACTTCACTAAGATTAGCATCACAATCCTTGACGTCACCTGTCATCTCTGTAACAACCACCATACCTTTTTGAGACACTTCTTTCACTACAGACTTGTTCAATGGGGACATTGAACCCTTCTAAGTTTGGGGTTGGAAGAAGTTGTTTTCTACACTTGTTTTCTAAAAAAGGTTGACCCTATGCATATACATTCCTCACTCAAAGCAAATGCTTAAAAAGCATATGCAAATCAACCGCTGAAAAGAGCAAAAGCTCACTAATTTCATACGAAAAGTGTCAGACACTCACAAGAGGCCAAAGTGCCCAGCACATACCTCCATAGGAGAAGATGGCAGAAAAATGGTGCCATAACTCAAAACAAAGAAATAATAAGATACAAATGAGTGAAAGAAACCGATAAACAACATCCACACCAATGACACAAAATTACCTTTCTTGGACTTTTAGGCTAGTTTTAGTGTCGCTGCATGATTTAAAGTGGGATTTTCAGGATGCAAAAGACTATGTACTTCACACCCACAGGGATTGTAAAATCTTACCAAAATAAAACAAAAAAAAAGTTGGGATTTAAAGTGGGATTTTCAGCATGCAATGTGAATCATGATGTTTGATCCAAATTTTTCGTCAGTTTTGAGTCTTTTTCTTATCTTCTTGTTGCTTGAGGGCAAGCAACCGTTTAAGTTTGGGGTTGTGATAGGGTTAATTTATTAACCCTATTTGTATCACATTTCCCATGCCTGAATGCCCCTTTTTAAAGTACAATTGAGTCTTTTGTTTACTTTTTGCTTATTTATTTGGAGTAGTCTATGTGTAAACCTCGTTGAAAAGAAATCACCAAAAACGGGGAAAAACATGTCATTTATAATCTTTTATGCCCACAGCAGGTCTGGGAGCAAATCGCTGATAAAACCGAGTCAGTGAGCTCGCTGATTTTGTTGAAAAAGTTGTTGAGGTCAGAGTTTCGCTTGCCGATCGCTGATGGGTACTGAAGCCCACTGATAATGGTCGCTAAATATTTCTAAGCTGTTTTGATGTGCATCTTTTCTTTTGGGCCAATTGTTTGGGCCATTTTTATTTAAGACAATTACTTTTGGGGTTTTTAAACATCTGTTTTATTTTGCTTTCTTAAGGGCTTTTGTTATTAGGGCATTTCGGCCCATAGCCCAAGTAGTTTATTATAAATAGATGCTTAGGCTTAAGAAAAAAACACACCTCTAACCTCACCTTCTTTCCATTTTTGGAAAGGGTGTAGGTTTTACCTTTCTTTCTACCTTTAGATAGTTTGTCCCCCAAGTTCTGTTTTCGGCTAGTTCACTTTATTGGCCGAGAGCTTCTCATTTCTTACTTTTAGTAATTAAATTAAAGTTTGGTTGGTCACGTTGCATGTTCTCTCTACTTTGATTACTCACTAGCACATCGTTCTCTGTTCACTTAGCAATTCGTTTGTTTGTGATTAAGTGTGGATCCAAAAATCCATTTCCTAATCCGAAGCAAATGGCCGAAAGTTTAAGAATTAATTATATAGTTTTTACTTACAAGTTTCTTACTTTACATCGGTTTTTTGGCATGCAAGTTTCCCCATTCCCTGTGCTCTTTTCCTTTTTAGTCTTTTAATTTCCCGTCATTACATTTATGCAATTTAATTTCTGCAATTTACCTTCTTGTTTTTCTTTACTTCTTCGCAATTTTATTTATCGCATTTTATTTCTTGCACTTTAAGTTATGTTTACTTGTTCTCCAAGAAATTCGTTTACTTGCTTGGCAAGTTTCCTTTCTTGGCAAGTTTCCTTTCTTGATGTTTAAATGCTTAACAATTACTTTTTGCATTTTTCATCTCCATTATTTTACTGTAACTGTTGATTTTATAATATAAAAGATATTTTTTTAACTCTGTCATTTATATCACGCTTATACTCATCGCCTTCTTCTAATCTATCGTCTTTCCACCGGTGTGGTTATGGTTGTTTGTTCTTTTATGATATAAACATATAAAAGTTCACGTGTCAACTTTATGTCATTTATGTCAATTTTATATTAATATTCTATAAGGATTGATTTACTGTAAAATAGGTCGTGTAAAAGAAGTCAACACAATAAGTTGTCATTAAGACATCACATCTTCCTTTTATATATTAAACCCCTTTTTACATTCAATCGTCTATCCACCGATGTGGGATAACCAAATAACATCACAATTAAAGATTTATGAATACTCAAATCTAATCTTATGGTGCCACTTCATTGATTGTGGTTGTGTCTTTCAACCAAAAAAAGGCTAACGCCATATATTGCTACATACTCTTTTAAACTTGTAAAGCATCTCATACTTCTTTTATATACTCACCCCCTTCTTCCGAGCTAACGTCTTTCTACCGATGTGGGATAATCTAATAACACCAAAATTATATATTTGAGAAACACTCAAATCTCATGGTGGAACATCATTGGTTTTGGTTGTTGCTTTTATAAAATAAAAGAATTTTTTTATATAGATTAGTTTTTTTTGGAAAAAAAAGAGTTGGACAAAATGAGTCAACCAATGAGTTCGAAGGATCGGCCAAAATGTGCCAACGACGTGGGTTTAGAAGACCAGTCAAGAGAAACCAACCCCATAAGTTGTCACAAATACATATCAACCTTCTTTCATACACCCACCATCCATTGTCACTATTTTATCTCTCCATCAATATGGGATAGACAAAACTCAACCAGAATTCAATAAATGAATAATGCACAATTCTTAGAGTGTCACATCATTGTTCTTGGTTGTTACTTTTATATATATATAAATAAAGATAGATATAAAGATAATGAATTTTATATGGATTAATTTTATTTTTTTTGCAAAAAAGAGAGTTGGATAACATGAGCCAACCAATGAGTTCGGATGACCAACCAAAATTAGCAAACAACGTGAGTTTAGAGGATCGACCAAGAGAAGCCAACCCCATGAGTTGCCATAAATACATCTCAACCTCCTTTCATATACCCACTATCCATTGTCAATCTTTCATATCTCCACCAATATGGGATAGACATAACTCAAACACAATTCCAAAAATGAATAGTACACAATTCTTAAAGTGTCACACCATTCTTCTTGGTTGTTACTTATACATATATATAAAGATTTGTATAGAAAATAGTAGAAGATTGGATAATACTTAATTCTTAGTGTGACACGTCATTTGTTAATTTTTCATCTCCCTATCAATATGGGGTAACCAAATCGAACAACAGTTCAAAATTGGGAATATTCAATTATTAGGGTGCACATTATCGATTGTTTGGTTTGTTTTCTATTAAGTTTTATATGGATAAAGTTGTCCACTCATCCTTCTCTTATATACCCATCTTCCTCTATTGACGCATCAATTTATCATTAATATGGGATACCTAAATTTTAACGACAATGTAATAATTTTATAATACTTAATTTTAATGGTATCACCTCATTATTTTATAGTGATATATTGATTCATTTATATAGGTTGATTATTTTGTAAAAAGAGGGTTGGCTAAAATGAAACCAACCCTATCAGTTTGGAAGGTTAGTCAACATGAGCCAGTAACATGAGTTTAGAGGATTAGCCAAGAGGATCAATTCCATGAGTTGAAACAAAGACATCTCGACCTCCTTTTATATACCTACCATCAATTGTTAATCTTTCATCTCTCCATCAATGTGTGATAGACAAAGTTCAACCTCCATTCACGAAATATAGAATACTCAACTTTTAGGATGTCATATCATTACTTGTGGATCTTACTTGAAGATATATAGATGTAGGGTAATCAAGATTTTATCATAGTTCATCATTTGACAAATACTTCATTTTTCATTGTACTGGTGTCATCAACCTTGATTTCTCCTTTAATATATATGTAGATTTTGATTATGTAAAAATTAAAGAAAAACATATGTTAAAATAATAAATTAGAAGTAATAGAGACAAATCGAGATTCAATTATATAAACTTAGTTCATAGAAAATGAAAATGAAAATTTTAACTATTACATGAAATGTTTTGTCATGTAAATTAAATAATTATTTAACCCAAAATTGGATCAACATTATATGTTATCGTCTACTCCTTTATATAATCATTTTCTCTTCTAAACTTTTTACTTTCTCACCAATGTGGGACAATCAAGATTTCACCACAATGGTGAATGTGAGACAATCAAGATTTCACCATAATTCACCATTTAACAAATATTTCATCTTCATTGGGCCACTTCATCAACTATGAGTTTTCCTTTAATATATACTAGTATGTGACACCGCATGTTGCGCGGTAACGAAATTTATTTTGTTAGAAAATACGTAACTAAGTTAACATTAAACGTAATTTCATAATAAATTGTAATATAAAACGATGATTGTATTGGGGTGTTTTTGATGCAAATTATTTTCATTAATATTTTTTCCTGTAACTAACTAAAGAACTTCATATATTTTTATATTTTTTGGTTGCAAAATAATGATTCGATATTAAGTTCAATTTGTATAAACCTTGTTAACCACAAGCGTATGCTTAATATTAAGTATTACGATGGCGTATATATATATATATACAAATTTAATATTTTTAATTTAGCATTACGATGTCTTTTTGCAAAACATATAGTCATCCGAATAATTAGATGTGCAATTACTATAAAATAAATGATATAACTAAATTTATAATACAATTAAATAATACGAAAAAAATAAGAGTATTTTATTAATTGTTGAAATGAAATGTAATATCCTCTAATCATAAGGAATTGTACAATGCAATGTATATAAGTAATAACATGCGTTATATTAGAGATATATCGGTTGTTATAAGTAATACCTAATCATGGTTGGCGAAAAACCGAATAACTTAAATTTAAATTTAAATTGGATTTACCACAGACAGGGCCATTATTACCTTAGTTTTGGCAACAAAAACTTGGGGTTGTATGATGATGATTACGATTTATAATCACCAAGAAGGATGGTGTACATGTACCATTAGTTCATCCTCAACACACCTCTGGACTTTAAAAACAAAATAGTGAGTGGACCAACCATATCACAATAAGTAAAAAATCACATACCAAACTTGCACACTTCAAATCTTCATGACCTAATAGATAAAAAAGTTATAATGCAATCAAAATCACAATATAAACATACATAAAGTTATCATGCGACCAATATTACGATAAGAACATACTTAAAAGTATAAGGCAATCAAAATCATGATACAAACATACATAACATTATAACACAATCTATATCAGAAAACAAACTTACATAAAATCCTTACCTTAGATCATAACCACAAACTCCCACAACCCAAATTTTAAACCTTTAAATCTTCACGAATTAATACATAAAAGTTAAAGAACCCGAGAGCCTGTAAACCAAAAAACACTCAACATAAGTAAACATTTCACATACTGAACTTGAAGACTTCAAATCTTCACCTGATACATAATAGTTATGATGTAAACAAAATCACGATACAAACATATATAAAGCTATAATGTGATCACAATCATGAAACCAACATATATAAAACTCTTACCTAATACTACAACAAAAAAAATCATATATTGAACTTCAAATCTTCATGACCTAATACATAAAAACTATAATGCAATCTAAATAACGATACATACATAAAATTATGGGAGAAGTGAAAAACGAAAAGAAATAAAAAAAACTATGAAGAAATAAAGAATGTCAAAAGTAAAATAGAAGAGAAACCAAAGAAAAAAAATAAATTGAGATGAAAATTTTAAAGATGTATAAGATAGAAATATTTGAGAGGGTGTGGAAGATGAAGATGAAGATGAAGATGAAGATGAAGATGAAGATGAATAGGTAGAGTTTTGCAATTAAATGTAATTCATAAATGATTAATTAATATTCATCAATGAGAAATTAGCAAAAAGAGAAATTGAAGAAAAATATTTTTATTTAAAAAAAATCAAAATTATGAGAAAAATGATAAATGAGAATGGAGTCTTCTCGTTATGCTACCTAAGCATTAAAGAAAAATATTTTTATTTAAAAAAAATTAATTAACATAAAGAAGGAAAAATGAATAGTTATCTAACTTAAAGAAGATAAAATGAATAGTTAAATAACATTAATTTTAATGTGCATGTATAAGTACAAAAACCCCCCAATACATTTAATGAAAATATAACTTACATATAGGGACATAAAAGTCTTTAACATAATAAACAATTTTTAAAATCAAAATTTTGAGGAAATTTAGAAGCCTCATTCATACTCTCTAAGAGTGTCAAGTCATCACTCTTGGGTTTTCCTTTAATATATATATATATATATATATATATATATATAGAGAGAGAGAGAGAGGGGGGGGGGGATAATCATTTGCAAAGTTACAAACTCATCTAAGTCATCCAATTTTTTTATCAACTGTTGAGGAATTTTTGGATTTAAATTTATTAAGATAATAGGAAGAAAATAGGGAAAGAGTAGTTTAGGAATATATTTTAGGTATTTTATATTTAAATTTTATTAATTAATTTGAATTTATTTATTTATGGTTACAAGATTCCTTAATTTTCTCCATATTTAACCCAATCTCTCTCTCTCAAGATTAAAAAAAAGTTTCGGACACCATCACTTCGTCGGCGACCGAGAACCACTGCGGTTCTCAACTACTCCATTCGATGACCGCCGTATGTTGCCGCCATCTGCCAGCAGCCTCCTTCGCCACCCCACGTACCGTGATCTCCTCCCCTGAATCTCCGGCGACTTTCCCCCGAATTCCGGCAAGTTTATGAATTTTCAAGTTCATACTTCATACAATGTTTGTTCAAGTTTCATAAACTGTTTTTTTCGTAATTTTCTAGTTTCATAAACGGTTTCATATATTTTCTTATACGGTTTTATATATTTTTCTCTCATATGAATAATTATATTTTTTTTCAAAATAATAATTTATTTTTTAAGTTTCATATATTTTTTTTTCCTATATGAATAATCAGATTTTTAAGTTTCATACATTTTATCCAATATGAATAGCGTGAAAATTTCAAGAAAACATTTTATGAAACCAAAAAAAGTTTATATATGAAACTCGGAAAAATTATGAACTCGCCGGAAATGGGGAGGTCGCTGGAAGTGGGAGAATGTCATCGGAAGTAGATGGTGACGGTGGATGGTGAGAGAGAGACAGAGAGAGAGAGATATGGAGAGGGAGATATAATTAAGGAAGTTAGTTTTTGCTAAAAATACGGAATTTATAAAACCACATAAATGTCCTGGTTTGTATTGTCAGTAACCTTTCGAAGGTTTGTAAATGAACGTCTCTCTCTCTCTCTCTCTCTCTCTCTCTCTCTCTCTCTCTCTCTCTGTAATAACCGCCATCCTTGTAATAATAGGAGTTTGGGGTAAGAGGTTGCTAAAGGTTTAAAGTTTGAGGGTCAGATTGTAAATTAGAAAAAATAAGGAGGTAAACCCTAATACCCTATCTCCTAATTCCATTTGTTGGTGGCGGCTATGAAATCAGAGAGAGAAGTGGGGGAGAAGGCATTTTGAAGAATTGAAGAAGAAAGGGTGTTTAGAGAAGATTCTTGCCATTACTCTTCAAGGTAATCATCTAATCTCATAATCTAGTGTTGATGGATTATTACGCAAACTCTTAATCTAGTTTTGGTGAGATTTTGGTGAGGAAAAACCCATATCTGGACTCCTCCCAATTGGTGGAATCCTTGGATTTGGGAGGGGAAATCAATGGGATTTTATAGTCTTTAATTTGAGACTAACCTTTAATTTGGGATGTTGAAGAAATACCTTCTTTGGAAGGATTTCGTTCGGTGTTGATTCGAAACCCGAGAGCCGCTATGGGGTTTTATCGTTCGACCGAAACCCGTCTGGGATTGTGCAGCCGGAAAAAGGATCCCCGGGAGTCCGGGTCCCGGCCGTGTGAAACCGGGGGAGACCCGGGAGGGAGAGGCCCCGGGAGGCGGGGTGGACTGGGGGAGACCAGGGGAAGCCAGGAGTCGGCAGGCAGGGGGAAACCGGGAGACGGCTAGGTGTTACACCCGGGAGTCGGGCGGCCTTTAGGCCGGGAGCGAGAAGTGAGGAAGGGAACAGGGAGTTGAGCGTTTCCGAGTGTGAACTCGGAAGATGGACCGAGTAGTTTCTTTTAAGTCCAGGACTTGACTTATTACATCTCATTCTTATCTTAGGTGACCGAATTAAGGAGTCGGAGCTGTGTAAGAAAGTCCTTGCAACCAGGTGAGTTTTTCTAACCCAATCCTCGTTGATGATTACGTGATATTTTATATAAATGCGAGATTTTGTTAAATGCGAGTTATGTTTTTATCGTGCTCGATATGTGGAAATGTATGCATGCATTGTTGTCAGCAAGATGGACAAGTCGGGGGGGTGTCCCACCTGTGCTCATATCGGGGGGTGTCCCGTATATGTCATTGGGGGGGGTGTCCCAAATAAGGCAGTATGAGCCAGACATGCTGTCACCTCAAAAGAGGATGGTGTAGACCTTTCCTCATAAGAGTGTAGGAGACAAAGCTTACTTTTTCTGATCTTCAGATGAGGTCCACGTCAATGCAAGATATCACATATATACTTTGTCAGAAAAGTACAATGTGTTTGAGAGAAATCTTCGAGCCTTGAAGATTAAGAAATCTTCGGCTGGTGAAGATTGAGAAATCTTCGGCTCCTGAAGATATGAGAAATCTTCGGCTCCTGAAGATATGAGAAATCTTCGGCTCCTGAAGATTGAGAAATCTTCGGCTCCTGAAGATTGAGAAATCTTCTGCCGGTGAAGATTGAGAAATCCTGAAGATTTGAGAAATCTTTGGCTCCTGAAGATTGAGAAATCTTCGGCTCCTGAAGATTTGAGATCGCCACCATCCTGGCCAATGGTGTTGATCAAGTAGGCATACTTGGCTTTAGGTTGAGAAGTCTATCTTTAATCCGCTTTGAGAGATATACTTCTTCTTTGTTTTCTTCGGCTGATATTCGACTTCACCGAACATTTGAATAGAAACCAAGCTGCTAAAAGAACCTCAAAATATTCTAAGTATGATGATACAAAATGGAAGATCGGGATGTCATCTTCAAATCTTCAGATGACCCAACACATAAAAACAATAGGACTTTTCCACTATCACCAGTTTCAATAAAGAGAGCAAGTTCTTAGGAACATTTTTAAAAGATTTCTTATCAAGATATTGTATGATGGAAGATTATAAGTGAGTGTGTACCTCTTGAGTTTTTGCACTACACTCGATGTACGTGGGAGCTCCAATCGTCTTCCTTAGTTCTTCTCCCTATAATAAAGTGAAAACAATATACATGTAACGCTAAGAAGCAGCCATCGTCGTCTTTCTTTTTAGCAATCTGAGCAACTCCCTAAAAACGGCCACCATGGTGCACCAACGCTACTTTGGATTGAAAGGGTTTGGGATAAAAGTTATTCTTAACAATACCTCAAAATATTGAGGCACAAGGTGAGTGATAACCAGAGGACTGACCCAATCCTCATTAGGACCGGACCAGTCATGATCCTAACCAAGACCGACCCAATCATGAGCCTAACTAGCAGTTAATTAAAAATGTAGGCATGATTTAAGACCGATGGACCTAACTGGTCCCTAATCAGCTTCAACCCCCCGTTATGAGCGCAAGCGGGACACACCCCCGACTTGAGAACAGGCGGGACACACCCCCCGGTATGAGCGCAGGCGGGACACCCCCCCCCCCAACTTGAGCGCAACTCACAACCAATAATGTATGCATACATTTAGAATAAAAACATCAATAGAAAATCCACCGAATAAATCTCACCAATATAAAGCAGTGTAAGTAAATAAACGCTTTAATAAACTTTCACGCGGTTGTAACCACATAACCATAAAAGCATTTAGTTTTAGAAAACTCACCTGATGCCTTTTGCTTACGCCTTCGCGATTACTTCTATGGCCGGGAACAACTCCTATACCAAAAGCGACGTAAAATGGTAAGTCCCCTCATCGACCCATTAATCTAAGTCTAATCCTCTCTCGCTACCACCTTTTAATTTCACCATAAAGGGAGAATAGAGGAAACATCGAGTGGCCCACTTCTTCCTCGGCCCAAACTGAAACGGGTTGACCGGTCCAACAACCCCACAGATTAAAGATGCGGCTAACGCTATACAGGTGGGCTGGCCCGGTGATTAAATGCCCAGGGTTGAGTTCACCACCGCCCAGAGTGGTGATGGTATCGCCTGGGTTAACATCCCCGGGGTCGCCCGGTGGCTCGCGGCCCGGGGTCGCCCGGTACCAACTTCCCCGGGGTCGCCCGGTGTTAACTTCCCCGGGGTCGCCCGGTGGCTTCACAGCCCGGGGTCGCCCGGTGGTTACATCCAGTGCCGAACGACAACAGTCTCTGATCGAGAGGGATTAAATCCCATCAACGATACCGATAATAAACTCTAGACCATTCCCCTTGATTGATCGATTTAATCTTCTCTAAGTTGGGCTATGAGGTTTATCCAAAACAGTCGACATGAACTAAGAAAACCCAAACGCTAACATTCCTCAATCACGATTCAAGGGTTCTCCATAAGAAACATCATAAATAACTAGGCTTATTCTACTAAACCAAATACAAATAACAAAGAAGAGAGTATTAACTTACCTTGAAGAGACTCAATGCAGATTTGAATCCAGAAGAAATCGCTCCTTTGATGCTCCTCAAAATCGCCCCAAGGCTCTCTCTCTCTAGTTAATCAGCCGCCAAAAGAAAATGATAAAGATCCCTAGGGTTAGACCCTTTTATTACCAAGTTACCACTAGCCCCTCCAACTTTGATTTTCGATCAATTTATTACCCAAACTTTATTAGTTCATACTTGAACCCGGTTATTACAATATCCTCCCCTCAAACGAATTATGTCCCCGGAATTCCTTCGCTTAAAAGGCTGGGGTACTGGGACCTCATGTCTGCCTCCACTTCTCATGTTGCCTCTTGCCTGTTGTGAAATTCCCATTGAACTTTCACCAGTCAGATCTCTTTGTTTCTTAATTTCTTTACTGTAACAACCTGTACCTTTATACATATCAAAATAACATTTCTGTCTAAAAACTGCCCCAGTCTTACATTTCAGAGTATAAGGTTTACAACTATCATCTATTACACAACTGAGTCAAAAAGTAAACTATTGCAGGAAGTCTTCTAGCTCCTGGAAATAGCTCACATCTTCTCCTTACCCTTATCTGAACCTGCTACCTTTCGATAACCTGAAACAGGGTTATAATTTTGAAAGAGCGAGGGTTAGACCAATGGTCTAGTGAGTCCCCTCCAATCACTACTGCAACAATTCAAATATTATTTAAAACATTTAAACAAAGCTTTATATCTCAAAAACATAACTTGCTCTTTTAATCAAACATTAAAACATACTTTACGCTTCACAAGCATAACTCAATCTACTGGCCATCACTGACCACTCTTTACGCTTCGCAAGCGTACCTTAAGCTACTGACCAACACTGCCGTCAAAGACGGTATGTCTGTCTCGTACTGCCTTCTTTTAGGGACACACCCTAATGGCATAAACGGGCTACACTCCCCGATACGAGCAGGCAGGTCACACTTCCCGACTTAGGTCAGACTTCTGACTCAAATGTATGCATACACTTAGTCCTAACTATATATAAAACAAGTTTATATAAACTGAGCATAAACATGTCAAACTGATTAAATCAACCTTTTTCAATAAATCTGCATAACTTTCAATACTATAAACGTGCAGTTTATAAAACCCACATTTATTAAATAACTGTCAAAATCATAAAAGATTTAGTTTGAAAGACTCACCTCAGATCCTTTTTCTCAAAGTATGCTTCCTAACGATTCACTACCTACGACAACATCAATAACTCGGTAAGCCAAAACACAGATATCTCTCTCTCCCTCTCTATAACACAGTGATCACACAGGTAGGCCCGCACCGGTCCACACCGGTAGACCCACACCGGTCTACAAGGGTCCGGTCGATACCGGTCGTTCATCATACTGGTAGACCCGTACCGGTCTACAAGAGTCCGGTCGATTACACCGGTCGACGGACCAGTCAACACAATATACTCTATACCGGTCGACCTTTACCGGTCAAGCAACTATATCGGTCAATACCTTCGTTCCGGTCAATAATCAAACAGAGTCGACGACTCAAACCCAGAAAACTCAGATCATTAAATCGATCAAATATACGGTTAAAAGCTTGAATAACAAGACTAATTACCGACTATAACATGCAGATAGAAGTATTAAGCTAGAATCATACCTCTATTTGACAAAAACTGATCAATACTTTGATACCTAGCTTCTCTTCGTCCTGTTCTCGTTCTTAAGTCGGTCTCCAACTTTTTATCAAACATGAGATATGAATCTCACTTTCACTGATTAAGGTTATTTATATAACCAAGTTTCAAATATCCCCCTGAACTTTGGGTCTTGCTTAACTTTTCACCCAACTTCCAAAATTAATAAAAATTTTGGAACTGGATATTACAATTTTCCCCCCTTAAGAGAATTCCGTCCCCGGAATTCCTTCGCAAAACAAATGGGGATACTGAGATCTCATGTCCGCCTCTACTTCCCACGTTGACTCTTGTCCTTTGTGAAATTTCCACTGGACTTTCGCTAATCGAATCTCCTTGTTTCTCAACTTCTTTACTTTGAGGACCGAAATTGCTACGGGTTCCTCAATATAACTTAATTTTTCATCAATCCGAATGTCTTCTAAGGGAACTACTACATCTGCTTCTGCTAAACACTTTTTCAACTTTGACACATGAAATGTGGGATGAATCCCACGCAAACTTTCTGGTAGATCAAGTTCGTAGGCCACTTCACCAACACGTCCCGTGATGATAAATGGTCCAACAAACCTTGGTCTCAATTTTCCTTTCTTTCCGAATCGGACTACCCCTTTCCAGGGCGAGACTTTCAACATTACTTTGTCTCCTACTTGAAACTCTATCGGTTTTCTCCGCTTATCGGCATACATTTTCTGACGATCTTGAGCAATCTTTAATCTTGCTCGAATCTGGTTGACCTTATCAGCTGTCACCTATACAATTTCCGGTCCCGCTAGATGTCTTTCACCCACCTCATTCCAACATAAAGGTGTTCTACATTTACGTCCATACAATGCTTCAAACGGGGCCGCTTGTATGCTAGCATGATAATTATTGTTGTAAGAAAATTCAATCAACGGCAAATGAATTTCCCACGAACCTTTGAAATCAATAACACATGCACGAAGCATATCTTCCAATGTCTGTATGGTTCTCTCACTCTAGCCATCAGTTTGTGGATGATAGGTCGTACTCAACTTAAGTTGAGAGCCTAACTCCCTTTGCAAACTTCTCCAGAAAGTTGAGAGCCTAACTCCCTGTCTGACACAATTGACGACGGTACTCCATGTCTGGTTACTATCTCGTCGATATATAATCGAGCCAATTTCTCTAGTGAGTACGTCTCCTTAATTGGTAGAAAGTGGGTTGACTTTGTGAGTCTATCCACTATCACCCAAATGGCATCATGCCCCTTAGGTGATCGAGGTAAACCGGTAACAAGATCCATCGTAATCTCGTCCCACTTCCAAACTGAAATTTCTAATGATTGAAGCTCCCCATAAAGTCTCTGATGCTCAGCTTTAACCTTCAAACATGTCAGCCATCGCTCGACGAAATGAGCAATATCTTTCTTTAAACCTGGCCACCAATAGCTTTGTTTCAGATCTCTATACATCTTGTTGGTTCCCGGATGTACTGAATAACGTGATTTATGCGCTTCTTCCAATATTCTCTTTCGTAGTTCTCCTACTTTTGGAATCCACACTCTCTTATTGAAGCACTTCACCCCACGATTATCAACGACTAACGAATTAACAATTCCAACTATTCTTTCACTCTTCCAGTTTTCTTTTGACGCCGCTTCTTCTTGGTACTTTATGACCTCTTCCAAGAAATCGGAAACAACATCAACTCGATAGGCTACCACTTTTGTTGTTTCTCCACATTCCTTACGACTTAGAGCATCCGCCACGACATTGGCCTTGCCCGGATGATACAGAATATCACAGTCGTAATTGCTCAACAACTCCATCCACCTACGCTGCCTCATATTGAGCTCCTTCTGGTTGAAAAGGTATTGAAGGCTCTTGTGATCCGTGTAAATCTGACACTTGATCCCATACAGATAATGCCTCCAAATTTTCAAAGCAAAGACTACCGCTACCAACTCTAAATCATGCGTTGGTTAATTCTTTTCCTGTTCTTTCAACTGACGAGATGCATAAGCAATTACCTTGCCTTCTTGCATTAACACACATCCCAGACCCAACTTTGAAGCATCGCTATAGATTACGAATCCTTCCGTTCCGTTGGGTAGAGACAAGACAGTAGCACTACTTAGACTCTCTTTCAATTTACTGAACGCTTCTTTCTGAGCTTCCGCCCATACAAACTTGACATTATTTCTAGTCAACGTTGTTAATGGCGTAGCTATCCTTGAAAAGTCTTGGATGAACTTTCTATAATAACCCGCCAATCCTAGAAAACTCCTTACTTCTGATGGTGTTTTCGGTGCTTCCCACCCTTTAATGGCTTCAATCTTAGCCGGATCAACTTTAATCCCATCATTCGACACCACATGACCTAGAAACTGAACTTCTTTCAGCCAAAATTCACATTTTGAGAACTTGGCGTACAATTTCTCGCGCTTAATAAATTCTAAAATCGCTCGCAAATGAGTTTCATGATCTTCTTTGGACCGTGAATAAATCAGTATATCATCTATAAAAACTATGACATACTTGTCTAAAAACGGACTACACACTCTATTCATCAGATCCATGAAAGTTGCTGGAACATTGGTCAGACCAAATGGCATAACTAGAAACTCATAGTGTCCGTACCTTGTACGAAATGCAGTCTTAGGTACATCTTCCTCCCTCACTTTCAACTGGTGATAACCAGATCGTAGATCTATTTTCGAAAAGTAACTCGCTCCTTGAAGTTGATCAAAAAGATCGCCAATCCTGGGAAGCGGATACTTATTCTTGACAGTCACCTTATTGAGCTCACGATAGTCTATGCACATTCTCATAGACCCGTCTTTCTTCTTAACAAACAATATTGGCGCTCCCCATGGTGAGGTACTAGGACGAATAAACCCCTTGTCGAGTAACTCCTGCAGTTGAGTCATCATTTCTTTCATTTCTGCCGGTGCCAATCTATACGGTGCTCTTGCAATCGGCGCCGCTCCGGTTATTAAATCAATACGAAATTCCACTTGCCGATCAGGAGGCAGAGTGGTTAAATCTTCCTGAAATACTTCTGGATATTCACATACCACCAGAACTAACTCTAATCCTTTCTTCTCCTTCTTAGCATCTATTACATAAGCTAAGAACCCCACACACCCTTTTACTAAACATATCTTAGCCTTAATCATTGAAATCAAGCACGACTTTCTATCCCTCCGATCTCCAAACACTACTATCTCTTCTTTACCTGGTTGCACTATACGAATTAATTTCTTATTGCATACTATATGAGCATCATTAGAAACCAACCAGTCCATTCCCACAATAACATCAAATTCTCCCATACCCATCGGGTACAGTCGAAGTGGAAATGACTGCCCATCGATGACAATACTACACCCATCATACACTTCCTCCACTAAGATTTGACTATTATCGGCCACTTCTACTTTCAATTCATGCTTAAGCTTCTTGGGTTTCTCATTCAATTTATGCACGAAATTTGGAGACACAAACGAACGATTTGCGCCTGAATCAAACAATACTTTTGCATAATTCGAATCTATAAAGAAAGTACTTGTCACTACATCCGGTATCTCCGCCGCTTCTTCTGTCGTCATATTGAAAACTCTAGCCCTCGCTTTAGCTGGATCCACGTTTTTCTCACCTCCCTTGTCTACATATCCTCCGACCGATCCCTTTTTCAACTGTGGACAATTAGTCCTGATATGATCAGGAGATCCACACTGATAACAATATCTTGAACTCTGGCAATACCGAGCCATATGCCCCATCTTTCCGCATTTATAACAGCCCTCTTGATCAATCTTACATTCTACTTTATGCCTTCGGTTACACTTGCTACAGGGCTTACTTTCAAACTTATTAACAGAACGCTGATCAAACTTTGCAGCTTTAAACGGTTTGGAGTCACGGACCGTTCCGTCCCATTTCCTTTTATCTCCACTTCTTTCAGTAGCTTGCCGATTCTTTTCCTTCTCTCTCATTTCAGCTGCATTTACCGCCACTTGAAACGTAGACGGTTCCTTGTTCGAGACAAATTCTCGAATATCACTTCTCAGCCCAAAGACGAAATGTTCTACTCGTCTTCCTTCATTAGGCACGTAAATTTCTGCAAATCGAGACTTTTCAATAAATTTTGTAGTATATTCTCGAACTGACATCCCCTTCTGTTCTAAACTCAGAAACTCTTCTTCCAACTTTTTAACTGCCGCCAGAGGGCAGAACTGTGCTTTAAATCTTTTCACAAACTCACTCCAAGACATTTCTTTGGCTACCGCCGAACTTTGTCCTCCTGCTTCAACATCCCACCACATTACCGCTTCATCTTTCAACATTGACAAAGCATAAACTACTTTATCTTCATCGGCACACTTACTAGTATCAAATGCTAACTCCATACCTTTTAACCATCTTAACGCTATCACCGGATCACATTCCCCTTTGTAAGTAGGAGGTTTGCAAGCAGCAAACTCCTTAAAACTACATCCTCTCCCCACTACCGCTTTAGTGGTCACAATGGGGTTTGACTGAGGGTGGCTACCCCCTACAGTTACTGGTGATTCTGCTACCTCGGTCGCTACTTTTTCTTCACTCTTTTCTTTGCTTGACGAAACCTCATTATTGCGCTGAGCCAATAAAGCGTTCAACGTTTCCTGTAATTTTCCCATTTCTGTAGTGAAAGTTTCTTGGGTAACAAAACCCTGAGTTCTACCTCCACCACGGTTTCCTGTCTGCTTTCGACCCCTCACAGAAGCCGAACTTTCTTGATGAGAAGTTTCTTGTTCAGATCTTACCTTTACACTTTCAGCTTGACGAATACCACGAGTCGTCTTTTTGCCTCGAGTTCCCACAGTGGAAACCCTTGCCTGAGTAGTTGTTTTCTGAACTGTCTTACCTCTAGGTCGACCACGACTCTTTCCTCGGATAGCAGTCGGGTTGACCGCAGTCGTTCGCTCTTCTGCAACGACTTCATTAACTGGCTCAATTTCAGGATTCGGCATAGACCTACTCCTTGTCACTCGCTCAGACATACTTCTGATAAGAAGAAACATAAGACATTCAATCTAACATGCTAAACATTACGGCAGTTTAAGCACAAGCATGTACTTGTAAATTCATAATTACACTGGCCAGATGAAATTCCAAATTTACCTTATATGCTAGTCCTTACTACCTTAATGTTAACTTCCTACGGTCTTCCTACTTCTCAGTTGTGCTTCTACTTTCTCAGTTTAAGTCTAGGCTCATCTGGTCACCAAGATCTCTTAAACTAATGCTCTGATACCAATTGTAACAACATGTACCTTTATACATATCAAAATAACATTTCTGTCTAAAAACTGTCCCAGGCTTACATTTCAGAGTATAAGGTTTACAACTATCATCTATTACACAACAGAGTCAAAAAGTAAACTATTTCAGGAAGTCTTCTAGCTCCTGGAAATAGCTCACATCTTCTCCTTACCCTTATTTGAACCTGCTACCTTTCGATAACCTGAAACAGGGTTATAATTTTGAAAGAGCGAGGGTTAGACCAATGGTCTAGTGAGTCCCCTCCAATCACTACTGCAACAGTTCAAATATTATTTAAAACATTTAAACAAAGCTTTATATCTCAAAAACATAACTTGCTCTTTTAATCAAACATTAAAACATACTTTACGCTTCACAAGCATAACTCAATCTATTGGCCATCACTGACCACTCTTTACGCTTCGCAAGCGTAACTTAAGCTACTGACCAACACTGTCGTCAAAGACGGTATGTCTGTCTCGTACTGCCTTCTTTTAGGGACACACCCTAATGGCATAAACGGGCTACACTCCCCGATACGAGCAGGCGGGTCACACTTCCCGACTTAGGTCAGACTTCTGACTCAAATGTATGCATACACTTAGTCCTGACTATATATAAAACAAGTTTATATAAACTGAGCATAAACATGCCAAACTGATTAAATCAACCTTTTTCAATAAATCTGCATAACTTTCAATACTATAAACGTGTAGTTTATAAAACCCACATTTATTAAATAACTGTCAAAATCATAAAAGATTTAGTTTGAAAGACTCACCTCAGATCCTTTTTCTCAAAGTCTGCTTCCTAACGATTCACTAACTACAACAACATCAATAACTCGGTAAGCCAAAACACAGATATCTCTCTCTCCCTCTCTATAACACAGTGATCACACCGGTCGATCCACACCGGTAGACCCACACCGGTCCACACCGGTAGACCCGCACCGGTCTACAAGGGTCCGGTCGATACCGGTCGTTCATCATACCGGTAGACCTGTACCGGTCTACAAGGGTCCGGTCGATTACACCGGTCGACGGACCGGTCAACACAATATACTCTATACCGGTCGACCTTTACCGGTCAAGCAACTATATCGGTCAATACCTTCGTTACGGTCAATAATCAAACAGAGTCGGCGACTCAAACCCAGAAAACTCAGATCATTAAATCGATCAAATATACGGTTAAAAGCTTGAATAACAAGACTAATTACCGACTATAACATGCAGATAGAAGTATTAAGCTAGAATCATACCTCTATTTGGCAAAAACTGATCAATACTTTGATACCTAGCTTCTCTTCGTTCTGCTCTCGTTCTTAAGTCGGTCTCCAACTTTTTATCAGACTTGAGATATGAATCTCACTTTCACTGATTAAGGTTATTTATATAACCAAGTTTCAAATATCCCCCTGAACTTTGGGTCTCGCTTAACTTTTCACCCAACTTCCAAAATTAAAAAAAATTTCGGAACTAGATATTACATTTACCTTGCAATCCAAAATGGATACTGGTTTCTCGATGTAACTTAACCTCTCATCCACGCGAATATCCTCCAATGGCACCACCACATCCGCTTCCGCTAAGCACTTCTTCAAGTTAGACACGTTAAATGTAGGGGGGATCTCTCGTAAGTCCACGGGTAATTTCAGTTTGTACGCTACCTCTCCTACACGTTCCACGATCGCAAACGGTCCAACGAATCTCGGTCTCAGCTTACCCTTCCTTCAGAAACGAACTACTCCCTTCCAAGGCAAGACTTTTAACATAACCATGTCTCCCACTTGGAATTCAATCGGCTTCCTCCGCCTATTTGCGTATATTTTTTGGCGGTCTTGTGCTTTCTTCAATCTCTCTCTTATCTGGTTAACCTTATCGTTCGTCACTTGCACAATTTTTGGACCTGCCAATTGTCGTTCCCCTACCTCGTTCCAACACAAGGGCGTTCTACACTTACGTCCATACAACGCTTCAAACGGTGCTGCTTGAATATTGGAATGATAACTGTTGTTATAGGAGAACTCTATTAATGGTAGGTAAACTTCCCACGAACCCTTGAAATCGATAACACATGCTCGAAGCATGTCTTCTAGCGTTTGGATGGTTCTTTCGCTTTGACCATTCATTCATGGGTGATATGTAGTACTCAACTTAAGTTGCGTACCTAACTCTCTTTGAAGACTCTTCCAAAAATTTGACATGAAACGACCATCCCGATTTAAAATTATAGACGACGACACTCCATGCCTGGACACTATCTCATCCATATACAACTTAGCCAATTTCTCTAACGGGTACGTCTCCTTAATTGGTAGGAAATGAGCTGACTTTGTAAGTCAGTCCACTATTACCCAGATGGTGTCGTGCCCTTTAGGTGATCGTGGGAGTCCCGTGAAAAAATCCATCGCGGTCTCATCCCACTTCCATACTGGGATTTCTAATGGTTGCAACTCACCGTAAGGTCTTTGATGTTCCGCTTTCACCTTTAGACACGTCAAACATCGCTCGACAAAATACGCGATGTCTTTCTTCAAACCCTACCACCAATAGTTTCGTTTCAAATCTCGATACATCTTATTGGTTCCCGAATGAATGGAATAACTAGACTTATGTGCTTCTTCCAACACTTTCTTTCGAAGGTTGCCCAACTTTGGAACCCACACTCAACCACCAAAACATCTCGCTCCACGACTGTCCACGGTTAACGAACTCACATTTCCGACTATTCTCTCACTCTTTAAATTCTCTTCTAAGAGCTCTTCCTTTTGTAGACTCTTGATTTCCTCCAAAAATTCGGAAGTTGCCTTAACGCGAAACGCCACTACATTCGTTGCATCGCCGCGTTCTTTCACCCGGATGGTAAAGAATCTCGCAATCATAATCGCTTAACAGCTCCATCCATCTCCGTTGCCTCATATTCAACTCTTTTTGATTGAACAGGTGTTGGAGGCTCTTGTGGTTGCTATAAATCCGACACTTAACCCCGTACAGGTAATGTCTCCATATCTTCAATGCAAAAACTACTGCTGCCAACTCCATATCATGTGTCGGGTAGTTCTTCTCGTGCTCTTTCAACTGACGAGATGCGTAGGCGATCACCTTCCCTTCTTGCATCAGCACACACCCTAATCCCAACCTAGAGGCATCGATGTAGATCACGAATCCTTCGGTCCCGTTGGGTAGGGATAAAATCGGCGTGCTACTCAGACTTTCCTTTAATTTTCTGAAAGCATCTTCTTGAGCCTCCGCCCACACAAATTTAACATTTTTCATCGTTAGAGACGTTAAGGCGTAGCTATCCTTGAAAAGTCCTGAATGAATTTTTGATAATAGCCCGCCAATCCTAGGAAACTCCTCACTTCCGACGACGACTTTGGCGCCTCCCAGCTTTCAATAGCCTCGATCTTCGTGGGGTCAACCTTAATACCGTCTTTCGACACCACGTGACCTGGAAATTGCACCTCTCTCAACCAAAATTCACACTTCGAGAATTTGGCGTACAACTTCTCATGCTTCAGCAATTCCAACACCTATCGCAGATGTGCCTCGTGCTCCCTCATGGATCGCGAGTAAATTAGTATGTCGTCAATAAAGACTATCACAAACTTGTCCAAGAATGGACTACACACTCTATTCATTAAATCCATGAATACCGCTAGAGTGTTAGTCAAACCAAAGGGCATGACTAAAAACTCATAATGTCCGTACCTCATACGAAAAGCAGTCTTAGGCACATCCTCCCCTCTCACCTTCAACTGATGATAGCCCGACCGTAGTTCTATCTTCGAAAAGTAACTCGCTCCTTGCAATTGATCGAAAAGATCATCAATTCTAGGAAGCGGGTACTTATTCTTGACTGTTACCTTATTGAGTTCGCGATAGTCTATACACATTCGCATAGACCCATCCTTCTTCTTAACGAACAACATTGGCGCTCCCCACGGCGAGGTACTGGGAAGAATAAAACCCTTATCGAGCAGTTCTTGCAGTTGTATCATCAATTCCTTCATTTCGGCCGGTGTCAAACGGTAGGGTGCTCTTGCAATAGGTACTTGTCCGGGTATTAGGTCGATTCGGAATTCCACTTGCCGATCTGGAGGTAAGGTGGTTAAGTCGTCCGGAAACATTTCAAGGTAGTCACTTACTACTGGAACCGACTCTAACCCCTTCTTCTCCTTCTTAGCGTCTAAAACATACGCTAAGAATCCCTCACACACCTTCACTAAACACCGCCTAGCATTGATCATTGAGATCAAACATGACTTCCTATCCCGACGATCGCCTTAAACCACTACTTCTTCCTTACCAGGAAAAGTTATACGGATCAACTTCTTATTGCATACTATGTTGGCATCATTAGACGCCAACCAGTCCATTCCCACAATGACATCAAATTCCCCCATACCCATCGGGTATAAATGCAATGGAAATAAATGTCCGTCGATGTCAATTCTACACCCTTCATATACTTCTCCCACTAAGACTCGACTATCATCCGCTACCTCTACTTCAAACCCCCGCTTAAGCTTCTTGGGTTTCACATGAAAGTTATGAACAAAGTTCAGTGACACAAACGAACGGTTTGCGCCCGAGTCAAACAACACCTTAGCATAACTCGAGTCTATATGGAAAGTACCTGTCACTACATCTGGTGTTTCCACCGCCTCCTCCGCTGTCATATTGAATGCTCTAGGCCTCGCCCGAGCTGGATCCGCCTTCCTCTCTCCTCCCTTTCCTCCAAATCCCCCGACTGCTCCCTTCTTCAGCTGTGGACAGTCGATCTTGATGTGGTCTGGAGAGCCACATTGATAGCAAGACCTTGGTCCTTGAAAATCCCGAGCCATGTGCCCCGCCTTTCCACACTTAAAATAGTCGTCACAATTCATAGCACATTCCCCTTTATGCACCCGGTTACACTTACTGCATGGCTTGCTCTCAAGCCTTGGTATCGCCCGTTGATCAGATCTGCCACCCTTGAACCTCTTCGGATCACGAACCAATCCTTCCCATTTTCTCTTCTCACTTCCCTTCTCAGACGTTTGGCACGCTCTATCCTTCTCAGTCATCTCGGTCGCGTTAACGACCGCTTAAAAGGTAGTAGTTTCTCATGCGGCCGCCAGTTCTCGGATATTGCTTCTCAATCCAAACAAATACCTATCCACCCGACGTTTTTCGTTCGGCACATAAATTTCAGCAAAACGGGCCCTCTCGAGGAATTTCATTGTATACTCTCGAACCGTCATTTCCCCTTGTTCTAAGTTCAGAAATTCCTCTTCCAGTTTCTTAACCGCCGCTAACGGATAGAACTGGCGCTTGAATTTGGCAATGAAGGTCTCCTAATCCATCCCTCTTGCCGCCTTCGAACCCTTACCCCCGGTTTCCGCCTCCCACCAAAACACAACATCGTCCCTCAGCATGGACAGTGCAAACACGACCTTATCTTCTTCAGCACATTTATAGATGTCAAAAGCCAGTTCCATATTCCCGATCCACTTGATCACCACTATCGGATCGCATTCCCCTTTGAAGGTAGGAGGATTGCAAGTGATAAAATCTTTGTAGCTACATCCCTTCTCCGTAACCGCTTTGACTGCCAAATCAGGAGTTGACTGTGAGTGACTGCCCACCACAGTCATTGGTGAGTTAGTCATCTCGGTCATCTCTCTCTCCTCGCTCCTTTCCTTACTTGTCGATGCTTCCTTAGTCTGATGAGCCAATAAGGCTTGCAGAGTTTCCTGAAGTTTCCCCATCTCAGTGGCGAAGGTCTTTTGCATTACGAAGGCTTGGGTCCGACCTCCACCACGGCTCTTCACCGGTCCCCTTCCTCTCACAGCAGTTGAACTCTCCTGAAGAGAGGATTCTTGTTTAGCCATTACTTCTACACTTCTTGTTTGACGAGCAACACGTACCGTCTTCCTCCCTTGAACCCTCGCTTCTGGTTCGTCCACTTAAGTAGCCGCCTTTTGGGTCGTCTTTCCTTTCCTTTTAGGTCGGCCATGACCCTTTCCTCGAGTGGCGGTCGGCCGAGGAGGGACTATTGGTTCATTCACAACAAATTCATTCACCGGCACTGCCTCAGCTACCGGCACATATCTACTCCTTGTCACGTGATCCGACATAGCTACTGATAAGATATAAACATACAACATTCAGTTCGCTAGGTGCAATGCAATAAGGCAAGTTAAGTACACACATGTACCTGTAAAATCACAATTACACTGGCCAGATGTAATTCTAAATTTACCTTACATGCTAGTCCTCACTACCCTATCACTCAACTTCCTATGGTCATTTTATTTCTCAGTTATGTTTCTACCCTCCTAGTTTAAGTTTAGGCCCATCCGGTCACCCATATCCCTTAAACTATGGCTCTGATACCAGTTGTAACAACCCAACACTTCTGCCAAGATAACATAACTAAATATTATAAAATTCATGCCAAACGGCCAGCAAAAAGACAAAAAGATTTCAAGGTTTGTGATAAGGCATCCTATTACATAACTGATAAATAAGGAAATAACTAAAAGGTAGTCTTCTAGAATCAGGAACCCGCTAACGCCTTCTCTTTGCCTTTCCCAGACCCTCCCTCGTCGCGTCTACCTGAAAGGGTTTTAGTATTTGAAAGAGCGAGGGTTAGACCGAAGGTCTAGTGAGTTCCCTCTGGCATCCGATCAACCGACCGAGAAATGAAAGAATTTATGAAATTAAATAAACCCGACAGTTTAATGAAAAGTACCACAACCACAATCACACTTTTGGCTTACACTACCGACATTGTAAGGTGACGGTGTGTCTGGCTCACACTGCCTTAAGTGGACACACCCCACTGGCATATACATGACACACCTCCCGGTATGAGCGCAGGCGGGACACACCCCCCGACTTGAGCGCAGCTCACAACCAATAATGTATGCATACATTTAGAATAAAAACATCAATAGAAAATCCACCGAATAAATCTCACCAATATAAAGCAGTGTAAGTAAATAAACGCTTTAATAAACTTTCACGCGGTTGTAACCACATAACCATAAAACCATTTAGTTTTAGAAAACTCACCTGATGCCTTTTGCTTACGCCTTCGCGATTACTTCTATGGTCGGGAACAACTCATATACCAAAAGGGACGTAAAACGGTAAGTCCCCTCATCGACCCATTAATCTAAGTCTAATCCTCTCTCGCTACCACCTTCTAATTTCACCATAAAGGGAGAATAGAGGAAACATCGAGTGACCCACTTCTTCCTCGGCCTAAACTGAAACGGGTTGACCGGCCCAACAACCCCACAAATTAAAGATGTGGCTAACGCTATACAGGTGGGCTGGCCCGGTAATTAAATGCCCAGGGTTGAGTTCACCATCGCCCGGGGTGGTGATGGTATCGCCCGGGTTAACATCCTCGGGCTCGCAGCCCGGGGTCGCCCGGTACCAACATACCCGGGGTCGCCCGGTGTCTCCACAACCCGGGTCGCCCGGTGTTAACTTCCTCGGGGTCGTCCGGTGGTTACATCCAACGCCGAACGGCAACAGTCTCTGATCGAGAGGGATTAAATCCCATCAATGATACCGACAATAAACTCTAGACCATTCCCCTTGATTGATCGATTTAATCTTCTCTAAGTTGGGCTATGAGGGTTTATCCAAAACATTCGACATGAACTAAGAAAACCCAAACGCTAACATTCCTCAATCACGATTCAAGGGTTCTCCATAAGAAACATCATAAATAACTAGGCTTATTCTACTAAACCAAATACAAATAACAAAGAAGAGACTATTAACTTACCTTGAAGAGACTCAATGCAGACTTGAATCTAGAAGAAATCGCTCCTTTGATGCTCCTTCAAAATCGCCCCAAGGCCCTCTCTCTCTAGTTAATCAGCCACCAAAAGAAAATGATAAAGATCCCTAGGGTTAGACCCTTTTATTACCAAGTTACCACTAGCCCCTCCAACTTTGATTTTCGATCACTTTATTGCCCAAACTTTATTAGTTCATACTTGAACCTGATTATTACAATGGTCAGCAAAGAACTGCTTATCATCCTGAAGATCTAAAATCCAAGTTCATACATTTCAAGAAATATTAATAAATACACATTGTGGTTTAAATTCTTCAACAAATTATCAATCATAAATAAAAACACCAACACCAGGACGAAAAGATGAAGCAGTTTTACTATAAATTCTGACCATCAATTTGTACGACTGAAAAAGATAATGTGCATGAAGCAACTAAATGATTTTGGTCCCAACAAGGACGATCGGGACTCCAGGGGCGTAATGCTTCAATTCTGGAATCCACTGCCAACAGAAAGAATAAAAATGAAAAGAAAAGAAAAGGTCAGTAGATCATGTTGTAGCTATAAAAGCATCTCCAACACTTGCTCTATAATTTCTTCAAAATAGAAAAGGAAAACTCCAAATCTCCACAAAAAAAATTACATTCGACTCCAAACTTTTCATTCTTGGAGATCATAGCATTAATTATATTATTAAAACATTAATGTATATTATCTCGTCTTTTCTCCATTTTGGAGAATGTTTTGGAGATTCTGTTAGAGCAAGAAAAACTCTAGAATCTTAGTTTTGGAGATTCTGTTAGAGACGCTCTAACGAATTTGAAGGAGAAGACGAGAGTTTCACCTTCTTGGAGACGTTTTCATAGCTGGCCTTGCTAATGAGAGAGAACGCCAGAATGAAAACATCAGCCCCGCGATAACTCAATGGTCTTAATCTGTTATAATCCTCCTCTCCTGTTCAATAAAAAGTCGTTTTCACACTCAGAACAATTATCGCAAATTACACTAACACGAAAGTGATTCATGATGTTTTAGAAGGTTACCAGCAGTATCCCACAAGACTAGATTCACAGGGCTGCCATTGACAACGACATTGACACTGAAATTATCAAATACAGTTGGCACATAATCCTATTTCAGAACACGATGAAAACAAATATAAAACTTTGCCTCTAATATGAAGAGTGACCATCTCAATAAATCACGAATGTTTAGCCCTAAAGATTATTTACCAATCGGTCTCAAAGTGACCAAGAATAGGAAATAAACAAATGTTATTTAACTACTTTTTACTATAGCAAAACTCTCCTGTTTCATGATGTTTTTCTCTACTTTTCTCTTTTACTGGAGGTTTATATTCTTTAACATGATGTTCGTTGTTGACGTCTTACAGGATTTGGGGAAGCATCACATCATCAAAAGCATCAAAGAACGTCCACAATTTCGTTTCACAACATGAGGTGTGTTTCTCTTTTTTACAATTCATACATGGTTGTGTTCCTTGTTTGTCCAGTGCTAGAGAATTTAGGCACCTGATCAACATAATATCACCCTCATCTCTCCAGTCCCAAATCCTTATACTTATGACACCAAACATAGATCATAGGGGCTGCTGAAGACTGTCCATAATCCAATCAACTTCGATATTACAAACTGCTAAAACATACCTTCATTGATAAATTCACGTCTGATTAAAACCCATATTCCATCTTGCACAATCAAAAATGATATTAACATATTTAAGCCAAGTTGCCAATAATTGTTTCACAAAAAATTGATCCCTGTGGCATAAATCTGAAGACACAATCTATTACATAAGAAGATTTATAAATAATACTATTTATCTTCTAATTGTAGTTTGTCAATTACGCGTAAAGTTCAACCATTGGCTTCATTAAACCCCTATGAAACAATGTGGAGAATCAAGGTGTTGTTGACAGAGAAAGGTACCATGCGTAGATACACAAACGCGAGGGGTGAAGATTGTCTTTTTAATATGGAGTTAACTGATGCAGATGTAAATGTACATATTTCGACTTTTATAACATCATCAGATCACCATAATTAGTGATGAATATAAAACTAAAACATCCTTTAATCACTACTTTTGCAGGGTACTCAAATGAAAGCAACCATGTTTAATGAGGTTGCAAGAAAGTTATTCACCGTCTTTGAAATTGGGAAGGTCTATTACATTTCTAAAGAAACGATAAAAGTTGCTAACAACCAATATAGAACCGTTGCCAATAATTTTGAAATGATTCTAAATCAAAATTCTCAAGTGGATGAGGCGGTCAACGAATTGATGCTTGTACCTGAAAGAAGATTCAACTTTGTTCCAATTGATGAGTTGGGGTGATAAGTCAATCAGAATAAGCTTGTTGGTGAGATGCTTGTTTATTTTTTTTTTCTTTACATTGTCTTCTCACCTTATGCTAAATATTGATTTACATGTAACATAATTACAGATGTAATCGGAGTGGTGCACCATGTTTCAGCAACAACAAGCATTCGAATGAAAAATGACCAACAGATAATTCCAAAAAGGGATATAAGAATTATAGATGACACGTACACTACTTCTGTCTCTTACATTCTTCATAGTTTGTATGGCCTTTTATTTAATGTACCAAACTCTAATATAATGGTCTTCTAGGAAGAAGAGTGTTATTGTTTGTCTATGGAATGGACATGCCACATATGTTGGGCAAGAACTTTTAGAGATGGCCGACAAATTCCCCATAGTTGCAATGAAAGCTTTGAAGGTTGGAAACTTTGAAGGTGATAATCTCTATATTGCTACCCTTATTTGTAGTGATTAAGGAAGCATGATTGCTTATGTTGATTTACTTTTTATTCTAATTTTTCCTTTTTACCTTACAGGCATTTCTTTATCTACACTTAGCAATAGTTATATTCGGGTAAATCTAGATATACCACAATGTTTGAGGTTGCGATCACCGGTGTTGTACTTTCTCTTGATTCCATCATATATATGTGTAGTCTCCTGTCAAATTTTGTTTTCCTCATACCAGTGTGAGATTGATTTTAGGAAACAAGTTTATTGTGTGAGAATGCAACCCAAAAATAAATACAATATGACATATATTGTAATAGAATTGTTTTATGGCATCAAAGACTTGCGTTATCTCTTGTCGATCATTGGCAGTTCACCTACTTGTTAGCTTGAATATTCAGTTTGCCACACCATACAACCCGCTTATCCAAATAGATTCCAACGTTCCTCTTTATGTTTGTTAAACATGTTAAATTTAATGTGATGTTTTAGTCTGTTTCAAGGTACCATGACAGTGAATCGTCAATCTTTGTTTATGATCACTGTCAAACATAACTATTACTCCCAAGAAAGTTTAACACTCGCGCCGCATCGTACGCGGGTATATGCCTAGTATCTACATAAAAGATATCTACATGTAAAACATTACATAGTAAATGAAATCACACAACCGTCATGAGTATGCTATGTAGAATATTGTTACTTCATGTCACTTCCTCCCTCACTGTAGAGTTGACTCATTATATATACTGGTTCGGCCATTTGTATATTTTTTCTCCTATAATTACGATTCAAGGCTCAAACTTGGAGATACTTTTTTGTGGTTGCCTTTGTTAATATGGATCGTGCTAAAATTTTCAAGTTAACTTAGGGGCCGTTTGCCCAAATGCTTATCCGGCAAGCGCTTACCGGTAGGAGTCAACACTACAATTTATTTGTCGGGTAAGATTGTGGTACATCAAAATGGTATCGTATGCAATAATTTACCCGATAAGCACTTACCCGAGTAAGAGTCGTCACCCTCACTTACCGGGTAAGACTCTCCATCCGGGTATCGTATGCAATAATTTACCCGGTAAGCACTTACCCGGGTAAGACTCTCCATCCTTATCATTGCTCTTACCGAGTAAAATTCTTGGCCCTTACCATGTTCATCCGGTGAGGAAAATTATCTGGAAACTTACCATGTAAGCGTTTAGTAAACGACCCCTTACTCGACCAAAATTTATGGAGAATGAGAGAGAGAGAAAGTACCATGCGAGAAGTTAAATATTTTGCGAGAAGGCGAGAAGTGTGATATCATATATGATTACACGACCTTTGGGTGTGTTTAATCATATATGATTAAACTTGTGTATCATATATGATAACACACTTCTCGACTTCTCGCAAAATGTTTAGCTTTTTGTTTGAACTTGCCCCTATATATATATATATATATATATATATATATATATATATATATATATATATATATTGGTTGGTTCCATTAGAAACCTAAAACTTATTAGGAATTCGAGAACCACCCACAATGCGACATATTCATTAGGAATATCAATGCATTATTCATCAAAAATGTGTTAACGATGAATATTTATAACGAAAAGAGAAACATGGCACACTATAGACGGTTCCCATATTCCTAAGCAATTTTGAGTTTCTAATGGAACTTCCCTCTCTAACTATTTATCTAATAAGATAATTAAAATGGAATTTAAATTTTTGATCATAGTTTATAGTCATCCAAAAAAGTTGATGATAACTTGATAATTAAAACTGTAAGTTGTTTTTGAATAATTCTGGTAAAATAAATTACTAATAATTTATAAAGTTGTCTTATAATTTCTTATTCTCAGGACCTGTTTACAAAACACGTACTCGATACTCGATAAGCGTTTACCAGGTCATTTAATTTACCAGATGAATATGGTAAGGGATGATAATCTTACGCGGCGGAAGCGATGATAAGGATGGAGAGTCAAACCCGATAAATGAGGGCCGGTGAAAACTATAACCCATTAAGCTCTTACCAGATAAATTGTTGCATACGATACTGTTTTAATGTAAAACAATCTTACCGATATAAAATATAAACTGACAGACAGGGAAATAAATCGATACGAGCTTTATTAAAGCCCAAGAACAAGTCCACAAAACGGGCCAATTTGTCAAATTTAGACACTACCACAGTGCCACTTAAGTATAAATTCACTTGGTATGATTGATGAAAATTTCTATTTATATGCAAAATACTTATCTATACTATATTATAAAACACGGATAAAAAACTCTTAAATACAAATTATTAGGCATAAGGTACCATTATTTTATGCAAGATTTTAAAAATCTCTTAATTTACAAGTATCAAAGCACAAGATACATATTACTACTGCAGGCTTCTAACACCCACCAATTTGGTATGTGCAGAGTCTTCCTATTATGCAGACATTTCCATGTATCACTATTAATTAATATATTATATTACTATAAATTAGTTTTAATTATATTATTAAATATGTAATTGGTTATTTTTTCTAGATGTCATTAAAATATATAAGATAATCATTGAATTTTAACAAAATACTTATTTTTTATATAAAAAACATTATATTATTAAGGCTAAATTAAACGAATTTATAAAAAAACATTATCACTTTCTCAAAACCATCCAAAATCGTACTGTAAATCGACAAAAAATCAAAAAATAAAATGAAACATTAAAATCGTGATGTATTTCGCTGCATTGCACGGGTACGTTTCTAGTTTTAAATGATGTTCTTAAAACAAATAAAATGATTTTTTACACGATTCATCCAACAAAACTTTGTATGCGATTTAAATTCATATCAGTCATAAGGGATAGAAGGGTAGTCTCTGGGTCGGTTGGAAAAAGGCCGTTAGGGATAGCAAATTGAGAAAGCTTTCAAGTTTATTTACAATTTAAAAAATATCTAAAGTCATATTTCGCATTTATGAACAAAGTTAAACCCTTTTCAGTTCTTAAAATGATAACAAGGCACCAACTTTTTATTCGTATATTAATCTAGGGACGCGTTTGGTTTGCGGAAATGAATTGGAATTAGAGGGATTTGGATTTTAAATCCATCCCAATCCGGTGTTTGGTTTGAAGGATTGTCCGGATTTGAAATCCTATGATTTCTTTGAAATCCCTCCAACATAGGATTTTGAAATCCCAAGGGAATGACTGGGATTTCAAGAGATTTCGTAGGATTTGTATATAATAATATTTAAAAATATGTTAAAAACACTTTTTTCTAATAATCAGTTAAATAAAAGGTAACTTAATTACTTTTATATTTTTTCATAATATTTTTAATGATTTTTTTTTATAAATAATGGATTTCAAATCTATTCCAATCCAAACACAAAAAAGGATTCCAAATCATCTGAAATCCAAATTCCTCTAAATCCAAATTCATATACGAAATTCATTCCAATTCCTACAAACCAAACGGACCATAAGTCCTAAATTGGTCAATTGTTAAAAAACACAACAATAATACGTATACAATATGGCACATATATAAAGCCATGAATTTGGTCGGTTGCTCAAAGATGATTTATAAAGCCATGAATTTGGTCTAGTTCAAGATGATTTAAAGATTATCAATTTGGTCGGTTGCTCAAAGGAATGTTCATCTAATTAAAAATGTTCTTTTTACGACCACTTAAAGTAAATGATAAATTTAAAATGTTTAAATTTGAAGTTAATAACCAAAATTAAAATTCGTTGTTGCTAAGAAGTTATGTGCATTCTCTACATCAACATAGACACAAAAAAAATGAGACAAACTCGTATATAAGTTTTTTTATTTATAGTATTTGTGAAATGACAATTTCACTTCGTTCATCATTACATGATAATCGTACGTACTTGATCATTTACCCTTGGAACTTCCATGAAGTCCGCTAAAATACCCTTGTGGGTTGCTCTCAAAACCAGCTCTTGAGATATATGATCCACCACCACCTGGAGCCTTCATATAACTTGATCCTCCTCCTCCACCACTGCTAGAACCTCCTTTGCTACCACCGCCACCACCACTTTTGCCACTGCCGCCACCGCCAGTTTTGCCACCGCCGCCACCGCCACCTTTGCCACCGCCACCTTTACCACTTCTCATTCTCAATATACCGCTTCTCTAAACACTTGTGAGATTATATTTTATACGAAATTGATATGAATAAACATAAACAACGTTAGGGGTATTTATATAAGATTTTTTATTGGTTAAATTAAAAGGCATTAATTATTTAGATCCTTTGAGTGTCCATAAAAGTAATTATGAAAACCCTTTGAGTTTTCTCAATAAATTCTAAATTAATATCATTATGAAAGACCATTGGTCATAATTTTATTCTCCGAACAAATTGATTTTTTTTGTTAATAACATATTTAAATTCTTCTTCATATTATTATATAACTTATAACTTTTTTTTATCAATTTTAATAGGTCTCATAACATAAATGAACAATATCTGCGTAAAAGATATCTACATGTAAAACATTATGGTAAATGAAAGCAAATAACCTTCATCAATATGCAATGTAGAATACTACTACTTCATGTCATTTCCTCCCTTGGTATAGTTGTATAGAGTTGACTCGTTATATATACTGGTTTGGTCATGCGTATGATTTTTCTCCTTTAAATACAATTCGAAGTTCAAATTTGGAGATACATCTTCTGGTTGCCTTTGTAAATATGGTCATGTAAAAGTTTTGAGTTAGTGACTTGACCAAAATTTATTGATAATCAATGATTAATATATATATATATATATATATATATATATATATATATATTGAACCTAAAATTTAGGGGGGGGGGGGATGTTGAACCTAAAATTGATTAAGAACTCGGGATCCATTTACAACGTGACATATGACATATTCATCAAAAAATATAGATGTGTCATTCATCATGAATGTGTGATTCATGATACACTTCCATATCCATTATGAATATGCTATTCATGATTCATATTCATCATAAAGAGGGACACCTCTGGAGGGGGTTCCCGCATTCTTAATCAATTCTGAGTTCTTAATGATACTTTCCTATATATATATATATGTGTGTGTGTGTGTGTGTATATGTATAAATGTGTGTGTGTATATATATGTTAAAATCAATAAATTGATAAATAAATAAAAATGATACCAATAATATACGCGAAATTTTATATTGTGTATCAACCAACTCTAGTTGGTACCAATTTTTTTCGGTTGATACAATATGGTTTTACACCAACATTGAAAGAGTTAAAGTTATACATTCATTTTATATTAATATCTTTACCAAGTAGATGTATTAAAACAATCAAACATTACTATAACACATTGATATGTGTTATAACATTTATCCTGACATATTACAAACATTAATTACCTTCATATAGATAATAAAACTATTCACTAATAGGGGTGCTCAAAAACCCGATTGTTAATGTATATGTGTAGAGGGCCCAGGCCCATGTCAGTATAGGGCCCAAGCCCATATAGTCTATGTATATATATATATTGTATCTTGTAGTCTAGGTTAGATTACTCATTATTTACTTTTCATATTGTACGTTTTCTCTCAATCAATATATCGAGGTATCAAACCTTCAGCATATTTATCGTCTCCTTCAATCATATTCATCTTATAACATGGTATCAGAGCTGTAGGTTTATTCTTCGATTTCACTGTTCATCGGTTTACTGTTCATCATCACTGTTCATCACTGTTCATCCGAACCGTATCAATTGAATCGATTTTGTTTTGAATCGATCGCTTGCCATCGCCTTTGAATTGATTTTGTCTTGATTTTTTGAATCGTTTTTTGATCGAGCATTCTATCGATCGATCTGTGTGTTTTGAATTGTCGCCGCCGCTGTTTGTTTATTTTCTGAAACCCTTGCCGCAGAACCGGAAGTTTACCGGTCTAAAACTTTTACTAGTCGAAACATTCTACCGGTCGAAAACATTCTACCGGTCGAACCCTTTACCGGTTGAAGCACTCTACCGGTCTCATCACTTTACCGGTCGAAAACATTCTACCGGTCGAACCCTTTACCGGTCGCAACTTTTACCGGTCTATACCGGTCGCACTTCTTTACCGGTCCATACCGGACGACCCTCTACCGGTCTATACCGGTCTCATCTCCCGGTCCATACCGGACTCTAGTGCATATCTGAACTATTTCTCACTTCCATGGCTGCCAATCTCAGTCACTCAAATCCCATCTCGGTTATTTTCAATGGTAGCAACTACATTCTCTGGCATCATCATATGACAATTCTACTAAAATCCCATGGCCTTTACACCTATGTTACTGGTGCATCCAAAGTTCCAGTTCAGGAAGCAACTGAGAATGTTGTTGACTATGCAAAACGCATGAATGAGTGAGACATCAATAATGCTCGTATTCTGGGCTTCATCAATTCCTCCACTACTCCTGAGATCAACCAACAGTTTCTTGGTTATCTTACCGCCAAAAGTCTCTGGGATTTTCTCGCCAAGCGGTACACGTCATCGGGCCTATCTCATCAGTATCAACTGTGGACCACCTTTCAGAGCAAACGCCAACTTCCTGATCAATCCATAAATTCTTATATCTCTGAAATGCAGTCTCTCAGAGATCATATAAGTCTTGGAGCACCATAGATCTTTGATGAAACAACTCAACAATTCACTGCCTACTTCAACCAGCTACATTTGATCACTATTCTGATGGGTCTTACTGATAAATTTGAGAATGTTCGTCTTCTCTTCTTCATAGGCAACCATTACCTACTCATGAAGAAGCAATATCAGAATTGATAAGTGAAGAAACCCGTCTTCACATGCGCTCACCGATGCCCGCTACTGATAGTGTTCTCTACACGTCTCATTCCAAGTCCAAAGGCAAATGGACAAACAACAATCATTCCAAATCTGTGGGAAAGACGAACACATCTGAGTGTACCTTTTGCTATTCTACTGCTCATCTTCTCCTTGATTGTCCTATCCATAAGTGCCGTAGGTGTGGCATCACTAATCCGCATCATTATGAGTCTGACTGCCCGAAGAACTCAAAGCACACTGGTTCTCAGAACCGGACTCACGCTGTTGCTGGGCCTACCATTGCTGATACCGAGGTTTCTCCAGCCTCCTCACCTGACCTAATGTAACTGATGCGTCGCAATCAGGAACTCATGGAACAGATCATGTCTGGTGTTATGGGTATGAATTCTCCACACTCAGCTGCATCAGGTAACGTATGGCTATTTGACTCTGGGTGTTGCAATCATATGACACCTTGCCCTGATGGTTTCGTTTCTAAGAAAACCACCTCAGCAATTTACGTCAGTAAGAACTGCTGACAACACTGGCCTACCGGTATCCTTTAATGGAAATGTTTCCACTCCTCATATACAATTACCGGATGTTTTAAATGTTCTGAAACTATCTCTGAGCTTAGTTTCGATTACGCAGCTTCTTGAATCTAATTTGATCATTTTATTTCATTCTTCTGGTTGTGTTGTACAGGATCCAAAGGCCAAGCAGATCCTTGGACTTGGCCGTAAAGTTGGATGGATGATTGAAGTGGTCTACCTTCGTCTTCCATTACCCTCTTCAAGTCTTGTTGCCTCAGTTTCCAACACTTCTTCTTTTGAGTTGTGGCATGCCCGATTGGGTCACTTATTTCTAGCCAGAATAAAATCATTAGCTCATTTAGGGGTGTTAGGAAATTGTGTATCAACTGACAATATTTCTTGTTTATCATGCAAACTTGGCAAACATCATGTTTTACCTTTTGAAATGAATGAGTTTAATTCTACTTCTTCTTTTGATCTTATTCATTCTGATGTATGGGGACCAGCACCACATCCATCCATGGGCGGTGCTCGATATTTTGTTATTTTTATTGATGACCATACACGTTTCACATGGATATATCTCATGAAACATCGTTCGGAACTACCCAAAATTTATATTATGTTTGCCCGGATGATTCACACCCAATTCTCAAAATCTATAAAGATTCTTAGAGTTGACAATGCTATGGAATACAAAGAGTCATCTCTTCTCTCCTTTCTTCAATCTCAGGGGACTCTCTCTCAGTACTCCTGTCCCGGCACATCTCCTCAAAATGGTCGTGCCGAACGCAAACACCGTCATATACTTGATACGGTTCGCACTCTTCTCATCTCTGCTAAATGTCCAGAACGTTTTTAGGGTGAAGCAGCTTTCACTGCAGTTTATACTATCAATCGTCATCCTACTCCCATCCTTAATAATAAGTCTCCTTATGAGGCTCTTCATGAGGTCACCCCTGCCTATGAACTTCTAAAAGTTTGGGGCAGTGCTTGTTTTGTTCAACTACAATCTCATGAACATACCAAACTTGAACCTCGCTCCAGACTTTGCTGCTTCCTTGGATATGGTATTGAGCACAAGGGTTATCGCTGCTGGGATCCTATCTCCCAGCGTCTTCGTATATCTCGTCATGTTACCTTCTGGGAACATGTTCCTTTTTCTTCTATATCCAAGTTTCGTGAGTCTCCTAACTTCACCACTCCGTTCTTCACTGATGCTTCCGTCTCATTGGACTCACTCCAATCTGACATCATATCACCTCCACTTGTTGTTCCAACTCCTTATAAGTCTGCCTCTCCTTCAGAGTCTCATGCCCCCACACAGCCTGCCTCTCCTAGTTTTCCTGATCAACATCAATCATCTGCTCCATCCGCACATCCAACATCTGAGGTGCCTACTGAGTCTTTGGCTTCTGGAACTTCTCAATCTCAGAATGTTAGACGATCAGATCGGGTAAGACAAGTTCCTTCTCATCTTCGTGATTATCATGTTTATGCTACTCTGTTGTCAAATCATGAACCTACTTCCTACAAGGAAGCCTCCTCTCACCCTGATTGGCAGAAAGCTATGGATGAGAAACTTCAGGCCCTTGACAAAGCTCAGACATGGGAATATGTCCCTCTTCCACCAGGCAAGTCACCCATTCACTCCAAATGGGTGTTCAAAATCAAGACAAAGTCTGATGGCTCTATTGATCGGTACAAAGCTCGTCTTGTGGCCAAGGGCTTCAATCAAGAGTACGACATTGATTATGAGGAGACATTTGCACCTGTTGCTCGAGTCACTTCTGTTTGCAGTCTCCTAGCCATCGCAGCTACAAAACAATGGCCTCTCTTTCAGATGGATGTTAAGAATGCCTTTTTGAACGATGACTTATCTGAGGAAGTCTACATGACACCTCCTCCAGGCGTTCGACTTCCACAAGGTCATGTTTGTCGTCTTCGGAAGGCTCTTTATGGACTCAAGCAAGCTCCGCGAGCTTGGTTTGAGAAATTCAGTTCCACAGTCACCTCTCTGGGCTTTTCACCCAACAACTATGGTTCAGGACTGTTTACTCGGACCACTGAGGCTGGTACAATCTTACTTCTCATGTATGTGGATGATATTTATTACTGGCAGTGACTCTACAGGCATAGCTAATCTCAAAACATCTCTCAGCTCCTGTTTTGAGATGAAGGATCTTGGCTCTTTACACTATTTTCTTGGTCTTGAGGTGCTCTCAGATCCATCGGGAATTTATCTTTGTCAAGCCAAATACACCTCAGATCTTTTGTCAAAAGCTGGGATTACTGACAAAAAAATTGCATCCACTCCTCTTGAGCACAACCTTCATTTGGCTCCGAATGCTGGACCTCCTCTGCGTGATCCTACTTTATATCGCCAGTTAGTGGAGTCACTTGTCTACCTGACAGTAACTCGACCTGACATTGTCTATGATGTTCATACTGTCAGTCAGTTCATGTCTGCACCTTGTTCTGATCACTACGCGGCTGTCCTGCGCATTCTTCGATATTTAAAAGGGACCATGTTTCATGGTCTTCATTTTACATCCACATCATCATTGACTTTGCGAGGTTTTTCTGATGTTGATTGGGACAGTGACATGACTGATCGTCGCTCCACTACCGGCTACTGTTTCTTTCTTGGAGACTCTCTTATATCTTGGCGGAGCAAGAAACAATCTCTCACAGCTCGATCCAGTACTAAAGCTGAGTATCGAGCACTAGCTGACACGGCTCAAGAACTTGTGTGGTTACACTGGCTTCTCTCTGACATGGGGGCTCCTCAACAGTCTCCAACTCCATTGTGGTGTGACAACAACAGTGCGATTCAGATTGCTCACAATGATGTCTTTCACGAGCGAACGAAGCATATTGAAATTGACTGTCACTTTGTTCGTCAACATGTGACTCGTAAGACTATCCAGCTTCTTCCTATTTCAACTCTTGATCAACCGGCCGACATTTTCACTAAAGCTCATCTACCAGGACGGTTTCGTGATCTAGTTTCCAAACTCCATCTGTCTCATTCTTCTCCCGATTGAGTTTGAGGGGGGATGTTAATGTATATGTGTAGAGGGCCCAGACCCATGTCAGTATAGGGCCCAAGCCCATATAGTCTATGTATATATATATTGTATCTTGTAGTCTAGGTTAGATTACTCATTATTTACTTTTCATATTGTACGTTTTCTCTCAATCAATATATCGAGGTATCAAACCTTCAGCATATTTATCGTCTCCTTCAATCATATTCATCTTATAACACCGATCAACCCAATCCAACCCAACGCGAAATAACTCAAACCGAAGCAACCCGATGTCTAATCGAGTTGTAAAATCTTCAAACCGTAGGTATTGGGTTGATACCGGGTTACTTTTATTTGAACCCAACCCAACCCGATGAACCCGATCCTTTTATTTTGTGGATTTAATATGATTATTAAGTCTCTATTAATATGTAAATTAGACAATTACACTATTGCGTACCCTCTTCATTTACATATATTTTCAATCTATTATTCATCTCTATATAACTCCTTTGTATATATATTTAATAAATGTAAACACACCCACCCACACACACACACACACACACACACACATATATATATATATATGTGTGTGCAAACTAAAAAAATAAATAAATGTAATATATTTAAAATTTAAGAAGTATGGATAAGTTGTACCAAATGGTTGATGATGACACGACCAACCTCATGTCCAAGAAAGCGAAAGCATCGGGGTTGGAGACGTCTAAAATGATTGTTGTTGATTGACATATTATCATTTGGTTTAGACATTTTTATATGTAATATCGTAATATTTTTTATGAACTTACATACTCTCATGAATTATCGGTCATTCGGTTGTATTTCAAAGAAATGTTTCCTTTATGTTTATATTTCTAAATTTGATTTCATCTTGTTTAAACACAACCCGACCAACCCGATCAACCCGAACGGTTTGGGTTGGGTTGGGTTGTACTTTTGATTGGGTTGGGTTGGGTTGTAAAATTTTCAAACTGCCTATATTGGGTTGAGTTGTTAAAAAGCATTCAACCCGATCAACCCAACCCATAAGCACCCCTATTCACTAATATACATTACAAAAATTTTAACTTAAAATTACCTACCTTCCTCAAAAAGTAATAAGGACTATATGTTAGGGGTGTCAATTTTGTACCAAGACAAACCAACCAATTCCGTACCAATCGTACCAATTTAATTGGTACCAATTTAGTTGATATCAATCTAATTGGTTGGTAGTACCGTACCAACTATCTAAACTTGGTTGGTACGTGGTACTAGAAGTCGCGTACCACGATAATACCGTACCGTACCGACTTATTTTTTTAATTATTTATTAATTAAAATTTAATCAATAATACAACATATTTCGATTTATAAATTTATAAATTATCTTGTTTTACATTTTGTTAAATTGTACTACGAATTGGTATATAGAACGTGATTGAATTCATTCGCCTACCCTTAACAACTTTAATAACTCACCTACACCTCCACGGTCTATTGTCGCTTCTCAATTGCCGCTTGTATTAGACTATTAGTGAATATTCGTGTAATATGAAGATTATTTGAATGTTTATATAGGTAGAGATAAATGGTACAACACATATCAAGATGCTATTAATGATTGACGTTTTTAGTACATCTAGATCTAGTTTGTAAAGATGTCGATTTAATTAATTCGTATTTCGATTTTTGCAATGTTGGTACAAAACCGTACCAATATGTACTAACCGAAAAAAGTTGGTACTAATTTAGTTGGTACCAAGTATAATTGGTTGGTACATGGTATAAAATTTTGTGTACCAATTGTAATTGGTTGGTACATGGTATATGGAAATAAAACATGATACCGTATCATGTTCACCCCTACTATATGTACTCATATAGTCCAAGTTGAAAGAACATACTTTTCTCAAATAACCGTTAATTAATAGAAATTTAGAATTTATAAAAATAAATCACATAAATTTAGAATTAAAAAAAATAGAAAAATAAGATTACTAAAAATTTGAAATTCAAAATTTGTTATATTATTGATTAAACTTTAATTAATATATAAATTAAAAATAAGTTTTTATGGTACGGTATTACCGTAGTAGACAACTTCAAATACCATATACTAACCAACTTTACATAGTTGGTACGGTGCTACCAACTTATTAAAATTGGTACCAATTATATTGATATAGATGGTAACTTGGTACATAAATTGGTTGGTTTGTCTTGATATAAAATTGACACCCCCATCCAACTTGTCCAAGCCTAAGCCCACAATAACAACCCTACTTGTCCAAGCCCCAACCCAAACCTAATAGTTATCAACACATCAACCACTAAGCGATACAACGACGACAGATGTGCAAGAGTGACTCATAAGCAACCAACAAAACGAACAACTAAAAGCAAAGTTAATGGGAGACGTATCTGGCATTGCCCTCGCAGTCACCCTTGCCTTGGTATACTCGGTTGGTTCCCGTCTGGTCGCCGATCTCATGCGCAGCTAATCCCTCTTAATGTGGTCTGGTTTATTGCAAAGGAAACATATCGTACCCTTGATAGAACCATCTCGGTGTGAGTGGCCCAACATCCCACATGTTTAACTCGACACTCTCGACACCATTTTGACCCTCTACGATAGCTAACTTATTTTCCATCATCGCGGTCATTGGGTTCCCGAGGTGAACCCGACTGGTCTTCCCATTTCCTCTTTTCTTTAACATCCGTCATTTATTCCTTACTCTGAGCATTAACATCCTCCATGAATTGTGCCTTCTATATCGCTTCTCGGAGGGTGGAGGCCCTATAATTTCGAACCATCGCCTTTATGACGGACGACAAACCTTTAAATTTCTCCATGAAGAGATTGGAGTACTCTCTCACAGGCATGTTTCCTTTATTGAGAGCTTGAAACTCGTCTTCTATTCGGTCGGGTCGGGTGAAGCGGGTTCCCCACCGGGTCGGGGCAAATCACCATCCCTAACTGATGGCTATTGTTTATGTGGTATAAAGGTGTTGTATGGTTGGTGCCTGTTGGCTACTGTTCTTTGGTATGAGGCTTATTCCTCTTTTTGGTTATAAAGGTATATTTATTTGTTGCTAAAAAATTGCTAAGAGGTCGAGTTCTCAGGTGGTGGAATGTCACAAAGTCCACTCTTGGAGCTGTCATCATTTCTCAGGTGGTGGAATATATATATAAAGAGATATATATATATATATATATATATATATATATATATATATACATGCATATATCTAACAATAATAAGAGCATCCACAGTGTGTTCGTTGAGAGGTTTTTTGGAGCTTTTTAGGAGGTTTTTCAAAAAGCAAAAACCTCCTTTTGAGGTTTTTCACATAGTGAAGAGGTTTTTCAATTGAGGTTTTTCGTCATAGGTCGTAACTGCAGGACCTACTTTTTCGTAGCTTTTTCGTATTTAATCAATTTTAACTTTATAGAATTTTATAAAAGTTTCGTATTTAATCAATTTTATTTATTAACCAGCTTTATTTATTAATATATTTACAGTAATCCTATTTAAATATAATTTTTAAATAAATACATAATGAAAGTAATTATATTTTTAAAATAATATCTCAAATTTGACATATTTATACAATTCTAACAGATTTCATAATGACCCAATTTTTATTTTCGGTTATACATACTTTTAAGTTTAACATTTTTTAATTTTTATTTTACATACTTTTTATACAACTTTTATATATTTCTTAATAACCTAATTTTTATTAATTTTATTGTACATTGATATCCCTCAATTTTTAGAGTTATTTGTCACTCTTTTTAACCCATTTTATAACATTTTTCCGTATCCATTTGAGCTTTTCTCGTTTCTTTGGTCTAAAATGTTCCAAGATTTTCTAAATAACTAATGAGATCAAAAAGTCGATTTTTTCGTGAAATTTTCATGCGCCGGTGTGGCCACAGTGTCACCACAGTGGCAAGTACTGTTCACACAATTTTCTGCAGATTTTGGAATGCCATTTTGGTGAAAGTTCAAAGTTTGCTTGTTGGAGTTAACACCTGACCTTGTGCAAAAGAAGAGGCTAGATGAAGACAAAAACTTTGGAACAAAGGAATGCCATTTTGGTGAAAGTTCAAGTTTGCTTGTTGGAGTTAACATCTGACCTTATGCAAAAGAAGTGTTAGAAGATGATGATGATGATGATTGAAAGAGACGATGGATATGTTGAAGGCTTGATGACTTCATATATTGATTGAGAGAGTAAACGTACAATACAGTGAAAATAAATGAGAAGCTTAACCTAGACTAGGATTTACAAGGGATTTATTTACTGAGACTATATGGGCCCATGGGCTTGGGCCTTATACACATATATACACTAACACCCCCCCCCCCTCAAACTCAATCGGGAGAAGAATGAGCCAGATGGAGTTTGGAAACTAGATCACGAAAACGTCCTGGTAGATGAGCTTTAGTGAAAATGTCGGCCGATTAATCAATAGTTGAAATAGGAAGAAGCTGGATAGTCTGACGAGTCACGTGTTGACGAACAAAGTGACAGTCAATTTCAATATGCTTCATTCGCTCGTGAAAGACGTCATTGTGAGCGATCTGAATCGCACTGTTGTTGTCGCACCACAATGGAGTTGGAGAATGTTGAGGAGCCCCCATGTCAGAGAGTAGCAGTGTAACCACACAAGTTCTTGAGCCGTGTCAGCTAGTGCTCGATACTCAGCTTCAGTACTGGATCGAGCTGTCAGAGATTGTTTCTTGCTCCTCCAAGATATGAGTGAGTCTCCAAGAAAGAAACAGTAGCCGGTAGTGGAGCGACGATCAGTCATGTCACTGTCCCAATCAGCATCAGAAAATCCTCGCAAAGTCAATGATGACCGTGAAACATGGTCCCCTTTAAATATCGAAGGATGCGAAGGATAGCAGCATAGTGATCAGAACATAGTGCAGACATGAACTGACTGACTGTATGAACAACATAGGTAATGTCAGGTCGAGTCACTATCAGGTAGACAAGTGACCCCACTAACTGTCGATACAAAGTAGGATCACGCAGAGGGGGTCCAGCATTCGGAGCCAAATGAAGGTTGTGCTCAAGAGGAGTGGATGCAGTTTTGTTGTCAGTAAGCCCAGCTTTTGACAAGAGATTTGAGGTATATTTGGCTTGACAAAGATAAATTCCCGATGGATCTGAGATCACCTTAAGACCAAGAAAATAGTGTAAAGAACCAAGGTCCTTCATCTCAAAACAGGAGCTGAGAGATGTCTTGAGATGATCTATGCCTGTAAAGTCACTGCCAGTAATAATCATATCATCCACATACAAAAGAAGTAAGATTGTGCCAGCCTCAGTGGTCCGAGTAAACAGTCCTAAATCGTAGTTGCTGGGTGAGAAACCCAGAGAGGTGACTGTGGAATTGAACTTCTCAAACCAAGCTCGCGGAGCTTGCTTGAGTCCATAAAGGGCTTTCTGAAGACGACAAACATGACCTTGTGGAAGTCGAACGCCTGGAGGAGGAGGTGTCATGTAGACTTCCTCAGATAAGTCACCGTTCAAGAAAGCATTCTTAACATCCATCTGAAAAAGAGGTCATTGTTTGGTAGATGCGATGGCTAGGAGACTGCGAACAGAAGTGACTCGAGCAACAGGTGCAAATGTCTCCTCATAATCAATGTCGTACTCTTGATTGATGCCCTTGGCCACAAGGCGAGCTTTGTACCGATCAATAGAGCCATCAGATTTTGTCTTGATTTTGAACACCCATTTGGAACCAATGGGTGACTTGCCCGGTGGAAGAGGGACAGATTCCCATGTCTGAGCTTCGTCAAGAGCCTGAAGTTCCTCATTCATAGCTTTCTGCCAATCAAGATTAGAGGAGGCTTCCTTGTAGGAAGTAGGTTCGTGATTGGACAGCAGAGTAGTATAAACATGATAATCACGGAGATGAGAAGGAACTTGCCTTACCCGATCTGATCGTCTAACATTCTGAGATTGAGACGTTCCAGGAGTCAAAGACTCAGCAGGCACCTCAGATGTTGGCTGTGCGGATGGAGCAGATGATTGATGTTGATCAGGAAAACTAGGAGAGGCAGGTTGTGTAGGGGCAGGAGACTCTGAATGAGAGGCAGATTCAGAAGGTGTTTGAACAACAGGCGGAGACGATGTGATGTCAGATTGGAGTGAGTCCAATGAGACGGAAGCATCAGTAAAGAAAGGAGCGGTGAAGTTAGGGGACTCACGAAACTTGGATATAGAAGAAAAAGGAACATGTTCCCAGAAGGTAACGTGACGAGATATACGAAGACGCTGGGAGATAGGATCCCAGCAGCGATAACCCTTGTGCTTAATACCATATCCAAGGAAGCAGCAAAGTCTGGAGCGAGGTTCAAGTTTGGTATGTTCATGAGGTTGTAACTGAAGAAAACAAGCACTACCCCAAACTTTTAGAAGTTCATAGGCAGGGGAGATCATGAAGAGCCTCATAAGGAGACTTATTATTAAGGATGGGAGTAGGATGACGATTGATAGTATAACCTGCAGTGAAAGCAACTTCACCCCAAAAACGTTCTGGACATTTAGCAGAAATGAGAAGAGTACGAACCGTATCAAGTATATGACGGTGTTTGCGTTCGGCACGACCATTTTGAGGAGATGTGTCGGGACAGGAGTACTGAGAGAGAGTCCCCTGAGATTGAAGAAAGGAGAGAAGAGAGGACTCTTTGTATTCCATAGCATTATCAACTCTAAGAATCTTTATAGATTTTGAGAATTGGGTGTGAATCATCCGGGCAAACATAATATAAATTTTGGGTAGTTCCGAACGATGTTTCATGAGATATATCCATGTGAAACGTGTATGGTCATCAATAAAAATAACAAAATATCGAGCACCGCCCATGGATGGATGTGGTGCTGGTCCCCATACATCAGAATGAATAAGATCAAAAGAAGAAGTAGAATTAAACTCATTCATTTCAAAAGGTAAAACATGATGTTTGCCAAGTTTGCATGATAAACAAGAAATATTGTCAGTTGATACACAATTTCCTAACACCCCTAAATGATCTAATGATTTTATTCTGGCTAGAAATAAGTGACCTAGCCATGCATGCCATAAGTCAAAGGAAGAGGTGCTGGAAACTGAGGCAACAAGACTTGAAGATGGTAATGGAAGACGAAGGTAGATCACTTCAATCATCCGTCCAACTTTACGACCGAGTCCAAGGATCTTCTTGGTCTTTGGATCCTGTACAACACAACCAGAAGAATGAAATAAAATGATCAGATTAGATTCTAGAAGCTGCGCAACCGAAACTAAGCTCAGAGATAGTTTCGGAACATTTAGAACATCCGGTAATTTTATATGAGGAGTGGAGACATTTCCACTAAAAGATACCGGTAGGCCAGTGTTGTCAGCAGTTCGTACTGACGTAAAATGCTGAGGTGGTTTCTTAGAAACAAATCCATCAGTGCAGGGTGTCATATGATTGCAACACCCAGAGTCAAAAAGCCATGAGTTACCTGATGCAGTTGAGTGTTGAGGATTCATACCCATAGCACCAGACATGATCTGCTCCATGAGTTCCTGATTGCGACACTTCAGTTCCATTAGGTCAGGTGAGGAGACTGGAGAAACAGCATTATCAGAGATAGTAGACCCAGCAATAGCGTGGGTCCGGTTCTGAGGGCCAGTGTTCTTTGAGTTCTTAGGGCAATCAGACTCATAATGGCGCGGATGAGTGATGCCACACCGATGGCACTTGCGAACAGGACAATCAAGGAGAAGATGACCAGTGGAATGGCAAAAAGCACACTCAGATGTGTTCGTCTTTCCCACAGATTTGGGATGGTTGTTGTTGGTCCATTTACCTTTGGACTTGGGATGGGAAGTGTAGAGCACGCTATCAGTAGCGGGCATCGGTGAACGCATGTGAAGACGGGTTTCTTCACTTAACAACTCTGAGATGGCTTCTTCAAGAGTGGGTAGTGGCTGCCTATGAAGAAGAGAAGCACGAACATTCTCGAATTTATCAGTAAGTCCCATCAGAATGGTGATCAAATGTAGCTGGTTGAAGTAGGCTGTGGATTGTTGAGCCGTTTCATCAAAAATCTCTGGTGCTCTAAGACTTATATTATCTCTGAGAGACTGCATTTCAGAGATATAAGAGTTTACGGATTGATCAGGAAGCTGGCGTTTGTTCTGAAAGGTGGTCCACAGTTGATACTGATGAGATAGGCCCGATGACGTGTACCGCTTGGCGAGAAAATCCCAGAGACTTTTGGTGGTGACATAGCCAAGAAACTGTTGGTTGATCTCAGGAGTAGTGGAGGCATTAATAAACCCAGAATACGAGCATTATTGATGTCCCACTCATTCATGCGTTTTGCAAAATCAACAGCATTCTCAATTGCTGCCTGAACTAGAAATTTGGATGCACCAGTAACATAGGTGTAAAGCCCGTGGGATTTTAGCAGAATTGTCATATGGTGATGCCACAGGATGTAGTTGCTTCCATTGAAAACAACCGAAATGGGATTTAAATGACTGAGATTTGGGTGACTGAGATTGGCAGCCATGTATGTGAGTGAGTGAAAGAATTGGGCAGGTAGTATGTGAAAGATAAAAAAAAAGGATGGCTCGGGCTGGAAATTGGATCAGGATCGGATAACACGTAATCCGATCGAAAAATGGCTCGGGATATGAAGATGACTCGGGATGGCTTACTCGGGATTGGAATTCTCGATTGAAAGTCCCGATTGAAGGGACTCGGGATGTGCAATATCGGGCAATAAGCGTCGTAAAAAAAAGGCGATGATGGCTGAGTTGTGATGATAGAGTATGAATAATAGGAACAACAATAAGGAAGAAATCAAATCTACAGCTTTGATACAATGTTAGAAGATGATGATGATGATTGAAAGAGACGATGGATATGCTGAAGGCTTGATGACTTCATATATTGATTGAGAGAGTAAACGTACAATACGGTGAAAATAAATGAGAAGCTTAACCTAGACTAGGATTTACAAGGGATTTATATACTGAGACTATATGGGCCCATGGGCTTGGGCCTTATACACATATATACACTAACAAGAAGAAGCAAGAAGATGACAAAAACTCTGGAGCAAAGCAACATGAGAGGTCACTCTCATGTTGCTATCAACCCTCTTCTTTTCTTCCCTATAAATACCAAGGGAGTTTGGCTTTGGAGGATCATCCATCACATCTCATATATCACAACACTTGGAATCAGTAGTTGTAGAGCTTTGCATTGTATTTCTAGTTCTTGTAGTAATTTTCTTTAGTTTTATTTACTTTCTCTCCACCGCTGTGGTGAACTTGTGGCCACAGTGGTACGTTTACGTTTTATGAAATTTCAGTTTATGCACTTCTTCTTCTTCTTTATTATGTCTTTTAACATAATGAGTATCTAACCCCCCCCCCCCCTTTGGGTGCGGGTGTAAGCCAACCCGAGAGGTTAAAATGTAATACTTGGGTGTTACCGCATTCGACTAACTTCTCGGTTTGGTCATCCAAGTTGAAGCTTCATCTCAACGCGGACAAGTCGATCACTTGTGTGTGTTAATATTAGATCTTAGACCTCGAGAGGGGCGGATCCGAATACGGCTTGGGTGATGCAAGGAGGTTTGAGAAAATCTTCAATAATCGCATAGAGATATGGATTTTTGCATAATCAAACTAAGGTCTAGATGTCGGTCGAGTTGGTGTGTCATAGAGATATGCACATATCTCCATACTGACGAGGCTAAGATCTTCGAGATCTACTTAGTGAGATTGGTAAACCGAAAGTTAGCAAGTGTGGCAATTTTATAATAAAACCGTTATCGCAACCGATACGATGTCGCTTCGAGAGAAAGAAATCGTGTGGGGTCCATTGCGACCAGTTTTGTTAACCATTTAAGTTATTAAAATACTCTCGGGGGAAACTTACACCCGTATCCGCTTTTTATTATCTTGTTTATTTAATATTTAATATTTCGCTAAAAATCAACCCATCAATTTTATAAATCTAACTTTGCACCGGAAGTTCGTGGAAATCTCTTATTCTTAGTTAAGTCCAATCCCTGTGGATACGATATTTGGTCCTTACCATTATATTACTTGAGAAGCGAACGCAATACGTGGTGTATACTTGCGCCATTATTGTGCCACATTTTACACGTGTGCATTTTTGCCATCAAGTTTTTGGCGCCGTTGCCGGGGATTGGCAAGATTTTACATCCTAGGATATTGATTTCTACTTGAGCCCGAGTCGCGAGTTTTTCTTAGCACTTTTCCATGTTGTAAGCCATGGCTACACCACTCTTTCACCCGAATGGAAGGTTCTAGTTGGGATGTCCCTTATTATAATACTTTCGATTATTGTAGGGAACAACATCCTAATTTTTTCACAAACCTTCAAGATGATGACACCTACACTTCAGTTGCACCTCCCTTTAAAAATTGGAATGACACGTATTTGAATACATTTGACCAATCATGGGAGAAGCAAGTTGATTATTCATGTGATTTTCAAGGGATGGATCCTTGCTATGGGTTCTCATCCTTTGTTCCCAACTACCCTTTGGACAATATTTTTGAACAACCCGAGAAATCTCACTCTCAAGGTTCTAAAAAACGCGCCATGGCGCCGAGACGCCACCTTGACGCCACGTTTTTACCCTTGGCGTCGATGTATGGCGTTAAGCTTCATAAGGCACGCCATGGCGCGCCATGGCGCGTTATGGCACGTTATGGCGTTACGTTACGTTATGGAGTTATGGCGTTAAGCTTCCTAAGGCACGCCATGGCGCGCCATGGCGCGTTATGGAGTTATGGGGGGAAATTGTACTTTTCTAAAACTTGTAAATTTACATGGTAAAAAAGTCAAAATCTAAAAAGTCAAAATTAAATATTTTAAACCCTAGAATTTCACTTCCCATTCTCCCTTTCTCTCTCTGTTTCTCAATTCTCAGTCACGATCACGTGGGGGAGTTATGATTTTTTGGGGAGTTTATGATTTCTTGATATCATTTTTGTAAACTTTGTATATTTGATATCAAATCAATTCATGGTTCTTTTGTTTTTTTATATGATATAAAACTCCCATTATTATATATATATATATATATATATATATATATATTTGCCGCCTTGGCGCCGCCATGAAAAACGCCATGGCCTCGCCGTAACTCGTAAGGCTTGAGGCTTGACCTCGCCGCCACGCCGCGCCGCGCGCCATTTAGAACCTTGCTCACTCTTGTGAAACTATTTCCCCAAGCTTAATTGAAAGTCTTACAACTTTTTTGGGAAATTTTTCATCCTCTATGGATGCCTTGAGCACTAAGATGGGACAACTAGTCGACCAGTTGAAAAATCAAAGTCAAGGCCCCTTACCAAGTGATAATGAAAAATTAATATGTGTTGGTAATGATGAGAGTGATGTTGAGAAAGAGCCGGAGATTTTTTAGACAAAACCCGAGCACATGAGCAAGCCTTCTTTACTCCCCAATATGAAGATGTGCCTCAAGATGCTAAATTTTCTAATATAATGATTTTTGCTCATGTTGTGGAACCTTCTTTTGACCATAGTGCTCCCAGGGTAGTCACACATCGAACCGTGGGAATAAATATTGTCATCAAAAGCTTGGAAGATTTGACTAGATCGTGTTCTTTGGGTGGTGGAGTTGTTGGAATAGCCTTTTGTAAAGTGGATGTGTCAATTATCTTGAAACCATCCTACTTTTTGAAGATGCATAAGTGGGGTGGTGAATCGCATCCTACATAAACTTGATACAATTTTTTTTCCTTACTCTCAACTCCAAAGTTGTGTCTTTTATTTTACTTTTTTTTTGTTAGATTTGAGTCTTTTATTTTTATTTTTCCCCGTCTAGTATCAAAGTTTTTGAAAAAAAAAGAGAAAAAAATGTGTGATACTCTCATTTTGAGTGTTGTTTACATTCGTTCGTGTGATTATTTTTTTTTTCTTTTAATGTATGTTTTTCCTTTTATGTATTCGTGTTTCCTTTTTTTAGTTATTTTCATTTGGAGTTGTTGAGGATAAACGTTTGTGTTTTTTATTTGTGTATGTGTCATTTTGGAGTTGGTGATTCACCAATGTGGTCACGAGGCAAAAATTCAAGCGGTCAAATTCAGGGATTTTCAAGGTTGTGGCCACAGTGTCACCGCTGTGGCGGGCTTGGTCCAAGAGTTCCATGACAGCTCCTGATATTAAAATGCATGGTGGATAATGAATTGCCTTGTAAAAAGTTGAAACCTTTCTGAAGAGTCAACCTCATTTTCGGTTCCCAAGCAACATTTTTGTTCCCCATGTAATATCCTCTTTCATGATACATCTTACCCAACTTTTTGGGTAGACAAAAGAGAGTTTACCAAAGCTTATTGGTGTCCTTTTTATCCAGTCAAAAAACAGTCTCCTCACCCTTCCCAAAGTCGACCTACCCACTCTAAGCCATCACCTTTTCTCAACTTGTCACTCCTTTTCTGATTTTTGTTATTTTTATTTGTAAGAAAAGCAAAAAGTTTTTTTTTTAAAACCCAATCTTTCCTTTTCCCTCTCCTATCAACCGGCCCCACCTCACCTCTCACACTCTTCCTCTCCTTCCCATCACCTAGACCCAAAACCACTCCCTTTCCCCCAAAACCACTCTTCCCCAAAACCTTTTCACTAAAACCACTAAACCCAACATCACCCACCCTTCTCTCTCCCAACATCGCTTTCTCGTCGGCGACCCATGGCGAGACAGAAAATTCTCACCTCCGACCCTCACCCTCCGCGACGTACCCTCCGGCGACCTTCCACCGGTGCTCGTCGCTCGCCAGTCAGCGATGGCGACCCTTCTGCTTCCCCCACATCGATCGTTGCGACTCCCGCCATTCCCTGATATTTTGGACATTCCAGCAAGTACATCGGCCGACGCTGCAGCCTCGGTCCCTCCGCCGTCTACTGCTGATGCTGACCACAGTGGCCAGCCCGCGCGCGCGTGATCTCTTGGTTCTTTTTAAACTCTTGGAACATTTATCTCTTATCTTTTGTGTTATCTTCTTTTGAGGTACATTTTGTTATTCTCCGACTATGAACCTTATCTGATATTATCTGGATGGTGGTTATGTATGTTTTATGTGCGTTTTCCATCTCATTGTGCTAACATTGTTTGCAGGTGCATTTCATTTTTTCTTAGTATTGCGATGTTTGACATGATGTAGGCCTCCATTTCTCATTTTTGGCCCATACACGTCCCTTTCGTAGCCTAGTCGTTCTTTCATTGATGACACCTTCCCGGCAATGGGAACATTGCCCATCTCTAAAGTTTGGGGAGGGGTTTTTAATCAACCCAAATAAATCCGAAAAAAAAAGAAATAAAGAAAAAAATGGATTTATATAGTTTACAATTTTAAAAAGCCACAGAAAAAAAGATACATTAGGCAATTGTAAACTATATTTTTTTGGGTTCGCTTTCGACATGGAGGTTAAAATTAATTAAAGGAAGAAAAAGGAAGAAAAAGGAGGAAAAAGCCAAGCCCACTCAAAAAGTCGAATTATTCCTTTCGATTAACCCCGCGCAAAAATATAAGTTTGGGGAATAAAAGGGAAAACCCAAAAATCGAGCGAGCATACACCCTCAAAAAGCCCTATTGATCAACAACGCAATACGAAGACGAAACAGGAGTGCACCGACAATTTCCAAAGGTAACGCATCGCCATCACAGATATTTTGTTTCGTTCTTTTTAGCCAAAATTTCGGTCTATCTTTTTTTTTCCCATTCTTTTTTACTTGAGGACAAGTAATATCTCAACTTTGGGGAGGTGATATCCCTGAATTTTTAGAGTTATTTGTCACTCTTTTTAACCCATTTTATAACCTTTTTCCGTACCCATTTGAGTTTTTCTCGTTTCTTTGGTCTAAAATGTTCCAAGATTTTTTAAATAACTAATGAGATCAAAAAGTCGATTTTTTCGTGAAATTTTCATGTGCCGTTGTGGCCACAGTGTCACCACTGTGGCAAGTACTGTTCACACGATTTTCTGCAGATTTTGGAATGCCATTTTGGTGAAAGTTCAAAGTTTGCTTGTTGGAGTTAACACCTGACCTTGTGCAAAAGAAGAGGCTAGATGAAAACAAAAACTTTGGAACAAAGGAATGCCATTTTGGTGAAAGTTCAAGTTTGCTTGTTGGAGTTAACATCTGACCTTATGCAAAAGAAGAAGCAAGAAGATGACAAAAACTCTGGAGCAAAGCAACATGAGAGGTCACTCTCATGTTGCTATCAACCCTCTTCTTTTCTTCCCTATAAATACCAAGGGAGTTTGGCTTTGGAGGATCATCCATCACATCTCATATATCACAACACTTGGAATCAGTAGTTGTAGAGCTTTGCATTGTATTTCTAGTTCTTGTAGTAATTTTATTTAGTTTTATTTACTTTCTGTCCACCACTGTGGTGAACTTGTGGCCACAGTGGTACGTTTACGTTTTATGAAATTTCAGTTTATGCACTTCTTCTTCTTCTTTATTATGTCTTTTAACATAATGAGTAGCTAAACCCCCCCTTTGGGTGCGGGTGTAAGCCAACCCAAGAGGTTAAAATGTAACACTTGGGTGTTACCGCATTCGGCTAACTTCTCGGTTTGGTCATCCAAGTTGAAGCTTCATCTCAACGCGGACAAGTCGATCACTTGTGTGTGTTAATATTAGATCTTATACCTCGAGAGGGGCGGATCCGAATACGGCTTGGGTGATGCAAGGAGGTTTGAGAAAATCTTCAATAATCGCATAGAGATATGGATTTTTGCATAATCAAACTAAGGTCTAGATGTCGGTCGAGTTGGTGTGTCATAGAGATATGCGCATCTCTCGATACTGACGAGGCTAAGATCTCCGAGATCTACTTAGTGAGATTGGTAAACCTAAAGTTAGCAAGTGTGGCAATTTTATAATAAAACCGTTATCGCAACCGATACGACGTCGCTTCGAGAGAAGGAAATCGTGTGGGGTCCATTGCGACCAGTTTTGTTAACCATTTAAGTTATTAAAATACTCTCGGGGGAAACTTACACCCGTATCCGCTTTTTATTATCTTGTTTATTTAATATTTAATATTTAATATTTCGCTAAAAATCAACCCATCAATTTTATAAATCTAACTTTGCACCGGAAGTTCGTGGAAATCTCTGATTCTTAGTTAAGTCCAATCCCTGTGGATACGATATTTGGTCCTTACCATTATATTACTTGAGAAGCGAACGCAATACGTGGTGTATACTTGCGCCATTACTGTGCCACATTTTACACGTGTGCATTTTTGCCATCATACATACTTTTAAAATAATTTTTTTTCTTTATTTTTACCTAGCTAGATTTTTACTATAAATATATCCTCTCAAACTTTCCAATTCTGAGATACGTACAAACGAATTTCATCATCAGCTTCGTTCCGACTTGGTCGAACATATTTGGTCTCTTAGTGATCATGAATGAAAATTTTATTATTTCAAGTATTGTAATATATAGTATTGTTTAATTTCAAGTATTGTAATATAAAGTTTTGTTTAATTTAATTTTATTTGAGAGGTTAATTGTTTTACAATAAGAAATTTGTATATAATATATATTGTATTAAAATATTTAAAAAAATTATGTAAAATAAATACATAATTAAATTAATAATATTTTCTTGATATAAATAAATATGTATTTGTATGAATTTTAATGTATTTTAATGTATTTATTTTTATAAATAAGATTAAAAATGATATAAAGTTAAAATAGTGGGACCCTGAATAGTTTAAAAAGGTAATGAAAAAGCTTGGGTGAGGTTTTTCACATAGTTGAGGTATATAAAGGTTTTTTAAGTCAAAATCAAATTGTGTCATGTCATCATTTTAAGGTTTTGCTTTTATATATAGAGTGAATTGTGGATTTGGTCCTCGTGTTTTGTTACTTTCTTTGACTACGGTCCCTATAGTATGTTTATTGTGAATTTGGTCCTTGTGGTATTCAATTTATCTTGGTCATGGTCCATCTGACTAACACATCCGTTAACTCCATTAAATCAAGGACCATTTTAGTCGTTTTGCCTAATTTGTGTTTTTTTATGATAAGAAAAATAAAAAATATATTTTTAACACATACACACACACACACACACATATATATATATATATATCAAAATAAATAAAATAGGATGTTATATATTGTATGACTTGATTCTTTAAATTTTTAAAAAAATTAATTATATTAATTATATTAAATATGATTTAATTTTCTTATTTTATGTAATGGTGGAAAAAGTTATGGTTTTATTGTTTTAATGTAATTAAATTTTAATTTAAACAAACTAGATCATAAAATTATATCTTATTTTATTTAGAGCGAATAAAATAAGATATGTTTTTATGATTTGATTTATTAAATTAAAACTTTAATTATGTTAAAGGCGATACAATTTTATTGTTCTTTACTATCATTGCAATAAACAAACTTATTATCGATATTTTGACACTAAAATCATTGAAAACCATTGAAAAATGAACTCTAATTTTATCATCTTAAAATTAGAGGTTCCAATTTTCATATTGTTTTTCAATAAAAAAACTCAAAACAAACCGTTTAGATTTTAACGAAATAAAATATTTAAGTTACGAATATTTTAACTCACAACCACAAGGGAAAACATAGAGCATCATATGTCAGGTAACACCAACATGAAAACATGTTAGCATTTAGAAAATAGCGAAGATCAGCTTCAACATCCATCAATAGAAAGATACGACATGGTCTTATCATTATTCGGTACTCCTTCCGTCCCAAAATAAATGTTCATAAAAAAAACACACGGTTTTAGAAATGTGTAATTATTAGTTTATTACACTTGTTAATTTTATTGTGGGTTAAAATATTCGTAACTTAAATATTTTATTTCGTTAAAATCTAAACAGTTGATTTTTAATTTTTAACTGAAAAACAATATGAAAATTGGAACCTCTAATTTTAAGATGATAAAATTAGAGTTCATTTATCAGGTTTTCAATGATTTTGGTGTCAAAATATCGATAATAAGCTTGTTTGTTGTGATGATAGTAAAAGAACAATAAAATTATATCGCCTTTAACATAATTAAAGTTTTAATTTAATAAATCAAATCATAAAAACATATCTTATTTTATTCGTTCTAAATAAAATAAGATATAATTTTATGATCTAGTTTGTTTAAATTAAAATTTTAATTACATTAAAACAATAAAACCATATTTTTTTCCACCATTACAATAAAATAATAAAATTAAATCATATTTAATATAATTAATATTTTTTAAAATTTAAAGAATAAAGTCTTACAATAACATCATATTTTATTTATTTTGATATATATATATATATATATATATATATATATATGTGTGTGTGTGTGTGTGTGTGTGTATGGGTGGGTGGGTGTTAAAAATATATTTTTTATTTTTCCTATCATAATAAGACACAAATTAGACAAAATGACTAAAATGGTCCCTGATTTAATGGAGTTAACGGATGTGTTAGTCAGAGGGACCATGACCAAGATAAATTGAATACCACAAGGACTAAATCCACAATAAACATACTATAGGGACCGTAGTCAAAGAAAGTGACAAAGCACGAGGACCAAATCCACAATTCACTCTATATATAAAAGCAAAACCTTAAAATTATGACATGGCACAATAAAAATCAAGAATTCATCAAATGGTGAATTGTGGTGAATTCTTCATTGTCCCACATTGGTGACAAATGTGAAAAGTTGGAAGTATAAGTGACTATATAAATAATAAGATATTGCCTAAATGTTCATCCAAATTTATATGAAACATTTTTTATATATAAAAAAGCAAAAACCTTGAAATGATAACATGACACCATGAGAATTAAGTATTAATCAAATGGTGAATTGTGGTAAATTGTTCATTGTCCCACATTAGTGACAAAAGTGAAAATTTGAAAGTGCAAATGACTATATAAATGATAAGATATGTCTTGAATTTTCATTCAAAATTTGATCCATTTTTGGGTTGAATAGTTATTGTTTATTTACATGACTAAACATGTCATGTAATAGTTAAAAATTTCGTTTTCATTTTATATAAACCAAGAAATAATCTTGAATTGTTTCTATTACTTTTGTTTTATCATTTTAACATATATATTTTTTTGATATTTTTTTCTTCGTTTTTTACATAGCTAAAATAATTATAGTTTTGTAACAATCATCAAACTATCTTTATATATATATATATATATATATATATATATATATATATATATATATATATATATATATATATATATATATATATATATATATAGGGTGCGTTTCTTTTGCAAACCAAGCAATTTGTACAAACTATGCAAACCACTATATTAGGAAACAATAGATATATTTATGGATAATGATTATGATTCATTAATAATGATTGTGATATATATGGAAATGTTAAGTTTATTCATTATAATCATGATTTTAAATTAGGAAATGTTAAGTTTATTCATTATAATTATGATTTTAAATTAGGAAACATAATAAAATCATATATTTATTAGACTTGATGAACGGCTAAGATTGGTTTGCATAGTTTGTACAAATTGCTTGGTTTGCAAAAGAAACGCACCCTATATATATATATATATATATATATATATATATATATATATATATATATATATATAAGGAATAACCCTAGAGAATGATGTGGCATTGTGATATTTGAGTATTCATAAATCTTGCATTGTGGTGTTGTTCTACTCATCCCACATTAATTAATATTGGAGACTGAGAGTAGCTATAAGAAAGGAGGACATTTGGATTTGATATGAGATTTAAGCATTCTCAAATCTTGTGTTATGATGTTTTATTCATCACATTGATGAGAGAATGTAAGATTGAAAAATTAAAGTAATTACATGAAAGAATGGGATTTGGATTTGATAATAAAAGGTTTAGTTGGCTAAAAAAAATTTCTTTGACCCTCCTTTTTGAAGAATAACAAACTATTTATAATACAGAATGATGTGGCATTGTGAGATTTGAGTATTCTCAAATCTTGTATTGTGGTATTATTCTACTCTTCCCACATTGATGAGAGAATGTACTATTGAAGAGTGAGAGTAACTATAAGAAACAAGGACATTTAGATTTATGAGATTCATGCATTCTCAAATCTTTCATTGTGGTGGTGTGTTTTTCATCCCCAATTGATGAGAGAATGTAAGATTGAAAAATTAAAGTAACTATATGAAAGTACGGGATTTGGATTTGATAAATAAAAGGTTTAGTTGGTTAAATATATTTTTTTCGACCCTCGTTTTTCAAGAATAAAAAGCTATTTATATAAGCAAATAACTCAAAAAGACGATAGATTTGAAAGAATGGGTGAGTATGTAAAAGGTAGATGAGATGTCTTATTTGGTTATTTCTCATCGGCAAAAAGATGTTAAATTTGAAAGAATTGATGAGTATGTAAAACGTGGATGATATGTCTTATTTGCTATACTACATCAGCAGAACGACGAAACATTTAGAAGAAAGGGTTAGTATATAAAATGTGGATGGGATGCTTTATTTGGTTATCCCACATCGTCGGAAAGATGATATATTTTTTTTTTAAATGTTAATATATAAAAGGTGGATGAGATGTCTTATTTGGTTATTCAACATCGACAGGAATACGATAGATTTTGGAAGATGAGGTGGGTATATGAAAAAGTGAACGAGATGTCATACATGTTTAATTTTTAAAAGGGTTTATGGTAATTACGAGGTTGGCTTCTTTTGGTCAACCTCTTTTCGCTATAAATCAATTTTCATAAAATATTGTACGTTTTTCCTTATTTCGGTTCATATATTTCTTAAAAAATTATCGTCTCCAAGGGAAATTATGAATAAATGATCTGGAACAACCGAATCAGAGAATTCTCAAATGTTGAGTTGTGGATTGATTTAGATTATATCATGCTACTATGAAGATGATAAATTAAAAAAAGATGGTTATATAAAACTATAGAAGATGGATTGGACAATTAAAATGTAGGTTTGACCAAACATATATTTTGGCTAACCATTATTTTTTTTTAAATCTATATATCCATACTTAATAGTATTTTTTAACTAAATCATGTATAAATCTATATAGGGGTTGTTTAATTTGCAACCCTTAAAAAGGTTGCAACCCTTGCAAACCCACATGTTAACCGTTGGATTCATAATCGGCCGTTACAATAGATATGTGGCCCAATATTTTTAATTAAAAAAAACAGAAAAATAAAAATAAAATAACCGTCGATCATGAATCCGACGGTTAAAATGTGGGTTGCAAGGGTTGCCAACCTGTTTAAGGGTTGCAAAATATCTTTCCACAATCTATATATCTATATAAATAAAATTATTAAAAACATGATGTAACACAATCAAACTTGAGAATTCTAAATTATTGAGTTGTGAATTAATTTAGGTTATCTCACATTGATATGAAGATAATAAATTTGAAAAAGAGAACAATATAAAGGATTTAAAATGGATTGGAAAATTATAATGTGGGTCGACTAAATATGTATTTTTGTCGACCATTATTTTTTCAAAAAACTATCTATATTTCTATTAAAAAAACTTAATTAAATCAACTATATTTCATAAATATATTTATATAAATGAAAATACTTGATTTAATGATTTGACACAACCAAATCTGAGAATTTTCAAATATTGAGTAGTGATTTGATTTTGGTCATGCACAAGTCGACATTTCTTTCATTCCATCAAGAATGGCACCTCTGGACGTTTGTTTTAACTTCCATTCACAAATAGATGGCTCTGGAGATGATAAATTAAAAAGAAGATATGGTTAATTAAAAGAGTAGAAGATGACTTGACAAATTAAATAATCGGATGGCTAAATTTGTATTTTAGCCAACTATTAGTCTACAAAATTTCTATATTTCTATAACAAAGGAATTAACTAAATCATCTATAATTTATATATGTAAATCTATATTCAGGAATTTTTTTAATAGATAACGTAACACAACCAAATTTGAGAATTCCTAAATGTTGATTTGTAGTTCGATTTTTCTTATTTCACATAACATGTTCTTCTACTTCAATGTTTCCGATAAAAAGCATAATCGCCAGCGCACAACGACGAACACTACACTAGTTTGGATGAAGACAAGATATGTCTAAACTTCAAATGGGTAAACTACAAAGATTGAATAAGAACTGTAGCAGGCAGCTATATAACCTTTGAAAATCCAAGTTGCATGGAAAAAAGTCTTTAAAAATATCAAATTAAAACTTATAAACCAGATTAACATATGAAACAATACACGTGAAGATTTGGTGTTTATAATGTGTTGTTTCAAGTTTGTGAGAGTATCTTCATAAGTATATTCGACAATTATTTCAGTTGTAATATTTCTCTCTCTAGGATTCTCTCTGTAATCTGTAATCCATTTAATCATTCAATACATACGACATTTGGATTCATATCTTCTTGTAGTTGGCAAAAACGAATGATTCACAAAAGTTCTCTATTTCTACTTGGCTAGGTTCCCGCTAGGCGCTATCACGTCAAATGACCAATATAAGATGCTTTCACTCGATGTTTACGATCCGCACCCAACTTGTTCAGCTAGAAGACCAATACCAAACAAACCAAATATATCCCACCCAAAAGTGGGTCTTGGAGGGGGGAAGATGTATGTAAACGTGACCTCTAACCGAAAAAGTAGAACAACTGATTATGTGAAAACCCCCGACCAGTGAAAAGCATGTGAAAGGAAGGAATACACAAAAAATGAAAAGCTAGATATGAGTAAACAATACCAATACAAACGAATCACCCACAAAGTGTACAAGTCGACTTGTTCAACATTCACTATTTGCAGAGAACAGATTCCTCTACCCCATATCGTTGTTTTACCTCGCCCCCGCACATTACTATTACGCCAATCAAAGTTCCCCCAAAGGTCGTCTCCTTGTTATACAATATATATTTCCAAGTAATTTTGTTGATAAAGATCCATAAGCGCCTACCACTCGCACCAAATAGCTTATTTGAAGACCGAGTCTTGGAACAATATTTTCACTTCATTAGGACAAACAAAATCGTAACAGTTTGCAAACGTTAAAAATAAAGCAAATTGCGGTTTCAGCATAATCTACAACAACTATTCTTTAATCCTAAACTTCACAAAGAAAAGGAAGACCCCATCTTACCTTTCACTAGGAGTCCACTTTTCTGAATATATACAAGCTGTCATCTCCGTAAATTTTGCTCCAGCTCTGCACAAAATGTTGGACCAGATATTGACATAGGATGCAACGAGAGTAAATGAAGATGGCTGTGACACTAAACACACAGCGTTGTCGTTCTGGTTTGACCTTGGTCAAATTCAGTTGTTTCATTCTTAAAACTATGGCATTAGTTCTTTTAAGTTCTTGAAAAAAGTTTGACAGCCATATTGCTGGTTTCAATATTGCAACGAGTCTACATCGGATCTTATTTCGAAAAGAATGTGCACTTAACCTGGGAAGCTGAATAGTTAAATGGAAGGGAAAGGTAAAAAAGGCTGACCTTCAACAAGAACGCCCGAGTCCCGTCTATTGCTGCAAAAGCTCTGGCACTATACTTTACATTTCAAATATACATTGTGTGAACCGGCCCTTCATCATCAACCAATAGGGCTAGAACACATACATCGGCTTTTTTTCAATGCTGCAACCTCGGAACCGATCCTCATTTCCATGATTCTAGTTGAGCCGAAGAGAAGAGAAGAAAAGAAAAAGAAAAAACAAACTGTTATTTGCCACTTTTTACAGGAGACCGCGGTATATGTTCCGACTCAATATTGGACTTTTTTTGTTTCATCTTTTCACTTGACGCTTCCTTCTCTGCCTTCTTCTTCTCCGCCTCTAATTGCTTGGCGTTTTCCTCATTTGCTTGATTGAACATTCTCACGAACTTCAGCAAAGTTGAAACAACTGAAATAAACCGGTCAAATGGACCAGAAGTCAAGACACCGTGAAGACATAAATCAATTTATAAATTGCGAAAACCTGTTAAATTCCTAGACATGCGGTAAGAACATATATATGTGTGTGTGTATTTATCAAGAACATACACAAATTCCGTGGAATCTCGGATTCATGTATCAAGCAACAACTTTGATGACTCGTGCAGTTTTTATGAGAAAATTTGAAATACTTCTACTTTCTTTTGAAATATACAGGGCTGTGTTTAAATACAGAACTAGTTTCCCAAATAACAAAAGCTAATCTCTAAAGGAATCTAATCTCGAAAAATTAATTTACGCTGACCTAATTTATAGTCATAAACATAACTAAAACAACACCCCCCCCCCCCCCCCCTTTTCAGTTGAGGCATATATATTTGTAAGACCCAACTTATCAAAACTTGGCTTGTACTATCCTTTGTTGTGGTTGGAACATACAGCATGCCTATCACTCAATTCTCTAGCTTTTCTTTGATGAATTGACAGTCAATTTCTACATGTTTAGTCGTGTCATGTTGGACGGGATTATTAGCAATGCTTATTGCAGCCTTGTTGTCACAATATAGTTTCATAGGACCATCCGATGGTAGTTGTAACTCCTCTAGTACTCGTTTTAGCCAAATTGCCTCACAGATTTCATTGGTCATAGCCCTGAACCCTGCTACTGCTACGAGCCACTACATATTGTTTTCTACTTCCCCAAGTCACTAGATTTACCCATACAAATAAGCATTATTCATTTGTAGATCTAGAACTGATGACTGGACCTGCTCAATCTACCTGCATCAGTGAACACCTTAACGGTTATTTTAGTAAGTTGCATTTAAAATGAACCTTACTAGGAGAGTACATATTTAGGCCAATTGAATTGACAACGAAAGAAATACTTGGTCTTGTATGAGACAAGTACATTAACTTCTCAAATCAATCATTGACATGTCCCAGTATCAACTGAATCACCTTCAACATCACTAAGTTTTTCATTGGGTCGACAAATGTGTCAGTGGGATTACAACCTATATCAGAAAGGAAATCCAGAATATATTCTGTTGGTGTACCATGATTCCGTTCCTTGATCTTGCAACTTCCATTTTCAAAAAATGTCAATGATCCCAAGTCTCTGATATCAAATGTTCGGGCCAGAATTACCTTCATTTTATCTATTTCTGAGGTCATCCACATATATCAATGAGTAAAACCAGTCATCTTCCCATCTTTCTTCCTATTAAAGAATAAGGTATTACCCGTGTAACCTTGGGAATATCCTTGGTTATTTCACTTGAGATTACCCTTGTCCTTTAACTGATCCCTTTTGTACTCCACCGCCATTCCTTCTTGTTCAACCACCAAGAAGTATTCACACAAAGAACCTTCCCCAGTTGGCCTGAACTGATGAAGCATTAGTGTTTTTAATTCCTCCCACACCCTAATGGGCCGCCTCTTATTTTCCCACTAAAACCACAATACAGTGTCACCCTAAAATGCAATGACACACTTCCAGTTTTTTCTTTCACTGCTGAGTTTATTAAGGGCGAAATACCTTTCAGCCCTCAACATCCAACCGTTTGCGTCTGTACCGTCAAATACACGTAACTCGTTGCTTTTGTCCCTGCGATCATTTGTACCTAGCGGCGGTCCGATGTAATCATCTCCATCCCCTCCTCCAGTCACATTTGTTCTCCTTAATGTTTTTTCCTGCAACCGCAACATCGTTTCCATTTGCTTCATCACCTTTTGCATATCCTCTTTCAGCGAATTTACCTCCAATTGAACAATTACCAAGCTTCCTTCCATCTCAGTCACCCTTGACGTTACTAGCAGAGTATTGCTTGCACCCTCAACAGTTCTCTGATTCCAATTTGATGCAAACCAAAATAAAAGAATGAAAAACCACAGCTTTATTGATGAAATCTGACAGCTTTTGAGAGGCTAAGAATCTCTATCCTACACTTATTGAGAATGGAACTTTACAATCAATGCAGATATCTCTCTCCCCCACTAATGTTCCCTCTTTATAATCCCAAAGTACGCTCCCCCAACAGCCCCTTAACCGACTTCCAACAATCCACCTCCTGAACTGACTTCCAGCCCAATACCAAGCCCTCCTGTATTTACCCTTATACCCTTCCTCACCCAACTACTAATCTGCCCTTCCCTCTTTTCTTCTTCTTGCATACGTTCTAGTAACTTCGGATCTAACAGTAAACATAAGTAATAACTTTATTTACATTTAGCATAAACACGACATTACATAAAAATATCCAAATCCAACAAACACACCACACTTCCATAAGATATACTTATCGGAACCACACTTGTTTAAATACTAGCTGAGACTAAGGGGCTGTTTACCTATCGCTTACCCGGTAAGTGCTTACCAAGTAACATTACCTTATCGATGAACATGGCAAGGACCATGAATCTTACCCGGTAAAAGCAATCGTAAGGATCAAAAGTCTTACCCGGTAAGTAATGGTGACGACTCTTACCCGGTTAGCACTTACTGGATAAATTATTGCGTATGATGCCGTTTTTCATAGACTAAAATCTTAACGGGTAAGGTAAATGATAATGTTGAATTTACCGGTAAGCGCTTACCGGGTAAGTGATTGGGTAAACGGCCCCCAAGTCTTTCCTAATTCCTGGTACATGACATGTTTAAGATTAAGGGTCTTCATGGAACTAAATCCTAACACAACATTTTCGTGACCAAGGATAGGGGATGTTGACCCGTTGCCTAGTTGAAAAACGGATCCATCATCCACCGACCGAATCATATGTCTTAAACCAGCCACAGTCCTTCCCTTTGTTCCTCTTATAACTCCTAGAACTTCGACCCTCTTCTATCATATTGATGGAGGAAGGTCTAGGAGTCTCCTCCTTTGGTTTAATACCTTCTTGCGCCGTAAGGGAATCCTCAAAGATCATAGCTATATTGGCCAGGAAACATGAAGTAAGAGTGAAGAAAAAAAGAAGGTACAAGTGGTGGAAGCATATAAGACTCTACAGGATCATAGCTATCTACATTTCCCAGATGATTTAGTAATTACCATACCTAACATATTGCTTCGGGAGATAAAAAAAAAAAAAGCAAGGTAGAAGTGGATAGGAAGCATAAAAGAACGGATAGGATGATAGCTATCAACATAATAAAAATGATTTTGTAATTACCTTGCTCATATGCGCAACGGGCGGGATCCTCGCCAAAGTAAAGAATTAAAGCATCCACGTTTTTACCCTATAAAATGGCATGGCCTTACAACAATGTTGAAGAAGCATAGGTGGCCTTTGCTTTTAAATGTAAAATCCTTAAACCACCTACTGTATATCTAAAAGGAAAATATGAGGCATACCACGGTAGAATACAAAGAGGCCAAAGACCTTGCTTCACCTTCTGCCGAACAAAGGAAATCCTTCAGAGCCTAGGCAATATAAACAAATTTGTTGAAGAAAATGTAAAGCAAAATGTTCCATGTAAGTACCAATACAAACAAATTTGTTGAAGAAAATGTTATGCTACAGAATCTATCATTTCTTTTACCATTGCAATTCCAAAACTTCCTCTTAGAAACTTAATATCTGATATGTAACTCGAGGCTTTTGAGCTTCGTTACCAAAGTATAAACGGTTATTATAATGGCTAGACGAGCACCCTTGTCAAGCTGATATTCTTACCTTGCGGAAATTTTCAGACACGGGTCCATCATTCTCGGACAATGACAATTCCTGGACAACTTTCTCTAATCCTTTGCTAATAGCTTGCATTTCCTCTGCCAAGAATTTCAGTTGCATCTGGACAGAAATAATCAACTAAATAAGCAAACATAAAACAAAGCCAACATGACTTCTTTTCTAGAACATGTGAAAACCCAGGTAGATTACCTTTGATGCAGGTTCCAAACTGTCAAGATCCTTGGAAAAATCAAGGACTTCAGGGAGTTTGTCAGCAAGCACCTAGAGTCATCCAGCAGAGTCAGCATGAACAAAGTTGAAAACAAGTACAGAATTCTCCATTTAATTAAATGGAAAGTGGACTTTTTTAGTCAGCTTAATTGACATGACCCTAAAGTACTTCTAATGTTACTAGCACAGCATGCTAATTTGAAGGAAGACATGGCTTTCGCAACTGCAAGGTGAGGGTAAGGTGAAGAGTGGCCGACTGGTTGAACCTATGACTTCATTATTCAAATGAACAAAGCCCAGTCTGCTATCTTCCAAAGTCCAGACTTTCCAAGCTCAGGCATACAAAAAGCAGAGCAGTACGTGCAATATCTCAGTTATGTTTTACTGGTGGTTCTGATTTCTAACATGATCTTATGAAATGCTTACTACAGCATTTTAATGGTACAGAAACTCTGGTAGTACCAACTGCTCTATGAAATTAAGTTATTGGAGAGAGGGCCAACAATCTATACCATGCTTCAACATTTCCACTATGTGAATACGAGTAACATAAAGATATAAGATACCGCTTATGCTCAAGCCAATCAGAATAGTCTTGGATATGGGAAGGAAAAAGCTCACCAAGTTGATCGAAAAGCTTGAGCTCTTAAGAAGCAGGTCCAATAAAGGAAATTATATGCTATATAATACTTGATTATACACAACAAATACAAGGACAGAACATCCTATCAAGTAAAAGTTTGTCAACTCTTTCCTATTTTCAACCATAGTTTTTCCCATTTTATCTATAGAGTGAATGAGAACTGTAACCATCATGCTTACACTCTCATTGCAAAACCACCATCATATTTGCTAAAATGCAGAAGGAAACAAATGAAAAAAAAACATGGGAATTTTGCAATTTCTTTCAAATAACCAGGGTCTGATTTTTTAACTCAACCTGCACTTGACATTTCTCCAACTATTGCACTTGGCCTTTCAATTGTTAAACAACCATTATACTTTCGGAAATGCAAAATATAAAAACAATTGCATTTTTATATAGAAAAATACAAAGGATAAGCCACCTAATGGATATTAATACCATTCATGGTTTTCATGTATATGATACCAAAAATTCACACTAGTAATAACTTTGTAGATATGCTATATTTCATACAACTTTTTGACACACAGGTATGAACAATGAAAATGTTGGATTATACAAATGTATCGAATAGATTCTTTCTTTTCTTATTTCTTATAAATTTATAAAAAGTTACACTTTCGCCAACTTTATACCCAATTTTAACAAAAAAAATAAAATAAATATGCCCTTTGTGCTAAAATAAATACATCACTTGATTTGACACATAGTTCAACGCGACGCTTGGACAAAATGAAAAAAAAAAAAACTTATGGACAATGTTAACAACATTGTAGTAATTACTAATTGGCAAAAAAGTAAATTTTCATTAAAAAATTTGCCCAAGAGGAAATGTAGCATTCGTTTTAGGACAACCAAAAAGCAAACAATTGCATTTATTTTGGATGGATGGAGTAGTTATTTATAAGAATGAGTATGAAGAAATTGACTTCAAATAAAAAGAATAAGCAAAAGTCACATGTGATTCAAGTAACATGGACATGCGGTGAGAAACATTTGTTAACAAGTTAAAGCATTTTGGTACATTTACTATTAACACCCAAAATTTCGTTACCGGTATGTTGATTTATGTGATGCTATACCTACTTGTAACCATAGTTAAAATAGTTGTATTTTAGGGTATTAATATAAGTCAAAGTCTTATGTAAGGGGTCAATTATGTACAAATGAAACATGGGTTTAGGACTTGAAATGTTATGAAATATTCATACAAGGACCATTAGTGAATTAGGCTATAGATGAAGGATCAATGTTGGACAAAATGGAAATTCTTAACCTACTTTGCCAAGTTTTTAAACCCATATTTTCAGCCATAATTTTCATTTTAATCTCAACCTCTCTCTCTCTCTCGAATCAAAATTCTCTCAACATTCAAAGCTAGGGTTTGCTTCAATTCTCATCATGCAACTATGAAGATGTTAATTTTATGAAAGATTCTTGAAGAAAAAGTAAAGAATTAAGGTATGCCTATATAAATCCCAAGGTATGTTGAAGTTTTAGAATGTTATACAAAAGTTTGATCAAGAATTTTGGTTTATGATCGAAGGATTAAGAACTTGAGGTATTGATGATTAAATCTTGAAGGAGTGCTAGTTGTAGAAGACAAACCAAGGTATGTACATCAAATTGTTGATTAAATAAGATGGAAATTAAGTTGTAAACATTTGTTTGTGATATGGGAATGGTATCTAGTTGATTCATGATGATTTTGGTAGCAATCTTATGAAAAGGAGATATGTTTTGAGCTGTCAAGTAGAGTCTTAAAATTTGCAGATTGTTTGAAAAATCGTATAAAATCGCTCGTTGATCCGATTGAGGTGTATAATATACCTTTGGAAAGGTATTTGTGTCTATTACAACTTTGTAGTTTATGTCAAGAGCTGATTTTAACTTTATAAGGCTCAAAACAGTGAGTTTCTTGAGCTGGTCCTGTGAAAAACGGGATTTGTGCACTGTTTTTAGAAAATTCATATAAAATCGGTATTTGCTTCAAAATGGATGAATCCAAAACGATTAGAACCATAAGAAATAGAGGTAAAACTTTTGTTTAGACATTAACACCTGAATGTACCTCTAAGTATGATAAAAAGACTCAAATTCGAGTTAGTTCAAAGCTGTCAGGTGCAGGGGATTATATATGTTGCATTATTTGTTTGTACCTTGTGCTTTAAGGACTTGTAACGTATGTAATCAAATCCCAATCACGTTTAATCTTATTCAGGGTCAATCTTAAGATAAGAAAGGGGTCTTAACAATGGGATAGAGGCTATATGCATATGTAAAACTCTAAGGTAACTTGGAGTGACGGGGCTTAAGGTCGGAACATCCGGAATGTGTAGCATCACTCCGATTACCATTTAAGGTACGGATATCCAATTCTTGCGAATCTCTTTAGACATTAGTCTATTATCGAGGTAATATCGTATTCCGTTTACCATCTAGATATCTATTACTCGATTATGATTATAATTCTTCATATTCAATTCACGTAATCATATTGGGATATTGTGAGTTTGATAACTCCTCTAATTGTCGACATTAATAATGTTTATGATCATGGTTATTATTTGGAGCTATCACCATGGCTTATCTTTGATATATTCATAATTGGCTATTCGAGTTGAATTGAACTATCTTTGGATTTGATTATTTCTTTATAATTGATCCGTTATCGGATTTGAATCGTTTTTGGATTTGAACCCTTATCGGAATTCTATTTTGATATTTAGTGATTGAACGTCACATGTTTTATGAAATTACTTCTTATACATCGACATGACATCTTTTCAACGATTTGAATATTTCGTGCTTTAAGGCACGACATCGAGGGCAACGATGTCGTGACGCCTCCATGGCGGCTATAAATTGCCATGGCGTCCTTGTGATTAGTACCCCAATGTCAATAAGTGGGTCTGGCCTGGTACCGGCCAACTTGAGGGCGAATGGATCGATCCTAGGAACCGTTTTCGGGAGCCGTTATCGGGAGCCAGTTATCGGAAGGGAATTGAGTGTATTGTCCTATACTCATTTCTTATTGTTCGAGTGGTCCGTACAACCCTCGAACCCAGATGATTTTCTTAATTCTTGACTTTTGGTGTGATGATACGTTTTAGTTACCAGTTGAGATAATTGTGTAAATTGGTGACATGTCACTTTATGTTTCGGTTTTGAGTCATTATTACTCTTTTACTCTTATTCTTTTTATTAACTTGTTTATGACTGTGATTTTTATTATATAAATTATCCGCTCACTGCGCATTTGGCTCAGCCGAGGTTTGTTTTGTCCTCGGCAGGTGTAGGATCGCAGATGGGATCATCTCGGGAATGAGAGCTATGGAGTGTAACCATTTTGAAGACGACATTAGATGGAATAACTTTTGATTCTGTAAATATTGTACTATAGTTATGTTGTCTTAAATTTGGTCTCCCGCTTAATGGAATTTTTTTGTAGTAACTATTCTTCCCGTATATGTTAGCCAATTATGTTATTGTGTTTTCATATCGTAGCACACCGTCCTCCGGTCACGTGGAACGGGGGTGTTACATTTACGATATAACTTCTAATCTGATAGTAATAACCGTTGAGTTTATGTTCATCTTCATGCATTCTTGCCAGCTACAATGTTCTTTTCCATTTTCTATATATATATATATATATATATATATATATATATATATATTGGGTGTTCAATAATTGAAAACCAATAACAGTTGAAAATGTAAGGTTAGAACTGCCAGGTACAAGTTGCATTTAAAAATTTAACCTTGATCAAACAAAACAGCAAGATCTGGGAAACCAGTGTTTTTTTTTTTTTGCTTCTTAGCAAGTATGACGGTTGCTTTACAAGGAAAGGGCAAGTACAATTGCTAAAGTTCTCATTCACTCGTTATCTTTACACCTGGCATTGGTGAGATATACAGGTCTGAAAAAAACAAAAATAATAACCAATAAAAATTTGGATTCAAGAAAATTCAAAATCTCCGGTTGAGGAAGTGGAAAATTGATTCCAATACTTATTCCAAGCCTCAACCAAACGAACTTCCTCTTTTATAATGCTAAAGCCTTAAAGGAGTGTCCCCATGAGGTGTATTTAAAACTTGTCTACCATTTTGTCTCACTCTCACCAGATTCTATAGCAGTACCTTCATATGATTATTTCTTGCCATGATACCAAGAGGTTCACACCACCTAGTTTTCAACACCACATCAGTTTCTCTTGGCCTAATATGGAGATTGCAACTCGTCTATTTACCAGATCATTTTAATGTATATATCAAACTACCTTCCTTGGAGTTTCATGCTCCTGTCAGTAGAGTTATCATTCTTTCAGCTGCACATTTAATGTGCATGTTCTCATTGAGCCAAGTTATACCATAGTCCGCCTAATGGTCCATCAGAATACATGATCCACATCTTCCAAAAACCATTTGCTCTCTATTTGCATCCACCACCAAGTCAAAAGTTGCCATGTCACCCATGAATGACAGGTTTCACCAGATACCATGACTGTTTTAACATACTCACAAGTGTCACTAAAGTGGGTGTGGGTCATCTCTATGATATTAGGCAGGCACCTTCCTGATTTCCTACGGAATCCTTATTTGGGTCAGCATTTGTGATGTACCACATATCACTAGTATATGAAGAGTTTTCATCATATAATTTTTTAATGTACAAGATCAAACCATCTATGTCAGCCTTCTCACTCCTTCAATGTTTTTGGCTCACTCTTTTGTTGAACATTTAACATACATTTTTCAAATGAACTGGTTAACTATACCATGAAGTTACTATAAAGTGAAAAAAGATGAAATATGAGATAGGGACGATTTCGATTTGGTTGGGGTATTAAAAGGTAATGAAAATTTGGTTGGGGGTATTAAGAGGTAATAAAAATTTGGTTGGGGTATTAAAAGGTAATGAAAATTTGATTGGGGGTATTAAGAGGTAATAAAATTTTGGTTGGGGGTATTAAAAGGTAATGAGTGGAAATGACAACCATTGATTATGTTTGGTTCAAAAAAGGAATTAAAAATGGTGTTTGGTTTCAAAAAGTTAATCAATCATTATAATAGATTTGAATAAAGATCATTCCTCCCCAATTTTGGGGTGTATAGAAACTTCTCCTAAAAAACAAGATGCATTCACACAAACAATCTTTTGTTATACATTGATCACTCAAGACAAGGATATACTTGAAACTAAAACTGAAGAACAATCTTTTGATTTAAAGAAGGAAAAGAAATGAATACCTTACAAAGATAATGCATGAGAGTCGTTTTATTGTTCTTTGCACGTGTCTCTGTAAGTTTCAGTAGGCTATCCATCCTGAACCCAATGGCAGAACCTATAACAAGAACAAGTTCTTTTCTCTGTAAGTCCATGAACAAAGACCTTAGGTACTTACAACCACAATAATAGCCAAACTTGAGCATCAAAAAGGGTTTATTAGACTGGCTAGAAACAAATATATTACCAACGTAATAACATAGATCACCTAGTTGTCTTGACTGTACTAATGGATTTACCCACACAACAAGTCATAGTAAATAATCGTCTCATCTACACTAAATGCAGTTGCTAGTGTTAAAGACATTTTCATAATCATCATCATCTCCAGAGCCTAGATATCAGTTGTAGTATAATTGTTTTATGAAGTCGAACAAATATCTAAAGGCAAGCTTCAATGGTAGTGATAGACAAAACTATAAACAAGATTCAGATACACGACAGCACTGCATGACAGTGTACAGGGTATGAAGTGATAGTTGCCAAACATTAGCAAGACATCTTGGCTACGCCAATAATTCTGTGATGCAAAAGGCAAAATAAAAGGGAACTTTAAATAAAATGCATTTGGCAAGTACCATTCAAGAAACAGAGGAAAACCCCCAGATCTCAGAAATTTTAAGATAATTATATTATAATGACATAATAACAATAACATTGAACTAATGGTGAAAGATCCAACAAACTGAACAACTCGGCTAATAACTCACCCCTTGCAGTGCCCTGGTTCAAGGCATTTCCCAGAGAAAGAATTGTTTGCATGACTCTCTTCAATTTACCAGAACTCCTGGTCTGATAGAAGCACAGTCAACATACATGAGACATAAGTTTCAATGAATAATATTGTCCTGATTAACTGCAGGATCGATGTAACAGGAAGATAACTTACCTGTTCTACTGCCGAGTTTACAATGTTTAGGCTCTTCCTAAGATCAGAAACCTAAATGGCAACAAAACTTAAGAGGGTTAAATCCAAATCCAGACCTATAACAAGCAGAGAATGCATGCCATAACATCTTCTGACCTGTGCACTGAACTGTAACTTAAAAGAGAAAACTCTGAGCTTAGACTCTGTACGTGGAACTTTCATTAGCTCCAAGAAAAACTGTTGCAAACAAATACAAAATGCATCCATCAAATTGAGTTAGAATGTGGACATATTTCAAAATCAACTTGTCCCAGCTCATTGTCATACTAAAGAAACAAAGCAGAGTTGTATTACAAACCTGTTCACATTTACCCAATTTATCCTTCTCTCCTTTGTAACCCTAAGCACAGAAACTGTTACTATGAATAAAAGCTCTCAATGCATCATTCTACATGGAAGGGACCATAAGCATCTAAAAGAAAAACAAAATAAGAGATACAAACTAAACATGATCTGGACCATGCCTAACCTAGCTGCAAAATAGGGTAAACTTGAGGAAAGATCCTCACTTTTGGAGTTAATTGTTAAGAGATTAATATTTTAATTGCTGCAACTTAAACCTTGACGCATGTCGATGTCTAGAGTACTATAGGAAACCATTTAACATAAATAAGAGTGTTCACCAACATGTTTTCAGGGACATGACAAATCAAAAGGACCCTGCTTCCTCACTCACGACATGAGTCGCATGCTATTCTCAAAACATAATTTTCATACTTAAGTCATTGAGTTAATTATAGAAACTTGAAGGTTGAAATTTACACGTTCTTGAAACAAGTTAAGAACTAGAAGTGTTTAAAGCTTCCTTGATAACAAATCATGTGGAATGCACTAGCATCTTCCTGTAAGTTTGCTAGCGGTTCTTTAGCAGTTGGATAACATTGCAACAGCGTCAAGCATCAAACATTAGTTCCTAGTATGCAGCAATTAAATTTTGAGGTTTCAACTGATATCACTCCATAATCAAGATTTCGACTTCCATTTAACCTTTTAAACAGCTCAACTAACATTTTACCTTTAGCGTCTCCATCTCCTCTTTTGTCGGACAAAACTTTATGAGGTTGTCCACTTGATCTGCATCCATTGCTGAGTCTTCCAAAGCAAGGACATAATCCTGTCAAACAAAGCACAATCAAAAGACCATTAAACAACTAAATTACAAATTATTAACACCTATACAGATTATGAGGTATCTGCACATATCCAGACCATGCCACTTTAGAATGCATTTTGTGTCATAAATTCTATACCTAACATACAAATTCTAAAAACAATTATATACATATCTACATGGTTTTGCATATAGATTGGAGAAGCACCACCTTGCTATCCAGCATAAACTACCTCCGTACAAAACAAGAGCATGTTACTTGAAAAGAAAGAAGGCTTCTATTGGTTTGCTTGGGACATGATGATATGCAGCATCTTGCAGGATGCAAAAGTAATTATTAGCTAGAATGATTATGCAAACAATATGGTGGTGTTAACTAGTCAAAAATGATATTTTTCTTCACTATCAACAGAAATATATACTATATTCAGCAGCTCAAGGGGAAGGTCATTGAAGCACTGGACAATTTTTTGAAGAAGGATCTCTTAAGTGGATCTATGCACTAACCATGTGTTATCGTCTTATAGTCGCAAATTACGAAAGTAATTGAAGAATGGTTCCGTCCATCTTTCCCTCTAACACACATTAATGTCTTCAGTTCTCAACCCATGTCCCAGGAATTTGAATAAATAACTTGCTGAACAAAATTATGAGCCAATGATCTACTATTCTCAACACATTAATAGCTCTGACTCTTAACCCACATCACCCATCCAGACATATTGAAATTTAGTACTTCAGAATATCTCAAGTTTAATGTAAATCAAAGCTTCCTCTTTTCATCAACCTCAAGCAAGACTACAATTTTCTGAAAGCGGTGCAACATTAAACATTCCTCCCGCAGAATTTTTGTTTTAACTTCCTTTTGCTCTCACAAGGTTCTGCTAAATGAATTACTATGATTTCCACTTCATGAAATGGTAGCTATTTGTTCCCAAGAAGGATTGTGAAGATAAAATGGAACTCTCCATCAGTTTACAAAAGCACCTATGTTTGTGCACGTATTTCTTGTTCCAGCTTAGCAATTATCATGTTTTGAATTAATATACTGATATGAGGATTTTCGCTTAGCTAATAAACGAGAATTAAATATGCAGGTACAATAGGGTGTATGTGTGTCTGACAAGTTCAACATGCAAACTGGGGTTAAACTGAGATAAATGGATATAAACATGACCAACTTCGGATTGCTTTTTGTAGGTTGACCACTTGCCAGTTCTTTGTGTATTTGTAGTTAGAACACCAATAATATCATAACCAAAATATAAATAGTTGGCCTTACCATCAATTCGTTCAATGGTACTTTCACCTTTGAAAGCATGATCTCACAGTTATATGCCCTCCTGTGATCAATCTGCAAGAAGTGCAAATAAAATAATTTATGTACAAACAATTTCAAGCTCATTCCATTTGCAGCTCCATCTCGGCCCAGAATCCCAAAGAACTACATTTCTAATAGACAACAAGAATGTTAACAATGATCATTGAGATCATAAATAAGGGGTTGTTTACCAAACGCTTACCGGGTGTCATTTACTCATCGGATGAGCATGGTAAGGACCAAAAATATTACCCCGTAAGAGGCATATCAAGGACCAAGAATCTTACCCAGTAAGTGAGGGAGGAGATTCTTACCCGGTAAGCGCTTACCGGGTAAAAGACGCTTACCAACAATCCATTTTGATGGCCAAGACTGTTACCCGATAAGGTAACTGAGGAGGTGACTCTTGCTGGTAAGAGTTTACCAGGTAAGCGTTTGGTAAATGGCCCCTACATTTAATTAAGCAGTTCCACAAAGAAGCAAATGGAAAGAGATTTGTCAAAACCTCAACCAGCGGAATACTCAGGAATGCATTAAAAAGGTTACCTATTCATGAATATGAAGGTACGATAATATTTTACCAGTTGTACTTTCTCAGGTTTATTAGCTACTGCTTTAGATTTTGATTTTCCAGCCTCTTGTTCCGATTTTGGGTTTGATGCTGAGAAGAGAGACTCAAGTTCTGATATATCAATCTCCGGCGCCCTAATGTGCATGAACCATAAGAAAAACGAGAAGATCAAGAAACGCTTAGTGGGAGACATCATCCTCTTTCAAGAGAGAAAAACTTACTTTGCAGCTTCACCAGATTTTTGTGTCTCGGCCCACAAGCTTCCTTGTACTGCTCTTGTTATCTTTAACCAATGCAAAGGCTTCAGTTTCGTGGATTGTTGATTTTTTGAATTACATGTCCTTGACAAACTACGTCCCTTGACTAAAGGTGGTGGAGGAGAAGGAACTCCAGAAATGTTGGCCGCTCTTGGTACAGATGGTGGTGGGGGTGGGATAACACCCGCCACATTTCCATTAGCAGAAAACATTGGAGGAGGTGGAGGTGGTGGACCTGAAGACATCTGTGACGCAGTGTCAAGATGCAGGGATGAGGAATTAGGAGCTGGGGGAGGTGGTGGTGGTGGTGGTGGTGGTGGGAGAACTGGTGATGCAACCCTTTTATCCCTTACAGGAAGAGGCGGAGGAGGAGGTGGGGGTGGTGGAGAGGGACCAGCTCTCATAACGGGCTTGTCTTTCACAGGTGGGATTGGAGGATGTGGTGCTACTGAAGTTGTTGAAGGAAGAAGAGGGGCTGGGGGAGGTCCACTCCTAGTACCGTTGTCATTCACTAAAGATGAAGTTGGTGCAGATAGCTGGGAATGAGGTGTGGTTTGAGAAGGTTCAAGTACAATACCTCTTTTGTCCTTCAAAGGAGGAGTTTTAGGGTCCGTTGGAGGAGAAGATAAGTATTGACAAGGCTCAACCTTATTATGTGTTTTGTCCTTTTTTAATGGGCTAGGATGGAGGATGGAGGGGGGGAAGGGAGACTCAGTTACATTACATGTTGGAGGAGATCGTGCAGTTTCAAGTACAGAACCTCTTTTCTCCCTCAAAGGGGGAGTTTCAGGGCCTTTTGGAGTAGAAGGCTGAAGTTGAGAAGGTTCAACCTTAGCATCCTCGGTGTCCTTTAATGATCGCCTAGATTTAACCTTAACATCTGTAACTTCCTCGGATGGTTGACTAGAAGGAAGAGATGGTGGACTTGAGGGGCTAGGAGATGGTGAAGTAGGAGTTGGCATAAGAGGTTTAGTTCCAGAAACTAGTGAAGAAGCTGATTTTTGGCCATCAACCAGTCGAGAACCAGTCTCCAATTTTTCTTGGACAATGTCTGATGCAGCTAATTGGTGGAGAACATTTAGCGCGATATCACTTTTAGGAGCTAGCCAATCCACACTGCTAAACATCTCTTGAACTTTAGCAAATGCTTCTATGGGGAGACCCTCCTTCTCCTCAAAACAAGCCAAATCTACTGGAACTGTAGAAGCTGCAGCATCCATGTCGGAGAAAAGAAGCTTCATCCAAAGATATTTGTTACATATACATATGGGGAAATGTAAATGAAAGCGTACATATATGTGCAGGTATAACAAACATGAAGGCTTCCTTGGGGAGGTATAGTGCAAAAAATTATGTCTATGGGCTGAAGCAATCTCATGAAACATACCTCAGCCCTGAAGTCGTTGGGAAATAGATCCTTAGCATCCCAAAGTATGTCGATTTCATCACGATTAAGCATCAAAATATTTGACCTGATAAATGCTGTGTTGAACACAGCACGATACATCATCTTTTCATGATCCAGGTCATCATGTAAGCTAATACACTCCAACAGAATGTCACCTTGAACATGGCAATTGATATCAATTTTAATCAGTTCAGATTCTGCCTGCAACAAGTAGTAAGAGGTAAGAACAAATGAAGATTCCAAAGGTAAGCATTGATTTTGCATGCAAGCATGAAATAGTTTCTTATAGCTTAAAATCAAAAAGAACAAAGACTGGCCAAATGCATTTATGAGGAATTCAGAGTAAATATGTCACACAAGATGAAACATCAAAATGATTAAAATAATGCTACGCACATTTAGAAATAGGTTCTGTAGGCTACATAATCAATTTCTTCACATTATTTTCTTTAAAATATAGAAAAGTAAATTCTACAGAGTTTGTAAGGAGTGTTCCATTAGGAACTTGGCATAGTTTCAAAATATGAAACAGTGTTTTTTTTAAGTATATAATATTTATATACGGCAAATGCAACAAATAAACTTACACACCCTCCTCACCTTTGGTGAGGTTTGAACCCCTGACAGAGGCTCCGACCTCCTCAAACCCCACAGTACAGTGGCCTCATCCTCACGTATTGGTGGACGTTTTGGTCAAGTTTTTTTAACGACCCAGATGGTCATTATGTTGAACTACTAACACATGCATATCATATTGTATTAGTTCAAAAAACACAATTCCTCACATTATGTTTTTAATATGAGTTGTTTGTTCTTCAACTTTTACCAAAACAACATGATATTACAACTTTGACCTAAAGTGCAACAATCATTATTGCCAAACAGGACCGTTGCATGGAAGCTCATAATGGGTAGCCTCATGCAAGTGACATTGTGTATACACATGCATCATACACAAATCACAGGCAGATTACATTAGTAGGTCCATCCATTAATTAAACAAAACTCCATTCAGAACATCATCCATGTTGGAACTTGGCTTATATGTGAGAAACTTTGTCCCACATAGGAGCCTCATGGAAACTTAACCCACTTAATAAAGACCAACCCTTGAGCATTAAATGAATCATTTAAGAGCTTGGGCCTTGGTGTGTGGGTATTCATGGTGAGCTCTCCTTGGTACAAAGATAGGCCTTGGGCTTTGGAGTCTCTTGATCTAAACGAAATTCTCTCTGGTTCCTCTCATTTTTCCTTTCCAAATCCATCACCAAACATCGTAAATTTTGTCTTAGGACACTGCGGTAGTGCAGGCCTCAATCTGTTACGTTTTTCACGAAGAATCTGCAATTTCAAGTAAGGTTTACAGATTCTTACGATTGTTTTGTTGATTTATGTTCATTTCATAGATTTTGTATAAAAATCTTTCATTTCCTGTGTAAATTTATTACATCAATATATACATATTTCTAATTTGTGATTATTACTCCTAACAATCCAAACATGCTAAACCCATAAGAATGATGAGGTGTTGTAACAGAATTAAACTGGATCGAGATGACGAGGTACAAACAAATTAAGATGAAATTTAAGAGCAGCATCATAGGATAAAATAAAGGACTGTGAAGATGTTGCAAAAAATTTAACCTGGATCGAGATGATGATGTACGGGCATAATCAGGGGATTAAATACAATGGAAGCATTTCTACTTTTTACCTTCACCAGTGAGACAACCAACACCTGGAAATGGTATTATGTACTAAATAGAGAACAGAACATCTTGCCTGTTTGTAGCATCGGACATATTTGCTCCTCTTTGGGGTTGAGAACAGAAGTTTGGGAGTTTTATCACCAGGAAAGAAAGGATCTTGTCCATAGATCCTGAAAATAGGGCAGCAACCACCATTTGCATCAAAGTCAGGAATCATCCGGATTATCACACAATCCAATGTGAGTGCCCTGTCCAGTGGTGGCCATTCTGTAGCCACATTCCTCCTTGATACATACTGTAAGTACCTCAGCTGAGAAGGTAGAGGATTCAGAGGCGAAAACAACTGTAACAGTTCACGAGGAGCTTGCTTATACACCATGTCCAGGGTCTTGTATTCCCCAGTGTAATGCTTTCGGTAAATCAAGAGTGCAGCCAACATGAAAGCCAAAACCGGCCAACCACCCTGTTCACAGTGCATCAGAAGAATATTTTGCTGCCCAAGCGAGAGCCAGCTTTCACTTGATCTTAGAAAATGGTGGATAACCTCCATTGCAAGCAATGGGCAATCTTCGTATTGCCGAGGATAGTCCATAATGGTCATGTCATAGTCTGCCAAAGCAGAGGCAATTTGGCTTGATTCTCCCTTGTGAAAATTAAATATCAGGATCGAAGCATCAGGGTAATAGTCCTTAAGCTGACCAACAGTGTTTCCCATATAGCTTTTATAATTTTCTTGTTCCCAAGCATCGGTAGTAAAACAGCAATCGAAAACTAAACGCAAAATAGGCAAACCATCAATCATCAAACCGGGAGGGTCCAAGCTCACAAAAAACTCAATGCACATCAAATAAATGGAACAAAATATGTTCTGAAACAGAAGATGCTTGCATCCAGGTGACAATTTAACAGATAATGTGTCAAATTATGTTACATATTACAAGAATAAGAAATTAAAAACAAGCATCCACACAATATTATATCATACTCTTCTTTTAGAATTAGAAGTTTAGAACGAGAATTATATTCAATTACAACGTAAAATCTAAAACCTAGGGGATAAGGGCCTAGAATTATATTCACAGATATCTGCTGTATTTGGTTTGTAAAAATCAGAAATACTTGAATATTCATAGACATTAATTTTACATACACCAATGATTGAAAGAAAGTTGAATGATAGAAAGAAAGTTCCTCAACACATTCCTAACCGTAATTTTGCTAATTCTCGAGAGAAGAACGACGCTTCCAGTCCCAGAAACTAACACTAGACAGTTCGCTGCTGTCTCATTCTACTTACAAAAACAAATCAGAACAACAAACTTATTTCGTTGAACCAGATAAATCAGTGTTGATACGTCTACTTGTAGCGTAACTGTACGACCCAAACAAGTCGTATTTTCCAAACAAACAGTTCTAAAAGACGGAACAGAAGTGAAACCATAAAAAAAATAATGTAAAACAAAAACAAAATCATGAAGGAAGGAAGGAAGAAACAGATTACCGTAGACTCTTTCAGAGATCTCGAGAAGTCCATCAGGCGGTTTCTTAAAAAACAATTTCCTTAACAATGCCATTGGAATTAATCAGTGATCCTGAAACCCTAAAACGGGTAAAAACCAGCATCCACCAAATTGCGTGTGTATGTATGAATCTTAATAGATACGTGTTGGTTATACCTTGTGTAGGAAGAGCTTCGTGTGAAGTGAATCTATGGCGGTTGATTCTGTTGTTGATTGAGGAATGGTTATTGCTGAAATCAGCTGAGTTGCAGTTACACGTCAGTCAGACCTTAACGTGTATATCGCTGTTGTTTGACATCAGTATTCATATTCTTGAAACATGTTAAAATTGCATTAAATGCATTGTCCTCGTGTTAACCTTTTCTTTTTCTTTTCCAAAACGATCCATCATCAATCAAGATCACATCAAATATGTTGTCCTAAACATCATACTATGTTTTATCTCTATTTAATTAATTAATTAAATAAAGGTATATTAAATTGTTACATATTTTAAATTTATTTTATTCAAGTTTACATTCTTTCTCTATGTATATGATGATCGATGGACATAAATAAAATGTAAGAATTTAGAACCCATAATTTTTATGTCAGCCGGATCCAAAGATTTTTCACAAATTCATAAAAGGTGTAAAAACTTAATGTAAAATCATACTTCCTCGATTCTAAAATAAATGCCTACGATGAAAATTGTACATAGTTTTAGAAATGTATAATTATTACACTTTTTAGTTAACTAAATGACAGTTTTATCTTTAATAGTAGAGATTAAAAAAATCTCATAATTAAGAATATAATGAAACCCCAAAAGCTATATACTCTCCAAACTTTTATCATTCGGAGTACATAGGTTTTTGGAGAGTATATAGGTTTTGGGGCTACTCCATATGAGTACTTTTATAAATATTTAATTTTAGAAATTAACACTTATTTTAAAACAAAATAAAATAAAATAAAATATTTTAAGATGGAGGAAATAATAAATCTTCTTTAGGAACATTTCTAATAATATGTTCCTTTAAACAAAATAATATAATTTATGGAGTGAATTGTAAATTTGGTCAATATGGTTTTGTGTTTTCTTTGATCATGATCATCATTATATGTTTATTGTGGATATAAATATTGTGGCTAGGATCCCTAAACACTAACACCATTAATTTTGAAAGGTTAAATGCATCATGTGTCTTGCACACTATGAGTATAATTGTCAATTTACTTTTCTCTTTCAATTTAACCTATAGTCTATACACCTTTAAAACAAAGAATACTAAACTATGGATTTGGTCCCTATGCATTACTCATCATCTTTAAAACTCATCTATCATCTCTCTTAATTTTTTTCATTCATTCTTCATTGTCAAAGTACAAGAAAAATTAATTTGTTAAATTGCAAAAAAAGTTACTTGCATTTAAAAATAACAATTGTTTGAAATCAACACATCCCAAAAAAGATAACTCATCAAAATAACAATTGTTTGAAACAACATTACATCCCAAAAAAACACCCATCAAAATGACATTTCTTTGATATCAACATTACCTCCCGAAAAAGACAACTCATCAAAATAACAATTGTTTGATATCAACATAACATCCCGAAAAAGACAACCCATCAAAATAACATCTTGAAAAAAAAAACAACCAATTTAGTTCTCACTTGTCTGTCCCTTGGTTGGGAGACCTTCACTGTAAACTTCTTTTCCAAGCCTTCTTGAAGAGATTTTAGTGGCCACCTCTCTTCCGTAAACGCTTCTACCTGGGGTTCCCGTACTAGGGTTCGAATCCGGGGGGAGACATGATGTCTTTTCCGGTGCAAGCTTATAGAGGGATGGCTTGTAGGGTCCACAAGAGTGGGCCACGAGGCCATGGGTCCCCGCCAATAAACCTTTTGAAGAGATTTTAGAGGGATACATGGGTTTGTAACAATGGTATCCGAGATTTGTTCTGACAACCAAGTGGTTGTACATACTTGGTTGTTTTTTTCGGGATGTTATGTTGATATCAAACAATTGTTATTTTGATGGGCTATTTTTTTCGGGATGTTATGTTGATATCAAAGAATTGTCATTTTGATGGGTTATTTTTTTCGGGATGTTATGTTGATATCAAAGAATTGTCATTTTGATGGGTTGTCTTTTTCGGGATGTAATGTTGATATCAAAGAAGTGTCATTTGATGGGTTGTCTTTTTTGGGATGTAATGTTGGTTTCAAACAATTGTTATTTTGATGGATTATCTTTTTTGGGATGTAGTGTTGGTTTCAATCACTTGTTATTTTTAAATGTAAGTAACTTTTTTTGTATTTTAACAAATTAGTTTTTCTTGTACTTTGGTAATAAAGAATTGATGAAAAGAATTAAGAGAGATGATAGATGGGTTTTTAAGATTATGAGTGATGCATAGGGACCAAATCCATTATTTAGTATTCTTCGTTTTAAAGATAAATTGAAAGGGAAAAGTAAATTGACAATTATACCCATAGTGTGCAAAGCACATAATGCCTTTAACCTTTCAAAGTTAACGGTGTTAATGTTTAGGGACCCTAGCCACAATATATTGTATACCACAGGGATTATATCCACAATAAACATAGAATGAGGACCATGGTCAAAGAAAACACAAAACCACATGAATCAAATCCACAATTCACTCTAATTTATGTAATCCATAGAGAGTTTTATAATTCATTCATATTTTTTTTAAATTCTTGTGCATATGAATCTTGATTCTTTAACTTGTAAAGAATGTAAAATGTTTATATTATTGTTTTAGTTTGTTTTAAAATGAGTATTGACTTTCAAAAATAAATGTCCATTTTTTTTATCCTTAATTATTTGGTGGAGAAAAATTTATCTTTCTATAATTAAGGATAAAATTGTCATTTAATTAATTAAAAGTGTAATAATCATACATTCCTAAAATTGTGTGTCTTTTTCATTATGAACATTTATTTTAGGATAGGAATATTGTTTTCTATCTTATCTAATTGGTGTAAATGAATAATGTTACACCAAATTTGTTGCATTACTATTCATTACAACATATATTAACATTTAGGTGCCGTTTGTTTTTTAAGAGGTCTAAAGTCTTATTTTAGTTATGATTAATAAGAGGTGGTGTGTAAAAAGGTCTGAACGATTCAGACTTAAGAGCCATTAAGAGGTTTTTTTTAAACAAACAACCCCTTAGTGTAAGATTCAGTGTCAAATTTAATGCTTGTTGTAAAATTTGGTTTCCTTGTTAAAGATGGCGTTAGTAGTAGCACCAAACAATACCAACATTTTAGATCATTTGAACATAAAATTAATCTTTGTCTTAAGCGTTCATCAATAATACTAAAAGCACTTAATTGTGGGTAGATCATAAGTGGTTGCAATTGATGAAACTATTAAAGAAGATGTTGATCCTTGACCAAAATTTTATTTTCTTTCTAAAGTTATTGAAGAAGAGTTTAAATTAGAGAGTTGGAAACTTAAATAGAACATCAAATTGAACTAAAAAAATGTTAGCCTTACAATATAATTCAGTTTTGGTTTAAGAATGACTACCCACATTATATGGTTGAGTACGCGGGTTGGGTTGGGCGGGTTGGGACGTTTTTACAACCCAACCCAATTATGGCGGTTTGGAGAATCTCAACCCAACCCAGCCCATTCAAAAATATAACCCAACCCAACCCTTGCGGGTTATGACGGGTTAGGTTGGGTTGGTGGGTTAGTAATATACATAAATTTGCCGATTGAAATACGATAAATAATACTAAAATTATTCTCAACAAAGTTATTAGTTATTACAATTAGGGTTTGTTCGTGTTTGTTCTTTTAACTTAACCGAACAAACGAACAAACACGAACGGTAAACGAATGAAAGTTTTTTAGACCAAAGGGCCTTTGGCCTAGCGATAAAAGAGCCTTTGACTTCCTAGGAGGTCAGAGGTTCGAACCTCACCAAAGGTGAGGAGGGTGTGTGAGTTTATTTGTTGCATTTTGCCGTATATAAATATTATATACTTAAAAAAATGAAATTTTTTGTGTTCATTTCATTCATTAAGAAAATGTGTTTGTTCGTGTTCGTTTATGTTCATTCGTTAAGATGCTAAACGAACATAAACGAACATAAACGAACGAACATAAATGGACTTAAACAGACATAAACAAACGAACACAAATATACTTAAACAAACATAAACGAACGAACATAAATAAATTTAAATGAACAAAAAACAACCACCATTACTCATCATTCCATTCCTAAAAACTAACATCAAAAATGAAAAACTGTGTAAACTTATGAGCGATAAAAAAAGAATTCTAAAAATTCAATTTACTTAATGATTTTACATATTAATGTCACAATATATAAATATATTTATATAATAAACAAACGTAAACGAACATAAACGAATGCAAACGAACGAACATAAATGAACGAACGTTCACGAACATAAATGAACGAACGAGACCATTGTTCATGTTCGTTCATTTAACTAAACGAACAAAAAAATGTGTTCATGTTCGTTCATTTATTAAATAAACGAACATAACGAACTTCCCGCCAAAGACGGTTCACTGAACGTTCGGTTCGTTTACAACTCTAATTACAATCATCCAATTATAAATTATAATCCATAAGTCTTAAAGTTAATTTGGGTTGTGAATAAACTGCATATATATACATATAGAGCAAGGATCATTTGTTAACCAAGTATTTTTTGTTAACTATGTGAACCTTGCTCAACCAATAGGAATGCAAGTTTATTTGATGTTTAATTAATTTATTTATTTAATCCAAAAGGGCATAAACGTCATAACAATAGTAATCTTTTGTCATTAATTTCATGGAAGTTACAAAAAATGAAGATTCCAAAATTACTTTGTAGGTTACGATTTTTGAAGATCATCCTTTTTCATATTACTTTTTTGAATCATTTCAATATTATTATAATAGTTTTGGTTCATGATTGGATAAAACCGTATATCGTATAGTCATTCTTCTCGATAAGGTGAACAGAGGTGAACTTATATGCATAACAGGAACAGAGGTGAACTTATATGTTTGGTGTTAAAAGATATAAACATATATGCATATCATGAACAAATATGTTAACATATTTGCACATGAACGTTGCTGTTAAAACATATTTTAATTTCACATAAAGGTGAATAATCATCAACTACTAAAAGGTGAACAGAGGTGAACTTATATGCATTGGGAAAAGTCATGAAATTAAATTGTGGAAAAGGGGTTTTCATTGTCATTTTATTAAATTGTGGAATGACCATTAAAATGACAATTAATGAGCCCTTTTAATGTTACGTTTATGGCTTAGGGAAAAATTAATGAGCCCTTTTAATGTGGTCCCTAAAAGAGTAAATGATTTAATCTCAAAATACCCTTGACCACAATGTTCATATATCTATTTAATAAATAAACCCTATTTAATTGTTTAAAAATCTAGTTTTAATCTTAACCATCCATTACAAAGATTGATGGTCTAGATTGATTCATATAGTTAACAAGAAAAGTAAGGTTAACAAAAGAACCTAACCCTATATATATATATATATATATATATATATATATATATATATATATATATATATATATATATAATTTTATAAAAAAAAATAGCGACGGGTTGGCGGTTTGGGTTGGGTTGAGTTTTCCTAACCCAATTTCAACCCTTCTAATTAGCGGTTTAGCGGTTTGCGGTTTGGCGGTTTCGCAGGTTGGGTTTAATTGGGTTGGGAGCGGGTTGGGTTGGTCGGGTTTCGCGGGTTGACAGTTTTATGTACACCCCTATGGTTGAGTACCTAAATAAAGCGGATATTTGAACAACATTGCACCGTTTTAATTACATATATATATATATAGCCTTAGGTTTATTTGAGAAATGATAAATGTATGAGAAATAGAGAAATGATCCTAGCCCTTTATTTGGTCAACATTTGCGGTTTTGACCGTGAAACACCGGATAATTCCTTGTGTGATCTGTAGAAGAAAGAGGGGTAGTTTCGTAAAATACGCGGGACGAGTTCATATGTGAACCTATGTGATTCACATATGAACTATACGTTCATATATGAATCAGATAATTAGTTCATATGTGAATCACAAAAATTCATATGTGAAATAATTAGTTCAACTGATTCACATATGAACCTACAGTTAATTAGTTCATTTGTGAATAAGTTAATTAGTTCATATATGAATCACAAAGGTTCATATATGAATCACAAAGGTTCATTCATATATGAATCAGTTAAAAAAGTTCATATGTGAATTACACTGGTTCATATATGAATATATAGTTCATATGTGAATCATACAGGTTCATATATGAACTCGTCCCGTGTATTTGTAAAAATAACGAAATTGTCCTTCTATTTTTGGAATAGACGCAAAATGTTTAACTTATCGTTTGAACCTACCCATATATATATATAGGTATATATATATATAGGTGGGTTCAAACGAGAATGATGCATATTTAAAAGAATAAAGGGACAAATCTCATCCTCTAATTAGATTCAATCAATGGTTGGGATAATAATGACATTTTGTGTAATTAATAAAACTAAAAAACAAATTTTCAAACAGGGTCAAATTATTTTAGGGGTAAAATGGGAATAAAAAATGTTAATATGATATGTTTTACGAATTACATGTGCTATAAATATGGGATGAGCATCCTATCAAATTTGCTAGGTCAATCATTTCCTAAAATCACTCGATCGCCACTTTCATAGAGTTGAAAAGAAATAGATGAAAAGAAAGAGAAAAACAATCATTTCCTAAAATCAATCATATCCTAAAATCTCAGACCAAGTTTTGATTATGTGGTTTACCATATTTCAACATTTTATCCAAATTATTCATAATGTAATCATCTATGATTATATGATGCACATTACCATTCAAGATTAAGGCAATTTATTCGTAGTACAATAACATATGATTATGAGATGCTACTATAATTTATGATGCCCAAATTATTCATATTATAATCATAAATGATTTTGAACTACATAATATACTTAAAGTTTATGTTCAATTTCCATAACGTATAATCACAAATGATTTTAGACTGCAGAATATACTTAAAGTTTATGTTCAATTTTTGTAGCATATAATCACAAATGATTTTGGACTACAGAATATCCTTAAAGTTTCTGTTAAATTTCTGTAGAGTAAAACACATACGATTTTGGAATGCAAAACAACATTTTGTCCAATTTCTGTATACTATAATCATAGATGATTTTTGAATGTAGAAGATATTTAGACATTATGTACAATTTCTGTACAATATAATCATAGATGATTCTGGATTGAAAAAAATACACTTAAACATTGTGTCCAATTTCTGTACAGTATAATCATAGATGATTCTGGATTAAAAAAATACACTTAAACATTCTGTCTAATTTCTGTACAATAAAATCATAGATGATTTTGGCATGCAGAACATACTTAAACATTATGTACAATATAATCATAGATGAAGCGTATATCAATGGAGGCATGATTCTTTTATGGTACGTATATCAACGGTGGCACAATTCCATCAACTATATGCTTATACTCTTTGGCTTCGCGTAAAATCGATTCGTTTGATGGCTCCATTGAAGAGACGAACACCAATTGAACTGCTACTGTTTGATGGCTTCATTGAAGAAAACGAATTACAGGTTGAAGAAACGAAGATGGAGAAAACAAATTACAGAAACGAAGATGAAGAAAACGAATTATATAAACGAAGATGAAGAAAACGGATTATAGGTACGAAGATGAACGCTTATACTCTCGGCTTCGTGTGAAATCGATTTGCTTACCTGTAATTCGTTTGATATTGAAGATACGATCACCAAATAAACTTCCATCATATACTAATTGAATAAACTGTGATTTTGTTGAAGAAGTGAAGATTAAGAAAACTTCTATCGAATTGTGTGATACTTAAACTAAAATAAAGGATTTTCTTGAATTAAGGAAATTGATATGTATGAATTTGATATGAAAGTAGAATTAGAATACCTTGATTTTAGGAAGTCAAGTATATCCTAAATTAACCCATAAAATAATGTTGACCTTAATACCCTTTTTAATATGATTTTTGGAAATTAATATTTTCAGAATTATTTTAAAAAAATGATTGGCTGAGAGTTGTCCCTTTGTTTTTTTTAAATAGTTAGCATTCTCGTTTGATCCTCCCTATATATATATATATATATATACTAGGCATATACTCGCGCACGATGTGGCGCGAAAAATTGTAAAATCGAAGGAACAATTGACAAAAGTATATATCCGCTCGCGAAACATCTCGAAATCAAAATGACAACAACGTTTCATTTTAAGTTTGTATTTCTTTGTCCTTATCAATACTTTAGTCTATGATTCACATATAAGTGCACCAAACGACTCAAACACCGTGTTTTCATAAACTAAAGTATTGATAAGAACGAAGAATACAAACTTAAAATGAAAACGTTGTTGTCATTTTGATTTCGAGATGTTTCGTGAACGGATACATACCTTTGTCAATTGTTCCTTAGATTTCAAGATTTTTCGCGCCGCATCGTGTGCGAGTATATGCCTAGTGTAATATGATCAACCAGATTTTTTTCCTAGATACTCGTTTTTTACTAATACTCTTATATGCAAACTTAGACATTCTCGTTTTTGTGCGAGAATGGTAACGACTCACACAACCATCTCTTCTTCGAATGTTCTTTTTCGAATGACGTTTGGAACACGGTTAAGACGGATGCGGGAATGTCTAAATTTGCAAATTCGTGGGATACTATTCTGCAAGGATTAATGAATGGTTCTTGCTTTCCTGAACGGGCCTTGCAGAAGTTATCCATATCGTCTACTGTTTACTATATCTGGCAGGAAAGGAATATAAGGCTATTTGGAAAAAAGAAAAGATCGGCGGATGCCATTGTGAAGATAATTCAGGAAGTGGTGCTTAACAGGATCGCTTGGAAAGAGAAATCCAAACACAAGTTCGTTGCTTAGATGGTCTCGCTTGGCGGGGTTTAGTGTTGGCTTCGTTGGGGCCGTTGGGGCCTTTTGTTTTGTTTGGGGATTTGCATTTTCTAGATGTTTATTTTGTTTTCTTTTGGTGTTTTGCCTTGAGTAATTTGCCTCGGGCTTGGTTTTTCATGTTTCGGTAAGGCTTTCGCCTTGACCTTGAATGTTCTCTTTTTTATCGTTTTAATATATTGCCGGGATCTTTCCTTCAAAAAAAATAGAGTAAATTACATATTTGGTCCCTATGGTTTATGTGTTTTAACAGTTTGGGTCCCTATTTTGAAATATCTTAGGAGAATCCTCAAATGCACAAACTTTACACCCTCTTTAACCTGGTAAGAGTTTTAATCAATCCTTTGGCCATTTTCCAAAACCAAAACAAATTCATTATCGCTAATGCAGGCGGGATCGTTAGCATGCTGTAAAATCCCGTCGAGTACATTTGTTTCACCTGAAACCGACACACGAAAAGGGCGGTCAGAGGTGGTGGTGGTCTATCCCAATGGTGCATCAAGGCTGTTTTGGCTTTCAAGTCAACTATGATTCAACCAATTTACCTGATCAAAATGCATAAACATGTGGTAGAAAAAGAATACAAACAACAGGACCCTCAGCAACCCTGCACGAGCCATAAACTGTAAATGTCTCTGAACCAATGTCACAAGAACGATAATCAAATGGGTTAATCGGAAAAAAAAATGTATTGTAGATCATTTATCGCTCCGTTCTACACATAAATATTCTAACATGATCAATAATCGAATTGACAAATGACTGATAATATGTTTGTATTTTTTTGAATAAATTTTAACGAGATTTATTTAGGGTTAAAAGTGATAATTTTTTGGCCCAACAAACCTAATATAGCACACCTAAACTATTTGAAAACCGGTCGGGCTTACCCCATAGGCTAACAGGCCTAAAAAGTCTTTTACATTTTTGAAAAAAAAACCTTACATAAAATCGAAGTTATGTAAGATAATTCAAAATACATAATAATATTTCCGATTTAAAACAACACAAAAGTTTAACAATGAACTCAATTAAGATATGAGGAATTAGAGAGCGTCGATGACGAAAATGGGATAAGTGGGAATTAGGAAGCGGGATGAAGGAAATGAGAATCAAGTGGGAATCAGAAAACTACCATAATTTTTTATGTTTTTACATAGATGAACCTTATTAAGAGGCAACCTCTGAATCGCTAAGGAGTGGATCTTGTTTGGCAAAAAAAGGGTATGACTCTTAAGGGTTCCAAAACTCTTTTAATGGTTTGTATCTTGGGTCTCCTTTAACTATTAAGCTCCCTGATTTCATTCTAAACAATTACCAAATAACCATATTTCATTTTGCACTATATCATAAGAGTCTCTTAATCATTCTGACCACTTAATCATTCAGCAATTACCAAACAACCCCTAAGAATATGATGAAAACGCTCTTACAATTTTACAGTACCAACTTTTCAATACAAGTAGGCTAGAAATTAATTGTGCAAGAGGAATACATTACTTAAATTCTCGTATTTGCATTCTTTTAACCCATATTTAGACACTCTACACCTCAAATGATCTCATAAAATCCTAAAAATATCAGATAGAAAAATCTATGATTACTTTGTCCTCATAAATTACCTGTTCGAGCCTCCTCAGAACGACCGAGAACTTTTACGTGTAATTATAATTCGAACTTTTTAGTTCTTATGTTTTAAATTGCTCATTTTTTTGGTTAAATTCACATGTTTTCTTGGCATTTTTGGTAAGGAGAAAAAAACAAATTAACTACTATGAGTCTGCCCTTTTAACTTGGTGAGAATTTTAATCAATCCTTTGGCGATCTTCCAAAACCAAAACAAATTCATCATCGCCAACACCGGCGGGATCGTTAGCATGCTGTAAAATCCCGTCGGGTACATTTGCTTCACTTGAAACCGACACACGAAAAGGGCGGTTAGAGACGGTGGTGGCCGACCCCGGTGGTGCACCGAGGTTGTTTCGGCTTCCAAATCAACGATGGTTCGACCAATTTACCTGATCAAAATGCATAAACATGTGATAGAAAAAGAATACAAACAACACGACCCTAGCGACCTGCACGAGCCAAAAAAATCCGTATCCGCATCAACATCATAAGAACGATAATCAAATGGTTTAATCGCCACAAAAAACAAACTATTACAAAATTACTTCCTCTGTCCCAAAATAAATGTCCACATTTCCATTTTAATTTATCCAAAATATGAGCGTCTGTTAGAGCACATAATTGTTGGATTCAAGATCATAAAGATTGAAGACAAAAGTTCAAGAAGTCAAAGCTGGAAAAGTCAACTCTCATTAAAGTCAAAGTCTCTTTGTAATAAAATGTCAAAGTCAATGTCTTTGTATTTGTTTTGTTTCCTTGTAATTCTTGTAGGTATAAATACCTTATATTTTATGTTTTTGTTAAAAAAACAAGTCTAATTGAGAATCTGAGAGAATACGTTTAGAGAGAGAAATTTGTAGAGAGAGAAAGAGAGTTCTAGAGAGAGAAAATTGTATTTGAAATTGAGAATTGAAATCAAAACAGGTAATTTGATTGAAATTTGTTTGTTCATTAATTGTTTGTGATTAGAAACTAGAAACAGGGAATATCAATTGGTATCAGAGCAGATCCAAAAAGTGAAATCAATTCAAGAAAATGTTCGACACTGTGTTCTTGAATATCCAGATCGATTTCTGAGTTTTTGTGCAATTTTTGAGTTGTAAACGATTAGAATTTGTATGTTAAGTGAATTCGATTGAGTCTATATAGTTTAATTTGGAAATTTCACTGTATTTGATCTTGATTTGGTGATTTTGTATGTTTCGAGTTCACGAGTTTCAAATTCACTGTAAATCGAGTCAAAATGTATCATTTTGTGTTTGTTTTTGAAATTCTTGCATTGTAATATGTTCTTGTGTTGAATTCGAGGATGTCTGCAAAGTTTTGGGACAATTGAAGAAGATTTGAGTCGAAATTCGATGAAAAAGTGAAGTTTTGGTCCACTTTCTGAAGAACGCGCAAGATCTACGAAACGCGCAAGTTCATCTGGAAGAACGCCAAGTCGAAGGAAATTGATTTGTGGACAAAACACGCAGAGGGTTATCTGCGAGTTCTAGAAACGCGCAGATCGAAGTCTGGGAGTTTGAAGAATTGGGAAATTTTTCTAAGTACTGAAACACGCACGTAGTGATTAGCGAGTTCTACAAACGCGCAAGTCTAAGCGTGCGAGTTTCATCAGGAACAGTGATTTGCGAGTTCGTTCATCTGCGAGTTTGAAAATCTAAGAAAATTTTCTAAGTGTTGGAACGCGCAAGCCATGGTTAGCGAGTTTTCTCAAACGCGCAAGTAGTGCCTAGCGAGTTTTGGGAACGCGCACCTCTCTATTAGCGCGTTTCAACGAGAATAGTTACTTGCGTGTTTTAGGCTTTAGCGAGTTTCTTCAAGAACAGTTTCTTGCGAGTTTCAACGTCTAGCGAGTTTCAGCTATTTGCGAGTTTATCAGAACACGCAACTCTTTGCGTGCGAGTTTCATAAACACGCACATTTAAGTCTGCGAGTTTTCTTTTGAATAGTGGTTTGCGAGTTTTCATACTTAGATTTTTTTTCATACTTAGTTTTCATACTTAGACTTAAACTCCGTGCTAAGTCTGCGGAGGGGGACATAGTTCTGATTGTGATCAAAATTTCTGAATTTTTATTTCAAGTTTTTCTGTATTTTTGAGATTTCATTTGGATTAACGATCAAGTTCAAGTTCTTTTTGTAACAGATAATTCAAGATGGGATATTTTTCTGATGATGATGAACGAAAGATTGCCAAGCTCAAATTAGAGGATACAAATCTTGCTTCCTCAGTTGATTACTACACCAAGAGGTCAAAGAAATATTCTGATGAAAGGAAGCTACTGAGAGAAGAAGTCAGTGTGTTAAAGAAAATAAATGAAGATCTTCTGAAACAGACTTCTGGGATTAATGAAGAAAAGGTCTTGTTTTGGAAGCTGAAAACACTAAGTTTAAGAACAAGATTTCTGAATTAGAAGATCACATTGTTAAGATTTCTGAATTAACCGGGTGTGCTAATGAAAAGAAGATCTTTGAATTAGAACTGCAAATTGTTGAAGAAAGATCAGTTTTTGAGAAAGAAAAGAAAGAGTTTGCTAAGAGATTCTTCGAGTTTTCCAGAAAATGTGCTGACGAAAAGAAGACAGTTGAGCTGAAATGTTTAAAGCTTTCTCAACAGATTTTTGAGTTTGAGAAAGTAATTATTCTGGAAAGAGAAAAGTTTGCAAAGGAAAGAAAGACCATAGAACAGAAGAATGTTGGATTCTTTAAAGAGATATCTGATGGACAAAAGAATGCTGAAAAAGACTTTGAAGAAGAAAGAATTATATTTGAGAAAGAGATAAAGAAGCTGACTGCAAAGCTATCTGAGCTATCTGAAAGTGCATTGAAAGATCAGAAAGCGAAGTCTGAGTTTAAGAGAGAGATTGACCTACTTGTCAAATAAAGAGACAGTTATTCGTCAAAGGTTAAAGAGCTTGAAAAGATTGTTTCCAAGGTGGTGGTGACTGAGCAAATGACTCTAGAGTCAAAAATCTACACACCTAGAAATAGTTCAGTTGGTTCTAACAAGTCAGCCTCAAGCTCACATTTGAAAACTGTTTCTTTAAGAAGGTCAGTTAATTCATTTGATCAGATTCGTACTACTAACATTTTCTATGATCAAAATGTAGATGGTTCAAATACACAAAGAAGAAGGAGAAGAAGATGATATGAAGAAGAAAAGCTGGTATGGAGAGTAAAACCAGTTGAAGATAAGAAGAATGATGAGAAGAAGGAAGAAAAGAAAGGAAAGAAGGAAGAGAAGATATGTAACAAATCATTTGTATCTGCCTCAAATGCAAAGAAGAACAAAGTGCTGAAAGGTAAACCTGATCTTGCTTATTCGAGAGATCAATTGATCAGGTTATCTAAAAAGAGGTATTGTTCTTATTGTCATCTATATGATTTTGTTCATAAAGCTAGTGATCATTACTGGTATGGTTCTTATTCAGTTACTCCCATAAGAACTGCAACTAACAATTATGGACCCAAATACTAGTGGGTACCAAAGACGAAAAGTGAATCTGTGTTGCAGGCACCTACAGTCAAGGGGGAGTAAGAGAACCAAGGCTTCTAAGTGCATCAGCTTATAACCCGTACTTCAACGAAGTTTGACTTCTAAACACAACAGTTTAGGACTCGTACTTCAATGATGAAAAAGAGATGTTACTCCCGGGCTGATAAGAGAGTGTACTCAGATACTCAGAAGAGGAAATCAACCTTCAAGGGGGAGTACATAAGTTTTTCTGGAAATATGTATTCGAAAGATATGATGAACTACACTTCAAAGGGAGTTGTAGATCTCTATCATGTGCTTTATCACTGATAAACTACAGATGCATATTTTCAGGGGGAGTAAAAGGATTATGATTTTTGATTATTTCAGATCAGAACTCGTCCTTTAATCGTTTTACTGCTTTATGTCTTTTATTTTCGAATAAATTTTGTGAATAAAATTTGCTTTGACTAGACTTTGAGACTTATACAGGATGAGAGAAGCTGACACGATCATATATTAATGACTTCAGCTTGACTTCATGAGATTTAAGGTTGCATAAGAAGGTAAATTTCTAATCTTAATATCATATGTGATTGAAAGAAGGACAACTTTCAATCATAGAAAACATGTTTTGAAATGTTCAAACCACTTTCCGATTCTTAAACAGATTTCATAAATTGGAAGTGTGATTTTAAATGTTTTCATTTTTATTTTAAGCTTCAATGCTTAATAAACCGTGTGTTTCCAAAGATAAATACTTGCGTATTGTCTTTTCATATACTTTCAAGTATTCACACACATCGGTTTAATTTTTGATCAAATTGTTCTTACCATGTCTCATATTGAAACATAATTTCGATGGTAAGACACCCCGCTTGTACTTCAATGAATTTTGAGCGTCATTTCATTTCGAAGCATTCATTTCAAGAATGTCTATATTTTTGTTTCATATAGACTATATCCGTTATTCTTGACCATAAGCCTAAATTGATATATCATTTCATTTCTGATCATTTTCATACGATGTCAGATTTTCGAACAAGTCTTTTGCATTCATGTTCATTCATTCAATATACTTGTTTGAAAATACTTCAACATTTTCAAATGCTCAAATCTTCATGATTATATTTTATGAGCATACATTCATCTGACATTTGTATTTGAGATTTAACTGATAAAGTTAAATCATCTTGAGCAACACATGATTATTAGGATATTATGGGTTCTTTGTGCTAGGAATTAACTGAACTTCTATGGAATCACGTTAACCAGTGATTTCTACCCAATAAGTTAATCCATAGAGATTGAGTGTGAGGAGTCTAAAAGAAATGAGTGTGGGTTGTGTGTTGAGGGAAAATGGAAATGAGAGTTTGGTTAGATGTTAGCTTAATGATTAAAAAGAAAGAGGGTGAGAGAACAGAGTAAAAGAATATCAAACTCTGCACCAACTACTTTCTGAACCGGGCAGCCACATTACTAGCGTTTCACAACTCTTTGGTGAACGTTATTGAAACAGGCAACTAGCCCATGCCAACTTTTGACTAAACCCCACCAGCTACTCATTTTCTTCTAAAAAAGAAAGTGTTTCATATTTTAAAGGGGATGCATCATATAATCTATTTGGTTTTCATTTGGAAAATCTGGATATTGAAAAAGAAGGAAGTCTGCCCCACCTTCGCACTTCAATCATGCACATTGAGTCTGTGTTTATCTACTGTTGTCTAAGTGGTTTACACTATGTTGAGCCTTAAAAAGCAATTATTCGTGCTTAATTCTTTCTACACATGCACGAACACACAAGGAAATTTGTTTTTCTTGTCATAACGTTCATAGAAATTGCCTTTGTGGTGTTTCGACGATTGGATGGAAGCCCTGGGGGAGTGAACATCAAAAAGCTCCTTTATATTGTGTATTTGTTACACACAGTGACTTCGTGTTACTGACAGACATATTAACTGATTCATTTGTTGATTCAGGTGTTACACGATTATTTTGTCTATATTTGAAAAGATCTGGATGAATACATTGTTCGGATTGACGGTGAATCAGAGGCTCAGTTTGAAAGATCAGTGGTCAGAAAGTTTTCAAAGACATTTCTTGGAGAAAGTTTTGATGATATCGATGCTCAAATCATCAAAAAGGGGGAGAAGAGTTCAAGAAATGTTTGAAAGAGTTTGAATGAAAAAGAAATGTCCGAATCAAGAGTTTGTGTTAAAGTTGGGTGAAAATATTCAAGATTGTTGAAAGATGAAAGCAATAGAATTGTTGAAGATAATTTTTGCTGGAGCAAAGTGTGTTATGTCTAAAAGAGGTTTGGTTACAACCTTTGGGAGAGAATGCTACTCTGTTTAAAGATAAGACGTTTAGAAGATTGATGAATGTTTTTGAAGACAAAGTTTATCAATGAAGAATTTCATCGTGTTAAGGGGGAGTTTGTATATCATGTTTGTATCAAAGGGGAGATTACAAGAGAAGATAAAGATTGTTTAAAGGGGGAGCTTAATCAAATCGAGCTTAAAGAGAGAAGATCGCATTGCTAAATCTTTTAGTAATGATCTTGATCCAAAGGGGGAGATTGTTAGAGCACATAATTGTTGGATTAAAGATCATAAAGATTGAAGACAAAAGTTCAAGAAGTCAAAGCTGGAAAAGTCAACTCTCATTAAAGTCAAAGTCTCTTTGTAATAAAATGTCAAAGTCAATGTCTTTGTATTTGTTTTGTTTCTTTGTAATTGTATGGAGGTATAAATACCTTGTTTCCTTTGTAAGTAAGTGTGTATGTCATTTTGTAGAAAATTCAGATTGTAGAGAGAGAGCAGATTAGAGAAGAGGTTCCTTGATATATCATTCTAGTGAGAGAGTATAGAGAGAGAAAGTGAGAGAGTTTGTAATTCTTGATGATTTAATCAATGACATGTGATTAAGAATTCTCATCTTGATTGTTTGTGATCAATTAGAACTTGAATCTGGGAATAACAGCGTCCACTTTCACAAGTATATACTTGATTTCCAATTTTACCCTTAATGATGAGATGGAGAGGTGCATTACTCACTCTATTATCAAGGGTATAACTGTCATTTAGTTAACATAAAAAATGTAATAATTACACATTTACAAAACTGTGTACCATTTTCGTTATGTATATTTATTTTGGGACGTATGGAGTATAAGTCAATTTCTGATGTGATCTACACATGAGCATTCTAACATGATCGATAATGAAATTGGCAAATGACCGATAATATGTTTGTCTTTTCGTGATCAACTCTAACGAGATTTATTAAGGGTATGATAGACGTTACCAACCACCCTACGACCATTGCAACGCCATTCGATAGGTAAAGCGTGGAGTTCTTCTTCCTGGAAACATCCAAATACCTGTATATATGCATATCTAATGTTCGGTTTTTGGACATTGAATGTGAAGAAATGAAGTTTTGAATCGTTTATTTCTTCTGTAGAATTGATTACCATCTTAGGTTCACGAAGGGTGTCGTGATCTCCGTGAAAAGAACCATAAAGATGTAAAACTGAGCTTGACCGCTTAGAAGGGATTGAACGAGGGCGAACATAGAGTCCATGATGCAATACCTTCAAAAGGCAAGATCGAGTGAGAGATCAACGATAAACCAAATAATTTCGGGAAGAATGCTTTGATTAGAACTTCAGTTAGAAATAAAATTTTGTATTTTGAATGATTTTATAGTGTATGATTTTAACATAATTTGCGTTTTTCTAAACGGAAAAAGGCTTTTTAGGCTCGTTAGGACGCGGACAAGACCAACCTGTATATTGGGTGGGTAAGAGCAAGTTATCAAACCAGCAAAAAAAGGGCTTGGATTTGCTATATTTAGGCCCATTAGACAAAATAATAGTTTGGGCCCGACCCGATCACCCCCATCATTTGACCATCTGAGCTAAGCTTCGGCTTAGTATGGCTCAGGCTCGACAACTCAACAAGCTTAAAGAAGTCGAGCCTCTAATCCTATCAAGCACGATGGTACACATTTCGTACATTATTAGATCAAGGGCAACATAAAGATGGTATTACTTACGTATTCGAGACCACCCAAAGTTGGAAAAATCCAAATAATCATCGCCAAATCTGACAAGAAGTAGCCAATGGACATCTGCAACATGATACAAGAACAAACACGTACATAAAGCACACAAGAACAAACATGTATATAAGCACACACATTTTTTCTAATCGATGTACAAAATTCCATACTTGTTGACCTTGTAACATCTGATGACATGGATACCCATTTACGAAAGGGTTACACCGAAGTGGACGATAAATTTGACATCCACGTCATCAAATGTTACAAAAACAACATGTTACCGATCAACATGGATAAAAAAAACAGGGCCTTGAGTTTTACCTATTTGAGCACAATATAAAGAAGACATACCCCAAGTATAGTGTCGGATGGTGTAGATGATCGGTTGATGATCAACTCTTTTTGGCCATGCTCATCGAAAAGATTTGAAACGACCAAAAAGTATAAAGAACCAGTGGCCGCAAATAGGGCATGGAAGGTCGAGAAGCCCCTGGAAATGCAAATTAATACCAAGTTAGCCAATGAAATTGTGGATGTAATTAAAATTGTAGTTTATTGAAGGTTAGACATTGTTAATCAGAAAAAGAGGAAGCATTTACCATGTCCCAAATCCCATCGGAAGCAAGGATCAAGAACTTGCAGTCGGGTCTAATGTTTAGTATTCTCGTTTCGGGTTCTGCAATCACCCATTTCGTTAGATGTTTGTCTCCTATTGCTCTTGATACTGCAAGTGAACCTTGTATTCTCCAAACACCGTTGCGAGAATCAACGTATCCGCCCTGTAATCGACCACATTTCAAAACAATAAGATTTCATTCCTTTTATACCATTAACAATCACATTTGCCATTTTGCTCGAATCATACCAATAAATTCATAAAATGAGAATTATTGGATTACTTTTATGCTACTTACCATGCTTTCGATTCTGTCTTTTTTGTCTTTTCTTGAAGGTTTGTGATCAACAGTGAGAGCTTCTGCCACCCCATTTCTGGTCATAACGGCACGACAATCACCTGCATTCGAGACTATAAGGTTTCCCTTACGAATCAATGCAGTCAGACAACAAGTGCCACCATTGACATCTTCTTTTAGAAACTCCGAGTTTGTTGCGAGATAACCCTCTCTAACAACGTCTGCAAGTTCACTTCATGTTTATTTGCTATTTCCGACATTATATTTTTATTTAATTTTTTTGCTAAGAATTCTGTAGCCTTTGCACCTCCATGGCCATCAAAAACTCCAAAAAAGGCCTGTAATCATTAATCATCCATATAAATACCAACAACTGATCAAATATCCGGGATTGTATCTTGATTGCAATCCAACCGAGTATATGAACATTGGCCCTTATTTCAATATCTGGTTCTATTCCGCCCTGTTCAACATACAACAAAATTCAGAGTATTAGCTATATATATCTATAAACCATTCTAAAACACATCTTATGTTGGTTAAAATTAAAAATTGGACCATGAAAGGAAATTTAACATGCCTCTTCGTACAGGGAAGACCTTCCATAAAGCATACAAAGTTGGATGTCTTGAATTTCCCACCCATTACCATAACCATTAAAAAAGGTAATTAACCATCTGATGCTTCAAAAATCAGAACTTTTAGATGCAGCGGAAATCACTGAAATGCATACCTTCGTATAACCAATTTTATCCATTGAAGCACTTGCTAATTCAAGCCAACAAGTTCAACCTAATAATTGAACACACATACAATTTGTTCACTGTTTGAAGAGACAAATATAAACGTACACTATATGTATCAAAAGCACAAACCGGCGAACATGAAACCAATCAAAAGCATATACACATACACATTTTGGTTGATAAAACCTAAAAATGTAAGATCAAAGCAAGAAATTGAAAACCCATGGATCTTACCCTAATCTACAATCGAGTCCTAATACATACATAAACAACCCAGAAATATGAAGCATTATTTCAAGAACATCATCATAAGTCGAGATTTTGTAGAGAAAACGTAAAACCCGAATTGCAATAATCGTTCGATTTGGAGAATCAGCAAACGATGGTGGTAAGAAGAAGAGGAACGGGAAAATGAAGATGAAGAAGATGGCAAAGGTGAAGCAGGAGGAGACGAATCTTCGATTAAGTTCTCGGATTTGGCAAATTCGATAACCAGAACATCTAAGGCTTCCCAATTACCGGCGGTGGTGATAGTGACGATGAATCCATTGACAACCAAATTTGAGAGTGTTTCGGGGAGTGGTAGTGCGATTGGGAGATAATTCATTGAACTGGAGCAAAATCAGGGTAATTTTGGAGAGGAGACATGGGGAGGAAATGGATACGGTAATTGAGAGAGAACGTGGGAGGGAGAGGGTGAGAGAAAATTGGGTTTCCAAAAATCGCTTTTTCCAAAAACCGTAATAGAACTTTAATATAATAGTATATATATATATATAACGGTTAATGTTGAAAAATTAAAAGGTACATAAAAATAGGCATCATGTATAGTTTTGAAATCTACATAACCTCCTATGATAGACATGGTATTAAAATTCGAATTTAATTTAATTTTTAAACTTTATTCACATAAAATTAGTTATTTAATAATTTTATATTTCTTATTTTTTTTTTTTGCATTTTATATCATTATCATATTAACATACATAAGGGTGCGTTTGGTACAGGGACAGGACATGACAGGACATGACAGAACAGGATTGGACTGAACAAGTTGTCTGATATAGTGTTTGGTAACATTGGACAGGACACGACAAAACTGTCAAAATGACCAGATTGTCCCTGAAGGTTTTAATATACTATTTGGTAAAACATGACAAAAATATCAAAATGACATTGTTTCTAAAATAATGTTCGATATTTTTTAATTTATAAAAATAATAACATAACATAACTAAATAATTTTATTATGAATATATATATATATATATATATATATATATATATATATATATATATATATATATATATATATATAAAAGTTATATCATATCATTCAATATTATAAACAACATTTACCAAATTATTATAACCAAAAAATGTTTAAATATGTACAAATTCCTACATCACCGTCATAAACCTAAAACCAACAAACAAATTGTTTAAAAATATATGAATACCAACATTGACATTCACAAACCAAAATAACCAACTCGCATTTAAAAGTTCAAAAAAACAATAATAACTAGCATGCAAATTGTTTTAAAATGATCGCATTTAAAAAGTTTCACTTGTCTTCTTCCAATATGGCCTTCACAAATTCTGGTTTGAAATATCCAACCAAGCCTTTCCAAATTCGCAGTTGAGTCGGGTTATTTCCAAAATACATGCTAACACGTACGATTTGCATAGTATTAAGACCCATGTCCTTCAACTCGTTAGGCAAAGTATCCAAACTCTCGAGGTTAGGTGAAGAAGATATAATAACTGTAACCAATTCATGCATTTCATTAGACACAGTAGCAAGCCCCTTTTCTATTAGCTTTGTCATATCATCAGCCACAACAGCTTTTCTTTTTTTCCTTCTCGATGATGTTTCACCTCCCCATTTGGATCGGAGGAAACCGATGCAACATTAGAAGGGTTGGACAAAGGAACGGAAAAACCTTCTGTTTCAACGCCATCTTCGTTTTCAATATTTATATTCTCTAATGCATCAGTTGCAGATTCAGCCATAGATCCAGTAGCTCGATCTTTCCCAAAAATAATCGCCAATCGTTCATACGTAGGGAACGGTTTATTCGCAGTGTAGTGTTTGTTTGGATGTTTCTAGCACAACAAACATAAATAATTGGTTATGCATATAAAAAGAAGTAATGAATAAGTACATTACATAAGCATAGAAAATACAAACACTAACCTTCAAATATTCCTCCAAAACCTCAGGCGAATCAACTGTTACACATTGTCGAGCATCGTCCCAGCCAAACCCACTCGTGTTGAGCATGTCATATGCAGCAGAATATTTCTCTTTTAATCATTTTATTTTGTTTTGCACATGCTTTGCATTAATATTAATACCCGTAATCTTTTCCCGCATCTTTGAAACAACATGTTCATATGTTCCAAACCTAAATCTCCCGTTGTCGCATCTACCACCACCAACAACAATCTCTTGGAGAATCGAAATCAAAGCTTCTTCTTCTCCGTTGTCCCAATTACGCCTATCTGCCATGACTTATTTCCTGCATTTGACATATCAACAACAAAAATAACATAATATACATTAAGAAAGTGTTTAGATTCAAAAGTAACAAACAAAATCAATTTATCTACCGATTCCATGCTAAATAACAATAATCAAAGTAATTACGAAATTTTTAAAGCCAACAATAGAAAATTTTTAAATCTTTCAAACTCTATTTGCCATCCAAGATTGAAACATCTCTTGGGATAAATCATCTCTCCATTGAGTCCATTCATTACTTGCTTCGACAACATCAATGGAGTCAAACTCATTTGGTTGATCTTCCCCAATAGGCATATATTGAAGTGTTATTGTCGTGTTTTCCTCGGGATCAAGAGCCATGTACATCCTAATAAAATTATGTAACAATGCACATGCTATGATCATTCGGCCTTGATATCTTATAGGATAGAAAGAAGGACTTCGTAATATAGCCCAACGTTTCTTCAAGATACCAAAACACCTCCCAATAATATTCCTAGCTTGTGAATGCTTCATGTTGAAGTATTCCTCCTTATTCATAGGTGCACGACCAACGTTATCCCATTCTCGTAAATGATACCTAGTACCTCTATATGATGCCAAAAAACATTCACCGTTGATATATCCCGCATCGGCTAAATAATAATTACCTAATAATAATAAAAAGTATTAGTTGTAACTAAGGAAATATGTTTAGTTGTTTCCTATATTTTTAAATATCATTTGTAGTTATTGACAACTTACCGAATGGGACCTTTAATCCATTATGTCTAGTAATTGCATCCCGTAAAATTCTAGAATCGGTAGTTGATCCTTCCCAACCAGATAAGACGTAGACAAAGTTCATGTCACGAGTGCATACACCTAATACATTTGTTGCAACATGTCTCTTTCTTGTTCGATACCTTGGTTTATCAGACTCGCGTACAGTGACTTCAATATATGTTCCATCTATTGCTCCTAGACAACCCTATAAAAAGATATATAATGTTTTTAGCTAAATGATAAATGTTATTTTAAAATTTATAATGATGGTGTTACAACGATTACCTTAAACGATTTCCACCTTGAGTCTGAACAATCATATGTTACAGGAGTCGGTTTGATGAACAACAAGTCTTCCAAACGCAATAAAGCACATAGAACTCGATGAACATATTGACTTATTGTTTCCCCGGACCTATAGAATCTAACTTGAATTCATCTATTTTTGGTGTGGTGTGCTAATATGTTTAAAGATGTAGCAACTTGTTCCTCAATGGTCACATTACCCTCATCTAATAACCCACCACGAACATTTAGCATCTCACACAAGATTGCAAAAGCATTTCTGTCCATTCGCAACTCATTTATACAGTTAGTATCACTTTCACGGGTGATACGATGTATTTCTGTTGATCTAATCTGAAATCTAGTGAATGTCCTTTGAACCAAAGTTCCCCGTTCATAATTTCTTGTCTCAAATTCAATTAACCACATCCTAACGGCGGCAAAACACATTAGCAAGTGAATGTAAGTCCGCAATAGTTTAATGAGTACAATTAAATGATTATGATCCATATCTACAAAATTCACAAAAAGATAAAAATGTCGATTAATGCATATAAAATATCAAGAGAGACTAAATTATCTCAACAATCAACAACCGTAAGCAAAGACAAGTTTTTCAAATAAAACACAAATCAACTTAAACGATTCATTTATAACAACATCAAATAGTATCCCTTGGCTAACCATTTACTTTCTTCGCATATCATCAACTTCCAAATAGTGATACTTTTCTGATAAATGGGACACGACCTTAGGGAAATTTTACTCCAATTTCCAAAAAATTGAAAAAGATGATAAAATTTAAGATGGGCATACCAATCAGAACTCAAAATTAACAAAGGCCTTAAGCTACCTAGTACCTCTCAAAATCCTACGTAACCAAATGTGACATTAAACTTCAAATAACCAAAAAGAATATAAGATGACTAACACAACATCAACCCTACATAACAATTCAAACCCCAATGGATGAAAAATATATATAGCCATAATTAGGGGTGCTCAAAAATCCGACCAACCCGACTAGCCCGATCAACCCAACCCGACCAACTCGGGAAAAAACCAACCTGAGGTAACCCGACATATAATCGATACAAAATTAGGACAACCGAATCTATTGGATTGATATTAGGTTAGGCTCAAAGTAACCCGACTAACCCGATAAAATTTTCAAATAAATTTTTCCTTATTTTTATGTTTTCAATATCGTTTTTACATTGTTTAAACACAGACCGATTAACCCGACCAGACGGATCAACCTGAACGGGTTGGGTTGGGTTGCACTTTTGTTTGGGTTGGATTGGGTTGAAAATTCTCAAACCGCCAACATTGGGTTGGATTGTTGAAATGCCTTCAACCCAATCAACCTAACCCGTGAGCACCCCTAGCCATAATCCATATTCCATACTCAACCAATAAACCCCTTTTTTGCTCCATTCTTTCACTTCTCGTCTTCTCCTCCAACTTCACCTTGTAGCCCCCAACCACAATTGACCAAACTTAAAATCTAAACACAAGATCTGTTGCACTCTTTATCCATATTTGTTATCCCTATGCCACCACAACATTCTTCAAGCAAAATCGCAGCAGTTCATTGACCATCAAAAGTAAATAAAAATTGGAATAAAGATTATGTAGTTAAGTTCTCTGCTAGTTTTCTGTATCTCCCTAGATCATCTAGTAGTTCTCCACTAGGCTAGATGTTTTGGGTTCCAAAGAATCAATATCTTTTAAACAAATAATCAAGATTTTACGTTTTACGTCAGTAACATTATCACATTTTATATTCACATAAAAGAATTTTGTTGAGGGTTTTTGCCAACCACCAAAAACTTAAACAAAACTATCCATATGAGATGAAAAGGAAAAAGAACTAAATTATAGTAATGATCAATTACACGATTTCAATTATGGAAGAACACAAAATATTAACCAAATTGCAGAAAGCCTTTAATTCTGATCACCAAAAACACACTTTTATGAACCCCACGATATCCATTACTAACATTTAGATAAATTTATTGTTTCTAGCTTATCTTTCTCATTAAAGATTCGATAAAGATAACTGGTCAGTTTGTCGATTTCTCCTTTTTCATTCTAATTTTTTTAAACTTTGTACCATAAGAACCCTAAAATGCTTCAATCAAATAAGTTGAAGAACAATACCAATTTATGAACTATTGTAGAAGAAATCAAACCTGCAATTAGTGAGCGTGAAGGACGAAGAAGATAACCCACATCGATGATGAACCAATCGACGAGAAACCAAGCGACGGTGAGGTGAGATTTCAGGAATTTCAGTATCGATTTTAGAAGATCAAATAAGTTTTACCTGGAGGGAGAACGAATTTGATGGAGAAGAAAGTGTACGACTTGGGAAGAAATCCAGCTTTCAAAGGAGAGGAAATAGGGATATCTGTTTCAGAAAGCGTATTTGATAATGAGGAGGGCAAATTCGTGTTTTTCGTTCCTGTCCCACCTTGTTCCAGGGGTTTACTGTAACACCCTCAAAATTTGGAAAGTGCGACTAATTTAAATTTTTCAACAATACCTTAAAGGATAATAAAATCTCTTACTACAAGTCCATAATTGAAATACATTTCTAGGTTGAACCATCAACAAATAATTAAAGTCTTACATAAAGACTAACTAAAGTCGGGTGTTACTATAACCCAATAACAATTGCTATCTCCAATATAAGTGCGGAAGACTTCATCAAGCTAATCACCTCATCAAGCACCCAACTAGCACTCATCTCTTCACAGCGTCGCTAGAACTAATCCTGAAATGGAACCTGATGCACATGCCATGGTCCTAACATGCCTCAAGTTATGTCGTGTATGAAGAAAATTTTATGTTTTAAATCAATGTACAACCAAGCGTTTGGACAAACTCCCGAAGAAGAAATCTACGTAATCAAGCTCAAAAGAAATCTCTTTTAACCACAATGTGACATGGAAGAAAATTTGCCAACAAGACCCGCAAACTTGAGTTTATTTCTGAAAATTTAACAAGGCAAAACGTGCATGCGATTTGGTTAAGCTTAAAGAAATTTAAATTGATTTCAACTCTTAAACCGCATAATAAAATGTTCTTTGTCTCCAGAATAGTGGTTGTTATGACATGCATACTGATAACTCCTTTAATGCATTGTGAAAACTTATAATAGTAAAATCAACGACTGAAGCATGTTCAAGACAAAAGTTCGACACAAGACAATATAAATCTTACGTATGTTTACTCACACCAACAGTATGAAATAATTTAAATTATAAGTAACGTGCAACGAGACATAAACTAAGAGAAATCACACTTACTAACAAAATCTCAAGACGTCCCTCACGGTTGCAAAAAGACATGTGTAAAACCCGCATGAGACGAAAATGTTAAACAAGAACTCATGAGTTATCACACACAACATTTTAATTATACGTGTTTCCAAAATTTTATCTATGCGATGCAAACTGTCGTAAAATAAAACTTCATATGACTCGACCGATTTTTTTTTCATAAAACTCATCGACGCTAAAACCAAACGATGCCAAAATTTCCATTTCTCAACATAAAAGGATGAGACGACAATATGTCTAAAAATGTTAAAATTCTAAGAGTTTCTCTTTTATCGCAAAGTAGAATAAAGTGACACTTTTCAACAAAATTGCATGGGACACGACGCCGAATAAACTCACAAATTTACACGAGGCAAAACTTAAAACTTACACATTTCAAAGTTCACTCACACTCCGAAAGAAAAACGTCGCAAATAATACCCCATAAAATTCAACATGACTCATACAGACTAAAATTCCCAAGGAAACTCCGACTCAAGAACAAGGGAATAACATTTCTTTAAAACCTTAACATACGTGGAGGAGATCCAATGTCAAGGTTAAAATTTCATAGTTACTTGCCCAAAATCTAAACAAGGTTAAATCGTAAATATCACGACATCTGAAAATAGTGTTCGAGAAAACATGATTAAAGTAAATCTCAACAAGGTTTGCAACCATATGCAATAAAACAATTTCATGCATGTTTAGAATCATAGTTTAAAATCTTGTGTGTGCTAAACATTTTTCCAACATTTTGTAATGTAATCCACATGACAATTTGGAAACATGAGGAATAATTGATGCAATTTATTTCAAAAGTAAATTCTTTTGTGGATGAATTTGATCGGCATTCATCGTCTAGAAACCACGCTCCTCAAGTTCTCAGTCACACTATTGCCATCCGGATATATCAAACATCTAAAAGTCATAATCACACCAATCTGATTACTTACGATCTCTTCTTGAAATAGAGTCTCTTTATCAAGCCTATGGTTCTAATTTCAACCAATAACTCCGACACCAAAATGGTCAACTTAATGCATTCATCGCACTTAACTATCACTCTAAAGTGACAATGTTATAAACATCGACTCTTCCTTAAACTACTTGCTTAGAAGCTTCTTTACTACCCCAACGGTCATCCCACCAAGGTAGTACAAGTATACACATGTAGCATGTAGGTTCACCATGACACTGGCCAGGTGCCATTATGAACGTACCGTACATGATCATCCTTGCTATCCTCGACAAGTTTCCCATTTCTAGTGACCCAATCAACTCACAAATATCTTATCCTAAGGTACCAAATGGTGCAATCTCTCTCTCAATCACCTAAACAACACTAGTTTGAGTCTAGGTATCCAAAATCAACACATAATTCTCTCAAACTTAGGCTCTGATACCAACTTGTAACACCCTCAAAATTTGGAAAGTGCGACTAATTTAAAATTTTCAACAATACCTTAAAGGATAATAAAATCTCTTACTACAAGTCCATAATTGAAATACATTTCTAGGTTGAACCATCAACAAATAATTAAAGTCTTACATAAAGACTAACTAAAGTCGGGTGTTACTATAACCCAATAACAGTTGCTATCTCCAATATAAGTGCGGAAAACTTCATCAAGCTAATCACCTCATCGAGCACCTAACTAGCACTCATCTCTTCACAGCGTCGCTAGAACTAATCCCGAAATGGAACCTGATGCACATGCCGACAAATAAAAAGGTTAGGCTAACGCCTAATGAGTTTAAGAGTTTCATACCATGATCATAAAGGAAATCGTAAAACGGAAATATTGTAACTTATAATCATGATCCTTTAAAATGAATTACTTTAAATATGAGAACGACCCGTTTTCCAATAGTATGCAATTTATAAATGAACGCCTTAACGCCAAACATTCTTTCATGAAGTAATGCAACCCAATGCTTACTCAAAACGTGAATAATGGTAAATGCTCAAACGTTGAAATTTAAATAAAACTTTCTAAATCAAACGACCGAAATAAGAGTAAACTCAAGCCTCCAAAATTATAACATATGGGGAATAACCCAACTCAAAACGTCACCGAAAACAAGGATAAAACTAAATACCCAAAACAACACCTTTCGGTGACGGGGGAGGCCCGAATTCCATGGCTAGTGGCGGAACACAAAAGTAGGACACATTCCAAGTTATTGAGCTCACCATAATAGGATCAAGGCCACGAACACGTCGGCTCGTACTAAGATGTGGGGGAGGGCACCCAATGATTCCTAATCATGCTCATTCGCTAGGATTTACATTTACGACCCACGACTAGTATCCGGTCCCACATAACCGTACCAAGTTGCCACCCTAGGGTCCAAGTCTCAACTAGCTACAAATGGGAAATAACTATCCCATAAAAACAGGCTCAGAAATTACATCACGGATGCAGGTCCGGGTATTGGACTCCACGAGCCCTCACCGTATTATCCTCGAAATCCCACGATAATAAAACATTTTTAACCAACGATCATGCAACTCAATGACTAAAAGTTTGATTAACCTAAAACACAAAGTTGGTTGAGGCAAACCATTTTCCAAATGGACTCTTACCCTTATATTTTCATAATACCTCATGACACAATGATATGCATTTTCCCAAAAAAGATATATAAGATCAAGTACTCAAAGATGACAATTACGTCAAATAAACTCCATTTATATAAAATTGTCAAGGACACATGTCAACATGATTTATTTATCAAAATGTCCAAGAATGTATGCTATATAAGTTTATAAAGTTAGACACTTCCAAATAACCAAAACTTATCAGCAGTTAACAAATTTCATGTAAAGCACAAAACACTTTAAAATAACCATTTTGGCATGTACACCGTTTTCACAAATCGACTTGAACTCACCTCGCTAGATTTAGGCTAAATCTAGATTTTACCCCACTTTGAACTCCTTTGAAGAAACTTGAATCTTCAAGGTCGAGACCTCCATAAACCTAGATACACAAATTTCACCCATAAATAATCACATTCAACCGTTTAGAATCGATCCCCAAACGCATGACATCAAAAATCTCCATTTTTGGTCAAAACCCTAATTTTGACCCCAAACCTTCCAAAATCTTACAAACCGAAACTGAAGGAATCAAACACTAGAAAATCATCAATGAAACATTGACATCACCTAATGAGGTTTAGAAAAGGAGGGGATAAACTTACCACTTAGGTTTTTGAGCAAAACCCCCAAAACTTAGAAATCTTCAAGAAATGGTGATGAACACTTGAATCTTGCTCAAGAGGTTGAGGTTACAAGTATAGATGATGAGAGAGTACAGGGTTTTAGGGGAAAAACTCCCAAAAATGGATTAGGGTTCATATGATAGGGTGGGGTTCGGTTGAGAGAGTTTTTAGAAGAGAATGGGTTAAGGAATGAATGAGAAAAGTGAGAAAAATGGGTTTAATGAGGTTTGGACCCCGACGGCGAGTATGCCCAACGATTGTGACATATGTCACTTTCGCCGAGCACTCTCGCGGAGAGTGTACCACGGGTATAAGGCCCTCCGCGAGAGTGACACTCGCGATTGTGCCCTGTGGCACTCTCGCTGTCACTTTCGCCGGGACACCCCAAACCCCGAAATTCGATTTCTTCCGATAAGCAACACTCCCGATACGCTAAGGGGCTTTTGGTAGCATCATCCCAATATAATCCCGACATTTACAAGTCGCGAAAACATCCGGATGACCATTGATTACCGAAAATCACGGGTGTTACATTACCCTGGGCCAAAAAAATGTTATTTTGTCCCACACTGGCCCAGGTTGTTCTACACATTTTCCTTCCCAAACGTGGGACAAATTATTTCACTACTGTTCTGTCCCATGGTGTACTATACACCAAATACACCCTAATTGTATATTAATTAAAATACATTAAACATACATTTCTCTTTTTATAAATTATATCATTATAATCGTCTCGTTAATAACTTTAAAATGAACCTAATATTGAGTTTTTTTATTTAATCATTTTATAAAATATTACATATACGTATGAATATAACTATCTATATCTATACTATATTATAAAGCACAGATAAAAAACTCTTAAATACAAATTATTAGGCACAAGGTACCATCATTTTATGCAAGATTTTAAAAATCTTTTAATTTACAAGTATCAAAGCACAAGATATATATTACTACTGGAGGCTTATAACACCCACCAATTTGGTATGTGCAAGACCTTCCTTTTATGCAGACATTTCCATGTATTACTATTAATTAATATATTATATTACTATAAATTTGTTTTAATTATATTATTAAATATGTAATTGTTTATTTTTTTCTAGATGTTATTAAAATATATAAGATAATCATTGAATTCTAACAAAATACTTAATTTTTTTATATAAAAAACATTATATTATTAAGCCTAAATTAAACAAATTTATAAATAAAACATTATCACTTTCTCAAAACCATCCAAAATCGTACTGTAAATCGACAAAAAATAAAATGAAACATTAAAATCGTGATGTATCTCGCTGCATTGCGCGAGTACGCTTCTAGTTATATTATAAAGCACGGATAAAAAACTCTTAAAAACAATTGTTAAAGTTTAATGTACCATTATTTAATGTTAATTACTTAAAATCTCTTAAAAACAACCACTAAAGCTTTATGTACTAATTTAATGCTATTTATTAACTTTCAATCATTATCTCTAACTACTTTAACTCCTCTAAAATCACTCCCAATTTTAATCCCCTAAAATCACTCCCCTGCATAATTAAATACACAATAAAAATCAAATTTTAAATTTAAAAAATCTAAAATATAATTAACAAAATCTAACAGAATATTTAATGTTTATTTAAAAAAAACACTTATTAAATATAAAATAAATTACATTATTATTAAACTATCGAAAAAACTCTTAAAAACAATCTTTTATGCATTAAGTACTGTTTATTGATACACATTACTTAAAATTCAAGATTACAAATAATGATGCACGAGTACAAATTTCTAAAGCTATATGTCTAAAGTTATAACTAACTAATAAACATAATTCAAAACAGAATAAACATCTCAATTTAAATATAAATAATTTAAAATATATAAGATAATCATTGAATTCTAACAAAATACTTAATTCTTTTATATAAAAAAATTATATTATTAAACCTAAATTAAACAAATTTATAAATTAACCATTATCACACCCTCAAAACCATCCAAAAATCGTACCGTAAATCGACAAAAATAAAAGAAAACATTAAAATCATGATATATTTCGCTGCATTGCGTGAGTACGCTTCTAGTACTACATTATAATTTGACAGTTTCAATTTTTTTGAAACTTTTAAGAGGTACAAGTTTCAATACTTTGATACAATTTTTACAGTTTAATAAAACCTAAATATTTACACCCCATATCGCTTAAATTTCTGTAACAACCCAAAACAACCATAGCATAATGATCATAATAAATCCCAAAACGGGTCTCAATACAACGCAACAACAAAACAAGGTCTTCAAATTTAGAAACGAAAACGTTGCACTACAACCGTGATGTCTACAACTACAACAACTACAAAAGTCTTCTAGACAGCTATCTTCGACTCCTAGCCTTCAAATTTTCTCCTTCCCTTTGGAAGAAGCACCACCGGCTCCCTTACTGTTTTAGTATTTGAAAACGAGGGTTAGACCATAAGGCCTAGTGAATTCCCTTCCGACAACAGTTTAATTGTATAATATTAACTTCGCAATTACAATAATTAATAAATTTAAATGACCGCTAATAATACCGTAACCAGTTCCACGTAAAGCGATTTACACAATGAATCAATCTCCATCACCTCTGTGATGTCCACACTCGGGGCTCAGTAGATCCCCATTTTGGCCCCCAGTAGATGCCATATCCGTGTGCGCGAGAAACAAATTCAAGGCACACGGCTCACCCAAATCCTCCAGACTTCTCCACAATCCGAGATATTCGACTCCACAAACAATCGACAATTCATAAAGAATAACATAATAATTATGGGTAAAACAAAAAGCCTTTCATCATATAATAAAGTGAGCAAGCTATCAAACCCCATTCGTCAACTACACAATCACAACGTTCAATTACTTCAAGCTTAAAAGCATTTTCCAAAAGAATGGGAAAAGTGTTAAGGGAACTCACCTACTCGATGGAAACCTGGCACACACACCGGAACTTAATTCAAGAAGAAACGGACACCTACAATTTTGGTTAAACGAAACATAGATAAACCCTGTCCAACTTTACTAGTCCTCAGAACATAAGTTGATAAACACTTTTAATAAAAAGCATAAGTTGTTTTAAATAAGCAATCCCAAACACCCCCTAAGAGGTTATGAAATTATATATTATATTAACCCAAACGAGTCAACCACCTCTAGAGTTAATATGAACCGTTTAAAATAATTTGAGATTCAATCTGAACTGTTTAAACTAATTTCATATTAACCTTATAACTACCCAACCCACTCACTCGGTTTCTTTCCTCCTCACGCCCTGATTTCTCTCACACGACGTTCTCCTGTTGCAGGTTGATAGTCCCAACTTACAAATCAAAAACAAGAAATTCAATCATAAATCTCATATGTATTTCATTGATTTACAAGAACTTACAAACTTTCTCTTTCTACATTAATGGATGGAGCGTATGATATCTTTCTCTCACTAAAACCTCTCTCTAGAATGATAGGAATGAAACTCTTATAAAGTTACAAAGGCTATAACCTATTTATCCCTACAAGATTAACAAGGAAAACATAACAACACTTTGACTAACATTATAAAGACATTGACTTTTACAATTAAAGAACTTTGACTTTCTCAAATAAGCTCTTTGACTTTGACTTCACCTTTGAATCTTTGAGTTTGACTTCAAGCTTTGACATTCTTTATCTTCAACAAATAATCTTCGTTCAATGATCTCGGATACAACAATATTTTCTCCAACAATCTCCCCCTTTGGATTTGAGATCAATCTTCAAAAAAATGAATTCAGCTTTGATAACCTCTCCCTTTGAGGTAATCTTCCGCAAAGACATTCTTTATCAGCTTTCAAAAACAATCTCCCCTTTTTGGAATGGATACAATCTTCAACAAAGAAATTATCTTCAACTTTTGTTAACGTTTTTTGAAACACAAAAAAACTGTCAAAAATTCTTCAGCAATCTTTCTCAGAAGTCTTCGGGCCTGTTTGTTTACCTCTTAATGGTTCAATTAAGAGGCAACCTCTGAATCGCTAAGAGGTAAATCTTGTTTGGCAATAAAAGAGCTGCCTCTTAATGGTTCCAAAATCCTCTAAATGATTTTGTACCATGACCCTCCCTTAACCATTAAGCGCCCAGATTTCATTATGAACAATTAGCAAACAACCATATTGCATTTTACACTATATCATAAAAACCTCTTAATCATTCGGACCACTTAATCATTCTGCACTAAACCATTCAGCAACTGCCAAACAACCCCTTCATGTCTTTAACAAATAGCTTTCAGTAGTCTTTGAATCTTGAAAATCTTGAAATTCACACTATAAAACTTCTTTGGCTTTCTTTGTCTGTCTCTTGTTTTTCCTTTATATCATCTTTCCGTAATCTTGAAATTGAAACTTCACAATCCATTTCTTAATATCTTCTCCCCTTTTTGATGATTGTGAGCATCAACATCATCAAAACTTTACAAGAAATGATATTCTTCCTTTCTGTCAGACAAATTACCATCTGATCTTTCTCATTGATAAAAGAACCATCCGTCAATTCCAAAAATAATTCTGAATCTTTTCAAATTCAAAATTGAGTTGTAACCCTGAATCAACAAATGAAACAATTAACATGCTTATAAGTAGCAAGAAGCCACTTAGTACAACAAATGTGCTGTATAAGGAGTTTTATTGATGTTCACTCCCCAAGGCTTCCATTCAATCATTGAAAAACACAAGGTTATTCTATGAATGTTCCGACAGAAAAAACAAATTTTATGTGTGTATGTGCTTGTGTATGAATTTTTTTTAAGCATTTTGTGCTTTATCAGGCTCAAATTGTGTAAACTATTAAGACACAACAAGTTTTCCACAGACTCATTGTGCATGATTGAAGTGCGAAGCTGGGGCAAATTTCCTTCTTTTCAATATCCAAATCTTCCAAATGAAGATTAGATAGCATATGTGTTGCATCCCCATGAAAAATTGAAACATTTCCTTGTTAAGAAAGAAATGAGTAGTTGGTGGGGTTAAATCAAGAGTTGGCATGGGCTCACTGTCTGTTTCAATGATATTCACGAAAGAATTGCGAAACAATCAGTAATGTGGTTGGACGGATCAAGAAGTGGTTGATGCAGAGTTCTCTTATTATTTTAACTCTGTTCGCTCACCCTCTGTCTGTTTTTCATTTTGCTCACTTCTAACCAAACTCTCTTTTCCATGTTTACTGCTCATCACAATAAGGTTGTTCAACCGTATGAACTTCCTCCCCCACTCTTTGATATTGACCCCTCACCCCTCAATCACTCAAGATAACTTCTTGGGTAGGAAACACTGACTAACGTGAATCTATAGAAGTTCTTTAAACTTATACATTGATCCCATGAAATTATGTCCTAAAAGAATATGATGTTCAACAGTTTAGCTTGAGCAATGAAGAATCTCATAATATGAATCACATTGTCAGTGAATGTATGCTCCACAAAAAATACCATGATTATTTGAGCATTTTGAACTTTGAAGATTCCTCACAACAAGGATATTGAATGAATGAAACGAATTCGAAAGACTTGTTTGAGAAACTGATAATGTATCAGAAAGATCAAAAATGAATGATAAACATTAAAGGTTTAGGTCATGAAAGAATTGGAAATTGTCTGTATGAACAAATATAAACAATCATGAAAGAATCGCTAATGTTTGAATGAAAATGATGCTCAACAAACATTGGAAAAGCAAACAGATGTATTATCATCGAAAAATTGTTTCAATTTGAGACATGGTAATAACAAATATCTATAAGAAAGATTGAACCTGTGTATATGAATACTTGACAGTATATGAAAAGGATAATACACAAGTATTAATCTTTGGAAACACACGGTCAATTAATCAATAACGCTCATGTATGAAAAAAAATTAAAAATCACACTTCTAAATTCTTGAAATCTTTTTTAGAATTGAGAAGTGGTTTGAACAATTAGAAACATGTTTTCATGTCTGAAAATTGTCCTTCTATCAAACACTCTAATATTAAGATCAGAAAATACTTACATTCAGTGTAGATCTTATAACTCCCCTTCAAATTATGAATAATTGAATAAAATCATATAAGCTCCCTCTCAATATATGCAAAAAGTCACAATTTCGTCAAAGTATCAAATTCATAGTCAAAGACAGTAGTCATAGACATTGAATAACTAGTCCTGATCTGAAGTAATCATAAGTCAATATTTCATCTTCTGTACTCCCCCTGAAACTTTGCATGAAATGCATATGAAAAATTAGAAACATTTGTCAGTAGGAATATATTAAAAAATATATGCAGTAATACTCTTTTGAATATTGATCATCTCAGTTTAGTCATTGAAGACAAAATCCATAAGCCAATCTTGATCTTTGAAGTATGAGTCCTAAACTGTTGTGTTTAGAAATCATTGACATAGTCATTGAAGATCGAGTCCCGAGCTGATTTACTTATAAGTCATTCTTCTTACTCCCCCTACACTTGAGGTGTCTGCAAAACATATGGAGTAGCTTTTGGTACCCACTGGAACTTGGGTCCATATTTGTTAGTTGCAGTTCTATGAGAAGTAATGCTATAGTGTCCACACCAATGATGAACAAGAAATTTGTTTACAAATGCATTTGTCCCACAGTAAGAACAACAAATTTTATTTTGTGCTAACCTGATCAAATGATTTGTAGAATAAACTACATCAGGTTTCACAAAAGAATTTGCATGAAAAGTAGTGTTCTTTTGAATTTTTGGTTTGGGAACAAATGATTTTGAAACATTCTTCTCAGTTGAAGAACCTTTTACCTTCCATTCCATCTTGATTGGCTTCTAGATAGTTTTACCTGTGCCATCAATAGATTTATTATAGAAAATATTAGTAATACGAATCTGATCTTTATATTTGATTGACCTTTGTGCAGAAACAATTGTATGATGTGAACTTGAAGTTGTCTTGAAGGAACACTCAGGGTCAGCTGAATCATTCAGAGGTGATTGAGCAATAGTATCTGGACTCTTTTGTGCACTCAACTCTACCTTGAAAATGATTCATTCAAGTTTTGTGATCTTGGTAGATAAACTGTTTCTTTCTATAGAGAGTAGGTCAATTTTCTTCTGTAATTCAGACTTCGTATTATGTTTTCAGTGTTGTTGTTGACAATTCAGATAGCTTCTTTGATAACTTCTTAATCTCTGTCTCAAACACCTTCCTTTCATATTCAAAATCCTTTTCAACAGTCATTCTTTTATCAGGCAACTCCTTCAAAAATCCAATATTCTTCAGTTATGTTGTCTTCTTTTCCTTCTCAAACCTGTCTCTTTCAAGAATTACAACTTTCTCAAAATCTGATATTTGTTTTGAAAGTTTTACACATTTGAGCTCAACCGCTTTCTTCTCCTCAAAGGATTTCCTTGAAAAATCAGAAAACTTATGTGCAAACGCTTTTCTTTCATTCTCAAATCCCATCTTTTCCTTTTCAAACTATTTTCTGTCTCTATCAATCTGTTTTTCCAAAACTGAAACCTTCTTTTGCAACTCAACATTCTTCTGCTCTATTGTGATTAATAAATCTGACTTCAAATCAAGATTACTCATCTGACTATCAACATCTTTCTCCATCTCTGAAATCTTCTACTTTAGATCAGAATTCTCATTTTGCAAACCCTTAACTTTATCTTCATTCATCTTGATAGCATCATCAAGAACTTTTATTTTGCTTTCAAGCTCGTTAATCTGCTCTAAATATTCACCATTGAAGGTTGAATATAGACCAGTTCTGACTACCTTTTCCAATTTAGTATTCCTTTCGTGGAGCCATTCATTTTGTTTCTCTAAAGAACAAATTGATTCTTAAGCATTGCTATTTTCAAACTGATCCTGAAAAATATCTTTTTCAATACGTAATCGTATATTTCTCTTTTTCTTTTGTGCTACTTTTACTTCAAGATCTGCAATCCTTAATTTAAGTGTAGCATTTTCTTCTTTTAAAGACATTGTTACCTGAAATCAAGAAATGAGATTAACAGAAAAACACAAATAACCAAATTTAATCAAAGTTCGTATAATACACAGTCTGAATTAAAAACCGGAACATAAGGATGTAATTCAAAAACTGGATCACAAAGTGTCAAACCCATATCCTATATGAAACTTTCCAATTTCGGTGACCAAGTGAATTAAAATAAAATTCCTGTATGGTAGACTTCGAAATTCGGATCACAGGCAAATCAATAACAATCCGGTGTCCAAGGTGATCAAATCCGATATTTAAGGAAAATCCAGTTACTATCTTAAAAATCCGGTATCCAAGGGAAATATTGTAACACCCATATTTTCGCCTTGATAAGTGTTACGTAATCTAAAACAATTCTCCAAAATACTCCAAAATGGCGGCTAAATCAAAATCGTTTACAACGGAAGCTTTTAAAAACAATTAATATCTAACTTAAATGCTAACCCGTCCCATACCGAGCTGCGTTACAAAATTTATCCAACATAAATGTCCAAACATAAATGCTAAACCTTAATGGATAGGGAAAGTATCTACGTGCACCCTTTTCCTTTTTCCAACTTTGAACCTTCTGTCCCTGAGATGAATACTATAGTCAGCTTAAAAAGCTCAGTGAGTTCATGGTTTGCGTGAATAAAATCATTTCACATTTCACATGTCAACTTGTAAACTCTGTATCAAATAGTATGCATTTTCTGAAAACATGCAACGCTGAAAACAATTGAGATCTCATAAACTTCTGGTCGGGTATGGGTCATTTTGTCACTGACACGCCTTGGGTCGAACTTTCTGTTTTGTTCTATGACCCACTTATCTGGGTCATGTCACTTGTCCGTGACTTACTGGTCAAATGTCCATCCCTTGAAACTTATCATAAAAATGTCGTATAAAATGGCATGCTAGAATTGTTTAAAAACAATTAATCATAAAGCATGCAACTGATCATAAATAACATACATGTAAAATATACTGTAGCATGTATGAAAATTGAAACATCGTGCATTTATACACACATCACCATACAATTCATATAATGCTCAAAATAAATTTGTACATATGTATGCATCCCAGTGTAAGTCTCATGAAGACTCACCTGATTGTGTATAGATCGAATATTGATAGCTCTTGACTGAAAACCTACACATTTCATACCATCATACCCAATTAATGACTTGCTTTCTCCAAAAGTCAACTATGGTAAACCCGACTCGACCTAAAGTCAAACTCCAAAACTGGATGTCTTAATGACTCAAATATCTCTATTTGATATCATCTTAAAAATATTTGTGGGTCAAACGAGGTAAAAGTCAACAATTAGTCAACGCGGTCAACCTCGACTAAATTTAATCAAACCCCAAACCTAAAACTCAACCACGTCCTAAAACATCACAATAATCATTTTTTTTAACTTATAAATCCATCTCTCCAAGGTCCAAAATAAAGCGTCACAATAAATATTTAACTCAAATTACGACGCTTTAATCTCATTATCACACCATTTAAATTTAGGGTGCTGCTAACCCTACCCCTCTATAAAATCCATACCCCCTCCTAAACCCTATCTCTCCTCACATTGTAGACAACAAAAGGACAAAACAAAATTTTCAAAAGATTTTTAATTTATATTTACAGTTTATACCCCTATAATTAGTTAATTAAGTTACTTTATACCTTTTACTTTTCTAATTGTAATTTTACACAATCACCATATTAATACATATAGTCGTATATTAACTAAAATACGCTAAAAAATACGTTTTAATTTTAACAAGTTATACCATTACAATCGTCTCTTCGATACCTTCGAAATAAGCCAAATATTGAATATTTTTGGATTTAATTATTTTTTTATATGTTAAAAAATACGTTTTAAAATACGTTAAGGAAATCGATATATATATATATATATATATATATATATATATATATATATAAAATGAACTAGCATCCAATGAGGATTTATGCATAATTTAAGTTTGGTGGTTTATTCAACATGTGGATCTATAGTAAGAGAATAATAATGATTGTGTTTTTGAACATTGGTGGTTTATTCACATGGGGAATCAATTACGATCGTTCGAATCACCAAACATCTTCTATATAACAATCGTTCAATTCAATTACTCTCAGTTCAAAGTTTAAGTCTCTTCTTCTTCGTCTCTTTTCTCTCTCTCTCTCTCTCTCTCTATATATATATATATATATATATATATAGATAGATCAAAGTTGCATATGACAAACATGGGAGAAGATATGACACCAACATCAGAATTTGTCACCAACCAGGTACAATATTATGATAACTAACATTTATGTTAATTTTAACTTATGGGTACAAGTGAAGATTATAACAAAATATAATAATTTCAGGCGTTCGAATCTCAAGAAGAAATAACTGACTGGGTGCGTAATGTGGGACGTTCGGTTGGTGTCGTTGTTGTTACCAAAAGATCAAAGACTAAGCCAAATGGAGATGTTTATAAAATCGTGTTTATGTGTGAACATAGTGGGGTTTATAAAGGTGACAAATTTTCCAGTCGTCATACTGGAACAAGAAAGTTTGACTGTCCATTTGAGTTGATAGCGCTATATTTATCTAAGCATCATTGGTGGACGTTGAGGGTTGTGTGTGATACACATAATCATGCCGTTGCACAATATATGGAGGGTCATCCATATGCAATGCGGCTGAACGAACCTGAAGTTCAACTAGTTGAAGATCTATCAGCCCAACATGTCAAGCCACGATACATTTTATCCACGTTAAAGGGTAGACATGTGGAAAATGCATCTACGTCAAAGACAATATACAATGAAGTTCAAAAAATTAAGACAAGAAACGAGGCAGGAAGACCAAAAATGCAGGTTGTTGTGGATTTTTTTGTTGAAAAAAAATATGATTTTGAGACTCGTGCAAATGATGAAACAAACGAGTTGGAAGATTTATTTTTCATTCATCCAAAATCATTGGAGCTTTGGCGTGAATTCCCACAAGTGTTGGTCATTGATGCCACATATAAAACAAATAGGTACGGGAATATTATTATTTTGTGTATTATATTAATGTGTGCATGAACAAGCAATGTATACATGTCAAAACATACCCATTCCACTTGATGCGATCGATGTATTTTGGAAAACACTTGATTTTTCGCCATGTGTGTCCGCACAAGATGACGATATTCAATGTGACGATGAAGTTCATATGTTTAGAGAAAATTTCAATAAACAATCAGTTTCTGGTCGCAAAAGCTTGTTAAAAAAATTAAAGGATATAATAATGCCAGAAAAAACGTTGTTTCATGAACCCTCGGCTCATAGAACCACTCGTGGATGTCCTTCTCTAAAGAATCAAGCTCAAAAGAAAAAGATTATTGAAGACCTTCGTAGACGCAGTTGTTCTAACGCGCCAACATTTATCAACTCTGAAGATTTTGGTCATCAAGAATCAGCGAGGCATAGCTCCCACTTCCAACGACAACCCACCCCCACAAATCCATATCTTGATCAAATCCCAAGTTTATTTCATCCATACATCACATAAATACAAGATGTATTGGGCGATGGAAATTGTGGATTTCGAGCCATATCTACTTGTTTGGGTCGTCATGAAGATGCATGGGACACTATCCGCACAGAGTTAATGGGTGAACTAACTGAGAATTATGCTTATTACATTAATGTGATTGGCTACAACGAGTGCCAAAGAATTTACACTGCGTTGAATTGGTTCGAGAAGGACACCTTTACACCACATATGAATTGGATCGTTATGCCTGAAATGGGAATTCTAACTGCTTCAAGGTTCAATGTCATATTACATGTTCTCAATATGGAAGGCAATGCGACATACTTGCCATTCAGGACACACCCGTCGTCATCATCCCATGACAAGTCAATTGTAATAATGCATGTTAATGATAATCATTACATAAAGGTGGTACTAAAAGGAGATTACCCAATGCCCACACTCATACACCATTGGACACATCATGCACTTCCAGATGCAATGTCGTGGATTATCCTATGCCAACGTAGATTAGATATGTATGAAGAACATATAGAGCGTACTCGTACTCGTGGCTATGTTGATTTAAATGAATAATCAAAGTTGGAATTTGTTGGAATAAAAAAAATACGCAATATAGTTATTATGTTTATTACCTTTATGTTAAAAACTTACGTTCGATGTGATGCGTTTTCTCTTTTTTCAAAAAAAAAACCGATTAACCAAGGTACAATATATTATATATAATAATATAATTAAATAAAAAAATATTCAATATTGGGCTCATTTCGAAGGTATTGATGAGACGATTATAATGGTGTAAATTGTTAAAATTAAAAGTTATTTTTTTAACGTATTTTAGTTAATATACACTTATATGTGTTAATATAATAAAAATGTAGAATGTAAATTATAAAACCAAAGGGTATAAAGTAAATCAATGAGAAGAGTTCAGGGACCAAAATTGTAACTTTTAATTAAAAATTAAAAAAGAAAAGGATGTGAGGGGGAGGGGGTGGCGTTTTTTGCAGGGGGGATAGGGATAGAAAATCCCTAAATTTATTAAGCAATACACTCTCTTAAGAGATAAATAATTTGTTATAACCATCCTCTTAGAATTGTAACTAAAATACGAATCCCAAGTGTAAACCATTTCGGGTGCAACATACTAAAAATACCGATTTCTTAAAAACATGAACATTTTTGGTAATTTCATAAAAGCCAAATACCCAAGTATTACTTAAAGTACCAACTCTTTAATAAGAGGGGTATTTTAGAAATTCCATAATAGCCTTTACTTAAAACCGAGTCGAAATTACATTTTATAAAGTCCAACGACCACTCTAAAACTTATAGAAAAATTATCACCGCTGAACACGAATTTTCAGTAATAATAATAATTTTCCAATACTTTAAAAGAACAAATAAAATCGTTAGACTATTGATAAAACATCGTTCTTTCAAACTAGAGATTGTGGGTTCAAACCCAACTCCATACAACTCCTTTTTTTTTTAATAAATAAAAAAAATAATAATAAGAGAATCCTTGGCTACAACTTTTCAAGCTTTCGAGCTCGATTTTGACTCATTTCTTGTCATTTTTCCTTCGTTCTTGTTGACCGAACCGTTAGTAACATTTTTACCAACATTTTGTCATAAAGAACATAGATTTTCATCACATAACAAGTTACATCTTCTCATTTAAAGTTAGGTTTTTAAAACTAAAACCTAATAACTTTGAATACCAAATCGACCCATCAAAACGTAATTATAAAATATAAGATTAATGGGTCGATAGAGAATTTCAAAATGAAGCCACTGACATAAAAACTATGAAATTTGGTTAAGGATTCTTACCATAATCGAAGAAAACCGAACCTCCATATCAATGGTCTCTTCCTTCTATCTCTTTCTCTCTAGGAGATGTGTGTGTATATATATATATATACCCTTAAATTTTGTTTTTTTTTAGAAAAAAAAATATAGAGCATGGCCATCCGGCCACCCTACATCTACCAAATCCAAAACCATACTCTAGCCATCTCCATATCATATTTTCTTTTGCAAATAAGTTAAAAATGAAGGATAGGTATAACACACACACATATATATATATATATATATGTATGTATATATATATTATATTATATAATTATGTATATGGTGAAAAGCAAGAGGTATAGCCATACCAGCCGAACCCCACGTCCCTCCTTACTCTTCACCATCAACAAATCAGATTTTCTGATTTTATAACAAAACAGTCCCTTAAGTGTCGATCATTTGCTGTTTTGCCCCCTTAACTTTACAAAATTAACAATTTTACCCCCTGTTGACATAAAAGTTAACATTTTTAATACAAGTGAATATCAATCCTTTTAGCCACTTATCATTTTCATAAATGATAGAAGAATTGACCTCTCAAAACTCCAATTGTTACACTTTTCATCTAATAAAATAAAACTCGTTTTATTTTATCTCTCTCTCTTTTTTTCCTTCTCATATTTATTTATTTACCTGATTTTTGGGGTGTTACAAATATCAAGAAAAAAACGGTTACCAATCTTCTCAAGTCCAAAATCCGGTTACTAAGGTAACAAAACCTGTATTTGTGGACTTAAATCCAGTGGATGTGCCAAAATTCAGTACCAATCAAGCCTCAAATCTGGTACACAAGAGAAATGAGGTAAATCCGGTTAGGGAAGGTCTAAATATGGTATGGTGTCTAAAAAACGGTGTACGCGGTCTTACTACCAAAAGTCGATATCAAGGTCTTCAAAACCCGGTATGAGATCTCTAAAACCGGTTCCAATGGTGTTCAAAACTCGGCACACATGGGCCTTGCACACAAATCCGGTACATAATGTGCAAAACCCGGTATGCAAGGACATGTACAACAAAATCCGGTAAATAATGGCCACAATCCAGTATGCAATGTCTTCAAACCCGGTTAGGAAGGCACAAAACCCGGATAACAAGCAAAATCCGGTACCAAAGGCTTCCAAAAACCGGTACACAGTCTCTTCACACACAAACCGGATCCAACTTTCTACAATTCGGTATATGGCATTTTAAAGGTCGGATTGTACGCTAACTCAACACAAATCCAGTTCCAACTCTTCCAAACCCGGATCACACGGTTTGCAACTCTAAACCCTGTTCCCACTCTTTTCAAATTCGGATTGCAAGGTAAATCTCATCAAGAACAGGTATATGTGAAATTCGGTTAACAATAGTTTCCCGGTACGACGATTTTAGCATATCTCGATCTAGAATTTCCAAACTCTCCAAATTGATCAAATTAACAAAAAATTGTTGATTGTAAGATGTTTCTAACCACAAAATAACTAATCCTTTGCAATCAAATAGGATCAAAACATGAGAAATTTGCACAAAAAATAAGAATATGAAGAACACAATGTCGATCTTGAAATCTTGAGATCTGGTCGATTTTCTCCAAAAAAATCTTCAAAATACGATCATATCGAATTGAAAAATGATTCGATCCTGATCTGATACCAATTGATAGTCCCAATATACAAATCAAAAACAAGAAATTTAATCACAAATCTCATGTTTTTCATTGATTTCCAAGAACTAACAAACTTTCTCTTTCTACATGAATGGATGGAGCGTATGATATCTTTCTCTCACTAAAACCTCTCTCTAGAATGATAGGAATGAAACTCTTACAAAATTACAAAGTCTAGAACTATTTTTACCTACAAGATTAACAAGGAAAACATAACAACACTTTGACTAACATTATAAAGACATTGACTTTTACAATTAAAGAATTTTGACTTTCTCAAATAAGCTCTTTGACTTTGACTTCACCTTTGAATCTTTGACTTTGACTTCAAGTTTTAACCTTCTTTATCTTCAACAAATAATCTTCGTTCAATGATCTCGGATACACAATATTTGCTCCAACACAGGTTTCTCTCCCCATCACACAACTGATTTCTCTCCCACGACTCTCTCCGCCTTCAACCTCCACGTTCATGGAGTTCCAACTCCATCATGATTTCATGATTGCAACTATAAATGTTGGACAAAAGATGATGTACTTATTATATCACCAGCAATTGACGTTTATGCAAACCCCTACCTCAACCCAACTCTCGGTCGTTATCAGTCGTGTTCCGATTGTGATATTCTCCCCGTTGAACTCACGCCCTTACATTCTTCTCATCGATGAAATCTCACGCTTTGACATTCTTTTGCTCGATTGATTGTGCATGTTTTTTGAGATCTAGGGTTAACTCACAAATAATCTGATTTCATCTTTGGAGTTTGTTGTTTCATTTTCTTCACTTAAAACCTTACTATGGCTTAGAGTGTTCATTAATCATCAACTAATTTAGATTCTAAATTTGTATTTTTTTTGTTCGTTTTGAATGATTTATCGATTATTTCTTGATCAGTCTGATTTTTTAGTAGCAGATGTTAATCATAAGCATGTCAAACAAGCCGAAAGAAGGAACCGACGAGCCCGTATTGGAAATCTTGCCGCTGCTCATGTGTGTTTTCATTGGTCTGATACAAAGATTCAAGCATCGGATACAAAGACTCCAATCAGGTATGTTTTTTTCAAAACCGTTTTTTAACTTTGATATTGTGTTCTTTGTTTTCATTGATTGTTTTCATTTTATGAATTTTTTGCAACTTTGTGATTTTGATCATTAGTTTGTTCTTTCTAATTATGAGTTTATGTTTTGGTTGATACGATATAACTGGTAATCTTCAATTTGTGATAATTGAAAATAATTTTACAATAATTTTACAATAATTTGTTTTAAGTATTTGTGTTCATCTGTAGTTGGGTTCGTGAGATATATAATTAAAAAGGGGATTGAAGGGGTTTAGATAGGCAGAAATCAAAGGTTGATTTTGAGGGGATTTGGACACACAGAAAAAACAGCAGCAAAAAGATCATATTTCTGGGTTTGATTAGGAGAAAGTAGCAGCAAAAAAGGCACCAATTAGGATTGTTTGGCAGCATCAAGAAGAGAATACATAGAGGTTGTTGTTTTAATTAATTGGGGTTCTTTGTATGTGACAGTCTGAATTATTGAAAAATCTTTTGTTTTTCTTGTAAGTATATTTTTGCGATCTTTTTTCAGGTATTATTTTTTTGTCTGAGCTTCCAATTAACCCTTTCAGGAGATAAATGTAACATCCCCCGTCCCCGTGGTTCGGAACAGGTGATGTCACGAACGGGACTTAACATAATACACAACTAATTTAGAGCTACTAATAAACCCTAAACATATATTACAATCCAAAATCCTACACTTCAAAAAGTGTTTATAAACATAGAACATATATGATAAGGTGAGTCTAAGAACTCCAAAATTTCACGCTCGATCTCAAGTCCCGTCCCCGTAATCGTCACTTCGAATCTGCCGTGTCAGAAAACAAAAACACGGCTGAGCACAGGGCTCAGTGAATGAATTATAATATAAATTCGTAAATAATAATGAAAACATTGATAACGAAGTGGAAGATTTAAAAATTCATTCGAAGAATGTTCTTGAAATTCAAGTTCATAGCAAAAGAAATGTTCAGTAATTTTCAAAGACAATAATTTCAAGAACAGTTCACACTTTAATTTCAAAACGTAATATAAATAAAGTTCGTCAATTCCTGTTGTGTTCGTGTGGTGATCAGCCACACGAACTGGGTCGGCATGCAGGCACATACAACGAATCCCCCGTGAATTTAACCACGGTCACATATTCTGTGGGTAAAAGTCCTAGGATCGATCCATAGGCTTAACTCTGGTGGACCGTCATCTGCAGGACGCCATGACAACAAAGCCGCCAAAGAAGGCATCCCAAATAATGTGCCCATTTATTGGGTTATTCTAAAATCAACAAAAACTAAACATATGCCACTTACCCAAATGGCGATCATAGAAATTATAGTCAATATACTTCACATTTTTCATAAACAATTGCATATGAGACACATTTTAATAAAACATCAAAATGTTCAAACAATTGATACAATAAACCAAAATCAATGTGTATGTGTGTGTATAATTTCACATTTGTTGATCACGTTCGGTTGATCAATCACAAGGCGGTGAACCACCTTTAGGAAGGGTCAACTACGACAAATAGTTGCCCACGATTCAAAAAAAATGAAATCCATACCTTAATCGAATTGAGATGTAACATGCGATCAACCGAGACTCATAACGAACTTTAACTTGTTCGATTGCCTATTTAAACCATGAATTATTATTATTCGCATAACATAAAACTTAATGGTTATTATCCTAAGCTTAATCACGAAATTATATTCTCTTATACATTAAACCGAACACTTGGTGTGCGGTTAAACATCTAAATACAAATATCACCATTTTGATTCTAAACTTTACCCTTTTGTAATTTTGACAAAACCAAACATTCCTAAACATGTAAATGATTATAATTTTGCAATATCTAATTATAATCTACCAACCAACTTCAACTACCCTAACTTAGCAACTTAAATAACATAAAAATAAATTTATATCTCTAAGAAGGGTTCGAAGCATAGATTCCGAATTTGTAATTGGTTCTTCGATTACTTTAACGGATTGAGAGATATTTTAGAGAGAAGTGAGAGAGTTTAGAGAGAGAGTGAAATTGAATATGGCGGTTGTATGAAAATGAAAAGAAAGACGGTGATGATGGATTCATGGTTTTGTTTTTATTTTTATTTTTACATATACATATATATATATATATATATAAAATTAATTAATAAAAATTTGGTTAATTAACGGATTTAACCCCTCAACTATCTTTTGGTTTTCATTTTAATTACGGTTCAACTCGGTTAAGAATAATTACACGTTTTTTTAAATCGAGTCTTACAATTATTCCCCCCCTTAAAAGAGATTTTGTCCCCGAAATCGAATTTAGACAGGAAACTTACATCGACTAAAGAACTCGGGGTACTCCGGTCGTATGTGTTCCTCAGTTTCCCACGTCGCCTCACGTTCCGAGTGATTTTTCCAAAGAACTTTTACGAAAGGAATCACTCTCTTTCGTGTACCACTCTCATCACGATCAATAATCGCTTTAGGTTCCTCACGATAAGAAAGACCAGGTTCTATGTGTTCCAAGGAATATTCAATGGCGTGTAAGGGATGATAGTTGTACCCTCGAAGTGAAGAGACATGGAACACGTTATGTATATGAGATAATTGCGGCGGTAAAGTTAACCGGTATGACACAACTCCAACCCTTTCCAGAATTTCAAAGGGACCAATATATCTCGGGCCTAACTTTCCTTTGAGACCAAAACATCTGATGCCACAAGTTGGGGAAACCTTTAAGAAAACTTAATCTCCCGGTTGGAACTCGATAGGTCGTTATCGCTTGTCGGCGTAGCTCTTTTGACGAGCCTAAGCCTCTTTCATCATTTGACGCGCAATCTCGACCTTCTCGGTAGTAACTTGCACCATTTTTGGTAGGGGTGTAAATAGGTCAGGTTGGGTTGGGTTCGGGTTCAACCCATTTATTAATTGGGTTGAAAATTTTAACCCAACCCAACCTGTTTAATTAAATGGGTTGAGATTTTCAACCCAACCCAACCTGTTGAGTTGATGGGTTGGTGATGGTTTGACCTGTTTATGACTATCAACCCAACCTGTTAAATAAATGGGTTGAACCTGGGTTGACCCATTTAAATTTAAAATTGTAAATGAAATAAAAATGCTTAAACTACTTCATTCCACGACAAATACACAACGACAAAGTCAAATAAATTGTTCGAAGTTTAATAAAACACAACCAAAAAGTAAAATAAATAGTTCAAAGTTGCGCCACCTACGTTATTTGCAGGACTTTGGGTTTTTGCGCCATATATGGGAAATTAATTAAAATAGGCGTATTTCAAATCCGTATTACCCAAATGCCTCAAATCTCGTTCAAATCGCCGAAATACCCATTTTGTCCGGGAATAGTGGCCGGGAATCCCGGGTTTGGACGCGTTCGGCCGAAATGTGACTCGATGGGGGTTAGGGCCGGGATTCCCAGGGATATGGCTGGGTTTCCCGGGGTTAGGGTCGGGTTTCCCGGGGTTAGGCCGGGATTGTTTTAGGGTTTGAGAAAATTAGGGTTTTGGGAACTATCATTTTATGTGTTTTCATTGTTTTTCACGTGTTTGTTGCCTGATTTCAATTGTTTTTTCCACTTTTCATACCATAAACATATACTTGTCATCGAATGTACGATTAACTTTCATCTTTGGCTATAAATTTTTCCTATAAGAGTCAGTATAATTCAAGGTAAATACGTTCATCATCACATCCATTCCATTTTTCTTTCTTCTTTCATTGTTCATACTATTGAAAAAATGAGTTCACCTGTTGTAAAAGCTAAGCTCTATTTATGTTTCGATGGTCAGTGGGTTCAAAACAACAATGATTGAGATTATATTGGGTACACAAAGCGTGGTGTACAGATTCCAGTAATCTATACATATAAGAGGTTTCTTCGTTACGCCATGGAAAAATGTGGAATCGAAGATTCTGCTACTTGCAAGTTGGTGTTCAAACGTGCAGATCACTCACTAGTGGAGCTAAACAACGACGAACTGATACTTGGTTTTATGCAAATTGCAGTCGATTCAGAAATACCTCTAAAAGTCTTTGTGTATGACGCAACATTGATGTGCGACGAAGGTGATGACGAAGATGATGCCGGAGGTGATGATGAAATCCACGTCGGTGGTAGTCAAAATGAGCCTGATTATCAATTCCAGGCATCATACGACACCACACTTTATGCTGATCATTCATATCGTCCTAACGACTCTTATCCCGATGTTGTTCCGGAGACGCAACTAGAAGAAGAACAAAAAGCAGAAGAAGATGAAGAAGAAGAAGACGAAGAAAGACGGTTTTCTGGAGTTGCTCATGACGAAACCCATGTTTTCACAACGGGTATATCTGATCTGGACTGATCAAATACCGATACTGATGAGGACGAAGAAGAAGAGACATATACCCCTAGCAATAAATCACTTGTTGAGTTAAACGATTATTTTGATATGCCTCCTTCCCTTCCAAACCCGGAGACCAATATACCACCCTACCAACCCGTACCTTACAATCGCGGTACAAGTATACATGAAGGACAACTATTTGATACGAAGGAGCAAATGTCCATACAACTCGGAATTAAGTTCTTGGAAGAGGGTTTCGTGTTTAGAACGGAGAAATCTGACAAAAGCAGATATGTGGCTGTCTGTGAGCAAACAAATTGTAAGTGGCGTATGTCGGCGAAGTTCGTGGGCCTTAAAGGAGGGATGTTTGTCGTTAGGAAGTTGAACGATGTACACACTTGTTCGAGGACGCAACTGAATTCTAGACACCAGCAGGCCAACAAAAGGACTTTGGGCCACATATTGAAAGGTAAGTTTATTGACGCTAGCAGGTCATTTCGGCCGAATGACATCGTCGACGATATCAACCAGTAGTACGGACTCAACATTGGTTACCACCAAGGATGGCGCGCAATGCAAGGCCCTACTAATGGTGAGAGGCACACATGAGGAGTCGTACGAACGACTCCCTATGTACTTATATAATTTGGAGCTGAAGAATCCGGGTACATGCACCAGAATAAGGATAGATTCGCACGGACGTTTTGAGTTGTGTTTCGCTGCTCTTGGATGTGCGGTATGTATATCAACACGCCATATATTTACATATTATAAATTATAATATTTACAAAGTTGCGCCACCTACGTTATTTGCAGATCCGCACGTTTTTGGCAAACCTGGTCCTGTCATCGTAATAGACGCAACCCATTTAAAGGGACCTTACCTAGGTATGATGTTCTTGGCGGTTGCTATGGACGGAAATAACAACATCGTACCCTTGGCTTTCGGAGTAGGCAAGTCCAAGACGGGGGAGGAGTGGGGTTGGTTTTTGTCCAGGTTGAGAGAATGTATCGGAGTCCCGGAAGGGTTGGTGTTTATGTCGGACATGTCTCCTTCAATAAGTGCCGCAATTTCTGCGGTGTACCCATCGACCCCTCATGCCCTATGTTGTCGACATTTGGAGATGAACGTGAGAAGTGCAGACAGGTGTGTTACTACAAACCGGCCAACCTACTGGAAGGCATGCAAAGCATATACGGTTACGGAGTTTGACTGGTACATGGATGCACTACGATATAAAGTAGATCGTGGAGCACAAGTTATGGACGCTGCTGGTAAGGAGAGGTGGTCAAGGGCCCATTTTCCTGCACATCGATATAATATAATGACCTCTAATAGTGCCGAGTCGGTGAATGCACTGTCCCGTTTTGCTCGTAGGTTACCGATTGTCGGGCTTATGGAGTACTTCCGAAATTTTCAGCAAGAGTGGTACCTACTTCGACGACAAAAGGGAGGTTGATAAACTATGAAATCTTGAACTTATATGTTATTTGCTCTTCTTTTGTTAATCATCTTACCCCAATGGCGGAGGCAAAGATTCTCAAAAGGGCAGGAAAGTCTGCGCAATGGAGGGTTAGAGGGATTGGATATGATAGGTTCGATGTTCGGGATACCCGTGGACACGCCATTGTCGATATGCTTAACCGTGTTTGTGAATGTAAGCAATGGCAATATTCTAGGTTACCATGCGGTCATGCCATCGCAGCTGCAAGGTCTATGAATCGTAGAGATTGCAGCGATCTAGCTCTAGGTTACTTCACGTCCCATACTTACCAGTCAACATATCAGGAAGTAATCAATCCGGTTGGACCCCCTCAATCATGGGTTTTGCCACACGTCCCCCTTCCTCCATGCTATCCACCGTTAATAACCAAGAGACGTGCGGGGAGGCCAAGCAAGAACGATCGACGTCCATCTCGTGGTGAGGATCCGATACAGAGAACGTGTACTAGGTGTGGAGCAGTAGAACACACTCGTGGTGAATGTCCAACTCCTGCCCCTTCAACCGTGCCCAGGAGCAGAGCTACAAGTAGCCAAAGATTTCGCTCTCAGGGGCCATCGAGCATAGAACCACATGGAACCCTAAGGCATGATAACATTGACCTTAACATTGACTTCCCTTGATTGTAACGACCTCATATTGTAGCTTATTTCTCTCTTTATTTTTGTGCAAGTAGTTAAGAAGTAATTTATTTTAGTGCGAAGTGATATGATATTTATGTTCATTGTTGATTTTATCTACCTTTTCGTGGTTGTGGAATTATATTGTGTAAAAACAAGTTAAACATTAAAGCATCCTTTTATTAAAGCATCGATAAAGTAAACATTAATAAAGAAACGAAAACATTAGACCATCGTTACGGGTAGATTAACCACCCTTTGAGAATCCTACTACGGGTAGATTTCTCGGATGCTCTTGACCCAACCAGCCTTTGCCTTCATCTGCTCCTCCATGCCGATGTAGTTTTCTTTGATTTCTACCAATTCATCTTCTAATTTTTTAATCTCCTTTTGCTTCTCCCTAACATCACGCTTCATCATCTCCAAGAACTCCTTCTGCTCCAAAATAATGGCCTCCTTCTCTTTCTGCAATTCCATGTTGCGTAGCCAGTTCCTGCCGATATGTCGTGTCTCCGCATTTGCCTCATCACACGAGTCTTTCAACTTCGTAGGCAGTACTTGAGACATTGGTAGACTCAGTCCCTGGTTAGATTGATACCTAGGTGGCGATTGTCCCCCATAAGCATTGTAGTATGCCTCTCGTACAAAATCATACTGCTCCCACTCCTGCGGCGTAATTGGTTCATCATAAGCAGTCATCCCAAACTGCGCCCATTCCTCCGTTGTGTCTGGTACTCCCCAGTCAACCCTCGTAGCTCCATCATTTAATTGTTCGATATAGGCGGAGCGTGAAGTGCCAGCCCCATTCGCTGACCTTTTCCCCCTTCCACGTGAACCTCCAGCCATTAAGTTATGAAAATGTAGAGAATGTTTGTAAATGACGAAGAGAGTAGAAATGATAGATAGCAAGTTGTGAATTACTACTTCACCGGAGCATATACTTATAGTCCATGCGAAGATAGGTTTGTGCACATGGTCAAACGATTCCTCTGCAAAGACTGAAATGATTCCTCTGCTTAGACTGAAGTGATTCCTCTGCAAAGCCTGAAATGATGCCTCTGCAAAGACTGAAATGATTCCTCTGCAAAGCCTAAAATGATGCCTCTGCAAAGCCTGAAAGATGCCTCTGCAAAGACTGAAATGATTCCTCTGCAAAGCCTGAAATGATTCCTCTGGTCAAACGATTCGTTTTTTTAACAATTGCTCCTTGTGGCTATAAATACCCGTGTTATAGCAACTGTGAAATTCACAACAACCACACACCATTTTCATATCATAAGTCTCCCCTTTCACCAAACACATGGCTGGAAATGCATCATCTTCAAACCCACCATCTTCACAAATAATTCCCTCGAGACTGAAAAAAAGCGATAGAGAAAAGTGAAGCAGAGATTGAGCAACTCACTCAAGAGTGGAGGGAAATGATGGCGAAGAAGGACGGACACTTGAGAAGGATCGACGCGGACAAGGAGGAGGTAAAAAGGTTGAAGAGGGAGATCAAGGAGAAAGAAGACCGTATTCGCTACGACAATGAACAAGTCAACAAGATTATGCAAGACTTCGCAACACTGCAAGCGCAGGTAACAGAGAAAAAAACTTGGATTGATAAATGTAAAGCACTATATCCTTAGATGGTGTTTCTGGGTTTGGTTTCGTGTTTGGAGTTTCCTATGTTGGTAGTTTGTACCCGGAGTTTATGTGTTGTCATTTTGTACTTGTACTTTCTATGCTTTTGTTTCATTAATAAAATCGTCTAACGTATTTGTGGTCTGATGCGTTTATATTTTTATACTACAAAATTATAAATTCATAGAGTAAAAAAACAACTGGTACAATGTGAACAAGACGATGTGAATCTGGAAGGCCTTTTGTTCACTACCTTTGGCTATAAATAAAGAGATCTGGGGGGTCCTAAACCATACAAAACAAAACATGGTTTATAGCAAGGCAAAAGTATTACACGTCGACACGAAAAACCTAAGAAAACAATATTAATATATATAAAATTTTTATTACATACATAAAAAAAAACAACAACAATCTACTCGTCTAACCGAACAGACAACGCATATAAGGTCCCCGCCATGTAATGCCGCCATTCATTTGCCACAGATTCAGTTGCATCTGGTGCAACTGCTGGGTGCATTTCTGCAACAAACTTAGATAAATTACGACACACCCAGACACCGCAATCCCCAAACGCCCCTGCCTGTTGTGGTGCATCATTTTCATACTGATGCTTTAATTTCTTGCTGGCATTTATACGACCCTGCGTGTCACGGATCTTCTTTAACAACTTTGGCAATTCTTTTTTGAAGATCTTAAGGCATTCTTCCAAGGGCACCTGGACGTTCGTAAACTGTCATATATAACCATAGTCATTTTCTTATGGCACAGAACTGCAAGCACCCAATGGTTGTCCATAATGCAGATTGGGATGTATACCTGAGATTTTACAGTAACACACAAATAGTTAGTAACAAACAAGTTAAACAAAAATTATGTAAATCGATTTCCATACCCGCTCGATGTCCTTCCAATCTGGATGGTTTACCGTCATTCCATTGCAAGTCTCGTATACGGACTTGTATCCTTGCTCCGGCAGTGTGAGAAACTCAAAAAAATTGCTTACCATCACCGCCCATGTCGCATGTGGAGAGCGGGAGTCTTGGATCATTTTGACCCAAGCGTCGATGTGCTATACACAAAACATAGATTGTTAGACTTGTAACTACAAATGTAGTTGTTTATATGACTATATTTAAATACTAACCAAATCCTCCAAATCACCATTACAACCTACAGCAAGCAGTTTCTTGAAAAAAACGGTATCCATTTCAAGGTCGCCATAAAATGGACAACACAGTTTGGGGAGCTGATTGTGTTGACATTGGTCCACGATCTGTGCCGCCGAAACGTGCGTCAATTGTCCCATTGAAGTCATCGTAGTGGACCCTCCAACCTTCCCCTTACCCTTTCCCCTTACCCTTGGCTTGGTCTTTCTCGGAGGGCCCGGTGTGGTCGAAGGTTGTTGGGTATATGGGGAATGTAAGTTTGGGCCTGCTACAATGTCTCGTCTCCCCCCCCAACTGTTACCACCTCCACCTGGTCAAGCATGGGAGCATCATCCTCGGAGTGGCGCTCAATGATATCACTACCCATAGGAGAGCTCAGTCGCACCTGGGTGGTGTCAACCGCCGACCCCATCGAACCCGGGATAGAAGGTCCGAAAAAATCATCCACCATATCGCTAAGGAATGACCTACCCTGATCGAGGTGTGCTGGCGGTGTCACGTACGGCGGCCCTGGCACATTGTCGCTCGTCATCATTTGGGGTATGTAACAATCCGCCTCCGACCTCCGAAACTGAGTGCATAGATTATAAGAATTTTCAATAGTAATAACGAAAATAGAACAATAATGTAAACTCGTATAACTTACATCTTGCGGCAATGAGTGGGTTGCCTGCGTGTGTCCGTAACCAGCCGACGTGTGTCCCCACCCACCCGAAGTCTGTCCGTAACTAGCCGACGTGTGTCCCCACCCACCCGATGTCTGTTCGTACGTAGCCGACGTGTGTCCGTACCCAGGGGACGTGTAGGTCGGCGCGGAGCTCGTTTCCAACTAATACAAGTATTAAACGTCATATCAATATACAAACCAATATAGAAGTATGGAACGTAATATCCTAAAATTAAGTTAAACACTAACCTGAGTGTGGCGAAGGTGTGCGGTGAGGGCCTCGAGATCTCTTAGGCGTGTCTTGACGGACCCGTGGACGTAATCGTGCAGCGCATCGTAGCGTACCCACCTGTATTGGTATGGGTCGGAAGGCGGCGCTCCATGATGGGAGGAGCTAGGGGGAGCCTGATATCCCGTGCCATCGTCATCTTCATAATCATTGTCATCTTCATCATCATCGTCATCATCGTCCTCATCGTGATCAGGATCTCTTCGTTGGGACCTCTTCGTCGGTCGCCTGGCCTCCTCTCTTTCCAAATAGGCGACGCTGGATAGATACCAACGACTCTGTTGTTCGGCAACTGTAGGAGTGAGGCACTCGAGAGCCGGATGCCTCACCTAAATATATTGTAAAACATATAAGATTTAATATGCAGGACTGAGTTAAACAATTAATTGTTCACTTTCTAAAATTAGAAACATAGTGTAGATCCCAGTGCAGTGCAAAACAGAATAACAACAATCAAAGATGAACAGATTACAGGCCACAGCAACTAGTCATATGATTGATATTACTTCAAAGGGTTTAGGTTTACAGAGAGAATTTCTGATAAGAGTTTGTAAACCTAATGACTAGAAAACTGAATAATGAACTTCTAACTCTACAAATGAAATAGAAAACAACTTTAAATACTTAGGCACGCAGGCCTGACGGGCTTATGGGCTTTTAGGCCCAACAAGCTTACAACATTGGATAATTGACATTTTATACCCTGAACTTCTATTTAACTAACAAAATAGCCTAACAATCTCCCCCTTTAAATAGAAGTTGAAACTCGCGCCAGTTAGGAACATATATCTTCCGAAAACCAAAACTGATCTCGAAATATCTGATTTGCGTTCTGTACTCCAGTCGTTCTTCGATAACTCTCAGTGCTTTAAGAACAAGTGCTTTGTATGAAGAATCCAGTACCTGAACTCCTTTTTCATCTTGACTCAGCGCACGCTTCAGCTTGTCTTTCAGCAGCATCAATGTACCATCACAGAATCTGGCAATCTGATCAAATCGGATAAATCGTAGAACACCTTTGTTGTTCACGTATGACTTACCAAACTCTGGAATCTTTATAACTATGAATGCAGGTACGCTTAGAGCATCAGACGGAACACTCAGATCAGGCTTGAGCAGATTAATCTTCGGCTGATCGCTTTCTAACCCAATCTGAAAATCTTCCACCGAAGCAAGTTTCATTGCGCACTTCATGTATCTTTTCACGGTTTCTAGTGCATCAATGACTTCTCCGGGTCTGACGGTTCTGGTCTTTAAGTCCCGTAGTATGAACAACAGATCTTGTGGCTCCAGACATGGAAAATCAGCATCAGAAAAGCAGTACTGTTGACCATCTTCTCTTGTAACCATGAAGTCCGTATACTTAACCTTCATGAAGTAGGCAGGTATAATCCTATCAACTGATACAATCCTGAGCTTCGTCTTGGAGTACTTGTGCTGGAACTTTCTGTACACGAACACAAGCTCACACTGTTTTTCTTTGTTTTTCACTGACTGTAGACCATGGAGAACAATTTCATCATACTTTCTGATCCAGTGGGCAAAGATCTTCTTCTGACTTTCTTCGAGGAAAGGAACTTTTATTCTGACTCTTTCCCACTTGGATGGACGAACTGGAGGAGTACGTACTGGTTCTCTAACTGGTGAAGCTGGAGGAGATCTCTCGGGAAAAACTGTAGAAGAGAATTCAGGGTGATTAACTGGATAGGTCAATAAAGGAACCACGACAGAAGACTGATCATCTGGATGCAGTATTTCATCAATTTCTTCTTGCATAACCACCAGAGCTCTTTTAGTATTAGCACATTCTTCTATCGTGTCCGCCACTTCATACGGATCTAGTATTATTGCCCAATCTTCAGGAACTATCGGAGAACCATCTTCAAATTCCTCAGGCTTTTCAACCGTCGGATAGTCGTATAGTACCAAGTCTGTCACCTGTTCCCGTTCCTGTTCCTGTCCCTCTGTTCTTGTTCCGGAACCCGAACCCTGTTCAACCTGATCTGATTCCACCATATGTGTCTCTGGCTCAGTTAGGCGTTGGCGCTTCTCCCCCTCATGGTGATCAGGATCATCCTGATCATCATGTCGGCGCTTGAGCCGTTCTGCCTGGCTACGACAGGTATCCTCCACTACTGATAGGCGTTCAGTCAAAACAGCTACGGTTTGCTGAAGTGACTGAAGCATGGCTTGTTGGATCTGGAAGGCTTCAGGAGAGACAATAGGTTGGGGGGTTGGTGGGGTAGGTGTGGATGCTTGAGAACGAAGCAGTGATAACAAATCGGCATCCTGGGTGGGTTCGGTTAGAGACTGGGCTAGGAGTTTGGCAAGAAGAATGGATTTCAGCTCAGGGATTGAAAGATCCGTAGCTGGTAGGGAAAGTGGAATAGGTGAGGGCTCAGGCTCAGTCGCAGGACCTTTGCCTTTGATCATGCGTTTGAGGTTGTCCACCTCTTCCCTCATCATAGATTGGACAACCTTTAGAGCGCCGTCCATGTATTCCCTTGAGACGAACTCAGTTGGGGTAACTCCGGGGTCACTTAGACTTGCCGTTGTAGCTACGACTGTAGAAGTCGAGCCGCCTACGTTCACGGTTGGCGTGATGATAGCCGTGGTAGGACTTCCACCCAATCCTCGTAAACTACCCGAAGGCGGAATTACTATGGGTGTTCCGGCCGGGCCACTCAGGCGACCGGCGATAGCCGAAAATGGAATCTGTGTCCTAGGAATGGCAGGTATAGCAAAAGGCTCTAGACTCCGTGCATACAAAGATGTCAAGAACGGGGGCATCTGTTCTCTTGTTTCAATATCGGCACCCTCCAAGTGAGAGTCCGATAGCGGATGTGCTAAATCCCCGTGAGAATGTGAAACCACCATCTGTTGAGAGATGGTGGAGTGGCTTGGTGGGGTGTGCAAATGCGCCGCTAGGTCCACGACGAATTCTTCCATACCCTGTCTCAACACATGAGACTGAGTAGCAGATGTGGCTACCTGGCTGGATGTGGCTAGGGGGGATACAACCGTTGATGGTTGTCCCGTCACTCGTGTACTCTCAGCGTCATATTTTCTCTTTCTTTCCCTCTCTCTGCTCACTAGAATATCATCTTCAACTAAATCTCCCTCCGCTCTTCTTATCTCTCCAGGTGAGGGCTGATTATCGTCACCATCGGAGTCAGAAGACTCGTCATTTGATGCCGATGCGTTAGTGGCTGGGTCCGACTCACTTGCGGAGTGAATGGCTGCCTCCTGAGAGTCGGTTGCAGCTTCCGACTGAGAGTCGGGTGAACCTGATTCCGCCGCAGACTCGGATTGGCCGAAGCTTCCTCCGAGGCAGAATGCTCTGTTGTGGCCTCAGTAGCAGCGACAGAAGAGGAATGAACATGAAGGGCTTCAGAATCAGTTGTCTCTTCTGCCGTTTGAGGCTCTATTTGCGTCGGCGAAGATGGTTGTCTAGAAGAACTAGGCTGGCTCGTTCCAACGGCACTGCCCACGCCAGTTCCCCTCACGATTATTTCTCTCGACACACCCTGTCCGGAAGCCCCAGCTATCCGGACGCTCCCGCCTCTCGTTCGTGGACGCGGACCCTCACGTCGCTCAGGTCGTGCTCCCTGGGCAGGTCCTGCCGGTCCTGGCCGGACCATAGGAGCTGGAATGTTGTTTGTGTGCCTATAAGCTATGACACTCAGTGCCGTAGGACGAGCATAGTCTAGTACCCCGACTGGGATTTGTCGGGCGACAACACCTTTTGGATCAGCGCGGGAAGGTATCTTGCGTGTCGGATGATGTGGGCATGTCGGGTGCGTAGAACGGCGCTGTATCTCGGGATACAGGTTCATGAAGTTCCGGATGACAATCTGTAAGAACCGCATGAATGGAATGAAATTCGATCGGCGAGATGCAGTAGACCGAACTCTCTGAACGAGTTCAAACCAAAGAAAGTCGGCAAAGTCCATGTGGCGATTGAAGGCCACCGCGTGAAAGATGCGAAGAATCGGGGCGCTCGTCTGATCAATGCCTTTCGTTATAGCCGAAAGGCACCGATTTATGTAGGTGAACATTGTGTACCAGATCGTCGAGAGGTACTTGTGGTTGAAGGTTGATGGAATGCGAAGTTCTGCGCCGTATCCTAAGGAGATGAGATCGGTGCACAGTGTAGCATCAGAAACCATCGGGTCGAAGCTTTGTCGGCCTGGAATGGATCCGGTGGTCGGTAAACGAAGGAATTGTCGGAAGAGATCACATGTTAGAAGAACTGGAGTATGATCTATCCGACTTTCAAGGTGGAATTCGCCATCAGCCTCTAACGCACGGAGAGAGTGCCAAAACTGCTGTAAGTATAGGACTGGAACGGTCGCAGTCTCCGTAAGAGCATAAGAGATTGGATGCCCCATAAGTATCTCGATGATGACCTGATATTGAATAGCAGGTTGGGTTACATCGAGGTGGTAGTTATTGGCTGTAAGAGGGAGGAACTGATCCTCGGGAATCAGTTCCGCATCTGCGATTGGATCAATCGCTGGTGGCTGGTTTTGTGCCATTGTACCTGTGAAGAAATATTCGGTTAGTACCCAGGTAGGTGAAATAAAAGAAAGCCGTTGGAGTTACATGGCCATGATTTAAACCACAACCGTTAATAACTCCATAAGATTGGAAGAACAAACCCTTATTCGGGAATGTGGGTCAGTCACCAAGGCGCATATAACTACACCCATTTAATGAAGTCAAACCAACACATAGAACCACCAAAATCACCTCATAGATACACATATGAAAAGGTATAACTATAAGCTCATTAGAACCATAAACGGGGATTTGACCGGATAAGATATTAGACCGGATAAGTTTTACATCGGGGGTCTCCTAAGACCGGATGTGGTCTTTGACCGGGTGAAGTAATCGACCGGTGGTTAAACCACCGGATAAGAGTTCGACCGGTTAAGGTCTTCGACCGGATAGGTCTTAGACCGGGGATCCGCTAAGACCGGATAACACATTCGACTGGGCATTTATTTGACCGGTGCTTACATTCGACCGAAGGAGTTTCGACCGGGGTTAACCAACGACTGGAGTAAACATTTGACCGGGGGTGTGTTCGACCGGGGCGTAACCCTAGATCGGAGGAAACCCCCGGAGAAGACGAATCGTCAACATGGCAAACCCCGGGGACACTCAACGGCGACGCATACATAGTCAGCGAAAACAAAGGCACATCGATCGAACCAGGATGTAAACAACTAAAAAAAACGATTAACCCTACCTGTTCGATCGAAGATGAAGCGAAGACAATGGCGTTCGGTCGATTGGGAGTTCGGTCGAAGAAGACTCCGGGCGAGAGAGAGGGAAGGAGACGATGAGAAAAAGAAAAGGGGAATCGATCGAATGAGGAGAAGAGGGGTTCGATCGGAGTTTTTAAACCCCCGAACTTGGACTTGGGCCGGGGTCGGGCGAGAGTGGGCCGGGGAAACAATGGGCCGGGACCAAACACAACCAATTCAAACCCAAAACTTTAAAAATATTTTTGGCGTTTTCAAATAAATACATAACTGAAAATATTTTTGTATTTTACTTATATATATAAAAAATTACCTAAGCAAGCAAACAAAATTAAGAACCCTATAGAATAGAGAAAAAAATAAAAGCTCCCCCTCAAAAATTTGAAATACGCACGAGACTTAACTCCCCCTCGAATGATTACCATGAGGAGGTCCAAACACAGAATCCACTTACCTGCTCCCCCTCGAATGGAGGACTTGTGAGACTTACCAACCATCTGACGATATTGCTCCCCCTGAACACATTATCGCTGTGAAGATCCATCACACACTACAGACTCCTTTCAGGGAACATCCGTATGAACTGCACAAAACTCACGAAAAACACCACGAAAACAGAAAAGCAAGAACACAAGAGAAACTAGAAAACACGAAATCTACTTTGTTGATACAGAAGTTCGTAACTGACACAGAACTGAACGAGTAAAATGCAATAACCAAGGAGTGTTGATAATAGCAACCAGAGACAAGTCACTGGTGCAGTTGTCACAGTAATTCGTTATTGAACGAAACTCGTAGAGAGCTGCGAACGGATCAAACTTTCAGATTTAGCATACCTAGCTTGGACACAAGGTAATTAAATTGTTTTTCGTCCAAGGCTTTGGTAAACAGGTCTGCTAACTGATGCTCTGAATTAACAAAATAGAGTTCGATAGTACCTTTTTCGATGTGATCTTTTATAAAATGGTAACGCACATCAATGTGCTTTGTCTTCATGTGCTGGACGGGATTGCTTGATATGGATATAGCGCTCTTCGAGTCGCAGTAGATGGGGATCCTTGAGTAATTGAACCCATAATCTTTGAGCTGGGTGCGCATCCAGATGACTTGCGAGCAGCAAATGGCGGCTGCTACATACTCCGCCTCGGCTGTCTCTTTTGGGTACCACAAACTAAGATCAGCAGTACCTTTTAAATATCGAAAAATTCGCTTAACCGCAGCTAAGTGAGACTCTTTAGGTTTCGACTGAAATCTTGCACACAAGAATGTCGAGAACATAATGTCAGGCCGACTAGACGTCAAGTACATCAGAGAGCCAATCATGCCTCTATAAATAGTAGCATTCACATCCTTACCGTCAGGATCGGAGTGAAGCTTTAGAGTAGTGGACATGGGGGTTTTCATAGGTGAAGATTTTTCCATCTGGTATTTCCGAAGAATATCCGAGATGTACTTAGATTGATTAATGAAAATTCCTGTTTGTAATTGTTTTACTTGAAGACCCAGGAAAAAAATCATTTGCCCCATCATGCTCATTTGAAAATGTTTACTCATTAAGGAAGAAAAGTTCTGACAGTACTTGGGGTTCGTGGAGCCAAAGATTATATCATCAACATAAATTTGTACAAGAATGATATCTTTCTTCTCTCTTTTAATAAATAAAGTAGTGTCAATTTTACCTTTAGAGAAGTCAGACTTGACTAAGAAGGATGAGAGTGCATCATACCAGGCTCGTGGCGCTTGCTTAAGACCGTAGAGGGCCTTGTCAAGAAAGTAGACGTAATGCGGATTTTCAGAACTCACGAAGCCTTCGGGTTGCGAGACATACACTTCCTCCTTGAGAACGCCGTTGAGGAACGCGGATTTCACGTCCATTTGGAAGACGATGAAATTCTTGTGAGCGGCGTAGGCGAGGAACATGCGGATCGCTTCAATGCGAGCAACCGGTGCGAACGTCTCATCGTAATCAATTCCTTCTTGCTGGCGATATCCTTTAGCCACTAGACGCGCTTTGTTCCGAACAATGATGCCGTTTTCGTCCTTCTTGTTCTTAAAAATCCATTTAGTCCCTATCACCGTCTTGTTCTTAGGTCGGGGAACTAGGCGCCATACTTTGAGGCTCTCAAATTGGTTGAGTTCCTCTTGCATAGCGATTACCCAGTCCGGATCATTCAGCGCTTCAGTGACGGTGGAAGGTTCGATACGGCTGAGGAACGAGGAAAATAAGCAGTCGTTCGCGGTAGTGGATCGAGTCTGAACTGGTGTGGAGGGATCACCGATGATCTGATGAAGGGGGTGAGCTCGAGTCCACTTGGTGGTGTGTGGATGAGGGTGATATGTCTGGTGAGAAGTGTCAGCATCCACATAACCACCGGGGGGTAGGTCTTGAACTGCTTCGAGTGATGACGACCTGTGAGGTGGGAGTTCCTTCGTTGGAGTCGAGATAGACGCAAAGGTCGACTCAGTAGATGAAGCATGCGTAGTCGGATCCGGGACTGCCGGATCGGGAACTTCAGGAGCACCGTCAGCAGGGGTCACTTTAGAAGATCCTACTTGTTCCGGTGAAGAATCAGGGACATTATCGATCGGAGAAGTATCACTCGAGCTTGGCGTTTCGGATTCATTAGCAGTTGAGAGGGGAACTTCAGAAGAAGATGGTCCACCATCGACGGAAGGACCAGTGACCTGTGTCACTTCTGGTGCTTGAAAAGCATCCCTGTTTCAAGGTGAAGCATTAGGCTTAGAGTTGAACAAATCATCATAAAAGAATTCAAACAGCAAATCCAAATCAGAAAGATGTGCTCGTGACGTGGACGCGTGATTTGGATCTACTAGAGATTGTGTAGCCTCTGAACGGAATTGTCCAGAAGCTAACACACCAGTAAGCGCGGGTTCTGAACTGATGTGTTCAGAAGCCATATCAGCGGCCTCGTCAAAAGTTACGTTTACGCTCTCAACGACGGTCTTCGTCCGTTTGTTGTAGACACGGTAGGCTTTGGCGTGCTGGGAGTAGCCGATAAACACTCCTTCATCCGCTTTGGGACTGAATTTTCCAAGATCATCCTTATCATTTAAGACAAAGCAGGTGCATCCAAAAGCATGAAAGTAGTTGATGTTCGGGACGCGCTTGTTGATGATCTCATACGGTGTCTTGTTGAACCGCTTGTTGATGATAGACCGATTTTGAGTGTAGCAAGCAGTAGCAACGGCTTCTGCCCAAAGAAATAGTTGTAGCTTGTAATGAGATAACATCGTGCGCGCTGCTTCAACAAGAGTTCTGTTTCGACGCTCTACCACCCCGTTCTGCTGAGGAGTACGAGCAACTGAGAAAGTATGCGAGATACCCACTGAATTGAGATAAACGGTGAGCATTTGATTCTTGAACTCAGTGTCGTTGTCCGTCCTGATGGTCTGAACTACTTGGTTGAGACTTACTTGAATGCTTTTCAGAAGTGAGATTATCAACTCGGGAGTTTCGTCCTTTGAACGGAGAAATCGGACCCAAGTGTAACGAGAAAAATCGTCAACCATCACCAGGACATACTTCTTGTGATTAATGCTTTGAACGCGCATTGGTCCACATAAGTCCATGTGGATTAGCTCAAGGGACCGATAAGTACTAGGAACGGCTTTAGGCGTGTGGGACGCCTTCTTCATCTTGCCCTTTTCGCAGGCAGCGCACAGATGCTCTTTTGCAAACTTTAGATCTGGCATACCCTTGACATGTCCACCGAGCACCAGCTTATTGATATTCTTGAAGTTCAAGTGCGAGAGACGACGATGCCATAGCCAACTTTGTTCAGCAGACGCTTTGGACAACAAACAGACTTCCTTGTCGGGTTTCAAGGACGAGAGGTCAATCGTATAGAGGTTGGTGCGACGCGTTCCAGCAAGTATCTCTTTTCCATCTTCAGTCCGAACGCTGCACCTTTTAGCCTTGAAAGTAACCTCGAGATTCTTGTCGCAGAATTGACCGATACTGAAGAGATTGTGACCAATACCTTCGACATAGGAGACTTTCTTGATCGTGATGTTATCTGTGACAATATCCCCGTAACCCCTGATAGGAGAGTAGTGATCATTTCTGAAACGCACATTCCCACAAAACCTCTCGGTGAACTTTGTGAGAAGCTCCCTTCTTCCGGTCATGTGCTTGGAGCAGCCTGAATCTAGATACCACACATGGCCGTCCTGCAAACAGGTTATTTCTTTTTAGGTACCCATTCGTAAATGGGTCCTTTGGGGTTAGATTTAACACCCGACTTAGAGACCCGTTTAGATTTGGGTCTTTGTCTATCACGGGAAAAATCACAATGAGAATGATTATGAGCAATATGATATGAGCCAAACCAATCAGATGCATAACGACTATCAACAAAATCATTTGATCCACAATAAGAGCAACACAGATAATCATGAGACAGTTGAAGTAATTGCGGAATTGAATAAAGTTTTAAAGGAAGGGTTCCATTACATTCAACTAAAAGTTTAGAAATAAAAACATCATGATTGTTATTGTTCTTTCTAGACTTTAAGACAGGATCAACTAATTCTGATGTTGTCGAGCTCTCTTTTGACTTCTTAGCTACCCAAGCATATTTCACTTCTTTCCGCCGACCATACGTATCTGAAATGCCGTTAAACCCATAGTCAGAGGATTTGAAAATTGAATATTGTGACCTTTGAGGGCGACCGGTCTTTTTCTTCTTCTGTGAACGCCTTTTAGATTTAGACTTTGAAGATTTTGAAGAATTGTTCACAGAAGGTTTTTGTGGGGCAGATGTGGAACATTCACCCTTATAAAATTTAACCGGAGGCTCACAGGACTCATTTAAAAAATCAACATGGTTAGGTAGAGAAGGATTAAAATCAAATTGGCTCAAATCACTATCTAAACACACCTCAGAATTCAAGAATGCGGAAAATTCTAGTTCCTCATCTGAAACGACCTTGTCACTTGAGGATTTCAGGACAGTAGAAGGATTAGTTTGAAGCGAATCATATGCGGAAGCATTTTTACAATCAGAACACTGATCCGATTCAAAAACTTGAGGCTCTTTTCCTTTATGTGAAATGATTGGTAACGAGTCACCCATAAAAGCTTTGCAGGAAGATGTGTCAGAGGAAGGATAAGAGTTTTCAAATAGATGAGATTTCTCACTTTGGAGAATGAAAGGCTTAGTTTGAGGCTCAGCCTTTTGAAGTTGCTCTTTCAGTTGATCTGCTGCCATAGCAGCCAGTTGAGATTGTAACTTCTTTATTTCTGTCTGGAAAACTACTTTTTCCTCATTAGACATTGTTTCCTTTTTGTTGGAACTGAGACACTCAATTTGGGATAAAAGAACTTGTTTTTCCTTTTGAAAATTTTCCCTCTCTAGTGCAAACGATTCTTCTAGCTGAACAATTTTCTTTTCTAAAATCAGAGGTGGAACATAGACTTTATGGTCTGGTTGTTCCTCCTCATTTTGAACGGTTTTAGCATCTAGTTCAGCTTGAGTGTAGCTTCGAAAATAATCATTTGATAGAAAAACAGGTTTTTCGTCGTTGTAAGATGCATTTAAAGAATCATAAACAAAAGGAAGTTTCATTTTGGTAGAGGTCTCCCTTCTTAACTTATCCTCTTCCCATTCCTCATCCTCAATTGGTTTGGTCCAATTGATTTTGTATTCTGGATAGGTCTTGTCTAATCCAAGAAATTCGGACGCGTACATCGTAGGAACTTTGGATAAAGCCTTTTTTAGATAATATGGGTTATCGTAACCGATACCCCTATTCGCATACTTGGGTTCTTTTGGTGCAATTAGATTTAACGTTTGTTGAGATTGCCCAAGTCTATAAAGCTTCTTCTCCATCTCCGTTAACTGATTAGATAATCTTTGTATTTCATTTGAATAAGCCACGTTTTGAGACACAATATCAATTTTCTCATTTTCGGACATGCGTAGCTCATTGGTCAGATCATCTACTTTGGTCTTTAGCTTTTGTGACTCTGTTGAACAGCTCTCATTCTCTTTTCTCAAATTAGAAATCGTGCACAGGTAGCTAGAAATTTCTAAGCTTTGTTGTTCCATAAATTCAGACTGTTTAGTGACACGGTTTTCTAGAGATGAGAGAAGTTGTTCTTTTTCTTTTAAGAGTAGCTTGTAAGAGTCAAGTTTGTGCATTGAGAGTTGCATCTGATCAAGTAAAGCTTCTTGAAAAGGGGCACATACCTGGCATGAAGCATTGCGATCTTCATCATCAGTGTCAGATGGTGATGAATGTTTGCCCATGAAACACAAATGAGCTTCAGCATCCTCAGGTTCTTCATCCGACACTTGCAACTAGTAATCGTCTTCAGCCATTAGAGCTTTACCGACTTCCTTTTCTTTGGCAAGAAGCAGCTTAGCTCGGTAGTAGTCGGCGTTGCGCACAACTGGTTTGCGACAATCCTTGGCGAAATGACCTAACCGACCACAGTTGTAGCATTTGATCGGCTCGTCTTTCGGCTTTTCTTCATTTCTCTTGTTAGATTGCTTACCAACTTCAAAGCGTCTCTTACCTTCAGACTTTTCTTGATGATCACGGCGAGTAGAGAATCTTTGCTTGTTTGAGGACTTGTTAAAAAACTTCCTCTTCTGAAATGCTTGAGTGAGAAACAACATTGCTTCTTTCATCTTGGAAAGTTCTGGATCCAAGTCGCTATCGGGATCTTCAGGTTCAGAATCACTCAGCACGGGCTCTTTTCCAGATGATCGGCTGACGGACTTGCCTCTTCTCTCAGATACGAGTGCTAATGGATCAGCTGCTGGCTTTTCCTCTGCTTTCTGATTCCCAATAAGCTCCATCACTTCCTCTTCGTCCTGGAGCAGCATTTCATAGAGTTCGTGAAGATACAGCTTCTCCAAGGTCTGAGTGTGGCGTATATGGGAGACGAACGGTTTCCACTCAGGCTGTAAGTTGTTCATAAACTTTATATTGTTTTCCGTGTTCATTTTTGTGATCTTATTCTTCTGAAGATCATTCAGAAGCATATTAAACCTCTCGTAGGTTTCCGTCAGCGTTTCACCTTTTCTCGCTTTAAACCCATCATATCTGGTGATACAGTTGGTCACCTTTAGCTGGTTGTTGATGTGGCTTCCCATCATCATCTTCTCTATTTGGTCCCACATCTTTTTCGATGAATCCTTGAAGCTATCTATACAAGCATAGATGTCATTTGGTAGACTTTGAAGAAGGTATGATTTTGCTAGCTTTTCTGCATCGTACATATCCTTTTCGTCCTTAGTAAAATCAATAAGAGATTTCCGAATCTGTCGCTCTGGCCTTCCTTCAGCTGGGTTTCCTGGTACCACTTTCATTGGCCAATCTGGTGGACCCTCAGTCAAGCATTTGTATATTGCTTCATAGGAGGATTTTGCTTCTATGAAGTTCATAAATCGGTCATGCCACTGAGGGTACTCTCCCCGAAAGAGCACCGGGGGCTTTTGGTCAGAACCGATGGCTAAAGCTTCCCTTGAGTTCATCTTTACTTCTTAACTTAAGAGCACTGTAATGATCGTTAGGCAAGCAGGATGATCCAAATATAATAATAAATTGAAGAAACACATAAACACACGTACTCGGTCTAACAGGATATCGGTCAAACGTAAGACCGGAGAGTGAACTGTATCGGTCGAAGCAAAGACCGGAATATGCAAGATACCGGTCGAAGGTAAGACCGGAGTAAGCAGGTACCCGGTCGAAGGGTAAGACCGGAGTAGCCGAGTATCGGTCGAATGCTAGACCGGAAACCACTAAGGTCCGGTCGAAGCACCTACCCGGTCGAAGAGAAAGACCGGGGAATGCTAAGGTCCGGTCGAAGGGAATGACCGGAGATCACAACTACCCGGTCGAAGTAAGGAACGGTGTTTACAAACACTCGGTCGAAGGCTCAGGTCGAATAACAATCGGTCACACTAAAGACGATAAATACAAGTAACAGATAAGATCGATTAACATAAAGGACCGATAAACACGATGAATCGACCGAAGAACCCGATGAATTTCTGGGATTCGACCGAAACCAAACCCAGAAACTTCGATCCTTCGATCGAATGAAACACAAATAATCAATCAAAAACACTCGACCGGATGCAGATAGTTTGCAAAACTATGAAATTTCCAGATTCGATCGATAGAAATTAATTTTCCAGATGCAATAACACAGAGAAGTTCTTAGACCGATAGTTTGCAAAAAAAATATGAAAATTCCAGATTCGATCAATAGAAATTAATTTTTCCAGATGAGAGATTTCTATCGAATCACAAACACAAAAACTTAACTTTGCAGATATCGATTAATCAGATAAACACAGAATGCAAACACTGACAATCAATTAAAGCAAGTAAAGCAATTATCACAAGTAATTGATTTTAGGGTTTTAGACAAACCTTTTTACTGGATCAAACCTTTTTGCCTATTTGCTCTGATACCAATTGTAGATCCCAGTGCAGTGCAAAAGAGAATAACAACAATCAAAGATGAACAGATTACAGGCCACAGCAACTAGTCATATGATTGATATTACTTCAAAGGGTTTAGGTTTACAGAGAGAATTTATGATAAAAGTTTGTAAACCTAATGACTAGAAAACTGAATAATGAACTTCTAACTCTACAAATGAAATAGAAAACAACTTTAAATACTTAGGCACGCAGGCCTGACGGGCTTATGGGCTTTTAGGCCCAACAAGCTTACAACATTGGATAATTGACATTTTATACCCTGAACTTCTATTTAACTAACAAAATAGCCCTAACACATAGTAAGAGAGCGTACGTCTGAAACTGAGTTGAAGATTGCAACGCATGCAACCTTATTTAGTACAATGTCTCGGTCCCATCGAGTTCCCCTAATGGCCCTGTCGGTGCGCTTGGTGAAATGGTGACGGCAGACAGGAAACATCTCCAAGATCCATACCTGGAATTACACAACATAGAGTAGTATGTTAAAAAAAAAGAAGACGACTTAATATTTAATTTATAATACTTATCTAACCTTCAGAGCGTGTGCGAACCCACTCAATGTACTCTTGTTGATGTGCTTGTTCTTTTGTGTATGGCGTCTGGCGGTGGCTAAGTGTAAAGAGTTGTATGTGTGGGTCCAGATATGGCTACCCCACGGGTAGCTGTCAAATGTCATAAGGTCATCGACGACCCTAAGGACAGTGTCAGAAACCACCTGGTTTAGCTCACGACCCATGAACATGACTTCCACCATCACTACCAAGCAAACACGCACAACATCCTCATCGGATAGGTCCTGCATGCCGCCTCTCATCGTCTGGACGACGGTTTTCACCTTCAAATGATCGGGGGCGTGATCAGGCCAAAGCCTCCTGACGAAGGACCCTTCCGATATGGCAGGTAGGGAGGGTGTTGGGCCGAAAAGGAGTCCTGTTATAAGATAAAACTCAAGACGACCAAAGCACATGTGTTTCCCACGGACTTTGAAATACATTTCCTCCGAAGCCGCATTGAGGACGTCGACCTCAAACTGTAAAAACATGTACACTAGGAGGGGGTCCTGTGCAGTATTTGTAAGCTCCAGCCATGGACCAAAAGGCATCCGTCCAAATATTTGATGTAAATTTTGTGCCCGTTCAGGTGGACACGCTGCAAAAATATCTCTAATTTCCTTGGCGAAGCCAAGGCGTGCTTTGAAAGACAGATCGACGTAATGAAAATCCTCCTACATAGTAACGAATAAAAGACAACGACTTATGGTTATAGTTAATATTTATGGTTTTTTGCAAAGTTAAGGAGGCCTAAGTTTTGTTGATTTCGTCTAGTGAGAGAGTTTAGAAAAGAAGCCACTCAATCTATTGGACTTTCAGGTAGTAGGGGAATCACGTGGATTGCTTAAATCCCTACAAACCTTAGGGCTATTTACACCCGTTTGACAAAATCCAAATCGATATGTTGTGAATTTACCAAGGTTAAGGGGACTAAATTGTAAAAAACCAAAGTCTAGGGGCCTAAGTTGTAAATTTACCAAAGTTAAGGGGCCTAAGTTGTAATAAACCAAAGTCTAGGGGCCTAAGTTGTAACTTTATCAAAGTTAAGGGGCCTAAGTGGTAAATTATTCAAAGTTAAGGGGCCTAAGTTGTAATAAACCAAAGTCTAGGGAGCTAAGTTGTAATAAACCAAAGTGTAGGGGCCAAATATTTATAAAAAAAAACACAATACTAAAAAAAAAAACGTAACACTCTAACATGTTAAGGGCCTAAGTTGTAAAATATCCAAAGTTAAGGGCCTAAGTTGTAAATTATCCAAAGTTAAGGGGCCTAATTTGTAATAAACCAAAGCCTAGGGGCCTAAGTTGTAAGTTTATCAAAGTTAAGGGCCTAAGTTGTAAATTATCCAAAGTTAAGGGGCCTAAGTTGTAATAAACCAAAGTCTAGGGAGCTAAGTTGTAATAAACCAAAGTGTAGGGGCCAAATATTTATAAAAAAATCACAACACTCTAAAAAAAACGTAACACTCTAACATGTTATTAACGCAATCTCTAAAATTAACCCAGTCTCCAAAAAACATGTCATCTCTAAAATATTTATAAAATATAACACAACACTCTCAAAAAACGTAACACTCTAACATGTTATTAACGCAATCTCTAAAATTAACCCAATCTCCAAAAAACATGTCATCTCTAAAATATTTATAAAAAAACACAACACTCTAAAAAAACGTAACACTCTAACATGTTATTAACGCAATCTCTAAAATTAACCCAATCTCCAAAAAACATGTCATCTCTAAAATATTTATAAAAAAACACAACACTCTAAAAAAACGTAACACTCTAACATGTTATTAACGCAATCTCTAAAATTAACCCAATCTCCAAAAAACATGCCATCTCTAAAATATTTATAAAAAAAACATATTATCCGACGTAAACATAACACATAATCTCATATATAAAGGCATAATCGAACATATAGTCTAACAAACATACAATAAATATTTTAGAAAATATAAAACTACAATGGGGTTAAGAAAACTTACATAAGTAAGTAGACGAGACATATCCGAGCGTGATATACACGATTGCAATGAGAGAGTTAGAAATGAGGGAGAGAGTTAGAATGTTGTGTGGGGTGTCAAATGGTCCCCCTCTCCCTTTTATAATCGAACCCAACACTCTATAACCCTAATTCCTTTTAATCCACACTGTTCAAGATCATCGATCACCTCATACCCACTTTTCCCGGCCCCCAACCCCGGGATACCCGGCCATAAACCCGGGATTCCCAGCCACACGTCGACACCCGGGATTCCCGGCCACTATTCCCGGACAAAATGGGTATTTCGGCGATTTGAACGAGATTTGGGGTATTTGGGTAATACGGATTTGAAATACGCCCATTTTAATTAATTTCCCTATATATATATATATAATTAATTAATTAATAAAAACTTGGTTAATTAACGGATTTAACCCCTCAACTATCTTTTGGTTGTCATTTTAATTATAGTTCAATTCGGTTAAGAATAAGTACACATTTTTTTAAATCGATTCTTACAATAAAATTGTTGATTTATATTGTTCTTCCACCAACTGACATCTAACTTAATGAATGTGAATAATCAAATCTATTATGATGCTCTTTTCATGAGATCTATGGTAAGTCACATTGATCTAAAATTTTAGATCATGTAGGACCATTTCAGTTGCAATTTCAGTTGGGTCATAGTTTTACACAAGAGCTTTTCGAGCACCAAGGATGACCATCTCAGTTGCAATTTCACAAATTGAAGGTATCAAGCATTTTTGTGGTCCATATGTAATCCAGTGCACAAGGTTTGTACAATCATGTATATTTGTTCCCTTATATTGTATTCTTAACTTCTATACAAGCTCTCTTTTTTTCGTGGTCCCAGTTTTTAATATGATTAGTTCATCCTTAAGTGAAACTGCTATCATTTGTTGGGATTTTCCTTTTAGGTTTGTCAAACATCACTCATGAAGTGGATTTTTATGGTGCCAGTCGCTACTCTTGTTTTGTGCTCTTAACCTTCGCAAAAATTGTTTGTTTAGTGGGACATTTTCCTTGAATTGATGTTATTAATGACATTGATGGTTCTCATATTTTCTAGATGGCATTTGAACTGTATTGTATGCTAGCCGACAATGTCAGCCCCTGACTGATGAGAATGTGAAACCAGCTTATGGAGGAGATGAAGAAGCTTTCTTGACGAAAGTGATTTCTCCTATTTATGACATGATAACAAAGGTATTTTAACACTTTATTTTGCCTTTTATGGCTCTTTTATGTACCAAAATGGAACTCATTCATCAATTCCAAACAATGAGTCTAAATCACCCTCCCTTGTGAGGTGTCGCGTCTAAATAAGATCGAGTAGCAAGGCGTTGTGGATGTTGTAGAGTATCTTCAACTCTATGATCCTTAAACAACATGATAACTAGCTTAAATGGATCAATTATTTGCTTCATATCTCTGCTTCTTCAAATAAAGTTTCTTTTTCTATTAGTTATTTGTTATGATTGATATTAGGGGTGGCAATGGGTCAGGTTGGGTTGGGTTCGGGTTTAACCCATTTATTAATTGGGTTAAAAATCTCAACCCAACCCAACTTGTTTAATTAAATGGGTTGAGATTTTCAACCCAACCCAACTTGTTGCTTAAATGGGTTGGTAGCGGGTTGACCTGTTTATTATTCTCTCAACCCAACCTGTTAAATAAATTGGTTGAACCGTTTAATTTTAAAATTTTAAATGAAATAAAAAGTATTAAAATACTTAATTTCATGACAAATACACAACACAAAGTCAAATAAATTGTTCAAAACGAGTTTGTATGGATGGGCGTCGGTGTCGGCGTCGGACTCGTCGTGGAAGTTGGAACGAGAAGCGATTTTGTATGGAGCGGCTACTATGGAGGGTGGAGGGGACATTTGAGGACTGAGGGAAGAGAGGAGTCAGCCGACTAGGGTTTTCAATATGGTCAATCTGATTTAGAATTTTAGGAAACATTTTGTATATTTGTTTTTCTAATAATTTTTAATCTTCAAACATATATTAAATTATTAATTGTAATTAAAATGATTAATAATTAAAAATAAAACATTATGTAGTATTATAAATGGGTTGAAAATAGGTTGTAAATGGGTTGAAAACAGTTTGTAAATGGGTCGAAATCATGTTGAAAACAGGTCAAAATTTTCAACCCAACCCAACCCATTTACATAAATGGGTTAGGCGGTTAAATGGGTTGAAAATATCAACCCAACCTGCTAATTTTGGGTTAGGTTCGGGTTAGGGTTAGGTTGGCGGGTTGAGTCACTTTTTGCCACCCCTAATTGATATTAGAACAAATGGAAATGGTAGTTTGTTGAGGGTATTTTTTGTTTTGGTATAGAACAACAAGAAATGGATAACTTTACCATATTGAACTCTATAAATAATATAATATCTTTATCTTCTTGATCTGAAGGCTTCTGTTGATGTCATTGTTGTGGATGTAATAGTTGTTATAATATTTAACTATATTATTTTTAGATGATACATGTGATGAAAAGGCCAAGCTTGGCCTCCAAGCTTCGTAACTTGGTCACTAAGCCTCTTTCTTTCCTTGGTCCCTACTCCTCTTCCTTCTTATAAATACCCCTTCCCCTCCAACATATTCATCATCTGTTGGGAACTGAAGAAAAACTCAAGTGTGGTTAATGCTGCTAGTTCAGAGTTAATACTGCTAGAAGACTTAAAGGTTAGTACTGCTGAGTGTTACTACTGCTAGTGGTTAATACTGCTAGTCAAAGTTAGTGCTGCTTGAACAAAGTTAGTACTGCTTAGCTAGTTAGTACTGCTAGTGGTTAGTACTGCTTAGTAGTTAATGCTGCTGAAGATTAATACTGTTTATATGATGAAAATTCGTATGAAAGGATATACATGGAAACTTAGAGATATACATAGAAGATATACTGAAGATATTTTATTTATTGTAATTATCTTTGTATTCAGTATATATATTGTATTGTTTAGAATAGTTAGATAACTTTTGTTTTTCATTCTTTTAGAGAAAATCAACCTCAAGGCATAGATCCTAATTCTAGAGAAGTAGAATTCGTATTGGTGAGCCTGTTCATCAATATTGAGGTTGAGTGAGTAATCTTGTAACTTCAAAGCATTCAATAAAAGCTTACAGTTTGTTATTCATATTTTCTGTGTTGATTTACTGTTTCATTGAATATCAAAGTGTTATTCCGCAAACTTCTTTGATATTGTTTCTGAGAATTAATTCTTGTTGAGAATTCGATCCTGACAAGTGGTATCAGAGCCAAACTCTCTCAGAAACAGTTATTCATCATGGAAAATCTTACAGAATCAAGCAGTACTTTGGTCTCAAAAGTTCCAATGCTTAGATCCAATGAATTTGACATGTGGAAGATCAGAATCAAGCAATATATTCTCCTCACAGATTACTCTATGTGGGACATCATTGAGAATGGCCCATCTGATGAAGGAAAGATTGGTGAAGATGGCAAAAGAACCCCTCCAAAGACAGATGCAGACAGGAAGACAAGGCAGACAGAGATGAAAGCCTTGAGCACACTGCTCTTGGCCATTCCAAATGAGTATCAACACCAATTCTGCAATTGCACTGATGCACAGATGCTCTGGAATGCCCTAGAGAAGAGATTCTCAGGTACCAAAAGTACCAAGAGAAATCAAAAGGCAATCTTAAAGCAACAGTATGAAAACTTCATCTCAACTAAGAATGAGTCCATGACTCAAACTTTTGACAGGTTTAATAAACTAATTGGTGAACTAGCTACTATGGGAGTACAGATTGATCAAGATGATGTGAACAGAAAGTTCTTAAGGTCCCTTGGAGATGAATGGACCATGTACACTGTGTCATTCAGACAGAATGATCAGTTGGAAGAAAAAGAACTTGATGATCTGTACAATGATCTTAGAGTATTTGAAGCTGAGGTGGAGACAAAGAAGAAGCCTTCTGGATATATTCATAATGCTGCACTCCTATCAGCATCAATTGATTCTACTGCTAACCCTGAATCAGTTAATGCTGCTAATGGAACAAATCAAGATAAAGGCACTGATTCTGTGTTTGAAGCTTTTCTTTCTAATCATGGAAATTCCTCTTTGATTAATGATGACTTAGAACAACTCCATCCCGATGATCTGGAAGAGATGGATATTAAATGGCAGATGGCCATGCTCTCCATGAGAGTTAAAAAGTTCATCAAAAGAACTGGGAGGAACAACTTCTCCCAAAGAAGAGAAGATGGAGCAGGATTTGACAAGTCCAAGGTGGAATGTTACAAATGCCATCAAAAGGGACACTTTGCTAGAGAATGCAGAAGTGGAATGTCTCAGAATAACAACCACCAACAAGCTCAATCTGGAAGCTTCAACAGAAACTCTGCACAAGCCCTTGTCTCTCAACAAGGTATGGGGTTTGATTGGAGTGATCAAGCTGAAGAGGCTATTCAGAATCAAGCTCTAATGGCAGAGGTGTCTGGTCTCACTACAGAGGTAACTTCCAATCTTTGCTCTCAAAATTGCATTAACACTGTTAAAAGGTATAGGGATCACAACCAGAACATGAGTGATGACCTTAAGAGATTGGAAAAAGACATAAAAGATTATGTGAGGATTGTTGAGAGATTTGAAGAACAGATTAAGGGTTTTCAAGCTAATGAGCTTCAACACTCTTATGACACAAATTACTGGAAGTGGGAGAAGAATGACTTAGAGCTTCAACTGACCAGATCTAAAGAAGAAAGTGAAAAGCTAAGAGGAGAGCTAGCTAAAGTCAAACTTGATGTAGAAAAGTTTTCTAATGCTTCCAAAGCAATGGATTCTTTGTTACAAACTCAGATTCATGATAAACTGAGAAGAGGTATAGGGTACAATACCACACCACCACCCTATAACAACAACTACATCCCTCCTAGTTCAGAGTTGTTAGAAACAAAGGATAGGAAGGATCTACCTAAGGGAGCCACTGAAATAGATCCCTTAGATGAAGTGGTTGTTAAGGATAAAACTGAGAAAGAAGTTGTCAAGGATAAGGAAAATACTGTGAGTGGTGAGATTCCTAAAGAAAATCACATTATCACCAATGAGGGATGTGGAAAGCACTGGATCAAGTCTAAAGAGATAGAAAAGACTGAGGGAAATAACAAGAAGGTTCACTATAAGCAGACCACTGTTGTGAACCCTATTCCTTGCAAACAATGTGAATGCAATAAAGCCAAGAGCCTAAATTCTGGTTTAAAAAGAGGAAATCAAAGAAACTGGAATAATCAATGGGCTCAGAAACAAGGAGTTGATCTGAATAAAATCAATAGACCAAAACCTTGTTTTATATGTGGCAAGTTGAATCATTTGGCTAAGTATTGTTACTTTAACCCTATTAACCAACAGATGAACTTTCAAAGATTTGTGCAAAAATCTGTGGGTTATAGGAAGGCTGGAAAGAAACATGTGATAAAGAAATATGTTGAAAGTAAAGGCACTTTAAAGAAAAAGATTTTAAAAGAAAGTATCAAAATGTGGGTGCCTAGAAGTACTAACAGTATTAGTACTGCTAACAATATTAGTACTGCTAACACAGTTACTACTGCTAACAGTGTTAGTACTGCTGAAAATATTAATGCTGCTAATACTGTTAATACCTCTTCAAAAGTTAATACTGCCAACATAGTTACTGCTGCTAACACAGTTACTACTTCCAACAAAGTTAGTGCTGCTAAGCATGCAAGTGCTGCCAAGGTAGTTAGTACTTCTAAAACTAGTACTGATTCTAGCAAACATAGTTCCAAGCTTATTATTGTAACAAAGTACTCCAAGAATGAGGAGTTAAAGTTCAAAAATCTTGTCAAGAAAGAATGCAAATATTTTGATGAGAAAGGGGTACCCAAGACCACTTTGGCTTGGGTTCCTAAATCATACTAATTGATTTATCTAATGTGCAGGGCAACCAACAGCTCAAGGAAAAGAGCATTTGGCATGTCGATAGTGGTTGCTCTAGGCACATGACAGGCAACATGTCATGCCTTCAGGATTTCAAGAATATCAATGGAGGACATGTTGCATTTGGAGACAATCTTACTGGTGGTAAGATAAGTGGAAAAGGTAATGTCACCAAAGGTAAGATGACATTTGAGGATGTCTACTATGTTGATCAATTAAAGTACAACCTGTTAAGTGTATCACAGGTTTGTGACAAACAACATAGTATATTATTTACAAATACTGAGTGTATGATCCTTGCTCCAGGGTTCAAGGTAGTTGATGAAAGCATGATACTACTTAGAACTCCAAGGAAGGACAATGTTTACTGTCTGGATATGGACAATGTTGATAGTGATTCATCTCTAAATTGTCTTGTTTCAAAAGCTTCTGTAGATGAATCCTCTCTATGGCACAGAAGGATGTGTCACATGAATTTCAAGACTATGAACAATCTTGTTAAAAATAACCTTGTAAGAGGGTTACCTTCAAAAGTCTTTTCATGTGATGATCATTGTGTTGCTTGTCTTAAAGGCAAACAACACAAAACTTCTCATAAGACCAAAGAGTTAAATTCTGTTTCTACTTGTCTCCAGTTATTGCATATGGATCTGTTTGGTCCTACAAATGTTATGAGTATAGGCAAGAAATCTTACTGCTTGGTTATTGTTGATGATTACTCCAGATTTACTTGGGTATATTTTCTAAGGACTAAGGATGAAACAAGTGGTCTTATCAAATCCTTTATTCTAAGAATTGAAAACCAAACTAATCAAAGAGTAAAAGTCATTAGATCAGATAATGGAACTGAGTTTAAAAATCATGATCTAAACACCTTTTGTGAAGAGAAAGGTATTGAGAGGCAATATAGTGCTCCTAGGACTCCTCAACAGAATGGTATTGCTGAAAGGAGGAATAGAACACTAATAGAGGCTGCTAGATCTCTGTTGGCTGATTCAAAATTGCCAATTACCTTCTGGGCTGAAGCAGTTAATACTGCTTTTTATGTCCAAAACAGAGTTCTAGTGGTCAAGCAAAAGAACAAGACCCCATATGAGCTTTTAAATAAAAGAAAACCTTTTATTGGTTTCTTCAAACCTTTTGGGTGTCCTTGTACAATTCTAAATACCAAATCTCACTTAGGTAAGTTTGATAGCAAAGCAGATGATGGATTTCTTGTTGGATATTCATCTCAGAGTAAGGCCTACAGAATATTTAACTCTTCTTCTAGAATAATTGAAGAAAGTGACAATGTCAAATGCAATGAGAGCACACCAAATCCTGTTGGATCTGGACCTCAGTGGCTATTTGACATTGATTCACTAACTAATTCTTTTGGTTTCAGTAGTGATGATTCTACAGGAACAGGATGTGGAGGATCAGGGATCACACAAGTCTCAGAAAGCATATCTAAATCTGTGATATTTCCCATACCCACAGTGCATTCTGGTGAAGACTGTGAAAAGGAATCATTTACTGGACCAAATCAGAGTGAAGAAGAAACTAGAGATGAGGAGACTCAAGAAAATAAAGAATCAGAAGTGGCATCTGAAAACACTTCAGTTGAGTTGCATGACTCTAATCTAGAGGCTGGACTGAATGAAGAACCTAGTCATAACACCAGAGTTCAAAAGAATCATCCTCCACAGCTGGTAATAGGAGATATCTCTTCTCCTATGATGACTAGACATCAAAGCAGGCTTCAAGAAATGCAAGATCAACAGCATACAGTCCTTTCTTGTTTTCTATCCCAGCTTGAGCCTAAAAAGGCACATGATGCTATGAAAGAATCTAGCTGGATAGAAGCAATGCAAGAAGAACTGTTACAGTTCAAGCTACAAGATGTATGGGATCTAGTAGACCTTCCTAAAGGTCACAGAGCAATTGGCACAAAGTGGATTTTCAGAAACAAGAGAGATGAAAGAGGTATTGTCATAAGGAACAAAGCAAGGCTGGTGGCTCAAGGCTATACTCAAGAAGAGGGTATAGATTATGAAGAAGTTTTTGCACCCGTGGCAAGGATAGAAGCAATCAGACTATTCCTAGCCTATGCTTCTTACATGAACTTCAAAGTCTATCAAATGGATGTAAAAAGTGCTTTTCTCTATGGATCAATTGAAGAAGAAGTATATGTCTGTCAACCACCAGGGTTTGAAAACCCAAGCTATCCAGACAGGGTATACAAATTAAAGAAAGCACTTTATGGACTACATCAAGCTCCAAGAGCATGGTATGACACTCTGTCATCCTATCTCTTGGAAAATGACTTTGAAAGAGGAGTCATTGATAAGACTCTTTTTATCAAAAGAAAGAAGAAGGATATCTTGCTGGTCCAAATCTATGTTGATGACATTATCTTTGGATCTACAAGAAACAACATGTGCAAGGAGTTTGAGGATTTAATGCATCAAAGGTTCAAAATGAGTTCCATGGGGGAACTTACTTTCTTCCTTGGACTCCAAGTTCAACAGAAGTCAGATGGCATTTTCATATGTCAATCCAAGTATGTGCAGGATATTCTAACCAAGTTTGGTTTCTCAGAATCAAAACCTGCCAGCACACCTATGGAAACACACAAACAGATCACAGCAGATCTTGAGGGGGAGGATATGGATGTGCATTATTATAGATCCATGATTGGCTCTCTCATGTATCTCACAGCATCAAGGCCAGATATAATGTTTCCAGTTTGTGTATGTGCAAGATTTCAAGTTAGGCCAAAGCAATCTCACTTTCAAGCTGTTAAGAGGATATTCAGATATCTCAAAGGGCAACCCAGATTGGGACTTTGGTATCCTCATAACTCACCTTTTGACCTAATAGCATACTCAGACAGTGATCTAGGTGGGGCAAACTTGGACAGAAAATCTACTTCTAGAGGATGTCAGTTTTTGGGTGCTAGACTTGTATCATGGCAGTGCAAGAAACAAACCACAGTATCCACATCTACAACAGAGGCAGAGTACATAGCAGCTGCAAGTTGCTGTTCTCAAGTCTTATGGATTCAGAATCAAATGTTGGATTATGGGGTAACCTTTCTACACACTCCAATCTTTATTGACAACAGCAGTGCTATTAGCATTGTAAATAATCCAGTCAAGCACTCAAAGACAAAGCACATTGAAATCAGGTATCACTTTATAAGAGATTGTAATGAAAAGAAACTTATTCAAGTTGTCAAAGTTCACACTGATAATCAGCTTGCTGATCTATTCACTAAAGCTTTTGATGTGGGTAGATTCACTTTCTTGGTAACAAGTGTGGGAATGATAAACTCTGAATAATCTTCTTCTCAAAAAGTGGTTTTATACCTGTATATTTTTATTCTTGGCGTTACTAATCTTCTTTTTCAGGATATGCATAGCAGTACTCAATGTTTAGCAAGTTTAAAAGGAGTAAGTATAGTTAATACTGCTAGTAGTTAATACTGCTAGTGGTTAATACTGCTTTCAGTTAATACTGCTAGTGGTTAATACTGCTTTCAGTTAATACTGCTAGTGGTTAATACTGCTTTCAGTTAATACTGCTCGTGGTTAATACTGCTTTCAGTTAATACTGCTAGTGGTTAATACTGCTTTCAGTTAATACTGCTAGTTAGTTAATACTGCTAGCCGTTACTACTGCTAGTAGTTAATACTGCTCTAGGTTAATACTGCTTATATTCCGAATACTATAAATACTTTTTGCCCGCCTAAAAGTTCATAACGACTCTTTGCATACTGTTCTCTTGCGCTCAAAACCTTTTCTCTCTCAAGTTCGAAGTTTTCAGGCAAGTTTTCACTAAGATCAATGGCATCCATGACTTTCATCGACGAGCACAACGAGATTGCGATGCTCCAAAAGCCAAAGCAGGCTTCAGGATTTCATCAGATTGTGGATTTCCTCAAGTCAAGCCACATTGCTCATGCTCTTACTGTATCCCCTACAATCTACATTGAGCATCAAAGGCAGTTCTGGGCTAATGCAACCATTGTTGTGGAAAATGATGTGCAAATGATCAAGACAAGAATATGTGATCAATCACTTACAGTTACTGAAGAGGTTATTCGCATCAGTCTACGTCTAGACGATGCCTCTGGTATAACTTCTATCCCAAACGATGAACTGTTTTCAAATCTTACAAGAATGGGGTATGGAGGCCCATTGGGTGTTTTCAAATTTTCTAAAGCAAAATTCTCACCCCAATGGCGTTTCTTTGTCCATACTCTTATGCATTGTATATCCAAAAAGACTACTGGATGGAGTGAGTTCAGCAGCACTATTGCTTATGCTTTGGTGTGCTTGGCCACTGCCAGAAAGTACAATTTTTCTAAAATGATTTTCAATGATCTTGTCTCAAACATGGGAAACAAAAAGAGCTTCTTTATGTATCCCAGGTTTGTTCAAGAAGTTATTACTAATCAATTGACGGATATACCTCAACCTGTTGGGGTATATGTACCTAAACCCCCCAAAGGCAAGGTTTTCTCAAATATGAGAAGATCTGCTGGGGACTCTGAAGGAGTTGACACCCCATTGTTCTCTACAATGATGGTGGTGTCCCAAACCAATGAAGGTATGGCAGCAGGGTCAAGGCCCCCATTAGACCAACCCACTGCTAGCCAAGCCCAACCTTCCCTCTCAAAATCAATTCCCCAGTCCCTTCTTGAAAAACCAACCTCTCCCATCACCCAAACCTACAAGAGAAAACAGGTAAAGAAGGCTCCTTCCCTTCTTGTACCATTACCCACTAAGCCTATAAGCCCTCTAAGGGAGAATTCTCCCCTAGAGAATATTCAAAGGGAAACCACAAGGGTGTCTCCCAACCCAAAGGAGGTGCTCTCTGAGGAGGAGGTAGAGCATATGGGTGATGAGGCTGCCACTACTCCTGCTAGCACAGAGGAGGAAAGTGGTAACATCAATAAGACCTCCCCCATGGCAACTTTGAATGAGCAATCATTTGAAGGTCCCTGGTGCCAAGAACCCAAGGGGGTGGATAGTGCTTCTGCTAGGCAGAAGACTTCCACTACAAAAAGATCCAATGATCCTTCAAAAGAGGGTAACATTTCTGGAGAAGGTGAGGACATATATAACTATTATGAATTGATGGAAACCATGGGCAACATCAACATGGATGTACTCAAACAGGGCAAAGATATAGAAGAGCTTAAACTCATAGTTCTGTCACAACAAGAACAAATCATCAAGTTGAAGCAAATGGTAAGGAAACTGATTCTGCAAAGGAAGAAGAAACAATTTGTGCTAAGAAGGAGGAAACCAGTGACTGATGCTCCCAAAAAGGGGGAGTCAGAAGCTGATGCCAACGCTAAGGGGGAGCAAGAGGAAAAACATGATGTTGAGGGGGAGAATGAGCAAGCAGCAGAAACAGAGCCAGCAGCAGAAACCATTAATACTGCCAGTTCAAGTAAAGCAGCAGAAATGGTTAATACTGCTGAGCTGAAAGAAGCAGCAGAAACAGTAAAAGAGGTCCTTACAGAGCTTGAGATTGCAGAAACACTCATCAAAGCCAAACATGATACTCCCAAGGTCACCTCAAAGGCCAAAGGAGTTGTCATAAAAGAAAGAGGTGATGCAGCAAAGAACTCTAGCATTGAGAAGGTGATGGGTAAAGAGAAAGGTAAGGCAAAGCTAGTTGAATCTGATAAACCAATGAAAAAGCAGAAGCTGATTGAATCAGATGAAGCTCTAGCTAGGAAGATACAGGCTGAACTTGAAGAAGCAGAAACCATGCAAGTGCAAAAGGATAGAGAGATAGCTAAAGCAATGGCTGCAGAGTTAAACAAAGCCTATCAACAAAGCTTAGCAACAGATCAAGCCAAGCAGAAAGCCACATCTTTGAGGAAGCCTGCTAAGATCAAAATGGCTGCAAGGAAAAGACAACCTTCAAAGACATACCTGGGTGCTCAAGAGAGAAAGAAAATGATTACTTTCCTCAAGGGTGCAGTAGGTGTCAAGGTAGAAATGTTTTCAAAGATGTCTTTTGAGAAGCTCAAGAAGATGTATGATGCTGAGATGATAAAGCTTCAAGGGGATGATCTTGCAAGGGTTGAAATGGAGAAAAGAATGAAAGAAAGCAATGATTTCTTACAAAAACCATTCCCTGATGAGCAAGAAACTCCAGAGAAGGAAACAACAATTGGTGAAAGTCTAAGGACTTTAAAAAGAACAAAGATGATTGCCAGGAGAAAGCCTACAAAGAAGCCTAGATTAGTGGAAGAAGAGGCTGAAAAGGTTGCTGAAGAAGAAGAGGCACCTGAGTCATCTACAATGAAAGAACCTGCAAGTACTGAGGATGTCAAGATGTACATGGTTGTGATGGACAAAGTGCCTGAACCAATTGCAGCAGAACCTGTAGGAGTTAAACCTCCTGAAGTCATTCACTGGGATGTTTTGGAAGTAGATGGCAAGGAGTATATCAGACTGAAGAGAAAAGATGAAAAGTATGAAGTCTACAGTACTTGGGCTAAAATTGTCAGAACATGCTCAAGGTCTGATATTGAAGAAATGTTTGATATAGGGATGAAGTTATATGCAGATCAACTGAAAGCTCCAGGGATTTCAATTACAAAACTGGTGATGGAGTATCTGTGTATGATGTTCAAACCTGATGAAGTGAAGGAGATCATAAGGAGTGTTTTTCAAGCAGTTACCAATTGGACTTTGTATGAAACTAGTGGCGTATATTCTGTGACTTTGGATAGAAATCACATTGAATACTTCCTAGTGGATAAAGTATACAACCATAGCAGATTGAAACTTCATTTAATGTTGAAGAAGAAGCTTGGATGTGGTGAAAATTCAGAAATGGCTAAGTATTTGATCCAAAGAACAATTAATCAAAGTTTGGGATTGGATGCAAATACTGGAATTTAGGTCATGATGGAGTTTTGGGAGCATCTTGAAGAAGATCTGAAGAACTTGACTTCTTTTCCTAAAAGTTAAGTTAGGGGGAGATTGTTGGGAACTGAAGAAAAACTCAAGTGTGGTTAATGCTGCTAGTTCAGAGTTAATACTGCTAGAAGACTTAAAGGTTAGTACTGCTGAGTGTTACTACTGCTAGTGGTTAATACTGCTAGTCAAAGTTAGTGCTGCTTGAACAAAGTTAGTACTGCTTAGCTAGTTAGTACTGCTAGTGGTTAGTACTGCTTAGTAGTTAATGCTGCTGAAGATTAATACTGTTTATATGATGAAAATTCGTATGAAAGGATATACATGGAAACTTAGAGATATACATAGAAGATATACTGAAGATATTTTATTTATTGTAATTATCTTTGTATTCAGTATATATATTGTATTGTTTAGAATAGTTAGATAACTTTTGTTTTTCATTCTTTTAGAGAAAATCAACCTCAAGGCATAGATCCTAATTCTAGAGAAGTAGAATTCGTATTGGTGAGCCTGTTCATCAATATTGAGGTTGAGTGAGTAATCTTGTAACTTCAAAGCATTCAATAAAAGCTTACAGTTTGTTATTCATATTTTCTGTGTTGATTTACTGTTTCATTGAATATCAAAGTGTTATTCCGCAAACTTCTTTGATATTGTTTCTGAGAATTAATTCTTGTTGAGAATTCGATCCTGACATCATCCCTTCCTCTTGGCTTCTCTAATTGCAACACCATAATACTCTCCCTAATATATCCTTTCGATATATTTAGTTTATGTGAGGTCGAGAGTGTTCTTGATATTCGGTGGTGGTCATAAAGTTTTGTTAGGTGATCGTGGATCCAATGATTCTTGTACAAGCACTTTGTAATCTTTTTGGTTGGTAAGAATATTCTTGCTCTCTCTTTTTGTTGGATGTACACTATGTAACACCCCAAAAACGGGACTACAAAAAAACTTTCCGAACAAAACCGGAACATGGTATATAAATATCAAAATACGAGCTCTTCCCAAAAAAGGGCTTAGTAAACGGCAAATAAGTTTACAATTCAAAAATAATTAGGTTGAGGATAACAAACTCCTGGCCTAGTTCTATGGAAGAAATAGATTACAATCGGGTGTCACCTAAATTAATAAAATCACTTCGGAAGATGACATCTCAAAATACCCCTAAGCTCTCTCTATCAAAACCGGCTAGACCTTCTTAGCGGCCACACCACTAGAACCTGAGACACATGCCGACACCAAAACAAGTGATAGGCCAAAAAGCCTAGTGAACATGAACATGAAATACACAAATGCAATATAAGTAGCAAGAAGACGTTTATGAATTAAATATGACATTTAGGTGGATTCAACGGGGGAGACCCGTATCCATCGAGAGTGACGGGAACACAAAAGTATGTCACTCAACAACATTATCGTATAACACCATAAGACTTATAGTCCAAGTGACCTAACGACCTCTTAACAAGTTTCACCTCAAGACCCGGTTGTCCTTAGTGTCTATTCGCTTGAATAACACCTCAAGGCTCGTCACACTTAGTGTCTACCTCTAAGGTAACATCTCAAGCGGCAGAGATCTTAGTGTCTACCCCAAAGGAAACACCTCAAGACTCAACCCTCCTAGTACCTACTTGAAAAGTCCATTTTGCCATAAATGCCAAGTGGGAATAATTGCCCAACAATTTCATAAAGATATAATTTCCATAAGTCATGATTAAAACTACACCATAACTCTATAAATACCTTTATAAACTTGAAATTAGCATATATGGTCAAAATCCCTAAGTTAGGTCAATAAACCCATAAAATGTGATTTTGCATAAACATGTCAAAATATGGACAAGGTTCACTATATTTATCTCAAATATAATCTTAAGCATAAAAGTAAGTTCATCATAACTCAAATATAACGATTCACTTCAATATTGCCCAAAAATATCAACTAGTTCACAAAATGGGTAAATATGGTCAAATCACCAAAAGAGAATAAAATAGCTAAAATGAAACATGTAATGGGGTTAGATAAACACATTATGACATGTATCTAGTTTTACAAAGCATTTAAAACTCACCTTGAAGGTTTTCTTTTTGGAGAAAACCCTAAAAATAGTGTAAATGGAAAATGGAGAAGATGAAGTTGGATCTTAATGAGAGACTTAAAATCTTCTTGTTTGGAGGTTAATAATTGTTTGAAGAAGGTGAGGGTTTGGTCGTGTAAGTCACCTACCCGAATCGAGGGAGGAGAGAAAATGTTTTGAAATGAGAAATGGGGAAAATGGAGCAAAATCAAGTTTTTGAGGAACAACTCACGGCCTGAAACTTTTGTCAGGGGCGGGGAGCCCAACACCCATTTCCTTTGTATACTTCAAATTCAAACTCTCATCATGACCAAGATTCCAAATCCAAAGTGATCCATAGAAAATATTTTTTTTAATTCTTTTTAATTCCATTCCATCATTAATTAATTTAGTTTTTAGTTAAGTTAAAATTTATTTTATTTTAAATGACTATTGTTACTTGATAACAAAAATGAAATTAATTCAAAAAAACTTAAACTAAATAATTAATTAATAGGTTATTAATAATAAAAAGATAAAAATTAACACAATCCATTTTATGAAATTAATAAAGCTTTTAAAATTAAAACACACACAAAAGTTGGAATATACGTACTTATAATTTTCCAGGTGTTACAATCCTCCCTACCTTGGAAAAGATTCCGTCCTCGAAATCTCATCTTATACAAACAAATGAGGATACCGCCTTTTAATGTCCTCTTCTGATTCCCAAGTCACGTTTGCACCTTGATGATGCTTCTATTGGAATTTAACCATAATCACCTCTTTGTGACGGAGTTTCTTTGATTTTCTTTCCAAAATGGCGTCGGGCTCTTTTACGCACCGATTGTTTCCATCCACACGAATTTATGACAATATAGCACTTTCTTCTTCTGCCAAACATTTACATAGATAACACACGTGAAAAGTGTTATGTATTCCTTCCATTTCCGGTGGCAAGTCCAACTTATAGGCTTGGAGCCCGACTCGATCCAAGATGGTGAAAGATCCAAGGAAACGTGGACTAAGCTTTCCACGCTTTCCCAATCGAATAATGTATTTCCATGGGGATACCTTCAACATTACCCGGTCCCCCACTTGGAACTCTATTGGTCTCCGTTTCTTGTCGATGTAACTCTTTTGCTGATCCCGAGCCGCTTTCAAACGCTCACAGATATTTTTCACTTTATCCGCCGTCTCTTGAAAAATCTCGGGCTCGACGAATTGTTTCTCTCCCGCTTCGAGCCAACATATGGGAGTTCTACACTTTCGATCATACAAGGCCTCGAACGGTGCCATACCGATGCTCGAGTGATAACTATTATTATAAGCAAACTCTACCAACGGTAGGTGAGAGTACCAATTACCACCGAAGTCAGTGACGCAAGATCTCAACGTATCTTCGAGGGTTTGAATGGTACTTTCGCTTTGCCCGTCTGTTTGAGGGTGATACGACGTGCTCAACTTTACCTTTGTACCCAACTCTCTTTGTAAGTCGTCCCAAAATTTAGAAGTGAATCGGCTATCTCAATCGGAAACAATAGATAAGGGTACACTGTGCCTTGAGATCACCTCATCAATATATAACTTGGTTAATCCGTCCATTGGCAAGGTTACCCGCATTGCTAGAAAATGAGCACTCTTAGTCAATCGATCGACCACCACTCAAATGGTGTCATGGTTCCTCAACGTCCTCGGAAATTTTTTCACGAAGTCCATGGTGATATGCTCCCATTTCCATTCTGATATCTTCAAGGATTGAAGACTTTCGTAAGTATTTTGATGTTCCGCTTTGACTTGAAGGCAAGTTACACACCTCTCTACATAATTTGAAACATCAAGCTTCATGACCGACCACCAATAGTTTACTTTTAGATCTCGGTACATTTTCGTGCTACCGGGATGAATGGAATACCTTGACTTGTGAGCATCTTCTAAGAGCAATTCCCGATTCCCTCCCAATCTTGGTACCCAAATCCGACCTTGGAAAAGTTTGAGACGACGACTATCCTCCGTCAATAAGTCACGTTGCTTCACCATAATTTCCGCTTCGAGATTTTCTTCTAAAAGTGCTTCCTCTTGGCTCACCTTGATTTTCTCAATCAAACTTGATATCACGTCGATTCTTGAGGGTGACACTTTAACATTCCCACAATACCCTTTCCGGCTCAACGCATCTGCTACTACCTTTGCCTTGCCGGGATGGTAAAGTAATTCGCAGTCATAGTCTTTCAATAACTCCAACCACCTCCTTTGACGCATGTTTAGCTCTTTTCTGATCGAAAATGTAGTTTAAAGTTTTATAGTCAGTCAAAAGTGTGCACTTCGTTCCATAAAGGTAGTGCCGCCACAACTTCAATGCGAAGATTACCGCCGCTAACTCCAAATCGTGGGTTGGGTAATTCTTTTCGTGTTCTTTGAGTTGACGGGACTCATACGCAATTACCTTCCCTCTTTGCATTAACACGCACCCCAAACCCATCTTAGAGGTGTCGCTAAAGACCACAAAGTCTTCCGACTCTTCGGGTAGAGCTAAGATCGGTGCCTTGCACAACTTCTTCTGAAGGGTTTTGAAAGCTTGATCTTGAGCCTCAGACCACACAAACTTGACGTTCTTTCTTGTTAGAGCCGTTAGTGGTGAGGTGATCTTTAAGAAATCTTGAATGAACCTCCGATAGTAGTCGGCTAATCCCAAGAAACTTCTGATTTTCGTCGGGCTTGTTGGTGGTTCCCAATTCATCATGGCTTCAATCTTTGTCGGATCCACTTTGACTCCATCTTTAGATACCACGTGTCCCAAGAATTTGACTTCTTGAAGCCAGAATTCGCATTTGGAAAACTTAGCAAATAGTTTTTCCTTCCGTAGAACTTCAAGGACTTCTCTAAGATGATGCTCGTGTTCGACTTCATTCTTTGAGTATACAAGGATGTCGTCTATGAACACTATTACCGATCTGTCCACAAATGGGCGACATACTCGATTCATCTAGTCCATAAACACGACGGGAGCATTTGTTAAGCCAAACGGCATCACCAAGAACTCGAAATGTCCGTATCTCGACCGAAAAGTCGTCTTCAAGGCATCTTCATTTCTAACTCTCACCTGATGGTATCCGGAATAAAGATCGATTTTGGAGAAGCACTCCGCTCCTTGCAATTGGTCAAAGAGGTCGTTGATTCTGGTGGCGATGCTGTGGTGATTTATGGCGAGAAGAGGAAGGGTGATGTGGCAATCATCACCATGGCTAAGGCACGCAAATGCTTAGTGAAGGGATACTCATCTTTCCTGGCATACGTGATTGACGCCAAGCTCGAGAAAAAGAAGCTTAAAGACGTGAGGGTGGTGCGCGAGTTTCCCGATGTCTTTTCGGATGACTTTCCAGGTTTACCACCCGATTGTCAAGTGGAATTCCGGATTGGTCTTATACCGGGGGTGGCTCCAATTGCTCGGGCCCCTTACCGATTGGCGCCATCGGAGATGCAAGAAATGATGGCTCAACTCCAAGAGCTTCTAGAGAAGGGTTTTATAAGACCAAGCTCATCGCCTTCGGGAGCTCCGGTCTTGTTTGTCAAGAAAAAGGATGGCACAATGAGAATGTGCATCGATTACCGCGAACTAAATAAAGCAACAGTGAAGAACAAGTATTTGCTTCCGAGGATCGAAGACTTGTTCGATCAACTCCAAGGAGTGGGTTGTTTATCGAAAATTGATTTGCGTTTGGGATATCATCAAGTGAATGTGAGAGGAGAGGACATCCCTTGTAACACTCTAACAATTTATACGAATAAAAATTCGAAATTTCGGCAATATAACGTCTAAAATACGAAGGTCCAAATACCCTGTAATTATAAATTCTCAACAAGGACAAACCCAAGATTTAGACAACTAAAGATCCACATATAGGTGGGTTAGTTTGCAACATAAAGTTTGCCAAAATAATGGGACAAGAATATTACAACAACCTACTAAATCTAGAATCAATTCCAAACTAGATTAAAATGGGTGTCATGATTTCGCTATAGCCTCTCTACACAAAAATCCCCAAAAGTCCGGCACTTCGAGAACTCCTACGTGCCCGGTTGACAAGTCCGACAACCTAATTTCCACCATGAGTAGGATCTGTAAGGAAACAACAACCACAACAAGTGTTAGGACGAAGACCAGTGAGATCTCATAAATTATATAAATCACAAACAAGATATTATAAAACAATATTCGTGTTACCGAACTCCTTTGTCTCATAATTATTGATTTCACCGCAACCATGATCCCAAACCTGAACATAAACATACAAGAGATAACCCTTGAAAATACGGGGGAGACCCGTTTCCATCAGGGTGACATATACACGGGAGTGGAGTCACCCATGATGTTATTGGATTACACCTCATGTCCCGGTCCTAGTTCCCATGCCATCAAGACATCACAACCTCAAACCATATTCATTGCCTTTATTGCCTACTCCGTCGAGTTACACCTCAAGGTCTTACGGGACATTATTGCCTATCCAATTATAGACGAGTTACACCTCAAGGGACCATGACCCCCTATTGCCTACTCGCTAGTAACCACAATGACCAACACGATAGGTCCAAAATAAACATATAGCTACATCTTCGTGCACAAGGAGTAGTATTCACATTCTTATCATGTGATTGAATCTGGGTAAGCATTTATAGCCCTAATTATTCCTCTTTTCTACATGTATGCCCTATAATCACCACATGAGACTCTATCACATGAACATAATATTTTCTCCAAGATATCGACTCAACTTTTCTTTCAAGGTAGTACATCCTTCATGTTCTCATACCCATAGTCACAAATGTTCATATTGTTCATACCATGTTATTATGAAGTTATCAGCAGTTAAAATCAAATTCACAAAAATAAGGGTTTCCTAATATACCAATCATACAACCAAGTAATCAAAGTTCCATATCCCTTTAGTTACCATAATAAGAGATTATTAAAGTTTACGAATCATACCCACCATTTAGGGTTTATAAAATGAACCCTACAAGTTAGGTCACAAATCCCAAATGAACAACCCATATTTATAATGAAGGTTTAATGCAAGTAACAAATAAGTGATAAAGTATTTAAGGAGTAGAGACTCACCAACTAGGGTTTGTAAAGTAAAAACCCTAGAGATGAAGAAACCCTAGAATGAAAGTAGTTGAAGGAGACTCGGATGACAAAGCTTTGATATTAAGTGAGGTCTATACTTGCAACCAAAAGTCACCAACCAACAATAAATGTTAGTGCCTTCATCTAGATCAATAAATGGATGGAGAAAGAAGGAGAGAGGGAAGAAATCGCCTACCTTAAGAGAGAGTTCAGTTGGAAATCAAGAAATGGCAGAAAACTCCCCCCCACGGGGAACCATGACTAGGCGACTATGCCCATGGCAATGTCGACGGGCATAGTCGTCGAAGACTGCCCACCTTCTGTTCGATTCGGCTAAAAGCGCAGAACTCGATCCCCCTTCTACGACATTGCCCCAGCGACTTTTCCAGGGGGATTGTCGTCGGGAAATGTCGCCCCTGGCGTGCCCAAGGTTGTTCGATGGATGCCAACAGGTTATTTGGTTACAATCTCAACCCCTCTCGACTCACAAACAATGCCAAAGTTTAGGGTGATGATGGTAGAAGTCTAAACACATGCACAAGACCCCTTTCACTTAAGGACTCAACACCTATGCACACACACACATATATATATATATCCACTTACATAGATACAATTAATATAATAAGTTGAACACCCATGCTTAAAACATTAAATTAAGCATGAAAAGCACGAGATATGGTTAGTCGACCCTTAACACGAGAATTAGACAAGTCGCTACCTAACAGAACAAGTATACAAAAAGATTTAAGAAATTACTCGAAGATTTTTGGGGTGTTACAACGAATTTTTCGTGATGTCGTTCGGTCTAACTAACGCACCGGTGGTGTTTATGGATTTGATGAATAGAGTGTGCCGACCATTCCTTGACAAGTCGGTCATTGTATTTATTGATGACATACTCGTATATTGTAAGAGTGAGTCGGAACATGAGCAACACCTCCGTGAAGTCCTAGAGGTGTTGAGGAAGGAGAAGTTGTACGCCAAATTTTCCAAGTGCGACTTTTGTCGTGAAGAGGTTCAATTCTTGGGTCACGTTGTCACTCGAGACGGAGTGAAGGTGGACCCCTCCAAAATTGAAGCCATGATGAATTGGGAACTTCCCAAGAGTCCGTCCAAGATCCGAAGCTTCTTGGGTTTGGCGGGTTATTACCGGAGGTTTATTCAAGACTTCTCAAAAATCGCTTTTTCCTTGACGGCCTTGACTCGGAAGAACATCAAGTTTGTTTGGACCGAAGCGCAAGAGAAGGCGTTTCCAACGTTACAAAAGAAATTGTATGAAACTCCAATTTTGTCGCTACCCGAAGGATCGAAGGACTTCATGGTCTATAGCGATGCTTCAAAGATGGGTTTGGGTTGCATGTTAATGCAAAGAGGCAAAGTGATCGCATACGCCTCAAGACAACTCAAAATTCACGAGAAGAACTATCCTACCCATGATTTGGAGTTGGCGGAGGTGGTGTTCGCCTTGAAGCTATGGAGACATTACCTCTACGGCACGAAATGTACGCTCTACACGGATCATAAGAGTTTGAAATACGTCTTTGATAAAAAAAAGAATTGAACATGAAGCAAAGAATGTGGCTCGAATTACTTAAAGATTATGATTGCGAATTGCTTTACCACCCCGGTAAGGCAAATGTGGTGGCCGATGCGTTGAGTCGAAAGGACTATAGCGGAAGTATTCGAGCTACCCTTTCGAGTTTCGAGAATCGAACTAGTGTCGAGCCTCATTGAGAGAATCAAGGCGTCTCAAGTAGAAGCCTTATTGGAGGATAATCTCAAAGAAGAAGTTATGACAAAGCAACGTTTGCTCTTAACGGAGGATAGCTGTGGAGTGAAATTGTTCAACGGTCGTGTATGGGTACCCAAGGTTGGAGGCAATCGAGAACTTCTTCTCGAGGACGCCCATAAGTCCAAATATTCCATTCATCCGGGGAGTACAAATATGTACAGAGACTTGAAACTACATTATTGGTGGCCGGTAATGAAACTTGATGTGGCACGTTACATGAAGCGTTATGTGACGTGCTTACAAGTGAAAGTCGAGCATCAATGACCGTATGGGAGTCTTCAATCCTTGGAGATCCCTGAGTGGAAGTGGGAGCATATTACCATGGACTTTGTGACCAAGTTGCCCAAAACTCTTCGAGGTCACGACACCATTTGGGTAATAGTTGATCGGTTGACTAAGAGCGCTCACTTCTTGGCCATGTGTAGATCCCAGTACAGTGCAATCAACAGCAAATAATATCAAAGATGAATAAGATTTAAGCCACAACTACTAGTCATATGATTAATATGAAATCAAAGGGTTACAGGTTTACAGAAAGGATTTCTGATCAGAGAAAGTAAACCTATTGACTAGTAATCTGGAATTATGAGACTTAACTTTCTAAACTGAATAATCAAAACGTCTAACCCTAATTATGAGATAAATATGCCTTTATATACTTAGGATTTACAATCATAATGGGCTTATGGGCTTGGGCCCATCTAATTAAACAACTATTAATTAATTATATTATGCACCCTTATAAATACTTTATTCCACTTTCAACACAAAGGACTTTCAGTCCTAACAATCTCCCCCTAAAGTTGAATAAAGCATTTATCAACATGAAAAAACTTCAGGCCTTGATCTTCTTTCCCTCTTGAATCTTTGAAGAACTTTGATGTTGCTTGACTTCATGCCTTTCCACGCTCCCCCTTGAATAGTATCAACTTTGTAACCAGATTCAATGAACAATAGCCTCGACTGAATGCACTATCAAGCAACATTTAACTGTAGAAACTCAATCACATCGGATCAACACATAAGAAAAATAATGTGAGAGTTACTTGACATTCCACGGTGCATCTTCAGTTTAATAACAAAGAATCTGTCTTTGAACCGCGAGTAGAATATGCTTTCAGCTTAAGAACTTGTTTCAATCAACTCGTAGGAGGGACAAACTTGTAGCAGACACCACATGATACGAGAAAGAAGAAATAAAATCTTTGCAATCTTCATCTTTGAACTCATTTCTTCATCTCTTTGATCTCTCGACTGTCTTCAGAAAAGCAAACTTTCACTTCATCTTATAATCATCTTCAAAAAATCATTTTCATTCAGAAAATCTTCATATTATAACTTTGAAATTGAACTTATAACTTTGAAATTGAACTTTGTACAACTCTCCCCCTTTTTGATGATTGTGAGCATCATGATCATCAAAACTCTTCAATTTCAACACATTCTTTGATCTCCCCTTTTTGATAATTTGACATTCTTCACCCTTTGATCTGAGTATCCGTTAATTCATGAAATGTATATTTCCGAATCTTTTCAAATTCAGATATAATAGGAATTGAAAACCTGAATCAACAAATGATACAGTTAGTATGCCTGTAAGTAGCACAGAGCCACTTTGTACAACAGATGTACTTTGGAAAGGAGTTTTTTTTGTGATGTTCATTCCCCCAGGGCTTCCATTCAATCATCGAAAAACCACAAAGGAATTTTCTATGAATGTTATGACAAGAAAACTTATTCCTTGTGTGCTCGTGCAAGTGTATGAATGATTGAAGGTACTTAGCTTGATCAGGCTCAAATTGTGTAAATTGTTGAGACAGCAACAAATATTACACGGACTCAATGTGCATGAAAGAGGTGCGAAGGTGGGGCAACTTTCCTTCTTTTTCAATATCTACATCTTCCGAGTGAATACTAGATAGCATATATGTTGCGTCCCCAAAGAAAATGAAACATTTCTTTGTTAAGAAAGAAACGAGTGGTTGGTGGGGTTAAAGCAAGAGTTGGCATGGGCTCACTGCCTGTTTCAATGATGGTCACCAAAGAATGTGAACCAATTAGTAGATGTGGCTGCCCGGCTCAGAAAGTGTTTGGTGCAGAGTTCTGATATTCTTTTAACTCTGTTCTCACACCCTCTTTCTTTTTAACATTAAAGCTCACTTCTAATCAAACTCTCTTTTTCATTTTTCTGCTCCACACAATGAGAAAAACTCAATCGGATGAGTTATCTCCCCCACTCTTAGATTTATGACCCCTCACCCCTCAATCACTCAAGGATAACTTCCGGGGTAGGAAACACTGGTTAACGTGAATCCATGGAAGTTCTGTTTAAGCTCACACATGAATCCCATGTAAGTCCTAAAAAAAATAGTTGCTCAACAGTTTAACTTGTACACTTAAGGACAAAATGTATGATAACATTGTTAATATGTACGCTCTGACAATGTATCAATCAGATCAAATAAAAATGGTTAGGGTATCAAAGAACTGGATATTTTGTTTATATGAACAAATATAAACAATTTAGCAATGAACGCACAAATTTGAAAATGATGATTGATGCTCAACAATATTGAATTTCAAACGGGGGTATTACCATCGAAAAATTGGTTCGTTATAAGACATGGTAATAACAATTTCAAATAAGTACTAACCCGGTGTGTGTGAATACTTGACAGTATATAGACAAGATAATACACAAGTATTGACCTTTAGAAACACACGGTCGGTTAAACATTAACTCTCAAAATTTGAAAAACATTTAAAATCACACTTCTAAATTCATGAAATCTTTTGAGAATAGAAAAGTGTTTTTAACATTTAAGAAAATGTTTTTCATGTTCGAAAGTTGTTCTTCTTTCAAACAATCAGAGATCTAGATCAGGAGATATTTACCTTTGAGCTCCCCCTCAAATCATGATATAATGATTTAGGTCTTCTAAGCTCCCCCTGGATATTTGCAAAATATCCAAGTCTGAATATTGAAGAACGGGTCCTGATCTGTCATGTGATCAGAAGCCAAACTTCGTTGAAGTCCGGGTTCTAAGTTGATTTACTTAGAAGCCATAGTTCTTCTACTCCCCCTTGACAGTAGGTGCCTGCAACACAGAATCAGTTTTCGGCTTTGGTACCCACTGGTATTTGGGTCCATGAATGTTAGTTGCAGTTCTTGTAGGGGAAATAGAATAAGAACCATACCAGAAATGATCACTGGTTTTGTGAATGTGATCATGTGTACGACAATAAGAACAATGATATTTCTTACCTGACAACTTGAGTAATTGATCTCTCGAGTAGATATGATCAGGTTTACCTTCACGCACATTGTTTCTTTTGGCATTAGACGCGTGTACACATGATTCTCTTTTTTTCAGCTCATCTTCAACTGGTTTCTTCTTCCAGACCAGTTCCTCTTCTTTGTATCTCCTTCTTCTTTGATGTGTACCTGAACCATCCATATTGCTATCATAGAAAAGGTTAGTTTTACGAATCTGATTAGAGGATTTAATTGACTTTTGTGAAGAGACAGGTTTCTGATTTGAACTTGATACAGTCTTTTCAAGCACTTTAATCGTTGAAGCAAAGTTGTCTCTTTCTTTAACAAGTAGGTCAAACTTCTTCATGAACTCAAATTTCGTTTTCTGCTCTTTTAGTGCATTTGCAGATAGTTCAGATAGCTTTTCAGTTAGCTTTTTGATTTTGGCCTCAAACAAGCTTCTTTCTTCTTCAAATCCCTTTTCAGCATTGTTTCTCTGGCCGGATATTTCTTTGAAGAATCCCACATTCTTTTGTTCAATGGCCTTCTTTTCTTTGGCAAACTTTTCTCTTTCAAGGATGATTACTTTCTGAAAATCAGAAACTTGCTGAGAAAGTTTTCTGCATTTCAGCTCAACTTCTTTCTTCTTATCAGCACATTTTCTCGAAAAACATGAGACCTTCTTTGCAAAAGATTTCTCAAACTCGGATTTATCTTTAGCATGCTTTTGCTCCAAATCAGATATTCGCTTTTGAAGATCGGCATTTGCATCTTTCAGTGCAGAGATCTTTTTCTCATATCTTTCAACAGAGACTTTTTGCTGAGTTTTAGCTTCCAAAATAGAAATCTTTCCTTTTAGCTCAGAGTTTTCAGCTTCCAATTCTCTTCCTTTCAATAAACTCTTTGGCCCTAGCATCAACCATTCAGAACAATCCCATAACTCTTTTCCTGTCATTTTGTAATTATTTATTTGACTATAAATTTCACTCAAAATATCACGAAAAAGTTCACAAGAAAGATTATCAGTCATATAATTTCGAGCTAAATTATTAGCCCTCTCTCTTTTCTCCTTTTCCACAGGAGAAGCTTCTGTCTGAATTTGGGATTGCATCTCTCCTTTCATCAATGATAATCTGATATAGATACCCACCTCATGTTCATCTACAAAACACAAAAAAATTAGCTTTCCACCGTTCATAATCTCTTTTGTACCGCAGACTTGGTGGGCACACCATTTTGATCGTTTCGAATAGAATGTATTCGCTCCGGCTTTGAAGAGAGATGAAACTTGAACGGGATTAAATTTAATTCTTAACTGCACTGTAGCGATCGTGAGACAAACAGGATGATCCAAAAAAAATGATATATAAAATAAAATAGGTAAAAGAACCGGTCGAACAAGGTACCGGTCGACCGATGAAAGCACCGGTCAACAACAAGGTACCGGTCGGTATGAATAGTGACTGTATGAATAGTGACCAAACGGTATGAATAGTGACCGGGATGAATAGTGACCGACAAGTATGAATAGTATCGGATGAATAGTGACCGACCGGTATTAATAGTATCGGATGAATAGTGACCGACCGGTATGAATAGTACTGGATGAATAGTGACCGATCGGTATGAATAGTACCGGATGAATAGTGTCGACCGGATGAATAGTTATCGGATGAATAGTGACCGGATGAATAGTGTCGACCAGATGAATAGTGTCGACCGGATGAATAGTTACCGGATGAATAGTGTCGACCAGATGAATAGTGACCGGATGAACAGTGTATTGATGAATAGTGAATCGATGAATAGTAAAATCGAAAAACACAGATAATAATAATTAAAACAGATAATCGATTAAGGGTTTTAGACAAACCTTTTCTGGATCAAACCTTCAGTCTCTTTGCTCTGATACCAATTGTAGATCCCAGTACAGTGCAATCAACAGCAAATAATATCAAAGATGAATAAGATTTAAGCCACAACTACTAGTCATATGATTAATATGAAATCAAAGGGTTACAGGTTTACAGAAAGGATTTCTGATCAGATAAAGTAAACCTATTGACTAGTAATCTGGAATTATGAGACTTAACTTTCTAAACTGAATAATCAAAACGTCTAACCCTAATTATGAGATAAATATGCCTTTATATACTTAGGCTTTACAATCATAATGGGCTTATGGGTTTGGGCCCATCTAATTAAACAACTATTAATTAATTACATTATGCACCCTTATAAATACTTTATTCCACTTTCAACACATAGGACTTTCAGTCCTAACACCATGCGTGAGACACTACCGATGGACAAGTTGGCAAAAATTTACATCGATGAAGTGGTTTCAAGGCATGGGGTGATTCTATCTATTGTGTCGGATCACGATAGTCGGTTCACTTCAAATTTTTGGGATGGCTTGCAGAAGGAGCTAGGTACTCGAGTGAAGTTGAGTACGACTTACCATCCTCAAACCGACGGTCAGAGCTAGGGGTGTTCACGGTTCAGTTCGGCTCGGTTAGTAGGAAAAATATAAACCGAACCGTACTATACGGATACCTGGTTAACCGAACCGAACCGAAACCGAACCGTGGGATTAACCGAACCGAACCGAACCGAAGTATGTCGGTTACCCGCGGTTCGGTTCACGGTTACCCGAATTTATAGAAAATGTTATTTGCAATATAAAAATAATACCAAAATAGTAAACTAAAACCAAATTAGATACAAATACTTATAAATAATCCAAGAACAATAAATTAAAATAATTCTTATTGTTTAAAAATATCCACTCTTCGGTTGATGACTTGATGTCGACTCATTCACGGCTTCACCACTTATACAACCGAATTTAGTCATCCACCGTAATGGATGAGAAAACTTGGGGCAAGTCCTTCAAATCTGAAATAGCAACAAAAAAAAGTTAAAAACGTCCATTAAACAAGACAAGAAAAATAAATGTACAATTATAAAAACATATAGAATTACAAATCATACCGACTTCAAAGTTTTCAAGATCTTCTAACTTTTCCTCAATATCAATAGGAACATTTTTGGACCTAAGCCAATTTTGGGAACATACCAATGCCTCAACCAATGTAGGGGTTAATGAGCTTCTAAAGGTATCAAGAACGCGTCCTCCGGTACAAAATGAAGATTCGGAGGCCACAGTTGAGGCTAGAATTGCCAAAATGTCCCTAGCCATTGCTGCCATAGCCGGTAACCTTGATTCATTTTTATTCCACCAATCCAGTATATCAAACTTGTTGTCTAGAGACTCACATTGTTCACCCAAATATCTATCCAACTCAGATTTCACATCTGTAATGGTTACACATAATAAATGACAAAATCAATTGATGAAAAAAACAAAGTATGATGACGTAATAAATAATAAAATCAAATAAGAATAATTTATTGGTACCACTTGAGGTCTCTTCCAACAATCTTTTGTATTCGTAGCTCAAAAAAGTGGTTGGGTCATCATCAACATCTAAAACAATTTCTTGTCCAGAAAGTTGGAAATTGGTTGCACTGTTTTCATTTACTACTCCAACTTTAAGTGAATAATGATTAAACAATGCTCTCAATACTTTCTCTATTTCATGGCACAAACATTTAGCTTTTTCTTCATCATAACTTTGTTTGACAATGAAATACACATAACCTAACTTGTGTCTTGGATCAAGAATTGGCCCGACAAATAAAAGCATGTTTATGTTTGATTCATTGCTCCAATATTTATCATACTTCACCTTCATTCTAGCAGCCATCTTTTTAAGACCCACATCTCTAACAGACATCTTATTTTTAATCATTGCTCCAATGCCAAAGACTTCATGGAAGTAACTATTGCTAGTGACGTATAAAGAGCCAGAAATACGCAAAGTAGAAGTATAAAAACCTCTTAAAAAAGGCAACAAACACTTAGCATAGTCCCAATCTTCTTCTGTGGGCATACCTTTCGATGATAGAAGTTCAGATCGATACTTACTATCTTGCTCCTCCAATATATCAAATGCAGCTTGAAACTTGATAGCACTTTCTAGCATCAAGTAAGTCGAATTCCACCTGGTTTCAACATCAAGGCAAACGAGACTTTTACTCTCAATTTTCATTTTCTCAACACATGCCTTAAAGCGTTGGATCCTAGCAGAAGAAGACCTCACATATTTCACAGCGGATCTAATTCTAACAATTGGGTCTTCTAATTCTTTTAACCCTTCTTTCACAACAAGACTTAAGATATGGGCACAACATCTCATATGCAAATATTGACTGTCCAAGACACTATTCTTCCAAGTATTAAGCCTTCTTTTTAAGTATCGAATACATAGGTCATTTGAACTAGCGTTATCTACGGTAATCGTAAAAACCTTGTTAATACCCCAATCAAGCGAGTTCTTCTCCATATATTTTCCAATTATTTCTCCAGAATGACCAGATATTGGACAAAAGTTTAATATCCTTTTATGTATGGTCCAATCCTGATCAATGAAGTGAGCTGTCAAACACATATAACTAAGATTTTGCCTAGAAGACCACAAATCGGTTGTTAGAAAAACTCGTTGTTTGGTCTTAGCAAAATACTTCTTCAACGTTTCCCTTTCCGACATATACAAATCCAAACAATCTCTAGTTATAGTGGTTCTTGACGGGATCTGAAACTATGGTTGCAACATGTTTACAAAATCACGAAACCCTTCATGTTCAACAGTTTTAAAAGGTAATTCATCAAGAATGATCATTCTAGCACAATATTTTCTACATTTGGCCTGGTCGAATCTCCAAGGAACAAACGTAGAAGTACTATCTCTAGAATTTTGGACAGAAGATTTAGCTTCGAACATTAATAATTTTTGTTTCTTAACTATGTTGTACGGGTACTTTTTGCAACAATTAAGATGATTACGCAATGAACTAGTTCCATTCTTACTAGGACACTTAAGTGCTCGAGAACAATAGTCACAAGAGGCATAATCAGGATTAGAGGTATCCCTAGTGAAATGATCCCATACCGCAGATTTTTCATGAGTATCCCCTTTAACCTTTCTCTTTTCTTTCTGATTTCCTTGAACTCTTTCATCATTAGATTGTTGTGTCGTTGGAGGATTGACACTTTCACTTTCGCTTGCACTTGCACTTGCACTTGCACTTTTAGGGAGAGCATGATCAACATTAACTTCAATATCAATAGGAGCCTTGTCCATTACTCCTATAAACCATACAAACATAAACATTATAGGAATAAAGGGAGTAATGAAAACTTTACCATATAAAGTAAAGTTACAAATAGGATTACTTATATGTTTGCCAATATAATGTAGCTAATATAATCTTGAAAATAAAACACAAAATTTATAAATTGCTAAACCTAAGATCAATAAATTATAATGGCAAAAACCAAAAAATCACTAAACCTAAGAAATTATCAGTAAGTTCCAAGAAAAAAAACCAGTAAACTTAAATTTTCCTAACAAATGGGGAAAAACACTAAGCCTAAGATTTTTTAACAAATGTAAAACATTATACTTAAGGTTTGTTAACAAATACCATCACAAATCATCATGAAAAACGAGCGGGAATAGGAGAAAAATTGAAACAATGGATAATAAGATAAGAATGAAAACTTACCTACTAAGAGCGACTGCCGACGAATACTTTGGGATGATTTCACTGAATTGTGATCGTATAGTAATCGAACTTCAGAAACTTGACAGATTATGAAGGATTGAAGGTAAAAAGGTAAAAACCAAAAGGCAAATATTCAATAAAACTTAAAACTTGGAAATTATAATTGAAACTTGAGTCGCGATTTGAAGGTAAAAAGGCAAAAACCAAAAGACAATTATTCAATAATGTTAAAGGGAAAAACAAATAGAACAACAATATGGAGAGAATAACAATATGGAGAGAATAACAATAAGACAGAGAAAAGAAGTATGTAATTCTCATTAATCATAAGCCCTTTAAATAGGGAGGAGTTTACAAAGAAAAGGAAACATTCATTATGGTAAATTCTAATACTAGGAAAATATTATATCAATCACTTCCTTTTGATGATGGCACATAATCCTACAACATTCCCCCTTGTGCCGAGTCAAAGGAGTGATGGTGCACAATTGTTGTCTCGTTAAAACCTTACGCCAAAATAAAAACCCAGTGGGATAAAAAAAATATGACGAAGGAAAAAGTACAACGCACCAGTTTCTTTGCAATTTATTGACTTTTCCTTCAGTCTAGTTTTCTCTTAGATTCGTAGTTGCCTCACTAAAACCTTACACCAAGGAACAAAACCCAATGGGGAAAATAAAACTTTAGTTGAAGGAAAGAGCACAACATACCAATATCACAAATATAGTAGACTCCCCCTTTTGTCTACTACTCCCCCTGATTTGTGCATTAATCAAGGGAGTTTTGAAAACATTTCCATTTACTTTCTACATGTTTCCCAATATATCATTTTAGGTAATGACTTGGTAAAATATGTCACATTCTTTTGACACCTTACTTGATTCACTTGAATCTAAAGGAGAGTCTTTTATTGCTGATTGTATAGAAACTTAAGCAGAATATGCCTTTTGGTTATCACCCTTGATATATCTTATGTTCATTTCTTCGATACATGATGCATTATTTCCATATATGCAAGTAGGATACTGGTTGAACCCAGAATTACTAACTCCTCTAATATATGTAATGATAGTCCTTAATCATATACATTATCTCATGGAGAGTAATATTATTGGATTAGTTCAAGGAGGTAGTTACAAGGGTTTGTTTAGCTTACTTCCAAGCAATCGGCGTATTCCTTATTCAATTTGAGAACAACCTTTGTATGGGTGGGACATATACCTAATATCAACGAAGACATACCAAGACATTGTTTGGTGTTTTTCTATAAGAGCTAGTCTTTTTACTGCTTACATTCTAAGTAGGTATAGAAGTTCCATTATCAATTCCATTTTTCTTTTTATAGGGAAAGTATAAACCCACGTCAATGGTTCCAAAAGATTAATTTGATATCATTCCAAATGACTTTGCGTTGGCGCTGAGCTAAATCTAGCTAACAAATTCATTGAGAAATACAATATACGGTCAAGTGTATTGTGCTAAGTACAATAATTCGCATATTGTACTTAGATAGGGAATTCCAACTCCCAATATTTTTCGTCATCATACTTTTAGACGAAATGGATCTTACCTTATATCCGACGCTTCGACCGATCATGGGAGTGCTAACCGGATGTGCTTTGTCCATATTAAATTGCCTGATTATTTTCTGGACATATGCGATCGGTGAAATAATATTTCACAAACTCGGTGTCCTAGCTCAAATATCTAGACAAAACCAAGTTTTCCCAAGATATTTCCTCTCAAAATCAGATTTCAAATAGCTTGTGGTTCCTTTTATTTCATCAAGAGTGTTTATTATGTTCATAACATTGACATATAGAGCTACTTTGAAAATCTGGAATTTGCTTTCCATAATAAATACGTAAGGGAACAGTTCATCGTTCTTATATATCCTTTCCTAATCAATTATTCCATTAGTTCTTTTATATCCTTTAAAGTGGGCGTTTCAATTTTATTGCAAACGCATTTCGTGGTTTAGAGTTACATGATTTTGGTAATGTAATATCATCAAGCACCTTTATATATCTAAATCTAGATCCCCGTAGAGATATGTGGTAACCACATTTATGATATGCATTTCCAGTCCTTCGGAAACTACTAGGATAATTAATTAGCATAACGTTATAACGTCCATCATGGGAGAGTAAGTCTTCTCGTGGTCAATCCAGGGCGTTGTGAGAAACCTTGCGCCAGAGGAGAGTCTCATATATTATGACTTAATTATTCTCATTACGGTTTACGACAAATGATTTATCTATGTCTTACAGGCTTTACACTTGGTGGGTTAGCACTACCAAACCAAATACCTGTTCATTTGTCAAATAATATGATTATCCTGGATTGCTTATTTAGGCCAATTTGCTCTTTGTTGATATTTTTCAACTGAGCATGGTTCGATGTTAATGTGATTTATCATCTAATAAGCAACAATATATGCGAAATATATCATCAATGAGTATATATGATATGTCCATCGACTCATATGCACTCTCATAATTCATTTGAGATTTATTTAATCTCTGGAATCAATATTAACTTTGGAGCGTCCTCCAGTAATGATTCATAGACATAGTTTAATCAGAGACAATCTCATGAGAAGATTATGTTTTGATGACAAATAGTTGTGCCTTACTCTTCTTTTCCTTTAGATGAGTATCTATCAAACCAAGTAGCTTCCCCCATTTCCGTTTGGGAGCTACGACCTCAAGCACACTTCCACCATGTGTGATTGCAACGCACTTTCCAGCGACGTTGTGCCCTTGTTTGGGGACTTTAACCTTGTGAGTGTATTTGCAGCTCGTATATGTGATTTTGTCACTTCTGGAATAACATTAGACGTATCAGGTATCGAGTCTGATTCGTTTGACTTCAACATTACGTTGTGAAGTTTTTGGGAATCAAAATGAGACAGAGTGGGAATATTCAATAACACTTCCTGTCGTTCCCATGGAAAATCCTTTTTCCTATCTCCCTCTAACGACGGGAAGATTGTCTCATGAAAGTGACAACCCGAAAATCTAGCGGTAAAGAGATCACTAGTCAAATACTCTAATTAACGGATAATTGTTGGGGATTCACATCCAACATATACCAAATTGTCTTTAAGGACCCATTTCGATGCGTTGTGGAGCGCAATTGGCACATATAATCAAACATGCGTAAATGTAAAGTATCAGGCTTATATCCAGTTACCAACTGGTACGCATGAGGTTGGTTAGCAAGCAGTGGGTCTAAAAACGAAAAAAAAAAACTGCATATAATAATTGCATAACCCCAGGTAGATGTGGGTAAATTGGTGTGCATTACTAATACCCTAGATGTCATCATATTCTTTTGATAACAACTTCTATGAGACCATTTTATATATACATATGGGGTATATGAAACTCTACATTGATCCTCATACATATGCAATTAACATCAAATCCTTATGATGTAAATTCTCCAACATTCCAAGTCATGTAGACTTGATGAACTAATCAGAGTGGTGAGCCCTTAAATGTATAGCTAGTGCTAGGAGTGCAGTATTTCATGTGGATAATGATACAACATGCGTTCATCGTGTCGAAACCGGAACCATAAAGTTTTAATGGCCCGCATTCTGGATGTTTATGTCCATAAAAATCACCTTGTATTCGTTGTAACAATGGAATATTTTTGTATTATGTCCTTAGTTTTATGATGATCTCATTTCTGTCTTGGCTAAGGATTAGGGTATATACAAAAGTTTTAGGTATTCGAGGGGGCATATTATGATGGCAATGTTGTTTCTTATACTGCAGAAGTCAACAGTTGCAATTTGCCTCGTTTTGCCTATCACTCGAAAGAGAATGTGTCTATGTGTATTTTGTAATACACTGATCACTATGTCATAACCATGGTGTCCTACATGGTCATGTCAAAACATATATGTGTCATTTCCCTAAAGTTCTTTATTGGTGACAAAAATGTTTCGATGACTCAATAATCTACTAGCTAGTTTGACACATAGTTTCCATGATATATGTTTACTCTCATATTCATAAGAACTTATGTATATATGCTCATTTCCATTATAATTTCCATTTGATACGAATATTATTTTTACAAGGTTCCTACTGATCTTGTACCAACAAGAAAATGACAGTTCATCGTCTAAGTATTCGGTTGAATGCATTATAAAATAAGTATTTGTCTATCATTTTAGATTGTGCGGAATATTCTACAAAAACTCAAGTTCTCCTCGATACATTCCTATATGGAACGGAGAATATTGATAGTTTTGTTAATTATTTATTTAGATGTATTTCTTTACATCTATAATGGTTACATATTCGATTTTACTTAAGCAAAAGAAATTAAATTTGATACTTAAAATTAATTTTCAAAGAAACATATGCTTAATCAATATTGAATATTAATATGTTATATTTCATTTTGAACATGTTCCTTTTCGACAGGAACACTCTTTAGTGCATTTCTTATTTGATTGTCCATTTTCACCTGGGGCGGTAGATGTATCTCTACTCCAGATGTTGAAAAATCATTCCCGACTCTTACCAAGACCCTGACCCCATTCTAGGGTTTCGTCCACATGGTGCATAAATGTCACATGTGTGAAATTGTTTTTAACTCTCTGTTCTTTGGAGTTGTTTCCACCTTTAATGTTTTCATTATTGATCTCAATAATTTTCTTTGTCTCGACATATGTGGTGTTATTTTTCGAAAAAACATTGTTATGTCTCTCAACCACTTGCAGTAGGTTGATGAGTTTGTCTAAAGGTTACTTTCTAACTTATATTAGTTCATTAATATTTTTTATATATGAAAGGTGAAAATAATGTTAAGAATCATGTCATCTTCTGTGAGTTCCTTGCCACAGAGATTGATATGCGTTTTGGATATAACATTTATTTGTTGAAATCAGTTACCTTTTTGTAATCGAGTAAGTGAGTTTCATTCCACTGTACGATTAGTTCGGGAAGTACATATTCATGAGTACTCCCGATTATATCTTTCGGGACATCCCACATTTCTTTGGGGGTTTCTAGTAAAGGTATTCCTATGAAACTTAGGATTTATATGTCGTTTCAAAACATGAGGTATTTGTTTGTACCTTTTCAAGAGGTTGGTTTTAGAGTCAATTGGGGAGTTGATGGACTTTAGGTATTTTCTTGTACCTTTTCAGAATGAGGTTTATATACTCATTTATGATACTCGGATTCTTTTGAGTTACGACGTTGATTTTATGATGGGTTGTTTCAACCATTTACATATATAAAGGATAATATATGATTTTCTTTTTGATAAGAAAATGGATTATGGTTATGAAGTTTCATTATCATAACAATATTGGATTTTTGTATGTTTATATTTTTGTTGATAATACTTCATCAATATTTCAATTTGTGAAAAAAAAATCACTCAATCTATTGGTTTCCAGGTAGTAGGGGAATCACATGGATTTCTTAAGTCCCTACAAACCTTAGGGCTGTTTACACCCGTTTGACAAAATCCAGTCGATATCTTGTGATTTATTTAATTTAAATATAACATTGTTAATTATAGAGCATTTGGCATGAGACCAAAAATTGACATGAGTTTGGCATATTAGGCCAATTTCAATGTTTTAATACCTTAATGGTATTTTGAGAGATTTTATCGTGAGACAATAAATATTGGTTTTGACATAAAGTCGATATCAAACTTTTAACATATTAATATATTTTTGGGACTTTTGGAAAAGACCAAAATATATGAAGGTTGGAAGTGTAACTTCTAAAAACTTAATTATATGATTGGAATTATAAGTATGAACTTATAATTAAGGTACTCATTGAATATATTGTGTGGGAGATCAAATTCAAACGAAATTAAGATCATATTGGTAATTTAGGAGCTTTTGGCAAGAAACCAAAAGAATATTACGATTTATGATCAAGACGAACTTATGTATTTAAGAACGGTTTAATATCATACATTCTAAGATTTTAATAGTTTGGGCAAAAGAGCAAAACAAGACAGTATAGGGGTGGAAGTGTAACTTCCAATTAATTATGATTTATGACTAAGCAAATAAATAAATAAAAGTAAACATAGATTTGAATAAACTTAAACATCTAAAATAATTTATGGCAGTGGGCCTAAATAAATAATGCAATATTCGCCTAAATAATTTTAACCAATCAAAATAACCAACAAAGTAAATATAATGTGTATGTTATCGAGATCTAATGATTTTAAAACATAACCATATTATAGTATTATTTGTTATGGAAAGAAAATCAGTTTAATAAAAAGAATAAACTATAAACTAGTTATCAATTAAGAAATAAATTTATAACAAAGAATCAAAGATATCATTATTATTTACATTAAAAGGTAGATTTACAAGAAAAATATAAAATGATTACTCATATATATAATTAGATTTTTTTTACAAATAATGAAATATGCAATTAATAAACATAATGTTAAATAAAAATAAATTAATCCATCAATACAAATTACTCGTAAAACAAACATATTAAGGGCTAGGTTTTATTTATTTATTTATTTTAGCAGTAATAAAGAAATATCATATTAACCAATCTATCTACCAATAAGTGATAAAGAAGAAAAACGAAAATTGCTGATAACAATTTAGTATTTTCCAAAAAAAACATATATATATGAACAATTCCATGTATTTTGTTTTAAATCGAATGCATCATGATATCACATATTATGCAATTTTTATAAGCATAAAGAAAAACAATATGTGAATTAGGATTTCATGAGATTGGCAAATCATAATTTACGACTATAACATAAAGTACAGTAGAATGGTAATATAGTTTAAACATATAGAGAAAAACCATATTCTTAAAAATTATCATATTTGTTCATAGTATAAAACATGATATGCTGAAGTTTTAAAACTTAGACATATAAAATTTACCTCAAATGCCGAATTTCAGCTTGATTTTGTGATTACTTTGTTGTAAGGAGCGTATGTGTTGATAACGTGTTAAAGGGAAAAAACAAATAGAACAACAATATGGAGAGAATAACAATAAGACAGAGAGAAGAAGTATGTAATTCTCATTAATCATAAGCCCTTTAAATAGGGAGGAGTTTACAAAGAAAAGGAAACATTCATTATGGTAAATTCTAATACTAGGAAAATATTATATCAATCACTTCCTTTTGATGATGGCACATAATCCTACAACAAATAACACTTAAAACTTGGAAACTATAATTGAAATTTGAGTCGTGATTTGAAAAGTCTAAAATCATAATTTTAAACTTGGAAATTGACAAATTGTAATGCACCGTTTCCAATATTTTAGAATATTTTAAAAGATTTAACTTAATTAAGATTTTAAACACAATTATTTCCTAAATAAAAATAATAATTATTAAATAGGTAATATAAAATAAAATATTATTAATTATAATATATATATATCGGTTTGGATCGGTTACCTGCGGATATCTATAAATTAAAACTGAAACCGACCTGTTAATAACCGGGTTTTTTGGTTTTCGGTTTTTTCGGGTTTCGGGTTTCGGTTTTTCGGTTTTCGGTTTTTTTCGGTTTCGGATCAAACGGTTCGGCCCGGTTTCTCGGTTTTCCGGTTTTTTTGAACACCCCTAGTCAGAGCGAGAGAACAATCCAAACGCTAGAAGACATGCTAAGGTCTTGCGTTATCGACTTCGGGGGTAGTTGGGACTCTCACCTACCTTTGGTGGAGTTTGCTTACAATAATAGCTACCACTCGAGTATTGGAATAGCACCGTTTGAGGCGTTGTACGGGCGGAACTGTAGAACTCCTGTGTGTTGTCTTGAAGCAGGAGAAAAGCAATTCACCGGACTCGAAATTGTGCAAGAAACGACCGATAAGGTAAGGGGCATTCGGGAGCGGCTGAAAGCGACTCAAGATCGGCAAAAGAGCTATGCCGGTAAGAAGAGGCGACCGATGGAGTTCCAAGTGGGTGTGATGCTTAAAGTGTCACCTTGGAAGGGCATTATCCAGTTCGGAAAGCACCGGAAGTTGAGTCCCCTTTTTCTTGGACCATTCACGGTACTTAAGCGTGTGGGTTTGCAAGCCTACCAATTGGAACTTCCACCGGAGATGAGTGGGATCCACAACACATTTCATATCTGCTATCTCCGAAAATGTTTGGCCGAAGAGGAGAGCGTCATTCCTCTTTCGGAGATAAGAGTGGATGAAGGGAATCGTTGTGTGGAGGAACCCGAAGGTATCCTAGAGAGGAAGTCCAAGAAACTTCGCTACAAGGAAGTTATCATGGTCAAGGTGCAATGGAAACATCATCATGGAGTTAATGTGATGTGGGAAGTCAAGGAGGATATGAAGCAGAGATATTCTCACCTGTTCGGGTAGCACAGATTTCGAGGACGAAATCGTTTCCAAGTTGGGGAGGATTGTAACGCCCGAAATTTTGGTAAGAATAACCCACTTGTGATTTATGTGTGTATTTGTGTGACTGTGACCCCTAAGTGGTAAAAAGGTTAGAGGAGAAACTTTGTCCCACATAGGAGCCAAAATAAAAATTAAAGCACTTAATAAACTTCAATCAATGAGCATTAAATGAATCATTTAATTGCTTGGGCCTTGGAGTGTGGTGTTCTTAGTGGGCTTTCTTTGACATGAAATACACATATTAAATGTCAAAGATAGGGCCTTGGGCGTTGGGGCTCTTGGGGTCTCAATGGGGTCGAGATCACTGAAACTTTCGGATTCGGTACCTCTAGGGCGAGTGTGCCCGGCGACTATGCCCTGGGCATAGTCGCGGTGTCACAATCGCGGCTCAAGAATGGGTTATGGTACATGTTGGGCGACAGTGCCCGACGATTATGCCCGGGTCACTGTCACGTGTCAATCTCGCGAGGGTGGTACCATAGGTCCCCTTAAGCGGGCGACTATGACCGGCGAGAATGCCCGTGTCATAGTCACGGGGCAAGGTCGTCGACGGACCAGACCACCATTAAATGCTTTCCTTTGTCATTTTTCTCATAAAAACATTTTCACCTACCCAAAACTCTCCCATTCTCTCTCGTTTTCTCTCATTATTATTATTGAAACCCTAGCTTCATCTAAGACATTAAATACTTAGATTTCAAGAGGTGACTTCATCACCTTCACTATAGTTGATCACCTAGAGTTCAAGGTCAAGGTTCTACCATATTGAAGATTTCTTGGTTTCTAGGGTTTACCCAAACCAAGCATTGTGAGTTCATACTCCTTTTTCTTAAACCTTATACATGTCAAAATAACATTTTTGAACTCCTAATCATCTCCCTACTTTTGTATTCTTGTTAAAGAGTTTTGACCTAAACTAGGGTTCTTGGAGATTTTTAGGGTTTTCATCTTTAGCTACTAAAATAAAGGGGTTTTACCATATGTGATGTAAATTTTCACATGCAAATTTATGGGAGTTATATGAAAGACCTTATTTTGTTTTATTAATGATTTCATGTTATGGTGGAGTTATTTGGGAAAAACGAACCTTTGGGAAGAAATAAATGGACTATTATTGATGGGGTCTATGACCATCTTGAAATGGCATGATTTTTTAGAAGAGTACTTTTGTAAAGAACCTATGTTGGAAAATGGATTATGGTCATGATGTGGCTATTGGATGGAATTGGTTTTACTCGATGTTATTTATATAAAAAAACGCATGTGTTTGGGAAATGAATGGTATCAAGGACAATATGTTTGATTATAGTTGGTCACAAATGAAATTGTGACAAGTCTAGACTATTACTAATGGATCCATAGGTATAGAGTCGACTTATTTTTGGGTTAAACCCCATTTGTAGCTAGTTGAGACATTAGACCATAGGGTCGCAACTTGGTACGGTTATGTGGGACCAGATACTAGTCGTGGGTCGTAAATGTAAATGTAAATCCTAGAGGATGAGCATGATTAGGATCATTGGGTGCCCTCCCCCACATCTGAGTATGAGTCGGCGAGCTCGTGCCCTTGATCCTAGTATGGTGAGCTCAGTAACTTGGAAAGTGGCCTACTTTTGTGTTCTGTCACAATCCTTGGAAAATCGAGTATCCCCCGTCATCGCAAGATGTATTTTAGACCGTAAGGTCATTACATGGTTACTCTTACTATTGCAAACCCAACTCTTTAAATGGTTGCTTATTGTCTCATTTAAATTATTTCCAAATCATTTATATAAACGGTATGTGCTCACTAGGCGTTAAGCCTAACACTTTTCTCAAATGACATGTATAACAGGTTCCCTTAGCGGTGGGTTGCCAAAGGTTTGAGTGGTGAGCGTGGTGCTCGAGGCATTTTTGGGGACAATAGATATATGGAGTCATGGCGTTAAATGGATTTAGATAGTTTGGGATTTGGGTTGCCATTGTAATCTAGATATAATTTACTTAGATTAGTTCGTTGTCAATTACTATATTCATTTACAACTTTTTGTAAACGCTATATTGCATTATCCCTTTTGGGTGGTTTACTCCATTTATAAACGCCATATTGTCAAATTTTCAAATTTTAAATTTACTCTAAATTTTAGGGTGTTACAATCAGGATTTTGAGGAACATCTCACGACCTGAAACTTTTGTCAGGGGGCGGGGAGCCCAACACCTATTTCCTTTGTATACTTCAAATTCAAACTCTCATCATGACCAAGATTCCAAGTCCAAAGTGATCCATAGAACTTTTTTTTATTCTTTTTAACGACACACTCATATTATTTCATTCCATCATTAATTAATTTAGTTTTTAGTTAAATTAAAATTTAATTCATTTTAAATGACGATTGTTACTTAATAACAAAAATGAAATTAATTTAAAAAAAATAATTTAAATAATTAATTAATAGGTTATTAATAATAGGAAGATAAAAGTTAACACAACCCATTTTATGAAATTAATAAAGCTTTTAAAATTAAAACACACACAAAAGTTGGAATCTACTTACTCAGAATTTTTCGGGTGTTACACACTATCACACCGATAATGGAACTACGTTAAATCACGGTGTTATTTGTTTTGATCTTGTCATATTTATAGATAATAACGTATTTATTATTATCTATATTTCGTTGGTTTGTTTTTCTACATTAGAAAATTATTGTGCACCATCTAGATTATTGTTATCTGCATTCGTTGTTAGGTTAATTGTGCACTTGGATTTCTACATTAGATGATACATGATACATCTAACCCATTTATGTAAATGGGTTGGGTCAGGTTGAAATTTTCGACCTGTTTTCAACCTGATCTCAACCCATTGTCAACCTGTTTTCAACCCATTTATAATACTACATAATTTTATTTATTTTTAATTAAATATTATTACTTAATTATGGTTAATAATTTAATAAATGTTTAATAATTAAAAAATTAATAGAAAAAATAATGCTTCCTAAATCCTAACCACATGTGGCGGCACATTGACAATTTGACACATTTACCAAACCAAATTCTTTCTCTTTCGTTCACAATACTCGTCGACTCCTCAAAACCCTAGTCGACCACTGACGTTCGACGCCCTTCCGACCGCCCATGGCCCGACGCGATGACGCCCTTCCACAACCACCGACGACCGGACGCCCTTCCACGACAACCGTTGTCAAACAACTTACACGGTTTGACTTTCATACATTTCTTGTCATTCTTCCATGATGACTTCCACGATTTGAAACTTTGAACAATTTATTTAACTTTGTGGTTGTGTTTTATTGAAACTTTGAACAATTTATTTCAATTTATGGTTGTGTTTTATTGAAATTTTGAACAATTTATTTGACTTTGTGGTTGTGTATTTGTCATGAAATTAAGTAGTTTAATCTTTTTTATTTGCTTAAAATTTTTTAAATTAAATGGTTCAACCCAGGTTCAATCCACTTATTTAACAGGTTGGGTTGAGAGAATCATAAATAGGTCAACCCTCTACCCCAACCCATTTAAGTAACAGGTTTGGTTGGGTTAAAAATGTCAACCCATTTAATTAAATAGGTTGGGTTGAGATTTTCAATCCAATTAATAAATGGGTTGATTGAACCCAACCCAACCTGACTCATTGTTACCCCTAATCAGAATTTGAAGAAGAAAGAAGACTTGGTTTTTGAAAGTAGGTTACTGAAGTGGATGGATTGCCTTTTGGTGTGGGCGATTATACGATTGCTAAAGAAATGTATTATCAATTTGTTATGTATAGCCAATTTGATCAACTAATGTTTAGTGAATGGAGCTTTTACAACTAATTTCACCTTTTTGGGTCTTAAATTTTGTGTTATTTGTTTATCTGTTTTTTCTTTTACTTCCGTTGCATAGTTGGTCAAGTTTACGATCTTTGTTAATTTGTCATTTATCGATTATGTAATGGTTGACACATGAAGAAAAAGAGTAGGGTTAAATAAAGATCGTTTACCACATGGTTTTTAGAAACATCTTGTTGGAATATGCTCGTGTCATAATAGATAATTATATGGCTAGACACACGTGGGGCCTATAGGGTCACATACATATACACTGAGATACCATTTAATATAATGTAATTATTGTATTTACATTATATAGCCTAAGTAACGTGGGAAAATTAAAAGGGCATTAACATTAAATTAGACTTATTGGGTTTGTATTAAATTTAAGTTAATAGCAAGCCCATTAACTTAATTTAATACTGGGCCCATAAAAGATTTAGAAGAGAAAAATTGTCAAAAGCCCAAGAGAGCTCTAGGGTTTATTTATATAAGGATATCAAATAAACCCATTAGGTTTAACCTAATCTCTCCTCCTCTCTCTCTCAAATCGGCGCCCCTCCCCTTGCTCTCTCTAAGTTTTTCTCGTTTGATCTTCTACCTCGGTTCTTGGTTAATCGAGGTTCTAAGATCGTTACAAAGGAGGACTAGCATCCGGTGGTGATCAAGGAAGTGTAGTGTGGACTACTTTAGAGGTATTCACCATTGAATACTTGGTCTCAAAGGAACACACAAGCGGATCTATTTCGTCTACAAATCACGCTACAAAGGTATACCGTTATTTGTATTTTTCGTTTAATCATATTGGCAATACGTTGATTCCTTTTGGTGATTTCTTTCCGCTGCGTGTATATATAAATGTTATATTGTGTTTTTGTTTTAAATCACCAACAGTGGTATCAGAGCCATCGTATGTGCCATATGATTAGCGTGTATATGTAAAAGTGGCTAAAAACGTTTTCTTTTGTGGATCGAATTTTTTTTGCCACAAATTGCATATACTAATCATAGATTAATTATTGTAGTTTTTCTTCGATTCGTTGGCTTGCTTTCCTTTTGTTTGATTGTAAGTGTTTAAGATCCATGGTAAAAACATGCATTTTTTTCCATGGACCAAGCCAACACTTTTATGTTTGTGTTGATGTGCAAAACCGATGAAAACCGTGACCGTTTGTGTGCTTTGTTTCTTTGTTTGTCGAGGTTTTGGATTGTAATAGTTTAGATTATTATTTCATTTATTTTCACTTAGTTTAGTGTTAGAATAAATGTATTTAGTCAAATAATTGTAACCGTTGCTTGGAATGGAATGGCGGCAAAGTTAAAGACAAAAAGCAAATTTCGTAGTTGTTGGACAGCCGACACGAGAAATGGATTTCCTGGAGTTTCACAACTCGGAATGTGCTGATTCTTAATGCTGGAGTTGCGTATCGCATAGGAGAACAACTTTGTAGAAGGATGTTTCGGCTGGGGAAGACTCCTTACATGTCGTTTCGGGACCCGAAGCTGCTGCGTTTTTCTAGACAGTTTTGGTGTTCGGTTTTTCATGTGGGTTCTACTTGCTCTTGATGGTCTTGGAGCAAGTGGGAGCCCATTAAGGGTTTATGTTGGCTCGTCCTTAGTTGCCCTCTTGGTCCGTTGTGATGGCTCACTATATCAAGCATAGGTTTTTTCATCGGTTGAGGTTTTGCACATATTGGTTGTATGTTTTTGTTTTATATTGCATTGTTATGTATGTCTCGGATGTTATAACTTGCAAATGGGTTTTTCAAACCTAAAATTAAACACATACCACTTTGAAACCAAATCGTTAGTTTTGGTTAATACATAAGTTTAAATTGGATTTGAAACTTAAAACTATTGTTTTATATAAATAACGTTTAAAAGGGTTTTATCGGTTATTTAATTTATGTAATGTCCAAGCTTATTAATGGACATCTCGACACACATAAAATAAAACAAATTAGACTCTAAGTTAAGAAATGTTTTTAACTTATGCTACGAATGAAGAATGCATGCTTCTTTCGTACTTTTTTTTAGCGTATCAAAATATCATACCCGCTACAAATTTAAGTCATGTCGTCCAATCGGATTGAAATCACTCGCCATTACCTTTTGCCTATGCGTGAGACCTAGGTTGAATTGTAATCCCGAGGTGATTATTATCTATGCGTGAGACCTAGATCTATTTTCACATGATTTCAAATTGGATGACTTAATCGAGTTAAGCAGGTGAGACCTTGACCCGAGGCAAAGATGGGACTAAACATGCCATCTTGACACTAGTTGCTCGGCCACTAGATGCCATGGGTCCCATAACGATCTAAGAATTGCACTAGTAATGCAATTGGTGAACGTCACCTACCTATTGAATCTATCATTGCTAGCAGATCAACTGATGTAATTATAGAACCTTAATGAGGATCTTAGCCTTTTTCGTAAAATTAAATATATAATTGGGTAATTAATTTAAAGGAAAATGATTAATTATTGAAAATACTAAATCTTGAACTTTGTATGTTTGTAGATGACAACAACCAACAACAATCAAACCCTAAGCAACTCAACAATCAGGTCAGTTCTTGAAAAAGAGAAACTGACAGGTATCAACTTCATCGACTGGTATTGAAATCTGAGGATCGTCCTCAGGGCTGAAAATAAGTTGATGCATCTGGAAGAGGCCTTACCTGAGGCACCTCCTGCCACTGCTTCTGCTGCAGTTCATGCAGCCTACACCCGTAGGTTTAACGAGCAACAAGAAGTAGTTGCTCTTATGCTGGTGAGCATGACACCCGAGATCCAAAAGAACTTGGAGGAACTCATAGCTTTTGAGATGCTGCGAGAGTTGAAAACTATGTTTCAACAACAAGCAGAACAGGAACTGTTTGAAACAGTCAAAGCATTCCACGCTTGTAAACAGGAGGATGGCCAGTCAGTTAGCGCTTACGTCTTGAAGATGAAAGGCTATCTTGACCAAATGGAGTGTCTTGGTTACCCCATGCCACAAGTTCTTGGAGTGAGCTTGATTCTTACCTCACTCTCCAAGGACTACAATCAGTTTGTTATGAACTATAACATGCATAGCACAGGGAAGACTATCTCTGAAATGCATGCTATGCTGAAACTTGCAGAACAAGGGATGCCTAAGAAAGCTCCTGCTGTTCTAGCAATCAGAGCAGGTAAAATCCAGAAAGCCAAACCGCAAGTACTGGGCACGGGTCGTGGCAAGGGTAAACATGTTTACAAACCTAAACCTAAGATCCCCCCACTTGCTAAAAAGGAGCACCCTCTAAAGGACGCCACATGTCATCACTGTGGAGTGATAGGCCACTGGAGGAGGAACTGTCCTACCTACCTGGCAGAGTTGAAGAAGAACAAAGCTACCCCGGCTAACACATCAGGTATCTTCACTATAGAACTCTATGCTTTTCCTAATAAATCATGGGTTTATGACACCGGTTGTGGAACTCACATTTGTAATAATGTGCAGGGACTAAGGAGAAGTAGAAAGCTAAACAAAGGAGCTTTGGACCTGTACGTAGGCAATGGAATGCGTGCAGCTGTTGAAGCTATAGGGAGCTATGATCTTATCCTCCCTAATGGATTGATCATTGTTTTAGACAATTGTCATTATGAACCCACTATTACTAGGGGTATTGTTTCGCTTTTTCGTTTGAAGGATAACGGTTTTATTAATACCTTTACGGATTATGGCATTTCGGTTTCTAAAGATAATATATTTTATTTTAATGTTATTCCTCGTGATGGTATTTGTGAAATTGACATGCATGGTCTTGTTTCAAACGATAGTTCTATATATACATGTAGCACTAAAAATCCAAACGTAATTTGGATTCAACTTACCTATGGCACTGCCGTCTTTGCCACATAAGCAAGAAGCGCATTATAAAGTTGCAACACGATGGGCTTCTAAAGTCAACCGACGATGAGTCATTTGAAAAATGCCTCTCTTGCATATTTGGGAAGATGACAAGAAAACCTTTCTCCCATATAGGTGAAAGAGCCAAAGATCTACTTGGACTCATACATACTGATGTATGTGGCCCATTTAGAACTGTGTCTAGGGAAGGTGCTAGCTACTTCATCACTTTCACTGATGATTTCAGTCGCTATAGTTATGTTTATTTGATTAAACATAAACATGAAGCCTTTGAAACGTTCAAAGCCTTTCAAAATGAAGTAGAAAATCAACTCGGCAAAACTATTAAGGCTCTCCGATCTGATCGAGGAGGAGAGTACATGAGTCAAGAGTTTTTAGATCATCTAACTAAGTGTGGGATTGCCTTACAATTCACTCCTCCATACACTCCACAACATAATGGTGTGTCTGAAAGGAGAAATCGAACTTTGCTAGACATGGTTCGATCCATGATGAGTCTAACTACTTTGCCACTATCCTTTTGGGGTTGTGCTCTAGAGTCTGCTGCTTGCATACTCAATATGGTTCCGACCAAGAAGGTTGATAAGACACCATATGAAATATGGCACGAGAAAGTCCCTAATATGTCTTACTTGAAGGTCTGGGGGTGTGAGGCTCTCGTGAAACGAGATACACCGAATAAACTTGAGCCTAGATCTATCAAATGTATCTTCGTAGGGTACCCAAAGACAACAATGGGTTACTATTTCTACTACCCACCCGAAAACAAAATATTTGTTGCTTGGTATGCTGGGTTTCTTGAGAACAGTCTCATTTTACAAGAAGCAAGTGGGAGCACCGTAGACCTTGACGAGATTCAAAGCGAAGATGCACAACCTTCTGGTAACACTAGCGAACTTCACGCTGAGGCTAAACATACAGATGATGAACCACAGAATGATGTAATTCCCATTCATAGATCTGCAAGGACACCTCGAGCACCTAAACGATATAGTTTTTGTGTCGATACTGAAGAGCAGAATTTGGGGGATCATGGTGAGCCCTCTAACTATCAAGCGGCATTGTTGGATCCAAAATCTGATAAATGGCTTGAAGCTATGAATGCTGAAATGCAATCCATAAAAGATAATCAAGTCTGGAACTTGGTTGATCTTCCTCAGAATAGCAAGACTGTCGGGAACAAGTGGGTCTTCAAGAAGAAGACCGACATGGATGGCAATGTACACACCTATAAAGCTCGTCTGGTAGCAAAAGGTTACACTCAAACCTATGGGGTTGACTATGAAGAAACCTTCTCGCCTGTTGCTGACGTTAAAGCTATTAGGATTCTTATAGCCATAGCAGCGTATTATGACTATGAGATTTGGCAAATGGATGTCAAAACCGCTTTCTTGAACGGTCACCTTAATGAAGATGTTTATATGGTGCAACCTGAGGGTTTTGGGAGTCCGAAACATCCCAATAAAGTATGCAAGCTTCAAAGATCCATTTATGGACTGAAGCAAGCATCCAGAAGTTGGAATAAAAGGTTCGATGAGGAAATCCAAATGTATGGTTTCACTCAAAACCTTGATGAGCCATGTGTATATATGAGAGATAGTGGGAGCATCATCGTTTTTCTAATCTTATATGTTGATGACATATTACTCATGGGGAATAACATTCCAATGCTACAAGATGTCAAATCCTGGCTTGGAAAATGCTTTGCCATGAAAGATTTAGGCGAAGCGACATATATCCTAGGAATCAAGATCTATAGGGATAGATCAAAGCGGTTAATTGGTTTAAGTCAAAGTGCATACATTGAAAAAATTCTAAAACGGTTTAGAATGGATGCTTCCAAACGTGGAAAACTTCCAATGCAACACAATGTAAACTTGAGTAAGACTCAGGGACCCTTCACACCTGATGAGGTGAAGCGGATGAAGGGAATCCCCTATGCTTCGGCTGTGGGATCCATCATGTATGCAGTGAGGTGCACTAGACCTGATGTAGCGTTCTCTCAGAACCTTACGAGTAGATACCAATAAAATCCAGGAGAGAGTCACTGGACTGCTGTTAAGAACATATTGAAGTATCTTCGAAATACTAGAGATATGTTCCTTGTTTATGGTGGTGATACAGAAAGAGAGCTCAGTGTTACTTGCTACTGCGATGTCTTCTACAGAAGCTGAATACATAGCTGCTTCTGAAGCTGCAATGGAGGTTGTTTGGATACGGAAGTTCATTTATGGGCTTGGGGTTGTCCCCAGTAATGAAACACCCATGGATATGTACTGCGATAATTCTGGTGCCATTATCACAGCCAACGAACCTGGAGTTTAAAAGGGCGCCAGACACTTTCGCAGGAAGACTCACTACATTCGAGAGGTTATCGAGATGGGTGAAATTCGTCTTCTCAAAGTTCACACAGTTGACAACTTAGCTGATCCATTTACGAAACCAATGTCTTGTACCAAACATATCGAACATGCTAGGAACATTGGACTTCGACCAACTAGTAGTCTCATGTAGATCTGTTTTAGTATTTTAATAATTGGAACGTTGAACAGTTTTTATTTCACAATGAATTGATGTACTAGGTATGATCGTTTTCATTTATATCAACTGTGTTCTATATTTGCATGTTTAACCCATGAATAAATTATTTGTTCTAAATTGTCCATTGTCAGTTGATGATACGGGAGTATCATCGAGTTAAGGCAAATGTGAGTGTATTGGTGATGATGCTACCAAACTCACATGTTGTTCATTGGTGATGAACATTGGACTAACCCAACCTACGAGAGTTCATTGCATGGATCGGTGTCACCAGTGAATCTCGCATATGGTTATGTCACTCGTCCTTAGACTTGAGATGCAAGTAGGTTTTGTGTGGGTGGAATGTCAGTCTTTGAAATGGTTAAACGTTGTCCTGAATAAGGCTGTTATAAAAATCATCTCCAGGACTGATATGAAGCACATGACAGACACGTGCAGTCAAAATGGGATTTGTTCCTCTATAGATAATAGAGTTAGATACTACTGGGCCCCTCGATGAATTGAATAGATGTTTGTATGGCCGTACCCAAATTTAATTAAGATGATGCTTGATTAATTTGGTAATCTAATTCAACAAACAGATCGAGAAATAGAATCGTTGAACAATTAGAATGACATATGATCCATGTCTAGTATTCAACAAGGTATTTGTAACAAAGGGATGACTGATTTAATAAACCATTTAAAATAAGACGTTTAAGAAACTAATCTCATGTGTCTCTAGGGGCATTGGCGTGTTGCTAGACGCTAACCTTTGCCTGTATGATTACTTGTTATTATGACGTGTGCAAGTGGGAGCTGTTGGAATATGCTCGTGTCATAATAGATAATTATATGGCTAGACACACGTGGGGCCTATAGGGTCACACACATATACACTGAGATACCATTTAATATAATGTAATTATTGTATTTACATTATATAGCCTAAGTAACGTGGAAAAATTAAAAGGGCATTAACATTAAATTAGACTTACTGGGTTTGTATTAAATTTAAGTTAATAGCAAGTCCATTAACTTAATTTAATACTGGGCCCATAAAAGATTTAGAAGAGAAAAATTGTCAAAAGCCCAAGAGAGCTCTAGGGTTTATTTATATAAGGATATCAAATAAACCCATTAGGTTTAACCTAATCTCTCCTCCTCTCTCTCTCAAATCGGCGCCCCTCCCCTTGCTCTCTCTAAGTTTTTCTCGTTTGATCTTCTACCTCGGTTCTTGGTTAATCGAGGTTCTAAGATCGTTACAAAGGAGGACTAGCATCCGGTGGTGATCAAGGAAGTATAGTGTGGACTACTTTAGAGGTATTCACCATTGAATACTTGGTCTCAAAGGAACACACAAGCGGATCTATTTCGTCTACAAATCACGCTACAAAGGTATACCGTTATTTGTAGTTTTTGTTTAATCATATTGGCAATACGTTGATTCCTTTTGGTGATTTCTTTCCGCTGCGTGTATATATAAATGTTATATTTCTGTTTTTGCTTTAAATCACCAACACATCTATCCCTCCCACGTTTAACTAAAGATAACATTTCGTAATATTTATTTGCATTGCATTTCATTAGTTGTCAATTAACAAAGCACGTTTCATTTTAATGGATCAGATTATGGATATATGGACGGTTTGCTTCAAAAATCATTTATTCATTTTACTGGACCATGTACCAAACGGTTAGCTCTCAAATCGTTTTAATTTTTCTGGGCCTTATAATTTGGGTTGGTGTTATAAGAGGTGGTAAAATAAAATGGAGTATGTTTTGGGCTTAGCTGATTAGGCCAAACATCAATTGTTGGACTTTAATTGTTTTGAAGATGGATCTTATCTTTTTTATATTAAGGATTCAAGGGTAATCTTCATATATATCTTTTTTAGGCAAATTATGTTTTTTTATCATATCAATATATTTTTGCGTCTTCTTTTGATAAATGTTTATGTAATCAATTTAGTTTAAGGAATAATTTGGAATTTTAATAAATATTTGTGTTCTTGTTATATTTTAGTTTTGCAATGTCTTAATTGTTTTAACGGTGTTAGTTAAAGACTGACCACTTAAATAACTGAATCTAGATTAAAGTCATGTCGTGTATTCGACCAATGAATGAGTATAACACTAGTTAAAACAAAAACAAACGGTTTGAATTATAAAAGGTCTGACCGAATCAGACATAAGTGATAATTTAGAGCTTAAAATGAAAAAAAACAAACAAGACCCAAGTATTTTAAATATATCTTGCAAAAAGTTGATAGAATCTTTGCATCCCGTCGCATTGCACATAGGGGTGTGTAGAAAATCAACCGATCAAATAGAAAACCATCGATCCAATTAATACCGACTGACCACATATGGATACCCAATTGTAATTAGATCGGATAGGATTGAAATTTTCAACATTCAATTTGGATCGGTCGGTTCTTGGATGATAGTCCAGGACCGACCAAAACTGACCGAACCGAAATGACCACCATCCAATTAACCGTCCAATTACCATCCATTTATCCATCCAACTATCATCCAATTAATTTGTTTGCAAGTTGTTTAAATCTGAATTTGTTTTGTGTTGATTTTTGAATTTTTAGTCTCATTTGTATTGGTTTTAACACATATTAAAAGTGAATAATCAAATTTGTTTCATTGTTAGAAAATTGGATTAAATTAACACATTGAATGGATCCGATCCAATCTAACCATCCATTGGATCTCTGAGAATGGATCAGACCTGACAGGTTTTTGGCGCAAAAAGTGAGGGAGGAGAATGCCTACTGACAGCAGCTTCCAATGGCAAAAGAAGTACTATGTTAGAGGGTTGTAGGTGGAGCTTCTCTCGCGGGTACCCCAAACTTTAGAAAAAAAAGAGTCCTAATATGGAGAATGCCCGTGATTATCTACGAAGAAAGTTATGTCGGATGGATCTGTTGGGTCTGAATATGCTAAGTATGGTTTATGCTGCTGATTAATGTTGCTAAGTAATTACTACTGCCAGACTATCAAGATTACTACTGCTAGTAGAATTAATACTGCTTGAAGAGTTAGTACTGCTTGTAGTTAGTACTGCTGAAGATTAATACTGCTGAAGATGGTTAATACTTCTGAAGATAATTAGTGCTGCTTCTAAAGATAAAGATGATTTGGAGATAAAGACAAGCTAGAGATAAGACTGAAGATAATTATGGTATTGATGCTGAAGATCAATTGTATTTTGATAATTATCATGTATTCAGTTTTGTATATATAGTATAGAAGTATTTGATAGTAGAAGAATTAATTCATTCATAAGTTTTTGTTTTAGAGAGAATTAACCTCAAGATTAGTTTAGATCCTTTCTATAGAGAAGTATAGAACGTCTATTGAGCATGTTCAACAGATTGAGGTTTTGTGTGTAATCATCAAGTTGAATCAATATAAACTTGTGATTTGAGTTTGATATATTGTTTCATTGATTGTTAGTGTTAAAGTGTTTTTCCGCAACTTCTTTAGCATTGTTTCTGAGTGTGTGTGAATTAAATTCTTGTTTGAATTTCGATCCTGAAAAGTGGTATCAGAGCATTGTTAAACTCAGAAAAACAACAATCATTATGGACAGTTCAAGTGATAGTGTTCTGGTCTCAAAGGTTCCAATGCTCAGATCTAATGAGTTTGACATGTGGAAGATTAGGATCAGGCAATACATCCTTCTCACAGATTACTCTATGTGGGACATCATTGAGAATGACCTATCTAATGAAGGAAAGATTGGAGCAGATGGAAAAAGAATCCCACCAAAGACAGATGGAGAGAGGAAGATAAGGCAGACAGAGATGAAAGCCTTGAGCACACTGCTCTTGGGTATTCCTAATGAGTATCAACACCAATTCTGCAACTGCACTGACGCACAGATGCTTTGGAATGCTCTAGAGAAGAGATTCTCTGGTACCAAAAGTACCAAGAGAAATCAGAAGGCAATACTGAAGCAACTGTATGAAAACTTCATGTCAACTAACAATGAGTCTATGACTCAAACTTTTGACAGGTTTAACAAGCTGATTGGTGAACTAGCTACTGTTGGAGTGCAGATTGATCAAGATGATGTAAACAGAAAGTTCTTAAGGTCCCTTGGAGATGAATGGACCATGTATACTGTCTCCTTCAGACAGGATGACAAGCTGGAGGACAAAGAACTAGACGATCTTTATAATGACTTAAGGGTGTTTGAGGCTGAAGTTGAAGCCAAGAAGAGACCATCTGGATACACTCATAATGCTGCTCTTTTATCATCTTCTTTTTCTACTGATTCTGCTGCTAATACAGAATCAGTTAGTACTGCTTATGTATCTAAGCAGGATGTATCTAATGACTCTGTATTAGAAGCTTTTCTTGCTAGTCATGCTAATTCTGGTTTAATTAATGATGATCTTGAACAAATTAATGCAGATGACCTTGAGGAGATGGATATAAAGTGGCAGATGGCTATGCTAACTATGAGGGTAAAGAGATTCATAAAAAGGACTGGAAGGAACAACTTTTCTCAGAGGAGAGAAGATGGTGTTGGGTTTGACAAGTCAAAGGTGGAGTACTACAAGCGTCACAAAATGGGACACTTTGCAAAAGAATGCAGAGGAGGAACTCCTCAACAATATGGCAGCAACCACCAGCAAGCACATTCCTCAAGCTTCCAAAACAACAGAAACTCCACTCAAGCTCTTGTTTCTTAAGAAGGAATGGGATTTGATTGGAGTGATCAAGAGAAGAAGTTGTTCAGAATCAAGCCCTGATGGCAGAAGTCTCAGAATCATCAAGCACATATATTCCAACAGAGGTAAAAACTAAACTGTACACTAAAGAGTGTCTTCAGACTGTTCAAAAGTACAGGGATCATAACCAAAGCATGTGTGATGACCTTAAAAGGTTAGAGAGAGATATAAGAGAGTATAAAGTGATTGTGGAGAAGTTTGAAGATCAAATTAAGGCTTACAAGGCCAATGAACTTCAGCATTACTATGACACAAATTACTGGAAGTGGGTGAAAGATCAATTAGAGATCCAAATAGAAAAATCTAAGGAGGAGTGTGAGAAGATAAAGAGTGAGTATGAGAAAGCTAAGCTTGACATTGAGAAGTTTTCTTATGCTTCCAAAGCAATGGACTCTTTGCTTAAAGCTCAAGTTCATGATAAGATCAAGAGTGGTATAGGATACAATGCAACACCTCCACCTTATAACAATAATTATATCCCTCCCTCCTCAGATCTCTTAGAAACCCAAAATAAGAAGGACTTACCTATAGAAGCAACAGAAGTAGATCCTATAGATAGTGTGGTGGTTGAAGAAGAGAATGAGAAAGAGAATTCTGAGAATAAGAATGCAGAAGAGATTCCTGTAGAAAATCATATCCTTACCAATGAAGGGGGAGGTAAACCATTCATCAAGAGTGAAAAGGTGGATAGCTCAAAGAGTGAAAAGGTGGATAGCTCAAAGAGTGAAAAGGTGGAAAGCTCAAAGAGAGAAAAGGGAAAGGTACAGGGAGTCCACTATATGCAGACCACAGTTGTGAATCCCTGTACATGTAAATAGCATCAGCCCCAAAAACATGATAAAACAAGGGGTAATCAAAGAAACTGGAATAATCAGTGGGCACAAAAACAAGGGGTTGATCTGAGTAAAATCAATAGACCAAAACCTTGTTTTATTTGTGGAAAGCTTAACCATATTGCCAAATACTGTTATTTCAATCCTATGAACCAGAGGATATACTTTCAAAGACATATACAAAATCCTGTTGGTTATAGGAATCAAAGAAGGAATCATATGGCTGAAAATGTAAAAAGAGCACCTTTAAAAGCTCATGCTCAAAACAAGTTTGCAAAATCAAAGAAAAATACTCCAAATAAGTCAAGGAGTAACTTAAAGAAAAATAAAGCAAACAATTTTGTTCAGGTTTGGGTTCCAATAGTAAAGAAATCTGTTAGTACTGCTACTTCAAATAGTACTACTGACAGAAATAATGTTGCTGCAAGCAATACTACTGCTAACAATGTTAGTACTGCTAATCCAATTAGTACTGCTAATGAAGTTAGTATTGCTAACAAAATTAGTACTGCTAATCCAATTAGTACTGCTAATGATGTTAGTACTACCAATCAAGTTAGTACTGCTTCCAGTAACAAGCCCATTATTGTGACAAAGTATTCAAGCCATAAGATTCCCCAGTCTGAAAAGCTCATCAAAACTGATTGTGAATATGTTGATGAGAATGGGAAACCCAAGACCACTTTGGCTTGGGTTCCTACTAAAAACTAACTGTTCCACTTTATGTGCAGGGCAACCAACAGCAAAAAGGGAAGAGCATTTGGCATATTGATAGTGGTTGCTCTAGGCACATGACAGGCAACAAGTCATGCCTACAAAACTTCAAAAGAATTGATGGAGGACATGTTGCATTTGGTAATAATCCATCTGGAGGAAAGATTAGTGGAAAAGGTACTGTGTCAAAGGGTAAGATGACCTTTGAGGATGTCTACTATGTTGAGCAATTGACATACAACCTGTTAAGTGTATCACAGGTTTGTGCAAGCTTTACTGAATAAAGAATTGACGGATTTACCTCATTTTAATGAGGTATATGTACCAAAGGTCCCGAAAGGGAAGGTGTTTTCTAATATGAGGAGGCCTAGTAAGGACTTCTCAGGTATTGACACACCATTGTTCTCTACAATGATGGGTGTGTCTCCTTCCCATGGTGAGGCATCAGTGTCAAAGCCCTCATCTGACAACCAAACTGATGACCTACCCACACCACTCATTTCTATTAACATCCCTCAGTCCCTTCTTCAAAAGCCAACATCACCCATCACTCACACTTATATAAGGAAAAAGGTAAAGAAGGTTCCTTCCCTTCTTGTACCTTCACCCCCACAGCCTTCAAGCCCTCTAATGGAGCATTCTCCATTAGAGAATATCCAAAGGGAAACCACTGGGGTGTCTCCCAACCCCAAGAAGGTGCTCAATAAGGAGAAGGAAGAGCATATGGGCTATAAGGCTCACACTACTGACTTTGCACAAAGTGCAGGGCAGGACAATGTGAACATATCTAAGACCTTCCCCATGGCAACTTTGGGTGAGCAATCATCCAAAGGTCCCAGGTGCCAAGAAACCAAGGGGGTAGAGGGTGCTTCTGCTAGGCAGAAGACCTCTACTACTAAAAGATCCAAGGATCCTTCAAGGGTGGTAAACACACCCAAAGGAGGTGAGGACAGATATAACTACCAGGAATTGTTGGATACTATGGGAAACATTAATATTGATGTCATCAAGCAAGGCTCAGATATAGAGGAGATGAAATTGGTAATTCTGTCTCAACAAGTGCAGATTACCAAATTGAAGAAGATGGTGATGAAGTTGTTACAAAAAAAGAAAAGAAAGCAGTATGTCTTGAAGAAGAGGGGAGATGCTTTCAACAAGGGGGAGAAACAAGATAAAGGGGAGAAACACAGTCCTATTGGTATGGAAGCTCAGTTTGAGGGGGAGCTGAATAAGGAAACATAAAATAGCAAAGAAGCAGAAACTGAACCAGCAGCAGTAACTGAGAAAGAAGCAGAAACTGAACCAGCAGTAGTAACTGAGAAAGAAGCAGAAACTGAACCAGCAGCAGTAACTGAGAAAGAAGTAGAAACAGAACCAGCAGCAGAAACATCATTGTCCAGAGAGGAAATGGAGATTGCAGAAACCTTGGTCAAAGCTAAGAATGACACTCCCAAAGCCACTCAAAAGGCTAAGGGAGTAATAATCAAAGAAAGAGGTTTAGAAAAGAAAGAAAAAGAGGTCAGCATAGAGGATGCAAAGAAGAAGGGAAAGGAGAAGATGGTTGAATCTGATCAACCTTTAAAGAAAAAGAATCAGATAGAGTTAGATGAAGAAGTGGTCAAACAGCTTCAAGCAAAGTTGGCAAAGGAAGAAGAAATACAATCTGCCAAAGACAGAGAGCTTGCACTGGATATGGCTAAAAAGCTCAATGAAGAATATCAAAAGAGTTTGAAGGATGCAGCTGCTGCCAAGATAGTTACAAAGAAGGCTTCAAGGCAAAGGCTGGCATTAAAGCAAAGACAAAGACAACCCTCAAAGACCTTCCTGGATAATTAAGAAAGGAGGAAAATGATAAACTTTCTGAAAGGAGCTCTTGGAGTTCCTGAAGGAATGTTTACTAACATGGCCTATGGTAGGATAGAGGAGTTGTATACAAAGGAGATGTCAAATCTGAAAGGGGACTCCACTCAAAGGGAAGAAGCTGAAAGGAGGATGAAAGAGAGGCATGATCTCAACATACAACAACCCTTCCCTGAAAGTGAAGAAGGCACTCCTATCAAGGAAAAGAAAGAAGAAAAGAAAGAAGAGACTTTGGCTCAGCAAATTGGAGTCATCAAAAGAAAGAAATCCATTGCCACCAAGCCAAAGGCAAAAAGGGCAAGAATTGAAGAAGAAAGAGAAAAAACAGAAGCAGAACCTAATGTTACACCTTCAGCAGAACCAGAGCAAACTCCAAAGCAGTCCAATCAGCAACCAAATGAGCAGTTTGACTTGTATATGACTGTGACAGATAAAGATCCTGTACAAGCTGATCTAATTTCTGTCCAAGCCCCTGAGATTATCTTTTGGGACATCCTGGAAGATCAAAGGAAGAAATATTTCAGGATTAAAAGGATGGGAGATCAGTATGAGGTTTACTCTACTTGGGGAAAAATCATCAGAAGTTGTTCCAGATCAGATTTAGAAGAAATGTTCAAAGTTGGAATGAGCCTGTATGAAATGGTTTTGACAGGAGAAGAAAGGAGCTTAATCAAATTAGCCTTGGAGTACTTATGCATGATGTTTGATCCCAGCAAATTTCAACATGTGATCAGAGATTTGCATCTGAAGAATAAATTCCAAAGAATAGAAAATTGGATACTATTTGAAAGGTGTGTAGTCTATGTCATCACTGTAGACAGAGCCTATCATAAGTACTACCTGGTGGATAAGATCTATGATCATAGCAAGGCTAAACTTCAATCAATGTTGAATGCTAAGTTGACATGTTCAAAGGATTCAGAAATGTCCAGGATAGTAGTCAGAAGAATCATCAATCAAAGTCTGGACTAGATCCAAATTTGGGCAACTGAACTGAAGTGTTGAAAGCATCATGAAGACCATATCATGAAGAACTTAACTTCTCTTTCTGAAAAGTTAAGTTAGGGGGAGATTGTTGGGTCTGAATATGCTAAGTATGGTTTATGCTTGTTGGGAATTACAGAATTGCACAAGTATGGTTAATGCTGCTAGCACAACATGGTTACTACTTCTGAGAAAAGTTACTACTGCTGAACCAGATTAATACTGCTTGATGAAGTTACTACTGCTAAGCAAAGTTAGTACTGCTACTAGTTAGTACTGCTGTGTATTAATACTGCTCATGAAGATAGTGTTGCTTATGAGATGAAGACTTCGTATGGCAATGAAGACAGCTGTATTGATTGAAGATATTCATGGAAAGCTTGAAGATAACTATGGAAGAATATACTGAAGATCTTTTATATTTTGTAATTATCTTTTATCTTTAGTATATGTATAGAATTAGTCTGAATAGTTTCATAGACAATATTCTGAGTTTTTGTTTTCATAGAGAGAATTAACCTCAAGGTTTAGAACCCTAGTTCTAGAGAAGTAGAATTCATATTGGTGAGCTTGTTCATCAATATTGAGGTTTTGTTTGAAAACTTGTCGCTTTAGGGGGCGTTTGGTTCATTTTAAGGAATGGGAATGAAAATGAAAATGGGAATGAAGTAAAATGGGAATAGGAATAGGCATTGCATTGATGCTGTTTGGTTAAAACAATATAATCAATAAAAAATTATTTTATATAATATTTTTAATACAAATATATGTCGTCCACCATGAAAATATAAAAAATATGTTTCATTCAACATTGAAAGATGAAAGGCGTATGGGAAAAGGTGACTGAACGAAAATAAAATTTTCATTCCCCCCAATTTAGTCAGGAATGAAAATCAATGGATTTGGGGTAATGGTCCCATTATATTATGTCAAAACAAACAACATTTTTCTTTATCATTCCCATTCCTGACTCCTCAATACCTCCAACCAAACACCCCCTTAATCTTTCAATAAAGTTTACAAGTTTGTGATTTCTGATTCACTGTTTCATTGATTGTTGAATATTAAAGTGTTATTCCGCAACTTCTTTAATATTGTTTCTGAGTTCATTATTCTTGTTGAGAATTAGATCCTGACAAGTGGTATCAGAGCGAGTATTCTCAGAAACCTTCATTCATCATGGAAAACACAGTTGAATCAAACAGTACTCTTGTCTCAAAGGTTCCAATGCTCAGATCTAATGAGTTTGATATGTGGAAGATTAGGATTAAGCAATACATTCTCCTCACAGATTATTCTATGTGGGACATCATTGAGAATGTCCCATCTGATGAAGGAAAGATTGGTGCAGATGGAAAAAGAATCCCACCAAAGACGGATGCAGAAAGGAAGACAAGGCAGACAGAGATGAAAGCCTTGAGCACTCTGCTCTTGGATATTCCCAATGAGTATCAACACCAATTCTGCAATTGCACTGATGCACAGATGCTTTGGAATGCCCTAGAGAAGAGATTCTCTGGTACCAAAAGTACCAAGAGAAATCAGAAGGCAATATTGAAGCAACAGTATGAAAACTTTATGTCAACTAAGAATGAGTCCATGACTCAAACTTTTGACAGGTTTAATAAGCTGATTGGTGAACTAGATACTGTGGGAGTACAGATTGATCAAGATGATGTAAACAGAAAGTTCTTAAGGTCCCTTGGAGATGAATGGACCATGTATACTATTTCATTCAGACAGAATGAACAATTGGAAGAAAAAGAACTTGATGATCTGTACAATGACCTTAGAGTGTTTGAATCTGAGGTGGAGGCAAAGAAGAAGCCTTCTGGATATGTTCATAATGCTGCACTCCTATAAGCATCAATTGACTCTACTGCTAACCCTGAATCAGTTAATGCTGCTAATGGAGTAAATCAAGAAAAAGGCACTGAATCTGTTTTTGAAGCCTTTCTTTCCAGCCATGGAAACTCTTCTTTAATCAATGATGACTTGGAACAACTTCATCATGATGATATTGAAGAGATGGATATTAAATGGCAAATGGCCATGCTTTCTATGAGGGTGAAGAAGTTCATCAAGAGAACTGGGAGGAACAACTTCTCCCAAAGAAGAGAAGATGGAGCAGGCTTTGATAAGTCAAAGGTGGAGTGCTATAAATGTCATCTAAAGGGACACTTTGCCAGAGAATGCAGAAGTGGAGTGTCTCACAACAACCAGAACAGAAACTCTGCTCAAGCCCTTGTTTCTCAAAAAGGAATGGGGTTTGACTGGAGTGATCAAGCAGAAGAGGCTATTCAAAACCAAGCTCTCATGGCAGAGGTATCTGATCTCCCAACTGAGGTACTTTCTAATCTCTGTTCTCAAACTTGCATAGATACTGTTAAAAGGTACAGGGATCACAACCAGAATATGAGTGATGACCTTAAGAGATTAGAAAAAGATATAAAAGACTATGTGAAAATTGTTGAGAGGTTTGAGGAACAGATTAAAGGTTTCCAAGCCAATGAACTTCAACACACATATGATACCAATTACTGGAAGTGGGAGAAGAATGATCTAGAACTCCAACTGACAAAGTCCAAGGAGGAGAATGAAAAGCTGACAGGAGAACTAGACAAGGATAAGCTAGATGTGGAAAAGTTTTCCAATGCTTCTAAAGCAATGGACTCTTTACTACAAACTCAGTTTCATGACAAACTGAGAAGATGAATTGGGTACAATATCACACCACCACCATACAACAACAACTACATCCCTCCTATATCATACTTGCTAGAGACCAAGGATAGGAAGGACCTGCCTGAGGGAGCGACTGAGATAGATCCCTTAGATGAAGTAGTTGTTGAGGAAAAAACTGAGAAAGAAGCTGGTAAGAGTAAGAATGATACTGTGAGTTGTGAGATTCCCTTAGAAAATAATATTATCACCAATGAGGACTGTGGAAGGGCTTGGATCAAATCCAATGACATAGAGAAGACTGAGGGAAAGTCTAGAAAGGTCCATTACAAGCAGACCACAGTTGTGAATCCTGTTCCTTGCAAACAGTGTGCATGTAATAAGGATGAGCCCCTAAAACATGATAAAAAATGGGGAAATCAAGGGAATTGGAATAATCAGTGGGCTCAGAAACAAGGAGTTGATCTGAGTAAAATCATCAGACCAAAACCTTGTTTCATATGTGGCAAATTGAATCTTCTTGCCAAGCACTGTTACTTTAATCCTGTTAACCAAAGGATGACTTTTCAAAGATCTATGCAAAAACCCTTTGGTTATAGGAATAATGAAAGGAACCATATGGCTAAGAAACCTGTTAAATCTAAAAGCCACATGAAGAAAAAGACTGTGAAAGAAAGTGTCAAGATGTGGATTCCTAAAAGCACTAAAACTGTTAGTACTGCTACCACAAATAGTGTTGCTGACAATGATAGTGCTGCTAGAAGCAATACTACTGCTACCAATGTTAGTGCTGCTGACATTGTTAGTACTTCTTCAAATGTTAATACTGCTAACTCTGTTAGTGCTTCTAACAAGGTTAGTACTGCTAAACCTGTTAGTGCTGCTAACTCTGTTAGTACTTCTAAAATTAGTACTGCTTCTAGTGTTTGTGCTGCTAGACCTATTATCTTGACAAAGTACTCTAGTAAAGAGTGCTCTGATTTTAAAAATCTCATCAAAAAGGAATGTAAATACTTTGATGAGAAAGGGAGACCCAATACCACTTTGGCTTGGGTTCCCAATCAATAATAATTGATTTATCTTATATGCAGGGCAATCAGCAACTCAAGGGAAAGAGCATCTGACATGTTGATAGTGGTTGCTCTAGGCACATGACAGGGAACATGGCTTGCCTCAAGAATTTCAAGAAAATTGATGGAGGACATGTTGCCTTTGGTAATACTCTAGATGGAGGTAAGATCAGTGGTAAGGGTGATGTAACAAAAGGTAAGATGACCTTTGAGGATGTGTTCTATGTTGAGCAGTTAAGGTACAACCTGTTAAGTGTATCACAGGTTTGTGACAAAAATCTTAGTATATTGTTCACAGATTCAGAATGCATTATCCTTGCTCCTGGATTCAAGGTAGTTGATGAAAAGATGATACTACTAAGAACTCCCAGAAAGGATAATGTCTATTGTTTGGACATGGAAAATGTTTCAACTGATTCATCCCTAAACTGTCTTGTTTCAAAAGCATCTTTGGATGAATCATCACTTTGGCACAGAAGGATGTGTCACATGAATTTTAAAACAATGAATAAACTTGTCAAAAACAACCTTGTAAGAGGTTTGCCTTCAAAAGTCTTTTCATGTGATGATCATTGTGTTGCCTGTCTCAAAGGCAAACAACACAAAACTTCTCATAAGTCCAAAGAGTTGAACACTATTTCTAATTCTCTTCAGTTGTTGCATATGGATCTGTTTGGTCCTACAAATGTTATGAGTATAGGTAAGAAATCATACTGCTTAGTTATTGTTGATGATTACTCTAGATTTACTTGGGTATATTTTCTAAGGACCAAGGATGAGACAAGTGGACTGATCAAATCCTTTATTCTAAGAATTGAAAACCAAACAAATCAAAAGGTAAAAGTCATTAGGTCAGATAATGGTACTGAATTTAAAAATATTGACCTAAACACCTTTTGTGAGGAAAAAGGAATTGAGAGGCAATACAGTGCTCCTAGGACTCCACAACAAAATGGTGTTGCTGAGAGAAAGAATAGGACACTGATTGAGGCTGCTAGATCTCTGTTAGCTGATTCCAAACTTCCAATTACTTTCTGGGCTGAAGCAGTTAATATTGCTTGCTATGTCCAAAACAGAGTTCTAGTAGTCAAGCCTAAGAACAAGACACCATATGAGCTTTTAAATAAAAAGAAACCATTTATTGGATTTTTCAAACCTTTTGGGTGTCCTTGTACCATTCTCAATACCAAAACTCACTTAGGAAAGTTTGATAGCAAGGCAGATGATGGTTTTCTTGTTGGTTACTCATCTCAGAGTAAGGCTTACAGAGTATTTAATTCTTCTTCTAGAATAATTGAGGAAAGTGACAATGTCAAATGCAATGAGAACACACCAAATCCTATTGGTTCAGGTCCTCAGTGGTTGTTTAACATTGATTCACTAACTAACTCTTTGGGTTTCAGTAGTGATGATCATGCAGGTTCAGGAAGTGGAGGATCAGGGGATGCACAAGTACAAGACATTATTCCTCAGTCTGTGATCTTTCCCATACCTTCAATGGAACCTGTTGAAGTCTGTGAAAAGGAGACTGTTACTGAACCAAGTCAGAGTGAAGAAGAAAGAAGAGATGAGGAGAATCCAGAGCATGAAGAGCCAAAAGTAGCTGATGAGATCCCCTCAGCTGACTTAAATGATTCCAATCTTGAGGTGGGAATCAATGAAGAACCTAGTCATCAGACTAGAACTCAAAAGAACCATCCTCTAGAGCTGGTAATAGGAGACATATCTTCTCCTATGATAACTAGACATCAAAGCAGACTTCAAAAGTTGCAGGATCAGCAACATACAGTACTCTCTTGCTTTCTATCTCAGATTGAGCCTAAGAAGGCCTATGATGCAATGAAAGATTCCAGTTGGATAGAATCCATGCAAGAAGAGTTACTACAGTTCAAATTGCAAGAAGTTTGGGACTTGGTGGACCTTCCAAAAGGTCATAGAGCTATTGGCACCAAGTGGATTTTCAGGAATAAAAAGGATGAGAGAGGAATAATCATCCGAAACAAAGCAAGGCTTGTGGCACAAGGGTACACTCAGGAAGAAGGCATAGATTATGAAGAAGTTTTTGCTCCAGTTGCAAGGGTAGAGGCAATTAGGCTATTTCTAGCCTATGCCTCATACATGAAGTTCAAGGTATATCAAATGGATGTGAAGAGTGCCTTTCTATATGGTACAATTGATGAAGAAGTATATGTCTGTCAGTCCCCTGGATTTGAAAATCCATCATATCCTGACAGAGTATACAAACTGAAGAAAGCACTTTATGGTCTACATCAAGCCCCAAGAGCATGGTATGATACACTGTCTACCTATCTCTTAGAAAATGGGTTTGAAAGGGGAATAATTGACAAGACCCTCTTCATTAAAAGAAGTAAGAAGGACATCCTACTTGTTCAGATCTATGTGGATGACATCATTTTTGGATCCACAAAAGATCAGATGTGTAGAGACTTTGAAAAGTTGATGCACAAGAGCTTCAAAATGAGTTCAATGGGTGAACTCACCTTCTTCCTTGGGCTTCAAGTAAAACAGCATAAAGATGGGATCTTCATAAGTCAATCAAAGTATGTGAAAGACATCCTGGATAAGTATGGTTTAACAGACTCAAAGCCAGCAAGCACACCAATGTTGACTCATAAACAGATCACTGCTGATCTTGAAGGGGAGGATGTTGATGTCCATCTATATAGATCAATGATTGGATCTCTCATGTATCTCACAGCCTCAAGACCAGACATCATGTTTCCAGTGTGTGTGTGTGTCAGATTCCAAGTCAAGCCAAAGCAATCACATCTTCAAGCTGTTAAGAGGATTTTCAGATACTTAAGAGGGCAACCTAGATTAGGTCTTTGGTATCCGTATGAATCTACTTTTAACTTGATTGCTTATTCAGACAGTGACTTGGGTGGTGCTAATATGGATAGAAAGTCTACTTCAGGTGGATGTCAGCTTTTGGGTGCAAGACTAGTATCTTGGCAGTGTAAGAAGCAAACCACAGTGTCCTTATCTACAACAGAAGCTGAGTACATTGCTGCTGCAAGTTGCTGCTCTCAGGTTCTATGGATTCAGAATCAAATGCTGGACTATGGGGTAACCTTTCTTCACACTCCAATCTTCATTGACAATAGCAGTGCTATAAGCATTGTTAACAATCCAGTCAAGCACTCCAAAACAAAGCACATTGAGATCAGGTATCACTTTATTAGAGACTGTAATGAAAAGAAGCTTATTCAAGTTGCTAAAGTTCATACTGACAACCAGTTTGCTGATCTATTCCTTTTGATGTGGGTAGATTCACTTTCTTGGTCACAAGTGTGGGCATGATCAACTCTGAATAAGCTCATGTTTTAAAAAGTGTTTACATACCTGTTATTTGTTATTCTTTGGTGCTACTAATCATCTTTCTCAGGAAGTTATTACCTTGCTCAAACTTCAATAGTGTAAGTACAGTTAATACTGCTAGTTAGTTAATACTGCTCTCAGTTAATACTGCTAGTTAGTTAATACTGCTAGTGGTTAATAATGCTCTCAGTTAATACTGCTAGTTAGTTACTACTGCTAGTTAGTTACTACTGCTAGTGGTTAATACTGCTCTCAGTTAATACTGCTAGTTAGTTAATACTGCTCTCAGTTAATACTGCTAGTTAGTTAATACTGCTAGTTAGTTAATACTGCTCTCAGTTAATACTGCTAGTTAGTTAATATTGCTTCTGTCCCGAATCGTATAAATACCCTTTTTGCCCGCCTAAAATCTCATAACGACTCTTTGAATACTATTCATCTTCTCTCTAATCCTTTTTCTCTCAAGCACCTAGTAAGTTTCAGGCAAGAACACTCAAGCTCGATGGCATCCATGGCGTTCATTGATGAGCACAACGAAATTGCAATGCTTCAAAAGCCGAAGCAGGCTGATGGATTTCACCAGATAGTCGATTTTCTCAAGACAAGCCATATCGCGTATGCTCTTACAGTGTCACCATCCATCTACATTGAGCACCAGAAACAATTCTGGGCAAATGCCACCATTGTTACTGAAAATGGTGTGCAAGTTATCAAGACAAGGGTGTGTGACAAACCCTTGACAGTTTCTGAAGAGGTAATTCGCATCAGTCTACGTCTAGACGATGCCTCAGGTATCTCATCTATCTCTAATGATGATCTGTTTTCAACTCTTACTAGAATGGGGTATGGAGGCCCATTGGGTGTTTTCAAGTTCTCAAAAGCAAAATTTTCTCCCCAATGGCGTTTCTTTGTCCATACCTTTATGCATTGTATTTCCAAAAAGACTACTGGATGGAGTGAGTTCATTAGTACCATTGCTTATGCTTTGGTTTGCTTGGCCACTGCCAAAAAGTACAAATTTTCAAAAATGATTTTCAGTGACCTTGTGTCAAACTTGGGAAATAAAAAGAGTTTCTATATGTACCCAAGATTTGTCCAGGCAGTTATAACCAATGAATTGACGGATATGCCTCAATTTGATGAGGTATATGTACCTAAAATCCCCAAAGGCAAGGTCTTTTCAAATATGAAGAGATCTCCATTGGACTCGGAAGGAGTTGACACCCCATTGTTCTCTACAATGATGGTGGTGTCCCACAATCCAGAAGGTATGGCTTCAGGGTCAAGGTCCTCATTAGACCATCCCACTGAAAGCCAATCCCAACCTTCAATCAGCATATCAATCCCTCAGTCCCTTCTTCAAAAACCAACTTCTCCAATCACCAATACTTACATCAGGAAAAAGGTAAAGAAGGCTCCTTCCCTTCTTGTACCTTCACCCACAAAGCCTTTAAGCCCTCTAATGGAGAATTCTCCATTAGAGAATATCTATAGGGAAACCATAGGGGTGTCTCCCAACCCCAAGGAGGTGCTCACTGAGGAGATGCATGAGCATATGGGTGAGAAGGTTGCCACTACTCCTGCTAGCACAGAGGAGGACAGTGGTAACATCAATAAGACCTCCCCCATGGCAACTTTGGGTGAGCAATCATCCAAAGGTCCCAGGTGCCAAGAAACCAAGGGGGTGGAGGGTGCTTCTGCTAGGCAGAAGACTTCCACTACTAAAAGATCCCATGATCCTTCAAAAGGGGGTAACACTCCTGGAGAAGGTGAGGACAGATATGACTACAATGAATTGATGGAAACAACGGGCAACATTAATCTGGATGTCATCAAGCAAGGCAAAGACATAGAAGAAATGAAAATGGTAATTCTGTCTCAACAAGTACAGGTTACCAAATTGAAGAAAATGGTGACAAGATTGGTGCAAAAGAAGAGGAGAAGGCAGTTTGTTTTGAAGAAGAGGAAAAATGCTAATGATGCTTTCAACAAGGGGGAGAATCAAGAGGCTGAAGCAGAGAAGGAAAGTACATCTGGGATGGGATTTGATTTTGAGGGGGAGAAAGCTGCAGAAACAGAAGCACAAGCACCAGAAACAGATGAGGTTCAAGCAGCAGCAGTAACAGAACAGGTAGCAGCAGTAACAGGGCTATCTGTTCAAGAGTATGAAATAGCAGAAACATTGGTAAAAGCCAAGAATGACACTCCTAAGGCTACTCAAAAGGCCAAGGGAGTGGTCATTAAAGAAGGAGGCCTTTCAAAGAAAAGAAAAGAAAGCAGTGAGACAAGTTTGAAGGATGTAAAGGGAAAGGGAAAGATGGTTGAACCTGAACAACCTTCAAAGAAGAAGAGTCAGATTGAGTTATATGAAGAAGTGGCAAAGCAGCTTCAAGCAGAAATAGAAAAGGAGGAACAATTACAATATGAAAAAGACAGCGAGCTTGCACTGAATATGGCCAGAACACTCAATGAAGAGTATCAAAAGAACATGAAAGCAGCAGCTGAGGCCAAGAAAATAGCAGTCAAAGCATCAAAGCAAAGAATGCCATTCAAGAAGCAGAAAAGACAACCTTCTAAGACATTTTTGGCCAATCAGGAAAGGAGAAAAATGATCAATTTCCTGAAAGGTTCAATTGGTGTCAAAGGAGAGATGTTTACTAATATGGCATACAGTCAAGTTGAGGAGCTCTATAAAAAGGAAATGGCTAAGCTTCAAGGGGACTCCTCACAAAGGGAAGAGGCTAAAACAAGGATGAAGGAGAGACATGATCTAAACATTCAACAACCATTCCCTGAGGAAGTCACTCCTACCAAAGAAATAGCTGAAGACACTAAAGAAGAGAATGCTACTGTGGAAGTAAAGTCTACAAAGAGAGTGAAGACCATAGCTTCCAAGAAATAGTCCAAGAAACCAAGAGTTGAAGAAGCAGATGTAGTAGCAAAATCATCTGTGGCAGATCATACTGAGCAAACTAGTCAAAGTACACAGCAAGCAAGTCAGGCTAATGAGCATGTGGGGCTGTATATGACTTTAATAGAACCAGTTCAGGCTGTTCCAATTTCTGTGGGAGATTGTTGGGTCTGAATATGCTAAGTATGGTTTATGCTTGTTGGGAATTACAGAATTGCACAAGTATGGTTAATGCTGCTAGCACAACATGGTTACTACTTCTGAGAAAAGTTACTACTGCTGAAACAGATTAATACTGCTTGATGAAGTTACTACTGCTAAGAAAAGTTAGTACTACTAGTAGTTAGTACTGCTGTGTATTAATACTGCTCATGAAGATAGTGTTGCTTATGAGATGAAGACTTCGTATGGCAATGAAGACAGCTGTATTGATTGAAGATATTCATGGAAAGCTTGAAGATAACTATGGAATAATATACTGAAGATCTTTTATATTTTGTAATTATCTTTTATCTTTAGTATATGTATAGAATTAGTCTGAATAGTTTCATAGACAATATTCTGAGTTTTTGTTTTCATAGAGAGAATTAACCTCAAGGTTTAGAACCCTAGTTCTAGAGAAGTAGAATTCGTATTGGTGAGCTTGTTCATCAATATTGAGGTTTTGTTTGAAAACTTGTAGCTTTAATCTTTAAATAAAGTTTACAAGTTTGTGATTTCTGATTCACCGTTTCATTGATTGTTGACTATTAAAGTGTTATTCCGCAACTTCTTTAATATTGTTTCTGAGTTCATTATTCTTGTTGAGAATTAGATCCTGACAATGTTGCTGATTAATGTTGCTAAGTAATTACTACTGCCAGACTATCAAGATTACTACTGCTAGTAGAATTAATACTGCTTGAAGAGTTAGTACTGCTAGTAGTTAGTACTGCTGAAGATTAATACTGCTGAAGATGGTTAATACTTCTGAAGATAATTAGTGCTGCTTCTAAAGATAAAGATGATTTGGAGATAAAGACAAGCTGGAGATAAGACTGAAGATAATTATGGTATTGATGCTGAAGATCAATTGTATTTTGATAATTATCGTGTATTCAGTTTTGTATATATAGTATAGAAGTATTTGATAGTAGAAGAATTAATTCATTCATAAGTTTTTGTTTTAGAGAGAATTAACCTCAAGACTAGTTTAGATCCTTTCTATAGAGAAGTATAGAACGTCTGTTGAGCCTGTTCAACAGATTGAGGTTTTGTGTGTAATCATCAAGTTGAATCAATATAAACTTGTGATTTGAGTTTGATATATTGTTTCATTGATTGTTAGTGTTAAAGTGTTTTTCTGCAACTTCTTTAGTATTGTTTTTGAGTATGTGTGAATTAAATTCTTGTTTGAATTTCGATCCTGACAGGATCCACTCCGATCCAATAGATATCCAATAAGAATCTCCGATGGATATCCAATCCGATCCAATGGATCGATCCTATTATCTATTGGATCGGGAAAATCTAGCATTAAATGGATATTTGGATCGGTTCGGTTCCCCTTACATCTAGGGGTGAACAAAGGCGAATACCCGCCTAAAATTCCTGGAACCGGTCCCGAAACCGGTTACACCGATTCTTTATATTAGGGAACCGGTCCAGGAACTGCCGGTTCTGGTTCTGGTACCGGGTAATTTTTTTTTTCATTATTCATATTATAAAAAAATAAATATTAATATATTACAAAGTCCCAACGTAAAGAATAAGTACCACAAATGTGAAAACTAATACGATAAAAGTTAAAAACTAATAAATACTACAAACGATGCTTACAAAACAAATAAATATTATAAACGGTGCTTCTAAAACAAATAATACTACAAACGGTGCTTCCAAAACATTTCACGTCATTAAAATTGGTTGATGCTAATAAATATTACAAATTGTGCTTCTATAGAAGATAGTTTATTAACTTTTTATATAGGGGTGTGCAAAACCTGAATGGTCCGAAAACCCAAACTGTAATTGAGGTGTTTGTGTAAAACCCGAATCCCCTAAAATTCAAAAATCCGAAACCCGAATTTGTGTGTGTGGGGGGGGGGTATTTGGGTTCGGGTGGGTTTGATTTCTTGACACCCGATCCGTCCGAAAATCCAACATATATATATATATATTTATTTATCTATCAAATTATCCTTTAAAAATACTAAATTCTAGTCCTTCATAGTCTTTTTTAGAGACTAAACCTACTATCAATTTATAATCATCTCAACCAATTGAGTTTATCTTAAAAAGCGATCGAATATTATAATTTTTTTGCATATAATTATAACCGAAACCCGACTGAACCCAACCTGAAATCCGAGGAACCCGAACCCGAAGTAAGCCGAAATCCGAGACCCAAAGTTTGGGGCTTGGTTTAATATCCAAAATCCGATCGGATTATTGATTTCCCCACCCGAACCCACCCGATGCTCACCCCTTTTTATAAATAAATAAAATATATTTTATTAAAAAAAATAGCGGGTACCCGTCTGTTCCGGTTTTAGGTACCCAACGGAACCGGGTACCCGACGGATACCCAGTGGTTAACAGTTCCAAAAAATGAGAACCGGAACCAGAACCGGTCCCGATCGGTTTCATATTTTAGGAACCGGAACCGGAACCAATCATATTGGTTCTGGAACCGTCAGTTACAAAGCGCTTCCAGTTCCAAAGGCGAAAACCCGCTTCCGATATTTACCCCAACTCACATTCATTAGATGTCAATCAATAAACAATCCTAATTACACATATACATAACTAAAAAAAATACATTTTCGAATAGAACACTATAACACTTTTTAGGGTGCGTTTGGTACGCAGAACAGGGTGGAACGGGACAGAACAGAACAGACTTGTCCTATGTTTGGCGTGACCATATGTGGGACACGCTAGAACTAAGTGGAACAAGCATGGGACACATGTGTCCCACTCCAACCCCCTGGAACTAAGTAGAACAACAATATTTTGACTAATATGCCATTTGTTAAAAACAAAAACATAAAACATTTCTTCTCATCATCCACGCCTCCAAGCTAGGGGTGTGCAAAACCCGAATAGTTTGAAATCCGAATCCGCATCCAAACCGAAAATAAGGTGTTTTTGCAAAACCCGAATATCCCAAAATCCGATAATCCGAAACTCGACATTTGGGAGGATATCTGGGTTCGAATTGGGTTTGATCGTTGGTCACCTAACTCGTCCGAAAACCCGAAATAACATAAATCTATATTTTAAATATATATATATATATATATATATATATATATATATATTTATCTAATTATTTTTTGAAAATCGTAAATTATAGTAAGTTGAAATATTTTCTAAATTTTAAACTTGCTATCGATTTCATTAATCTTTCAATCGATTGTATTCATCCTAAAAAATGATTGAAATTATATATAACTTTTGCATTATATAATACCCGAACCCGACCGACATCAATCCGAAACCCGACCAACCCAAACCCGAAACAACCTAAAATCCGAAACTTAAAATTTGGGTTTTGATTTCCATATCCAAAATCCAATCGTGAAAAAATTGTTTTATGTTTTTGATAATCCATTGCACTATGTATTAGTGATGTAATTAGTTTTATATAATGTAATATATGATTTTTCATCAGGGGTAAATTTGTCATTTAACCAGACAGTCTAGTCATGTTTTGTCCTGCTCTGTCATGTCTTGCTGTAACACCCTAAAGTTTAGAGTAATTTTAAAATTTGAAAAAATCGACAATATGACGTTTGTATTTGGAATAAACCACCCAAAAAGTACATTTTAATTGTGTGGCTCGAGGTTTGAACCCGATTTAAAATTTATTTACGTTTGACCAAATTCACACACACCCATCGTTTTGCTAAGGTTGAGAGATAAATTGTTGTATGTGAGCCCTATTGAAAATTTCACTCCATGGCATTTGTGGTTTAAAGGAGAAAATTTTAGAGTTGGAAATTACGAAGCTCCTTTTGGAGTTGTACAAACGTTTGTTGCACATATTATAGTGCATAAAGTTATTTTCACGTAGATACTATAAGTTGAGACATGCTAGGACCATGGTAGTCCATTTGAAAATATTGTTGCACATCTTTTGTTATTGCCATTTATTAACGTGAGTATTGATCAAATGAATTTTGCAATAGTTTTATAGATGTGGGGTTGGTGATCACTACGCACACCTACCGAGTAAACGGTAGTAGATTTTTACACGTACGATTAAATATTATGGAACTTTTGCATTTGAAAGTTTTTATAAAATTTTAATTTGGCATGATTAGTTGAAAAACCTTGAACTCATTAGGGCTGTAGATTTAAAAACCCTATCTCAAAAAGAGTTGTGATTAGGGACTAGAGGAGCCCTTGGGAATTGAAGCGTCGGATAATCCGACTTGTGGTCAGTCTTGAATTTTGGGTTTCATTTTTTAAATTGGGTCATGCATAAATACTGGAGGTATTTAGATTTTGTCCCCCAGTTAATTAAGGGATGCTCTTTATGCTTGGGCAAACCTGCAGGTTAAGGTCTTGTATAACTCTGGGTATGGTTGGATTGGATTCGACGGGTCGATGGTCCGTTAGACATCATGTTATACGTTGCTAGCGTATCGTCTTGATGGGATTGCGTAAGCAAGGGAAATATTGTGGTCCGTCGGTTAGAAATGTAAGATTGGGAATCTTAGTACCCTGTTAGGTGTCCACTTTAATACGATAATGCATCTGAGATGGAAATATTGGGAGGGATATCCACGTGTTCGGTGCTACCATTTGGTTTAGGCGTCGACTTGCCCTTTTGAAGTCAACAAATCGTTGGAAGGTTTGAAAGTATCCCCGTTGGGTCAAGAGAATGTTGACCTCTCGGTGGTGGAATTTAAAAGAAGGTTAGATATTGGTGATTAAGTGTCGATATATATAAGTTTTCCCGTTGTGGTGAAGATTTTTTTAGGGAATGTTTTGAGGTTGGGAGTAGAACGAAGTTGAGTGATAGCCGGATCCGCGTTATCTAACTACCTGGAGAGCGTGTTGGTGCGCCTTGGAAGAACAATCTTATCATTAGAATTCTTTGGAGTTTGATGACGATCTTTGGTTTTGGGTTCAGAAACATGTAGACCTAAAGTGGATTGGCCGATGAGAAGTTGAGGTCACAAACTACCCTGAGGTAGTACGTGTCATCCAAGTTGGGAGACAACCGTAGTCTTGTGATTAAAGGCTATTTTAAGAAGTTAAGTTTTCGCTCGGATATGAATGTAATGTGCCCCAGCACACGGCTGTCGTGAGTATCAACATAAGGGTTATGGTGGTAGTTATGGCATTTGGAGTAGAGACAATCTATTATGCGGGGAACGAAAAAATGACGAACTAGATTTCGAGGACGAAATCTCTTTTAAGGTTGGGAGGATTGTAACACCCAGGATTTTGGTAAGAAATTGTTCATTTGGGAGGGCATACTCATTCTTGGAAGCGATGTTTGGATAAAGGATGTTTTGTTTTGGTCCCTATGCGCATCGTGAGCGTTCGAGCGTGAAGGAAAAGGAGATTTTCGGGTCCTGCACAGTCTGGGCGACAATGCCCAGCGACTGTGACATGTGTCACTATCGCCAGGGCAATGTCGCAGGAAAAGGAGAGCCTGCGGTACCCTGCATACGAGAGTGCCCAGGGCACAATCACGGGGCACAATCGCGATCGGCCCAGATTGATTAAAAACGAGTTTTGGCCCTTCTTCCTCATTTTCTACTCCCTCAATCCCATTTCTACTCTCTCCTATCCGAACCCCTTTACTTCCATTGCTAATTTTAAACATTTGAGGCACCAAGACTTGAGTTTTCAAGTGATTCACCTTCACCCAACAAGGTTTTGGAGACCGGAACTAAGATCCTCTCACCTTCACCTTCCTCATCCATTTTCTAGGGTTTTCACCCAACTCTTTTCTTCATTTCGAGGACTTGGGAGTATGTGGCTCATCTTAGCAACTTAGAAGTGTTTTGGTTGGTAGATTGAAGGCATGGTTAAGGTAACCTCCTCTTTTCTTTATTATTAGAAACTAGGGTTTTGGCTAAAATGGGGTTTTGTTATACGGTGTTTTGGGGGAATGATTCTAAGACATTGAATATGTATATTTACGGTTAGAAATTTGTGGATCTAGGTTTCGGAAGAATTTTGCTCATGGATTCGGATTTCTTCAAGAAGGCTCAAGTTGGGGTAAAATCTAGATTTAGCCTAAATCTAGCAAGGTGAGTTCAAATCGATTTGTGAAAACGGTGTACATGCCAAAATGTTTATTTTTAAAGTGTTTTGTGTTTTACATGAAATTTGTTAACTGCTGATAAGTTTTGGTTATTTTGAACTGTTCAACTTTATAAACTTATATAACATACATTCTTGGGTATTTTAATAAATAAATCATGTAGACATGTGTCCTTGACAATTTTATATAAATGGAGTTTATTTGACGTAATTGTCGTTTTTGCGTACTTGATCTTATATAACCGTTTGGGAAAATGCATATCATTGTGCCATAAGGTATTTTGGAAATAAGGGTATGAGTTCATTTGGAAAAGGGTTTGCCTCAACCAACTTTGTGTTTTGGGTTAATCAAACTTTTAGTCGTTGGGTTGCATGACCGTTGGTTGAAAATATTTTATTGCTTACACCGACATTTATTGTACAATAAAGCAATCTTTGTTGAGCTCTAGCTCGGTTTTACTAAAATGAGTCTTGGGGACAATTGTCCGGTTTAATAGCCCGTCGTGGAGTTGTGAGTATGATTTCGCTTAAATGCTTACCATTTGATAATTACATGTTTTGAGTGCGTTGGTCATTCGATTGGAGTCATGTAATGTTTTAGACTGTAATGCATTGGATCCATAGGCATAAGAGTCAGTCAACTGATTTATTGAGAATTCTTCTTAGACCATTGGGAGCTCGAGGTATAGATCGTTGGTGGTTGAACTCGATAACCTTAGTGTTGTGATAGAAGAAGTGAGTCCTTCTTAGACCATTGGGAGCTCGAGGTATAGATCGTTGGTGGTTGAACTCGATAACCTTGGTGTTGTGATAGAAGAAGTGAATCCTTCTTAGACCATTGGGAGCTCGAAGTATAGATCGTGGGTGGTTGAACTCGATAACCTTGGTGCTATGATAGAAGCAGTGAGTCCTTCTTAGACCATTGGGAGCTCGAGGTATAGATCGTGGGTGGTTGAACACGATAACCTTGGTGCTGTGATAGAAGCTCCATAACATTAGATGTGACTTACTTTGTGTTTCGCCACATTATATGGAACTGGGTCTCCCCCGTCACCGAAAGGTGTTGTTTTGGACATTGTATTTTAGTGTCTGTGTTTTCGGTGACGTTTTATATATATATATATATATATATATATATTTATATGAATTTTATCCATGATTTATGGGTTGAGTAATATGCCCCACCCGTGTTTGGGTGTTTCGGGAAATAAAGTTTTATACGCGTTTTTATAAATTGGGAGTTCAATTTCTATTTACCTTTGAGTGAGTTGTTTTGGGTTGAACCTACTTCATAAGGAAATATTCTATGTTGGGATATTCGTCTTTAAAAATGTGTGTGTCATTGGAAACGGGTCATTTCACGTTTAAGTAAATCCTTTTGGAAGATCATGATTTACATTGCATCTTTTCCTTTTAACAATATATTTATTCACTATGAAAACTCTTGAACTCACTAGGCGTTAGCCTAACCTTTTATTTGTCGGCATGTGCATCATGTTCCGTTTTGGGTTAGTGCTAGCGACACTATGAAGAGATGAGTGTTTGTTGTAAGCTCGAGAAGCGATTTGCTTGGTGAAGTCTTCTGCATTGGTCTTGGGAAGAGCAACTTGCATTTGGGTTAAGTAACACCCGACTTCGGTTTAGTCCTTGCATATAAGACTGTAGTTTTATAATTGTTGTGGTTAATCATAGAATTTTAAATTGAGGTATATGGAGATTGATGTATAAGTGGAAGTTTTGTTCTTTAATTGATATTATATCGAGATTTTTAATTAGTTGCTCTTACAAAATTTGAAGGTGTTACACCTAGCTTGACCTCTTGGAGAAGATGACAATGAAGATGGTGGTTGAATGCTTCTAGCTTGACTCCTTGAAGAATGCACTTAACTCTTGGTAATAAATGAGATAGATAGAGTTGGAAGAAACCCTAAGTTCAGATTTAATGAAGAGGGAGAAGTTGAGAGAGTTCTTGGGAAGGAAATGTGAGATTTTTGAGGTTTAGGGCCGAATTTACTCATTTAAGATGTCAGAAGTCGCGCGTGGATGGCGGTGCGGGTGGGCTCGCACGTGTAACCGTGAGGAACACTGGAGTCGCGAAGGGCAGAGCCCCGCGCGGATGGTGGCGCGGCTTCATCCGCGCGGAGAACCGCGCGGATCACTGGCCACAGACTCCACTTTATTTTTGGCTACCACACATAACTTCCAAACGAGACAAAGATCTAGGCAACAATCAAGACTAAAGATTTTGCCACACGAGATAAACGGATAAAAGGAAAATTTTGATTACCCGGAAATTTGGGGTGTTACAATCCTTCCCAACTTGGAAATGATTTCGTCCTCGAAATCCCAACTACTCGAACAGGTGAGAATATTTTCGCTTTATATCCTCCTCAGCTTCCCACGTCACATTGGCACCGCGATGATGCTTCCATTGCACTTTGACCATAGTGACTTCCTTGTGGCAAAGTTTCTTTGACTTTTTCTCCAGAATAGCTTCGGGTTCTTCAACACAACGGTTACCCTCGTCCACTCTAATCTCGGAAAGAGGGATAACGTTTTCCTCTTCTACCAAACACTTCTAAAGGTAACATATATGGAATGTGTTGTGGATCCCGTTCATTTCTGGAGGAAGTTCTAATTGGTAAGCTTGCAAGACCACACGCTTAAGCACTTTAAATGGTCCAAGGAAACGGGGACTCAACTTCCTGCGTTTTCCGAACCGAATAATGCCCTTCCATGGCGACACCTTTAGCATCACACGATCGCCCACTTGAAACTCCATCGGTCGCCTCTTCTTATAGGCATAACTCTTTTGCCGATCTTGAGCCACTTTCAACCGTTCCCGAATGCCTTTAACTTTATCGGCTGTCTCTTGCACAATTTCAGGTCCAGCGAATTGTTTCTTTCCCGCTTCTAGCCAACACACTGCAGTTTTGCACTTCCGCCCGTATAAGGCCTCAAACGGTGCCATTCCGATACTCGAGTGGTAGTTGTTATTATAAGTGAACTCCACCAAAGGTAGGTGAGAGTCCCAACTACCCCCGAAGTCGATAAGACAAGACCTTAGCATGTCTTCAAGCGTTTGGATCGTTCTCTTGCTTTGATCGTCGGTTTGTGGATGGTAAGTCGTACTCAACTTCACTCGCGTACCAAGCTCCTTCTGAAAGCCATCCCAAAAGTTCGAAGTGAACCGACTGTCGCGATCCGACGACCACCAATAATGCAACTTCAAATCCCAGTACATCTTTGTACTTCCCGGATGAATGGAATACTTGGACTTGTGGGCATACTTAAGAAGTAGTTCCCGGTTGCCCCCAACTTTGGGCACCCATATACGGCCGTTGAACAACTTTACCCTACGGCTATCTTCCGTTAAGAGCAAACGTTGTTTTGTCATAACCTCATCTTTGAGATTTTCTTCTAACAATGCTTCCACTTAGGATGTCTTGATCTTCTCAATAAGACTTGACACTAACTCGATTCTTGAAAGGGTAGCCCGAATACTTCCGCTATAATTCTTGACCCGGGCAAGTCCTCCGGAAAGACATCGGGAAACTCCCGCACTACCTTCACATCTTCAATCTTCAACTTCTCGAGCTTGGCATCGATCACGTAGGCTAGGAAGGATGAGCATCCTTTCACTAAGCATTTGTGCACCTTAGCTATGGTGATGATTGCCACATCGCATTTCCTCTTCTCGCCATAGATCACAACATCACCCCTAGGATTGGGAAGTCGAATTAGTTTCTTGGAGCATACGATCTCGGCATGATTGTTCCCCAACCAATCCATGCTGACCACCACATCAAAACCTCCAATAATCATCGACATCAAATTGATCGGGAATTCTTTCCCTTCGATTCCGAAAGTACACTTCCTCTGAACATCGCGGATTAGCACTTTACTACCATTTTCTATCTCTACCACTAACGCGTTCTATAAACTATTAGTGGGTACATCAAGCTTTTGACGAAATGACTCAGATATAAAAGATAAACTGGCACCTGAATCGAACAGTACACGAGCAGGTACAGAGTTTAGAAGAAACGTACCCGATACCACATCGGTGGATGCCTTAGCCTCATCGGTCGTCATCTGAAAAGCTCGACCCGGAACCCTAGATGGGATCTCTCTCTTCTCCGATGCGTTACCCGACTTGAGCTTCGGGCAATCCCTCTTCATATGCCCCGGTGCCTTGCACTAGAAGCAGATAAGCCCTCTGATCGGGCAATCTCGGGTGGCATGATCAGACTTACCACACTTGGAATAAGCTTGAGGAGTGGTGCTACAGTTGCCATGGTGCTTGCTTCAGCACTTTTGGCACCACCTAGATTCTTGATAATTGTTGAAGTTTCGATTCCCGATGAAAGGTCGAGTTCTCTTAGGAGGTACGGAATGAGTATTCTTCAACCGGAATGGAAAAGATTTGCTAGGCAGATGAAGCAGATCAAAGATCTGAATGAGATTCCACTTCATGAGGTGTATGAAACCCTCAGACAAAATGAAGAAGAAGTGGATGAAATTCTAGAAGAAAAGAGACAGAAAGGAAAGACAGTTGACGACACAGTCGCTCTTGTAGTAAGGAAGAAGAAGAACAAGACGATTGTGTATGAATCAGAAGAAGATGAAGGTTATGCAAACTCTGACATGGAGGAAAATGAACAACTGAAGCAAGCAATGATTCTGCTGTCAAATGCTTTTCAGAAAAAGTTCTACACGAAGCCAAGTTCAAACAGTCAGAGATATTCTTCTGGTCCGAAAAACTACATCCACAAGGAAAGGGTTGAAGGAAGCAGATATGAAGGAAAGAGATCTGAAGGGAAAAGAACAGAGGAAAGGAAGCCTGAAGAGAGAAGATATCAGTATGAAGGAAAAATAATAGAGGAAAGGAAACCAGAAGAAAGAAAGTTCAAAGTTGAAGGATCCAGTCAGACAGAACCACCAACCTGCTACAACTGTGGCAAAACAGGTCACTATGCCAGAGACTGCCGAAGGCCAAAAGTCAGAAACTCCGATTATTACAAGAACAAGATGCTTCTTGCAAAGCAACAGGAGACTGGTAAGGCACTGATGGCTGAAGATGAATATTGGCTTGATCATTCAGATGATGAAGAAGAGGATAAAGAGAGAGATGAAGCCGTCAACATGTGTTTTATGGGACAGATAGAATCAGATGTTGAAGTTGATTCAGATAATGAAGACGAGGAGGTATGTAATTTATCAGATTCAGATTTCATGAATAAAATGCATGCCATGAGTTTAAAACAAAAAGAGTTAGAATCTAATCTTGAGCAAGAAAATGGTGTCATAACTGATAAAAACCAATTGATACAGAAACTTAGCAATGAAATTGCTGAGAAGAAAGTATTAGTTGAGGTTTTACATAAAGATAATGACACCAAAGCTAAGGAAAAGACAATAATTCTAAAAGAGAATTCTGAACTCAAGTCTCAACTGCTAAAAAGTGGGATTGACTTATATAAGCTTAAAGAATTGCATTCTTCATGTATCAAAGAAAACTTTTCATTACTAGGAAAATTAAAAAGTTTGGAAGAGAAGTTATATAAAATGGGTCAAACTGAACAGACTATTCATCTGAACAAACCCAAAGATGAAATAGAGAGATGGGGAATCGGTTATAAGAATCCTCACTGTCTACAAAAAGGGATGTCTGAAGTGCCAGGACTTTATGATCAATTAGCTCGCAGAATCCCTGAGTTTAAAACTTTATGGACTAAGCTATCTGAAAAGGATGAAGCCAACGAAACTGAAAAACGTTTGAAATCATCTAAAGTTCATCTTCCATTTTATTATGCGAAATTGAATAATAGTTATGATGAAAATCCAATATATCAAAAGAAGAAAACTCTTTCAAGTGATTTCTTTCAAAGTTATACTGAAAAGGAAATGGAGGCGAAGCCTATTGTAGGTAAACTATATGTCCCTCCTCTCGTTTTAGAAAGTAAAATTTCTGAACTCGAGAATTCTTTATCAGATGAAAGACTTTTGATGAATATTGAGCAAAAAGTTTTTTCAACTGTGTTTTCAAATTTTGTTATTTCTAAAGCTTCAAACTCTGAGGACATGTCTGGTCTAGCTAATAAAGAGCTTGATTTTCTGAACTCTAACGATGGTTTAGATGATTGTTCTGAACAATTTGATTTCAATGCAAAACTTCCTAACCATTCATCTTTTGTTAAGAAATCTTTGAACAAAACCAGTATGCCTGTTAATAGTGCAAAATCAACGAAAGTTGATAACTCAGTCTCTGTGAAAGCTAAACATGCTAAAGGTAAGAAAATATCTCAGCATTCACAGAAACCGAACACTACTGGTAATTCTAAGAAGAAGCAATCGCTTGTTGCTCAAAGGTCTAACTCACCAGTTTCACATGTTTTAGATCTGAGCAAGCAAAGGCCAGAAGTAAATTCTCAATGGCAACCCAAACGGAAGCTTGACAATACCGTTTTATCGTTTAGTAGTGTTAATTGTAATAAGACTTCGCTTAGTAAAGATGTCCTAATTGCTGGTATTGCTGTTTTGAACTCAAAACTTGCTGTTTCTCGTAAACAATATACAATGAAGCAATTATTTCAGTTATCTTTATCTGCTAGAAAGTCTTCTATTTATGATAAACATGTTTCTATCTCTTGTCAAGATTCTGGAGATTGGTTTGGCAATTACCATGTGCATTCATCTCATACTAATTCTTCCAATGCATTTCAAAAGAAAAAAGGACCCAATTTGAAATGGGTACCAAAATCTTGTGCTAACACAGCAGGACCCAAATTCCAGTGGGTACCTAAGGCTAAATCTGTGTTGCAGGCACACAAAGCTTGAAGAGAAATCGACTTCTGATTATGTACAGATCAAGACTCGTTCTTCAATGTCAAAATAGGTTTTTGGATAATGCAGTTCAAAACCCGAACATCAAAGTCAAAATAGGCTTTTGAACAAATCAGTTCAAGACCCGCACTTCGATAATCAAAGTGAAAATTCCAAAGTTGTCGTATAAATAATCTAAATTTCTAATTTCTCTTATGCAGACTAGTCATACATGGTTCTTGGACAGCGGATGTTCCAAGCACATGACAGGGCAAAAAGAGATACTGTCCAATTTTAAAGACATATATTGCGGAACAGTCAGATTCGGCAACGACCAGTTTTCTCCAATCATGGGATATGGTGATGTACAACATGACAATGTCACGATCAAGAAGGTGAGCTATGTAGAAGGCTTACGACACAACTTGTTCAGCATAGGCCAATTCTGTGACAAAGACTTAGAGGTCAACTTCAAAGCCAAGAGATGTTCAGTTCGCAATGAAGAAGGCGAAGAACTCTTGGTCGGTACTCGAGAATCAGACCTCTACACAATCAATTTATCAAATGTCCAGACTGACAAGCAAGTTTGTCTACTGACGAAAGCCTCGATGCAACAAAGTTGGTTATGGCATCGAAGGTTCTCTCACCTCAACTTCAGGTACATCAACAATCTGGTCAGTGGAAAGCTCGTCAAAGGACTTCCAGATCTCAAATATGAAAGAGAACATCTTTGTGCAGCTTGTGAAAAGGGCAAGATGAAGAGGGCACCTCATAAACCAAATCCTGAACCAAGTACAAGCGCTCCGTTAGATTTATTGCATATGGACTTATGCGGTCCGATGCGAACTCAGAGTCTAGGCGAAAAGAAGTACATACTCGTGATCATGGACGATTACTCGCGATACACATGGGTCAAGTTTCTACGTTCAAAGGATGAGACACCAGATGTTCTCATCACATTCCTGAAGACGACCCAGGTGAATCTGCAGAAACCGGTCAAGTTTCTAAGAACAGACAACGACACAGAGTTCAAGAACAATAAAGTTGAAGAATATCTCGAATCTGTCGGGATTTCACATCAATACTCTGTTGCTCGTACGCCTCAACAAAATGGAGTGGTCGAAAGAAGAAATCGAACGCTAGTCGAGGCTGCTCGTACTATGCTAAGTCAATCAGACTTACCTCTATTTTTGTGGGCAAAAGCTGTATCGACCGCATGCTACGCACAGAATCGCTCCATGGTACATCGAAGATTCAAGAAGACTCCTTATGCGTTAATCAACAACCGAACACCGACAATCAAATACTTCCATATATTTGGGTGTAAGTGTTTCGTTCTAAACGATAGGGAGAGTCTAAATAAGTTCAGTGCTAAGGCGGATGAAGGAATCTTCATTGGCTATTCCTCGACATCAACTGCATTCCGTGTTTATCTAAAGAAGTCAAAGACGGTGATTGAAAGCATCAACGTCTCGTTTGATGAAGAAATGGCTTCCGAACAACAACGTTCAGAACCCGTTATAACCGGAGTACTAGCTTCTGGGAAACTCAGTCCAGAACCTGCGTCTCAACAGAATAAATCAGATGAAGCATCAACTTCTACTAACCATTTATCTGATTTAGATCTATTATTTGAATTGTTTTATGATGAATTTCTTGGATCTAATGTAAAGAAATCTGTTGTGGTTGACAGGATGGAAGACTTAACGACTACTCATTCAACCAGTTCAGATATTCCTATTGAATCCAACGCCCCGATTCAACAAGAGATTCCAATTCAAATGTCGACTCCAACAGTTGAAGAAGTGACAAATGATAAAGAGACAGAAGTAGCTGAAACAGTAGGAGATACTATTCAGATCAATCTACAGCCAGATCAAGTTGTACCTGCTGAGCCTTCTGAACCTGTCCCTTCAACTGAAATCATAATTCCTCCTGAACAAGCAGAAGAAGGTACAAGTGGATTTGTAGATGATACAACCGACATACAATCATCTAATCCACTGCCTCATGAAAATAAATGGACCAAAGAGCACCCACTAAGCCAGATTATTGGCGATCCATCAAAACCGGTGCAAACTAGGTCAGCATCTATGAATATGTGCATGCATGACTCCTTTCTGAGCAAGTTCGAGCCAACATGTGTATCAGAGGCACTTGCTGATCCAGAATGGGTGATCTCAATGCAAGAAGAGCTGAATCAGTTCGATGCACTTCAAGTCTGGAGACTCGTACCAAAGCCTAAAGGTAAAACAATTATAGGTACGAAGTGGGTTTTCAAGATAAAGAAAGACGAAGATGGTATCGTTATCCGAAACAAGGCAAGACTAGTAGCCAAAGGATACAGACAAGAGGAAGGAATCGACTATGATGAGACATATGCTCCTGTGGCGCGATTAGAGGCAATCAGAATGTTTCTAGCCTACGCAGCCCACAAGAACTTCACGGTCTTTCAAATGGACGTGAAGACAGCATTCCTGAATGGAATTCTGAAGGAGGAAGTCTACGTCTCTCAGCCAGAAGGTTTTGTCAATCAAGAGAAGCCGAATCACGTTTACATTCTCGACAAAGCACTCTACGGTCTGAAACAAGCACCTCGAGCCTGGTATGATGTCCTTTCCACTTTTCTAGTCAAGTTTGGTTTTTCAAAAGGAACGGTGGATACCACTTTGTTTATCAAAAAGGAAAAAGGCGATATCATTTTAATTCAAATCTATGTAGATGATATTATCTTTGGTTCTACAAATCCGAAGTACTGTAAGAACTTTGCAAACCTTATGGTGTCTAGATTTCAGATGAATTTGATGGGAGAGATGAATTTCTTTCTCGGTTTACAAGTAAAACAATTTTAATCGGGTATTTTTATCAATCAATAAAAATACATTATGGATATTCTTCGGAAGTTCCAAATGGAAAATTCAAAACCGATTGGTACCCCAATGGCACCAGGTACAAAGATTGGCACCGATCCTTCGGGAAAGGCTGTTGATGTTAGGACTTATCGAGGAATGATAGGTTCTTTAATGTATCTTACTTCCAGTAGGCCAGATATGATGTTCTCAACATGCTTATGTGCACGATATCAGGCCAATCCTAAAGAAATCCATATGTCTGCTGTGAAGCGCATATTTAGGTATCTAAAGGGCACTGCAGATCTTGGTCTGTGGTATCCTAAAGATACTAGTTTTGAACTAACAGCCTACACAGATGCAGATCATGCAGGTTGTATGTTAGACAGGAAGAGCACGTCAGGACACGTACAGTTCCTCGGTGACAAACTAGTCAGTTGGGCATCGAAGAAGCAACTTTGTGTTTCAACTTCCACGGCCGAAGCAAAATATGTAGCTGCTGCTAGCTGTTGTTCTCAGGTCTTATGGATGAGAACTCAATTGCTAGACTACGGTTTCCACTTCAACAAGATCCCGATATACTGTGACTCCAAGAGCGCCATTGCAATATCAGCGAATCCTGTTCAACACACCAAGACTAAGCACATAGATGGCAGGTATCATTTTATTAAAGATCATGTTGAAAAAGGAACAATTGAACTTTTCTTTGTAAAAACTGATTATCAACTTGGCGATTTGTTCACCAAACCCTTAGACGAAAAGAGGTTTAACTTTCTTGTCTCTAAGCTTGGTATGCTAAATCTGAAAATCTAATCAGTAGTTACCTACCAAAGTTTTCTAATTGTATACTTTTTCATCATTTCTTCATTCTTAACTCTGATTGATATCTGCATTTCTATATTTTATTCATAATTCAAGGGGGGGAATGAGAAGAAATTGACAAGTGGTCAATATTACTTCGAGGGGGAGCTCATAAAATTTTGCATGTACCTTTTAATGCCAATTTTTTTTGTAATACAAGATTTTAGGGGGAGCTCTTCAAGACAAAGAGTTTGGAGATGATTTCTGATTATTTCTGATAAGAACTCGTACTTTAAAAAGTTTTACTGCTTTTTGTCTTTTCAATTTAAGTGAATAAATTTTACTTTGACTTTGACTTAAGACTTTTGCAGAATTTTTGAGAGAAGCTTACAAGTTCATATGTTTATGACTTAAAGCTTAGCTTCATGAGATGTAAGATCACACGTTAAGGTATAATCCTTTATCTTAATCTCATATATGGTTGAAAGAAGGACAACTTTCAATCATTGGAAAACGTTGTTTTTAATGTTCAAACCACTTCCCGATTTTTTCAACAGATTTTATATTTTGGGAGTGGAATTTAAATGTTTTTCATGATCTAAATTGTGCTTTAACTATAATAGTTAAACCAATCTGAGCATCACATGCATCATAGGAAAACAAGGAATCACTGTGCTAGGAATTAACACAACTTCTATGGAATCACATTAACCAGTGATTTCTACCCATGAAGTTAAATCCTTAGTGATTGAGTGTGCAAAGCGAAAAGAAATGAGTGTGCTTAGAGAGTAAGCAAAATGTTTAAAAGAAAGAGCCTGTGAGAACAGAGTTAAAAGAATATCACAACTCTGCACCAACTTTTTCTGAGCCGGGTAGCCACATTACTAGTGTTTCACAATTCTTTGGTGAACATTATTGAAACAGACAACTAACCCATGCCAACTCTTGATCAAACCTCACTATCTACTCATTTTCTTCTCAACAAGAAAGTGTTTCACATTTTCAAAGGGGATGCAGCACATTTGCTATCTGATTTTCATTTGGAAAATCTGGATATTGAAAAGAAGGAAGTCTGCCCCACCTTCGCACTTCAATCATGCACATTGAGTCTGTGTTTAACTTACTGTTGTCTCAGTGGTTTACACAATTTTGAGCCAATAAGCAATCATTTGTGCTTAATTCTTTCAACACAAGCACGAACACACAAGGAATTTGTTTCTTTGTCATAACGTTTATAGAAATTACCTTTGTGGTGTTTCGATGATTAAATGGAAGCCCTGGGGGAGTCAACATCAAACAGCTCATTTCCAATGTGTATTCGTTACACTCAGTGACTTAGTGTTACTGACAGTCATGTTAACTGATTCATTAGTTGATTCAGGTGTTACACAACTATTTTGTCTGGATTTGCAAAGATCGGGGTGAATATCTATTGAATTGATGGATCAGTGGCTCCAAGTGGTTGACATTTCTTACAAAAAGTTTTGATGAAGTTGTTACACTTATCATCAAAAAGGGGGAGAATGACTACACAAGAAATGGCAAAGATCACATATTTCAAGAATCACGTCCAAGATTGAACTCTTCAAAAGCAAGTATTCTGAAGACATGCTAATTTCAGAACTAGAGAAAGAGATTGCATCTTCCGAGATGAACAAGAAGACTAAATTGCTAAAATCATTTTCGTAATGATCTTGATCCAAAGGGGGAGATTGTTAGACCACAGTCTCATTGGATTCAAGATCATCCAATCTGAAGATCGCAACCTGAAGCTAAAGCCGAAACGTCGACTCTCAATATTAAAGTCTATGTCGTTTGTAATAAATGTCAATGTAATTGTTTGTTATTGTAATAGTTAAATTAATATCTAGTTTGTTAGATATTAGTTAACTTAGTTAGTTTTTAGTTTAGTTAGTTATATTAACTTAGTTAGAAATAATATATATTTGTTAGATATTATGTAGGTTTATTAGTTTAATATGTTGCAAGTTGTTAGGAAGTGTGTAAGACATACTAGATTAGATATTGTGATATCTCTAGTATCTCTCTAACAACAAAGATTAGATATTATCCAGATCACATACGAACACACACTAAAAGGTGTATAAAAGAGAGAAAACACAGAGAACACAAATAGCTTGAATCGATCAACCTTGTAACCATTTGTTATAATCAATACAGGTTGGTAATCTTATTGTGTTGTTAATCTAAGAACTTGATATAGTATTGTTGGACCCACACGCTTCTCTCCTACCACCACAATAGTCTTCTCCACCTTGTCCCTAACGTAGACATCCTCCATGATCTGCGCCTCCTTTATGGTCTCACGGAGATTTGAGGCCTTAGAATTGTGGACCATTGACATCATATCCGCCGGTAGGCCCTTGAGGTAGGCCTTAATATTTTCTTTCTCCATTGGGGCCACATGCCCCAACTTCTCCATGAAACGTCGGGTGAACTCCCTCACAGTCAAATTTCCCTTCTTGAGAGACCGGAACTCCTCTTCAATGTGGTCCAAAGCCCTCTCATTGCAATATTCTTCCAAGATCTTCTTCTTGAACTCAACCCAAGATAGCTGAGCCAGAATAGTAGGGAAGAGGGTGGACTTGGTGACATTCCACCAGGTGAGTGCCGTGTCTCTGAGCATTTGGGAACCGAACTTTACCCTCTGATCTTCTCCGCACTCAGACGAGTCGAATGCCTGCTCGATCCCTTAGATCCACTTTATGCAGGCAACTGGATCTTCAGAGCCGGAGAACTCCGGTGGTTTACAACATAGAAAGGCCTTGTATAAGCAAGCTCTTTTGCCTTGTCTCGCCTCAACTGTTATTGGTTCCTCAGTTCGGTTCGCATGACCCGTACCACCGGATCCAATCACCTCAATATTCTCCGCAATCGTCTCATTCCTTCTATCGCTCACATCGCGATCCTCAATCACCTTCAATAGGAACTCTTGCTGTTTGGCCATAGCTTCATTCATCGCCAACATCATGCTGGCCATCAGCTTGGATTGGGGAGTTACCTCCCAAATGAATGGGTTGTACGAAGCCAGGTCTACCCGTGGAATAACTTCAGGACCTTCGCCTAATATTGGTTGGGTAGATGGGCGCACGGCGACCTCAACCCTCTCCGGTTGATCAGCAGTTGAGGTTGTCGCCTCAACACCCTCCACTAGTGTACGCGGTCTACCACGCGTACTAACCATATTGATCTGCCACACGACAAGGAAAGGAGTAAGAGATAGATTTAAACACGAAGGAAAGCGTACCACTACGTTACCAATTGTCATAACAACAGCACTTCAAGCACACTCACGTAAAACATCATCATAATAACATTAGCTAAGTGAGATTATGAACATATGATACATAAGGGTTCTTGTTACCATCATCACAACGCTTGATGAACATAATTTCCGTCAACTCTAAGACCAACCCATTTTAGAAGTTCTACCCAAACTCACAAATCATTACTTAATCTACTCAGTCTAAGTCTAGACATCTTACATTCATGCCTAGTTCACTTAAACTAGAGCTCTGATACCAACTTGTAACACCCTAAAGTTTAGAGTAATTTTAAAATATGAAAATTCGGCAATATGACGTTTGTATTTGGAATAAACCACCCAAAAAGGGTAAATGTAATAAGCGTTTACAAACCTGAGAATGAAAATGGAAATCAACAACAAACTAATCTAAACAGGTACTATCTAGATTACATCGGTTGTTAACCCAAATTCACAAAATAAGGATATTGTCTAAATGCTGAAACACCAAATATCTAATCATCTCAAAAATGCCCCAATCCCTGTGGCAATCCACCGCTAAAGGAACCTGTTATACACATCATTTGAGAAAAAGTGTTAGGCTTAAAGCCTAGTGAGAACATACAGTTTATAATTTTAAATGCAACATAGACTAATTGTAACAAAAGAAAGTCTTTTCAAGAGAGTTGAGTTTAAAATGGGAATATTAGTCACATAAGGACCTTTCGGTCCAAAATTACATCATGCGATGAAGGGGGAGACCCAATTTACCAAGGATTGTGGCGGAACACAAAAGTAAGCCACAATCCGAGTTATGAGCTAAATACTTGGAACCATGGCCACAAACAACGCCGGTCCGTACTAAGATGTGGGGGAGGGCACCCGAGGAAACTAAGTCATACTCGTTCACTAGGATTACATTTACGATCCATGGCTAGTAACCGGTCCCACATAACCGTACCAAATTGCCTCCGAGGACCAAATGTCTCAACTAGCTACAAAGGGGAAAACGTCCCAAACATAAGCCGACTCAATACCTATGGATCCACTAGTAATAGTCTAGGCTTGTCACAATTTCATTTGTGACCAACTATAGTTAAACATATAGTCTTCAATACCATTTATTTCCGAAAATGCATTTCCATGTTTAATTGTTGATAAGAATTTGCAAAATCCAATCATAAGAGTGAAAGTCATAAAAATGAGACTATATACTTTATTTCAAATAACCCACATAAATATGCAAGTAAAACCTTATATTACATCATATAAGATGGAACTCTTCATTTTAGTTGAAAGTGATGGAAACCCTAAAATCTCCCAAAACTCAAGTTAGGTTAAAAATATGATAAACATGAACCAAAACAAAGGAGATATAAAGAAGTTTAAAATATAATGTTTTGACATGTATAAAGTTTGGAAAATGGAAGTATGGACTCACCAAGTGGGTTTTTGAAGAAAACCCAAAACCCTAGCTTGACCTCTTGGAGAAGATGACAATGGAGATGGTGGTTGAATGCTTCTAGCTTGACTCCTTGAAGAATGCACTTAACTCTTGGTAATAAATGAGATAGACAGAGTTGGAAGAAACCCTAAGTTCAGATTTAATGAAGAGGGAGAAGTTGAGAGAGTTCTTGGGAAGGAAATGTGAGATTTTTGAGGTTTAGGGCCGAATTTACTCATTTAAGATGTCAGAAGTCGCGCGTGGATGGCGGTGCGGTTGGGCTCGCACGTGTAACCGTGAGGAATACTGGAGTCGCGAAGGGCAGAGCCCTGCGCGGATGGTGGCGCGACTTCATCCGCGTGGAGAACCGCGCAGATCACTAGCCATAGACTCCACTTTATTCTTGGCTACCACACACAACTTCCAAATGAGACAAAGATCTAGGCAACAATCAAGACTAAAGATTTTGCCACATGAGAACGGATGAAAGGAAAATTTTGCTTACCCGAAAAATTGGGGTGTTACACTTGCCAAACGCTGGACAGTTGTTCTGTTTTGTTTTGTCTTGTCCTGTTCCATCTTGTCATGTTCTGTCCTGTCTACGTACCAAACGCACCCTTAAGGACATCTTATGTTGCTAGTCCACTAGGAAAAAAGAACCTGGATATTTTTTTTTATTATTTTAAAACAATTAGTACCCTTTTTCATATAGAAAAAGTACCCTAATAAGAGCATCTCCAATGCAAGATTCTTATAAGTAAAAAGTGTAGTGGCTAGTAAGAACTAGCATTGTGGAAAGTTCTTATAAGAACTCAAATCCCTCTAGGTTCTTAAATAAGAAATTTGGTTCTTAAATAAGAATTACCATAAAATGTGTGAGATGTGACATTGTCTTTATTTTTATTTTTTTGACTTTATAATGATTATTAATTTTACATATATTTAACTTATATATATGTGGGATCCATAAAAATAGGTTCTTATAAGAACTACCATTGTGGAATTTTATGTGAATTTTTATTTTTTTATTTGATAAGGTAGAAATGAGGTGACACCAAAAAGTACAAAAAAGAGGTTCTTATAAGAACTTGCATATATGCTATAATCTTTATATCTATTAAAAGAGAAACCAATAAGGATGACTTGGCAATATGAGGTTTGAGTATTCCTCAAATCTTGAGATAATGTTGAGCTTCATCATCCCACATTGGTAGGAAGATGATAGTTTGGAAGAAGATGATGACTATATAAAAGAGTGATGGATGCCTTTGAAATCTATAACCATGGGTGGAATCAAAACCAACCAAATGGTTAAAATTATATAAGAAACCAAGGATGATCACTTGGCAACATCCTTGGTTTGAGTATTTTCTAAATCTTCAAATAAGGTTGAGTTCCATCATATGACGATTTGAAGAAGAATGTGAGTATATAAAGGAGTGATGAATAATTTTGATATCTATAACCATGGTTGAAATCAAAACCAACCAAATGGTAACAATTATAATGCAAATTTAAAAGAGAAACTAATGAAGTTGACTTGCATCATGAGGTTTGAATATTCCTCAAATTTTGAAATAAGGTCACATAGGTAGGAAGATAATAGTTTGAAATAAGATGATGAGTATATAAAAGAGTGATGGATATTTTTTACATCTATAACCATGCTTGGAATCAAGACCAACCAAATAGTAAAAATAATAGTGCAAAACATACGGTTAATCTTTATATCTTTATATATTAAAAGAGAAACCAAAGAGGATGACTTGGCAACATAAGATTTGAGCATTCCTCAAATCTTGAGATAAATTTGAGTTTCATTATCCCACATTGGTAGGAAGATTATAGTTTGAAAGAAGATGATGAGTATATAAAAAAGTGATGGATGTCTTTGAAATATATAACCATGGTTGTAATCAAAACCAACCAAAAGGTTAAAATAAAAAGGGAAACCAAGGATGATCACTTGGCAACATCCTTGGTTTGAGTATTTTTCAAATCTTGAAATAAGGTTGAGTTTCATGATATGATGGGTTGGGAGAAGATTATGAGTATATAAATGAGTGATAAATGGTTTTGATATCTATAATCATGGTTGGAATCAAAACCAACCAAATGGTAAAAATAATAGTGCAAAATTTAAAAGTGAAACTAATGATGTTGACTTGGCAACATAAGGTTTGAGTATTCCTCAAATCATGAAATAAGGTTAAATTTCATCATTCCACATTATAAGAAAATAATAGTTTGAAAGAAGGTGATGTTATATAAAATAGTGATGAATGCTTTTGAAATCTATAACCATAGTTGAAATCAAAACTAACCAAATGGTTAAAATTATAGTGCAAAACACAAAATTAAATATCACGCAAAACATGAAGTTAAAACCTAATTATTTATTTCACAAAAAAAAGTAGTAGAAAAATATTATGGATATCATTTTTGTTTTATAGGCCTTTAGTTACTGTTGCTCCATTATGTGATTATCGGTCCCTACTGACATGACCAATCAATCATCAATATCAACATTAAAATAACAACCATGAGGAGATGATATGGTACAAAGTCATTTTAAGTATTCATAAATCGTGAAATTTGGTTTGAAGTTGATTATCCTACGTTGGTGGTAAGATGATACTTTGAAAAAAGATGATGTTATATTAAAATAACAACCATGAGGAGACGATATGACACAATGTAATTTGAGTATTTATAAATCTTGAATTGTGGTTTGAAGTTGATTATTCCACATTGGTGGATAAATAAAAGAATGATAAATACTTTTAAAATTTATAACCATGGTTGTAATTAAAACCAACTAAATGGCAAAAATTGTTTACAAGTTTATTCCCTAACAAAAAATATAACGCCACCGCGCAACGAGTAAGTATGAGTTTTGTTGCGGTGGTTTTTGACCTTTCAAAACACGCCCTTTATTTTGGGGAATAATGAGGGGACGAAACCAATTCTATCCGTTAAGGGGAAAAAGAGGGTCGAGGGGAGGGGTTTACTTGTTACGTAAACCCAACTCAATCTCTACTCTACTCTACCGGGGTTTTGCTGAAATTGGCTCGCTTTCTTCTTCCAATGGCTTGCAGACTCGCAGATTCTAGTTTCCTTTTCAAGGTAACAAATAATTCTGTCAATCTCTGGGGTTCAATTGCTTCATTTTAGACGTAATTTGATATATAAATGTGTTACTTTTGCATTTTAGGGTCCCCAACAAAAGCCACTGCAAATGCATGGCCATAGATTTGGGTCATTCTATCCAGCAGGTATGAATCCAAACCCTCTAATTATAATATCCTTTAATTTGGAATATGTGGGGTTTCATTATATCATTGCGCATTGTCCGATTGTAAAAAAAGATGCATGCTTTAGAAACAACATTTGAGGTTTGTTTATCGGAATTGATGGTTGTGCCCAATATCAAGTTGCCATGGGTTTTATGGTTATAGATATGTACGCCTTCATAGTTCATACTGTATGTAATTAGACCTGCATTTTGCTTGTTTGATGTCAGCCATAATTGATGATACTGAATCCTCCCCTTCTTTCCCCAAACTAGAGGGCTCTTACTACGTGCAAAACTAAAATTCCCAAAGGGGTTATAACTTTTTTTTTTTGGGGGGGGGAGGGTGTTCTAGGCTATGCCTACACTAATCCCTTGACAAATTATGATCATGAGCCCCGATTAAAGGCCACAATTGTTTTGTACTGGATTCGAACTCTGGGCAGATGGGATATTCCACCAGTCCACATCCCTCAGGGCCTTAACCAGTACCCCACAACCCTTGTGGTTGGGTTATAACTCTTTTGGTGTGCCTCAGTTGGAAAAAGGGTTTGTGTTGCCTTTCAGGGCACCCGGACCTTAGCCGTCCAAGACCATTATGAGGGATGTAAATTGCAGTGTCCTCGGGGATGGTGGGCCCCGGATTTGAACTAGAGACTTTGTTGTGGAAACTTCACCCCTTTTCGCTGGGATAATTCATCATAGACCTGTGTGTTTCAGTTGTGGGAATGAGACAGCTAGTTTTGACACCTTTGTTAGAGATTAAGAGCAAGTAGAAAGAGAAGTAACTAATTAAAGCAAAAATATGCTAAAAGTGATTATAGGCTGCTAGGGATGGACTTGGACATCATATTCCTTAGAAGATTCTTTAACGGATGCCTTTGGGTGTGGAGGGGTCTTTTGGGTTTGGCACCTCGGCCATCCCAAGGTGTGGAGTCCTTTACAGGCCAATGACTCCTTCTAGTGCCATATCATCAGATCCCAACATTAATACTGTAGAAATTCTCAGGTCATGAAACTTTAGTCCCATATTTATACTATATTATATGCATTTAGGTTTTACCACTTAAGAACTCTTAACTTAAAAAAAAATACATGTGTTAAAAAGTTATGTATATATCAATAATGCAAACGAAATCTTTCAATTTTTATAATATTCCTGTTTTATCCCTTTTCTGAACAATAAGAACAGAAGCTTGAAGGGTTTTTGGAAACTCATATTACCCTTTCCATATGAACGGATCAAGTTTTGGAAAAAACCCACAGGCTATCTCAATTTTTAAACAAATCTAAATTATCTTAAATATAATTAGTTTTTTAATTAAACAAACTATATAAAAAAACGGGCATTTTATTCTCTTTAATTTGATACTCATATTGATAAATATATATTTTTTCATTTTTTAAGCCCAGTTTTCAGAAATTCTAATAACGAGCATATTCACATGCAAGTATATTCATACAATATTTTTATTATATTATACAGCCTATTACATACACATAACTTATTAATATGTTTGAACCTTAAAACTAACTCATAATCAACTGATAAACATATTCATATACAAGATAAGCGTTGAGCCCCACTAATACTGTAAAATACTCCATACAACTGATAACAACATAAGAACTCTCTCGCACTCTCAAAACCACACAAATTCATAAAATAAAATTGAGAGAGACGAATAGTGATGTATTGTGCAACATTGCGCTGGTACACTTCTAGTCTATTGTAATTTAAAAGTTTCAAGAACCATATAAAAATCTATGAAACTTTGGAAACCCTCTATTCTTTGGTGGCTGTTTTGCTTACAAAACTATATCCTCCACTCTTTAGGTTGATTACAAAAAAATGGGACTTTATTCACTATAATGCCATTTTTTTTTCTGTTCCTTTTCATTTTCTTAGTATTTTGCCCATTTTATTTATTTCATTATTTACAATCATGTTTTTCATTCCATTTTATTTTATAATTCATATTTATTTCTAAAAAATTATTTATTCAGTACTTCATACATTTATATTTTTATCACTTCCAAGCTTTCCATTTAGTTATTCTTTTTCTACAATAAACCATAATTGTTTGGCTTTAAATTGAACTTTTTATTTTTAGACGTAGCAATAGATATTTATTAATCACATAAGTGATTACTTAATTAACAGTGGAACCAATTTCAAATTTACGTGGAAAATCAAAAGTTCTTTTAGTAAGACGTATTGAGTAGTGTGTATATACAAAATCTAGGTGTGCAACTCCTTTCATGCATAGTGATAATCATACTATTTGTTAAAATTATATTTTGATTTTTCACATGTATATATATATAATAAATTGGATGTGTTGTTATTTAAGTCTGTAAATTGATTGGTACAGATTTCATTGCTAAAAACCTAAAATCTAAAGCTGAAATAGTGTAGATTATTTTAGAATCAAAATTAGTAAATATAAAAACCGAAAACAATTAACCAATAAATCATATGCACTACTCTATTTGTTAAAAGAAATGCAACATTTTTGTTTGATTTTGGTTGTCCCAAAATAAGGCATTTTCTTTTGTGGAAAGATTGAAATGCAAATTTTACCAACTTGCTCGTTAGCAATAATTACAGCATATTTGTGCGATTGAATATGGTTCACAAATTTTCTCAATTTTTTGTCTTGTTTAGACGTGTTTTAGGTATTTTGATTATCAATTAAAAACTTTTATTAAATTAGATGTCAAATCAAATGTTGCATTTTCTAGACGGAGGGAGGAATTATTAAGTAAATACAATTGGAAAGGTAAACTAAAAAGTAAAAGAAAAATGATAATAGCAATACTAACAACTATAAAGGGACTAAGTAAAAGGAAGTAGTAGTAACAATAATAATAATAATAATAATAATAATAATAATAACAAATATAAAAGAACACTAAAATTAGTAAAGAAATACAAATAAACAGTGAAATGGTGACAGGGTAACATTAAATACTTGTCACCACATGGGCAAAAGAGAGTAATGGTTTATGGATTTTTATACAATTTTCAGGAGTCATGGACCAAATGGCATTTAAGCTCCATGATTTTTAGGCAATTAAACCTTTTCTATGTGGTCCTTAGCTTTCACAAAATCCATGTCCATGTCACTTTCACAAAATTCATATTTATGTCACTCACCTAACAATAATCAGTAATATAATATAAATGGTTATGGTTACCTTTTGTTTTATGTGCTAGTTTTTATCACTATTGTTGAATGGCCACCCAAGTTTCAATAAATCTTTGTATGACCACTTAGCTTTAGAAGAATCTTGGTCGTTAACCTACCAAATATTTATGTCACTCACCTATTGTTTTATACGCTATTTTTGGTCGCTATTGTTGAATGGCCAATCAAGCTTCATCAAATATTTGCTTTGGTCACTCACATATACAAATCAATGGAATGATCACTCACCTTTTACTTTTTGTTTTATTTAATCAAAATTTTGTTTTTTCCCAAGTCCTCAATTTACTGTTATGAATTACATTGTAACCCCCTAAATTGGGTTTTCTTCTATAAAATACATGTATTAAAGATTAAAAATGCAAACGTTGAAGGGGAAATGATGAATAATAGAGTTCAAAAACCATCAAACTATATTCTTCTTTTTCACAATTTATTCTTCAAGGTTTGCATTTTTATTTTAAGTAAGTTGTACTTAATAGACAAAATGTGTTACTTGAAGACCCAAAGTGGGGTTAGAAACGTGCTTTATAAGGGTAAAATGAGATTTTTTGGAAAAAAATATAGTAGTGATTAAAATAGAAACTCTATTTTTTTTACCTTTGTTCTTTCAATGTTTGCATTTTCAACTTTTAATTTAAGTATGTTGTACTTTGTAGGCAATGTGTTGCTTGCAAAGTGCAAACCCAAGTTGGGTGTTAAAATGTGATTTATAAGGGTAAAATGAGTTTTTTTTAAAGAAAACATGAACCAGTGATTAAAATAGAACAAACAATAACAAGTGAGTGATCATTTATTCATTTTATAGATTTGTATATTTGGTTGAACGAAATAATGACCATTCAGATTCTTTTAAGGGTAAAAGGTAAGCGGACATCTTAGGGCGCGTTTGGTTTCGGGATTGGAATGGAATGGATTGGATTTCAAGGAGGGATTTGGATTTGGGGGGATTTGAAATCCCTTCATGTGTTTGGTTTGTAGGATTTGGAATGGATTTCAAATCCATTTCTTTACAAGTCTTGTTTGGTTTGTAGGATTTGCATTTGGATTGAGTTTTTTTATTTTTTTTAATTTTGTTTATATGTTTGTTTTATAAAGAATTTATTTTTATTGGTAAACGTCGGATTTGGATCGATACAATTTGAAGTCTGGATCACGCTTTAGAATCCATAGGATTTGGATTTCAAATCCAGGCCCAATGCCAAGGATTTCCAAATCCATCATATGAGGGATTTTAAAATGGTCAACGGATTTGAAATCCGGTCAACGAAATCCTTTCCAGCAAACCAAACGCAGGATTGGAATGGATTTGAAATCCAAATCCCTCCAAATCCATTCCAATCCCGCAAACCAAACGCGTCCTTATTGATTGTTGGAGGTTAAGTGACTGCAATATAGATTTGGTGAAAGATGGGTCGCCATTAAAATATTTTTTCAACGTAAAGTTCAATGGAGATATCGATGTTTCTTTGATAACAGAATCCACAATCACAATGATTTAAAATTTGAAGCATGATTTCAAAGTGATTGCATGTCTTATTTAGGGAACTTAAAGGTGAAAGTTGGTATTGAGGGGTTTTGAAAGCCTCTACCTCAATATTCACAACTATAAACAACCAAATGGTTAAGAAGCAACAATCCTGAAAACACACCAAGAGAGGTTGACATAAAAATGCTTATATTTGCCCATGATGGTGTTGCTCCGTGCCGCTGACCCACAAGTGTACTGCAATCTATAGAAATTGTTACGTACACATAAGTTTTATGAGTCCTTTTCTGGCGATTCTTTTCTTTTCCTTAGGTGCAATTGTCGTATTATAAATTAATAGAGAATTTAATCGTGTAATTGTACCTACAAGTTTGATGTTTCTCTTTTCTATTTTGTGTATTTCATGCATACTTATGGCTGTATATTCCACCATCAGATGACTTCATTATTGACATAATAACTTTGCATATCATTGATGTTTTCAATTATTTATATTTAACTTTTTTCTAACGGATATGTGATGTCTTATACTTCCTTAATTTAACAGGCACATCTTTTTTGAAGCGGGAAGTTCTACCTCAATGTAAAGAGAAGCACCAAACATATGTTATCCCCTTGAGGAGGACTAAAATAATACAAGCAGTGACTACTCCTGTTACAGCGCCATTACCAGCAGACAGTGCAGAACGGAGGAAAGAATTATGTGAAAGTTACGGTTTCCGGCAAATTGGGGAACCACTCCCGGATAATATCACATTGAAGAACATTATTGATACTCTTCCCAAAACTGTATTACACTCATACTTATTCTCCTTTTCTATACCGCTAGTTGAATACTTGAATTTTCATTCGTGAGTAAAAAGTAAACTCCAAAGCAAACGAACCCCATGAATCTCACACAGAGTGGGGTCCGGGAAAGGTAGGATGTACGCAGACCTTACCTCTAGCATGAGGAGTATTTCTGAGAATACATGTAGGAAACAAAGGTGCTCTGACACCATGTTGAATGCTCATATCAGGGCTTGCAATGTGCACGAGATTGGTGTTTGACCATATCCTCACAACGCATGTTGTTGACCACTATTTGAAGCACAAAAGGAGATATTACAATTCACAAATTAGAAATTAAGTTAAAAAATCTTTAGTATAAATTATGTCTCAAGGCTGCAAGAAAGGTTTTTCCTCCATATTTCAAGTATGGGCCTCTAATTACACGCATAAAGCAAGATAATTCTCAAATTTAAGATGTGTTTGTTTTATACATTTTAAATGCACGAGTTATGAGGAAAGCCATTCTTTTATTGCTTTAGTTTTTGTGAGAGCTTTATGACCTTGGATGAGTTACTTTTTTTACCTCACCGAACCGTCACAATAAAACACTGGACGCTAGAAGCAAAAAAACACGAACCTTTACATGAAAGACACACCAAACCTTCACGGGAAACACACATGGAATCTTCACAGTTTGTATCCAAGTCTTCACAATGTGTCTCACTGAATGTGGCTGGTTTCATGGGAACCTAACCCTATAGTTATACACACACAAACATATATAAGACACTGTTGTATCTTCAAATTTTTAGAATCGCTGAATCCTAGTTTCAGCATGTCATGCAATCATATCCTTGCATCATAGACATAGATTGGTTATCCTTTTTTGCCATAGACAAACCATAGGGCCTGAGGCATTGGTCGCCTTGGTTCTAATTTGTTCATATCTAACTTTTTGAAAGGTGTTTGAGATCGATAACGTGAAAGCATTGAAGTCGGTATTGATATCTGCAACTTCATATGCTTTGGGGCTTTTCATGATTGCCAAATCCCCATGGTATCTTCTTCCATTGGCTTGGGCGTGGACAGGAACTGCAGTTACAGGGGTAAACAATAGTTATTATTATTATTTTTTCTTTCCTATTTGCTCTAATAACATAGCTGAACACAGAACTTTATTGACGGTATATACCGCCACTATCGCTAGTTTTATTTCATAATTTTTATTTTATCTAATTGTTTTTATTTCTTATACCACATTGGAATCGAAGACTTCTATTATTGTATAGTAAGCATATTTACAGGCCATATTATTTCATTTATGATTTAATTAGAGGTTTGTTTTTCCATATATACTTTATTCTTTGGTGAGACACCAATTATTTTGTGTGCGAAGCGTAAGGGATTAAGATTTGATTGATTTCCTGAATCTGTGGTGCATTTTGTTTCCAATTCTTGATTCTAGATTTTGTACATCAATTTTTTTTGTCTTTTGTGTTTTGGCATTTTTCTCGTATCTTTCAATTAATCTAAAGTTTGTTTCTCTGTCATTTGTTTTTTTTTTCAAAAGTTCTTTGTAATAGGTCATGATTGTGCACACAAATCTTTCTCAAGGAACAAACTGGTGGAAGATATCGTTGGAACTTTGGCCTTCCTGCCATTAATATACCCTTATGAGCCTTGGCGCTTCAAGCATGATCGACATCATGCAAAAACAAACATGTATGTATAATATCATCTTCTAAATTTATCCTGTTAGTTGACTTTTTGGGCATGGTTCAAATAGCTTAAAATTTCCATGACACTCATTTACAATAGCCTCATTTTTTGCTTTTAGCTTCTAGTGAATTTATCCATCTTTATCTGGTTGAGCGGATAAAAGATGACTGAGAAGATGTGTACGTGGTTCAGTCGTCGATTATCATTATTGCCTGTTTTAAGGGTGTATTAGTCATTTCACTTTCTTAAGATTTTCAATTATAAGGACATCCCAAAAACCCCTAGTAGATTTCGTTATAGGACAACAGGACTTCCGAATCCCTACATTCCAAATCAGAGTTACATTATGGCTTTTAGAAGTCTATCTTAAATCATCTTATATAAATTTCTGTAAGTACATTTAACTTCAGAATGCATAAAAATGGTAGTTAGTAGTCAATATGAGATGATTTGCAAAATATATAATTGCATGTAGTGACTTCCACTTTTCTGTACACTTGCAAAAGTTCAATTGGACACACCATTACACAGAAGTGTTCAATTGTTAGTCAAATGGTCTAAAATACTCTCCACTAATTACAAAACAGGGAATTATGTCCAAAAGCACCATGCTCAATACTTTATGTTGATGACAGGTAAATAGGAAACTTTATAGCTTGTAAATTATGTGAGCATATATATATAGGGTCAGATTCAGGGGAAAACCGCAAAAAATGAAAAACTGAGGAACAACCTGGTAGAGTGGTAGTCGTTCATCCGGACGGTATGCACATGTGCATACAAGCTCTAATCTTTGGGGAGGATTTTCCAAGCTATAAAGTTTCCTATTTACCCATCATCAACTAGAACTATTGAGCATGGTGTGTGTGTATATATATATATATATATAGCCGGGTTCAAACGAGAACAGTACCTTTTAAGAACACAAGACTAACAAAATCATTAGTGATTTACATTAACACACGAAAAAAGGACTTTGGCCGCGGCTTCAGGTCCGCATGACTTTTTTGCGCGTTAATGTAAAATCACTAATGATTTTGTTAGTTCTCGTGTTCTTTTAAATAGGTACTGTTCTTGTTTTATCCTCTCTCTCTCTCTCTCTCTATATATATATATATTTGTATGTATGTATGAGATTAGAGTAATCTGTTGTAACATGGCTAAAGTTGATTATTTTTTAAATAAAATTGAGTGCATTTTTTCTATATGCAGCAACTTACCAAGCTTCACTGCCCTACATTCTTTGAAAATTTAGGTTGGATGAAGATACAGCTTGGCACCCTGTAATGGAAACGCATTTCAAGGAGAACTCAAATTTCCAGAAGGCAATCATATTCGGATATGGTCCTATTCGCCCCATCATGTCTATATCACACTGGTAATTATCCATATGTGTGTATGTGTACCAATTTGGATAAAACAAATTTCTTTTTGTTTGCTCACATGCAAACTTGTTATCCATGATTAAAGTAATCCACATATTGTATGTTTCATCCCCATTACATATCATCGGATCTTGTAGTTGTTAACCATCATCATATTTTCAGGTTAATCTGGCATTTCAATCTGAATAAATTCAGACCGAACGAAATTGGAAGAGTAAAGATCAGCCTTGCTTGTGTTTTTGCATTCATGGCAATCGGATGGCCGTTAATTGTCTACAAGGCGGGGATTGTTGGATGGATAAAGTTCTGGTTAATGCCGTGGTTGGGCTATCATTTTTGGGTACATACTAACTACTCTCTCGCCTCCTTTTGTTTGTTTCTTCAAGAATCCATAAAATCATATCTTCCAAATTTTACTTCACGATCATACTATCAGTTGTAGAAATTTAATTAAATCTTTTACTAGCCAGATCTTTTGTTATTGTAGCGAATTAAATTGCATAATAAAGAAACCTAATTTTGTCTGTGACGAACAGCAAATAGAATTGCAGCAGCAAGTGATGGTTTTCGTTGTATTTACAGATGAGCACTTTCACAATGGTTCACCACACGGCACCTCACATACCCTTTAAATCTTCGGATGAGTGGAATGCAGCTAAGGCACAACTTAGTGGCACCGTGCACTGTGATTATCCTCGCTGGTATCTGTTCTTGTACTCGATACTTTCTTCCAAAAAAAGAAAAAAAGAAAAAAGCTTAATGACTACCTGATACAACATTTTATTTTGGAGGGTTGATGTTCTTGGAGGTGGTGGATAAGAGTAGTTGATTGCTTGTAGGACTGCAGTTTTTTTTTTCTTTAGGAGTCGGTCAACGTTTGACTGTTTTAGATGCTCATAAAACCCTGATTAATTGCATTCAAAAGGATGATCTTGGTTTCTACAGTTGACTGTTTCTCTATTAATTCGTTAAATTATTGTAGATATTAACACCATGCATGGATTTAAGCTAAAACTTTTTATTGTACGGTACAGGATAGAGATCCTTTGTCATGATATCAATGTTCATATCCCCCACCATGTTTCCTCAAGGATTCCAAGTTACAATTTGCGAGCAGCTCATAAATCTCTTCAAGAGAATTGGGGAAAAGTAAGATTCTTCGCCTTTTTTGTGTCTGCATCGCAATCATTTAATCTCTTCTAGTAAATAAGGAGGTGGACTTCGTAGCAGAATTCGGACATCCCCCATATTGGTTGTGGGACCAGTAGAGTGTAGTAGGCGCGCGTCATACCTTTTTCATGGAATTTAATAAAATGGTGATTAACCAACATCATCTTTGTTTGTATGTTGTACAGTATATGAATGAGGCCTCATGGAACTGGCGGTTAATGAAGACGATATTGACGATCTGCCATGTCTACGACAAGGAGCGTAATTACATCTCATTTGAAGAGATTGCTCCCGAGATATCCCATCCAATTGCATTCCTTAGAAGGGTAATGCCCGACTTCGCCTAATTCAACCATTCATTTTTTATTTACATAAATTCAATAAGCATCAATTCTATATATACAAAAAAAGGCAGGCATGCTATTCTTCCGAATGAAGCTTCTTGGTTTTTTGTATACGAATATTGCATGTGTATTATACTTGTAATGTTTTAAGGGCAATACTCATTCACATACACACACACACACACACCTGATATAATGATGGATCCATTGGGGCTCGGCATCCATTATGGGAGCATTTTTTTAGCAGAATCGACGTCAATGTTTCCCATTGGTGCTTGGCATCCATATATGGTAGCAAACAACGTGACAACGATGGGACAATCGCTCGTCGAAGCTTACCATCAATAACTCAATGATGATGACAGACAATATACGAAGAGAACTAAAACAACCACCATTAATACTACGAACTACAAGAGAAACACAACAATCGAATGCAGCAACCGTACAATTGGGGATCTAGAACGGTGATATCATATAAATAGTATGTCATCGTTGAAGATTTTTTATGACATTACATCAAACAGTTGGCCGGCCTGAACATGATCTGAATTAAAAAAAAACATCCAAAAAACGTATCAGCTTCCGACTTAAATCGAAAATATTAACCGGATCCAACGTTGGACTTCAATTAAACTCTAGAACTGCATATATGTTTAATTGCTTGATGATTGAGTAATGAACTCATCAAGCATCAAAGCTTCATCAAAATAGAGTTACCAGAAGATACAAAAAACGTACGTAGTAGAGATATCTCATTTAAATCTCTGATCTTTGTAATATAAAAGTGATTTAAAGATGTAGATGCACCATTAGATGCAGAATAAAATCGATTATTCTCGAATTTAGTTAAATCATCTTTTACTACTAAATTAATTTTATGATCACAATAGGTGTGAAATAGTTTACCCTCTTAAATCGTATTTAAAGTAACTTTTAATCTTTTTAACGCAATTATTATTACTAGAATTATCGAATAAAATAGTAATTATATATCTTGTAAATTGTAATTTTCAGTAACATCTTGAAGTAAAAGACAAAATTGTTTACAGTGTATGTATAGTTTGATTACAATTGTTTGTTTAATCGTAGTCAATGTCACGTCACACGTAAAAATGTATCATGGAAATTGTGTATGTCACTTCGTATATGACGTATGCTAATTAAAATTTTGAAAAGTGGTTTACAATTCTCGTTTAGCCATGCCTTGTATATATGATGCATTGTGTTTTAAGGTAATACAACTTACCTTTTTTATTTTGGTTGAATGGTGTTTTGTATCCACGTCTTGATACATTTGCTACCCAAATGTTGGAACGACAATCCTTCTTGTATCACCATTTTAATCGCCCAACTCTGGCAACTATAACCCAATTGTAGTTGTCCGAATCAATTTGCATTTAATTTGTTTGCTTACCATGTCTCGCTGCGTTGGTGCAACACTTTTCTATGTGTCGTTTCAACATGGAAATTCCTTGGGATGTTAGAGATAGGCACATCTTTTGCATTGTGGCTTTGTTTTCCATCAACTATGACGAGATTGTAATTTTACCAAACCACCCTTTACGGGTATGGTTTAAAATAACTTTATAATTTTGTAACATGATTGATAGGGTGGAAGACAAGCCCATGTTACTAGTGCTTTGGTGTGATGTTGTTGTCAATATGGAAAACTTAAAAAAATTAGATAATACGTAAAGCACGATAATACAAAAAGTAAGAGAATATGAAAATTTCCGAATACGAAATTTAGACCACAACAATATCGAAGAGAACTTGCGAGTTTAAGAGAACGCATGAAATAAAAAAAATATAACATTCACTCCCTATTTATACTAAATTATAACAAACGGGATAAAAACTGTAACAAACTAGTTTTTCACTAATGACCTTCAAACTAGTCATTATGAGAATTAAAAAAAAACTCATTAAGTTAAAAACTAAAAAAATTATCGTTAGAACAGAAAACTAGTCGTCTAAAACATTTTTTATCGTTACTTGGTCATGCCCTGAACTTTTTTGGGGCTCCAATTTTGCCTACACGACTAGTTTGATAGGGAAAAATTGATCCTAACCATAATGGAATACAGCATATACAGGCTTTTGAAGACCGGTTCTCACCAAACAAATAAGACTTGATTGGTCCTTAGGGTTTTGACCGACCCAAATTTAATCCCTGCAAGAATTGGTCCTTGCATAACCGGCCTGACTCGTCAAATCTGAATGTGTATCTCTAAATTAACAGTTTCTTTTACTCTAAATTATTTTATATTACATTATAATTTATTTTACTTGTAAAATTAATTGATAATTTTATGTTAAATATCTAACTATATTAAAAAAACTAAAAGGCAAATCGAATTAAAATGTAATTTGTTTTTCCCACCGAAATCAAATAGTGTTCAAAAACGACAAAAAGAAGATGGATGGAAGATTCTTGGAGTCGCAACGTATGTGCTTTGAGTGGATCGGCAAGAGGAGCAGCGGAACAAAACTCGATTGGGCCAGGTTGTTGGTCGAACCAGCTGCCTGTCCATAACAGATCAACGGAAGATGTGTTGACACATCGGCGAACGACGTTCCATCTCGGTGAGGTCTCCAGAGCTCCATTTGTGTCATGGTTGCTGTCGGTTTTTTTTTGCATCTCAGTGTGCTTCATTCTGTTTTCCTCGGTGTGGTCACTATTGTGATCTTTCGTTGCTGTTTCGTGGTTTGTTTGGGTTTGCCCCTGGCAAACCGTGGTCGATTAGCTTAGTTTGGGATTTGCTCGAGAGCGGTTCGCTTCCCTGTTTTTGTTTCCTTTATGTGTTGTATTCCATTTTGGGTTGGTAATAAAATGGCTGCCTTTCAAAAAAAAATATTTAAAATCTTTTATTTTAATTAATCAACTTTCAATACTTATTTTTTAAGGGATGGCCAAATTTATGTTTTGCTAAAACAACAAAAACAAAGTTGGTTCTACAAAATGAGAAGTTTGAAAGTTGGTTTTCTGAACAAAATAAAAATAAAGGTTAGGGGTGCATAAAAACACGACCAACCTGGTCAAACTGACCCACCCCACACGGATTTTGGGTTGGGTTGTACTTTTATTTGGGTTGGGTTGGGATTTTTCAAACTGCAAAAGTTAAGTTGGGTTGTTCAAACGCCTTTAAACGAGCCAACTCAACTCGATCATCCGCACACCCCCAAAAAGTCAAAACATTTAATTTTTTATTGCGATTTTTTAAAATCTTTGAATACTAATGTAACAACCCAAAACTCACAACAAAGTAACACAAGCGAAATTAATATAATCATGTCGTACGGTCTCAAAATAACATTTAAAGATTCAAGGTTTGCGGAAGGCAACCTAATACACAACTGAGAATACAAGAATTAAAACTAAAATGGAGGTCTTCTAATCCAACTCCAGCTCACACCTTCTCCTTGCCCTTATCTGCCCCTCCTACTTCATGCCTACCTGAAAAGGTTTTTAGTTTTGAAAGGGCGAGGGTTAGACCAACGGTCTAGTGAGTCCCCTCTAGCAACAGTTCGAGTCCAAGCAATCATATAAAAGATTTATAATAAAAATAAACCAATTCAGCTTTGTAAACACATTCACACTTTCAACATACGTTTTGGCTCACACTACCGCCACCCGGAGGTGACAGCGTATCTGGCTCACACTGCCTTACTTGGGACACCTCCCCAATAGCATGAACGGAACACCCCCCGGTATGACCACAGACGGAACACCCCCCGACTTTGAGCATAACGCACTGGCAACAATGTATGCATACATTTCCACTAATTTAATAACAATAAAGCATTTTTCGCATTTAAACAAATTTCGCATGCAATAAATATGTCATCACCATCTTTAAAGCTTTTAGTTAGAAAACTCACCTGACGCCTCCCGCTTAACTCTTCACGTTTATGCTAATAACCGGTATCGATCCCCCTTTCCTACGGTACAAATAACCGGTTGGTGAGAATCTACTTACACTCGAAACAAGGTAGAAAGTCCCATCTCCTAAAACTCAGATGGTGACTAAAACGAGACTTCTGACAAACAAACCTCTGAGTTTCTCAAAAGGGCCCCGAACCACACTCCGGGATTGCCCGATTAAGAAACTCCCGGGTCCCCCGGTATGGGAAGTCTCGGGGTCACCCTGTCGAGAACCTCCCGGGGTCACCCGGTCGAGTACCTCCCGGGGTCACCCGGTCGACGCCTTCCGGGATCACCTAGTCACACGACACCCCGGGATCGCCCCGGCTACACAGAGCCCGGGTTCACACGCTGCCAACAATCCCAAAGTTCTCGGTTTAGCCGAGTTCTTTCGGTATCGACATTGCAGTCTGCCCAAAACGAGGTCCGATTCCCACAGTGATTGATCGATTTCCTTAGCCACACAGAAATTTGATTTAATCTTTTTTAAGATTATAAACTCCAATCACAAGGGACTAAAATCAAGACACCCTTCCTACTAAACCCACTACTAAAAAAGAATAAGAACCCTCACTCAGAAAGAAACGATCGACTAACTCTTGGATAATTAATCATCAATCCAATCAAGACACCCAAATACAAACAAAAAGGGAAGGAAGAATAAATGCTTACCTTGAGAAGAATAGTGCATACCCTTTTTCAAAAAAAAGGAGATTTGCTCCCTTTCTTTCTTCCTTTTCCCTCAAATCGCCTATCAAACTTCCAGTCGCAAAAATGAGAAATGAGGGGTAGGCCTCTAGGGTTAATCCTAACTTATTCACTTTACTAACTATCCCCCTTCACTTTGGTTTTGAACAACATTTCCCCCAACTTTAATTTTATTTCAAAAAGGCACAGTTACTACAACTAAGATGAGAAAAACAAGAAAACCATGGTATACAGTTAGAGAAATGATTTAGGGGTCGTTTACCAAATGCTTACCAAGTTAGCACTTACCAGTAATAGACATTACCCTCACTTACCTTATCGTGTAACATTTTTGACTAAGAGTTTTTTTTCCTTCACTTAATGAGTAAGACTCTCGGTCCTTGTTATATCTCTTAGCAGGTAAGATTCTTGGTTATTGTCATGCTCAATCGGTAAGGTAAGTAATATTGCTAAGTGCTTACCTGGTAAGTATTTAGTTAACGACCCCTTAATAACAAAAAATAACAATATATAGAGAAAATATTGTATGTATGTTTGTTCAAGAGATAACAATAACATGAATACCTTGGATTTTGAATTGGGTCTATCTGGTGGTGGTGTTGATTTGTGAATGATTGCAAAATAAATGACTAAACTTAAGGCAAAAAAAGAAACATCAAAGTTGGAAAAATCCAAAATGGTCGTTGTTCACTAACATATTCTCTTTGGTTCAAACCATGTTATATGTGCATTACCTTACCATTTTATGTAATGTTATAACAAAGTTTCAACCCGACAACTTAACCCAACCTACACAGTTTGGGTGAGTTGAGTTGTATTTTTGTATGGATTGAGTTGGGTTGCGTTCAAATTTTTTCAAACTGTAAACAATGGATTAGATTGTTTATATGCATTTAAATCGACCAACCAAACCGTTCACCCATAACAGAGGTAAAATTGATTTCATTTTTGTTTCTTTTGCCTTAGATTAAAATGTGATACTAAGTATAAAATTTCATTAATACTTAAATTAATAGAAAGTTGACTTTACTTAAAAAAATTGCATTTATTTGGGTAAAAAGTTGATTACTAGCAACCCCAACTGGCTCCATACAGAACTCGCCTCAAAGGACACCAATGTGAGGACACATTTTTCCCTCACTTGGCGGCTGAGGCTAGCAGGGAGGGGAGGGTAGGGTAGGGGGGGTCCAAACCCGAGACATATAATGTATTTGTGTAAAGTCGCCCCACCATTTGCCAACTGAAGTAGATAACAATTATTATGTAACATCCGTGATTTTCGGTAAGTAAAGGTCACCCGGACGTTTTTACAACTTGGAAATGGTGGGATTTATGTTGGGAAAACATTATTTAAAGTCCCTAAGAGTATCTGGAGTGTTGGCATTGAAAAAGTCGGGTTTCGGGGCTTGGAAAGGGTCCGCCTACAATGCCCGACGACTATGACAATGTCATAGTCGCACGGTCATAGTCGCACAAGTTGGAATGCCCACGGTACACTTGGTGCGACTATGACACGCGATAATGACCATGTCATAGTCGCGTGTCAATGTAGCACAAAGTCTGCGACTATGACACGCGACAATGACCGTGTCATAGTCGCGTGTCATTGTAGCACTAGGGGGCTGAACTGCTGTCAAATACGGGATTTTGCTCCATTCTTCATTTCTCATCTCCCATTTCACTCCCAACTCTCTCTAAACTCTTCCAAGATCACCCAAACCCATCTATGGTAGTTTCGATTCATTAAATGCCTCAATCCTCAAGTATTGAAATGTCATCAAGGGTAGAAGCTAGACATCAAGAGTTCACCATCTCCATCTCCATCTTCAACCTCAAACTTCATTTTGGGGTTTCTAGGTTTTTACCAAAACCTAATTGGTAAGTTAATCCTCCTAAGTTCTAATATTGGTTATAAGTTATAAATGTTTCATTGATGATTTTCTAGTGATTGGTTTCTCAAATTTCGGATTTGATGATTTTGGAGAAATTAGGTCAAAATTAGGGTTTTGGCCAAAATGGAGATTTTTGATGTAAAATGTTTGGGGATCGATTCTAAATGGTTGATTAAGTATATTTATGGTTGAATATTATTATTTATGAGTGGAAATTGTGGATCTAGGTTTTGGAAGGATTTTGCTTGTGGATTCGGAGTCCTTCAAGGAAGCTCAAGTTGGGGTAAAATCTAGATTTAGCCAAAATCTAGCAATGTGAGTTCAAGTTGATTTGTGAAAACGGTGTACATGCCTAAATGTCAAATTTTAAATGTTTATGTGTTTTACATGAAACTATCAACTGTTGAGTTATTTGATAAGTTTTGATTATCTGAAGTGTTCAACTTTATAAACTTGTAATAACACCCATTTTTGGGATTTTTGGGTATTTTGATAAATGTATCAAAATGAAAAGGTTCGATGACTTATTTGCATGAAAAGAGATTATTTGGTAAAGAAATGCATTTTTATGGTTGTTGGTATTTCGCGTACTTTGTGACGTGGAATGTTTTAAAAATTACCAACGTGTGAGTCAGTAACGTTTGGTTATTTCCAACCTTGCGAACGTTTCAGAAGTTGTCAACCTTTTTGGTTTTGGGGAAAAGATGTAACTCAAGTGTTTTATTGAGTAAACCTTTAAATATTGATATTTTAATGACTTATTATACGGGTGTAAATCCCTTGAATAATTGCAATTTAAATGTGTGTCATGGGACGTTTTGGAAAGAGTCAATGGGACTATAAACTTGTTTGGGAAATGATTTATCTCAATCTAAAGTATGTTGGAGTTTATTCATGTAGTTGAAGCTTGTGTTTGCATAAACGTTGGTCGTTGCATTTTATTGCATTTTGTGGACTTTAACATATGGTCATTTGATTTTAGGCTTAAAGCTCGATTTTTGTCGGTGTCGGGTCTTGAGGACATTTGTCCGGTTTTAATAACTTAAAGTGAAGTTTTAGGTGGGAGTCACATTTATAATAACAACGTGAATAATTGAGGTATTAGATATGTGTGTGTGTATGCACGTGTGTGTTTGTTTATATTGAGTGAACCAATTTTCTGTGTGTATATAATATATATATATAGGAATGATCATGCGAGAAGTTAAACATTTTGCGAGAAGGAGAGAAGTGTGATATCATATATGATTACACGACCTCTAAGTGTGTTTAATCATATATGATTAAACGTCTATGTATTGCCAATATAAGATGTATTTAATCATATATGATTAAGCTTGTGTATCATATATGATTAAACACTTCTCGCCTTCTCGCAAAATGTTTAGCTTCTCGTTTGAACCTGCCCTTATATATATATATATATATATATATATATATATATAGTGTGTGTGAGGGAGGTGAAGATATGGGGTGGGGTCAGGGGAGATGAAGATGTGGGGTGAGGGGAGAAGACAAATACGGCCACGCGGGTATATATACCAATATATGTACATGATAGAGTAAATTACATTCTTGGTCTCTATGCTTTTAATAAAAGATAGAGTAAATTACATTCTTGGTCCCTGTGGTTTTAATGAAAAATAAATAAATTAAATGACGAAAATACCCCTCTAAACTAATTGAGTTAAGATGATAGTTTGGACGGAGTTAGGTTAGGGACTAAAGGCACGTGAAAATGTAAACGTTAGGGACGTTTTCCATAATTTTTGAGATTTTAGGGACGCATAGTGTAATTTTATGTAAACCACAAGGACCAATAATGTGATTTAATCTTTTTTTTTATTTAAATAAGGAGTAAATTACACTTGTGGTCCATGTGGTTTCCAAGCACTATCAACTCTAGTCACTCTTTTGAACTAATTACAGTTTTGGTCACTGTGGTTGCCATTTTGCTTCACTTTTGGTCCTTCAGACTAAATTCTGTTAAAAGAGTCATTTTAATTCCAGAGGTATTTTGGTCTTTTCATATTTCTTTATTTTCAATTAAAAAAAAAAAATAAGTATATTTTATTATTACATATATATATATATTCATATATATTAAACACAGTTTGTCCCGGGCTCCCTTTCTTCGGGATCCCTTTCTCTGGGCTCCCTCTCCTTCAAAACCAGGACACGACTTCCTGACGAATCCCCCTTTATTTCAAAACCAGGCCACCACTCTTCCTCCTTAGCACATATACAGTTCGTTTCGACCCTCCGATGGTCATATAGACGAGAGATCGACCTGCACCTCATGCCTCGATCTGCATCTGATACGAATATGTGAATTCTTCATTCGTTCCGCAACTTAGTTCGAAGATTAGGGTTCTCTGTTGGTCCTAGACCACTATGACCTACATAGAAGGTGTTTGTAGAAAGGGGGTGGGGGTTGAATACAAACACAATAAATTTTCACTTTTTAATTTTATATTTTATTTAAACATAATATTACAGATATGTTGCGGAAGCTAGGAAGACCTGTGATCCTAAAGTATTTGACTGGTGACAAATTTACCAACACTAAAAGTGAGAAGAAAGAAGGTTTTCTTTTAGATCTGAAAGAAAGATGGTATTCAGATAGTGATGCCGAATTTACTTTGAAGCTTTCACAGAGAAGTTCTATCAAAACGGGTGATTTGCAAACAATGACAATGAAGACCTTTTATAGCCTCCATCACATTAGATGTTCTCCTTCAGCTTTAACTCGTGTCTTCATCTTATTTGTTGATCCTTGCATGTTTGTACTTTTCACTTCAACCTTTGTAGTTGATGTGGACACTTGTTAACCTATCTCATCCTTTGGTATGTAGAGGGAATAGTAAAGGAAGTACGCCACTAATTAAATAATATGTTACGAAGTTGAATTTCTAAGACCGTTTTTTCAACCAAAGTACAAGAATATATTCTTGTACTAATCAAACTTTGTAATTGAATTTCTAAGACCGTTTCATGCTCCCTCTGAGTTAATGAAATTGTTGTTGGAAAGAGTATTTTTGAGTTTCTCCCCCCCCCCCCACAACATTGGATGTAGTAAAAAACAACTTTGGAGGTCAATTTTTAAAGAGATGAGTCGATAGATTCCTGAAAACTTTCTATCTTAATGATGTGTGATCTATCTTCTTTAGTGAATTTTGTTGGATGAGATCCTTCGGATGTATTGCTTTCAAAATGAGTTATGAAGTGTTCAACTTGATTGTTAACCTTGACATGCAAGTCATGTAGAGAAGTAACAAAGTTGTGTATGAGATTTGAGGCAATCTCAGTTTCTACAATCGTTTGGTCTGACAAGACTTGCACGTTTCTCATTTCCGAGAATTGTTGTCTAATATCAGAAAGTTGATGATGAATTGATGGTGAAGAAAGATCTGTTTGTGATGGCAAGGATTTCGTGGGAAGAATGAAGGGTGAGGGATTCGGATTTGGCTCAAACAATAGAGAAGGGTTCATATTTGCAAAGAAATCGTCGACTCGGAGAACTCTGGATAAGTTCGAATAAACGTTGTCTATATTTTGTGTTATAGAAGTGTATTTGAGGTAAGGATCCGAAGAATCAACAATATCTATGAAGAGAATATTGAGTGGTTGGTCAAGGGTTCAGATGTGACTTGGAGAAAAGACTTTGGTGAAAAAATCTATGTCGGATGGTTCGAAGCTGACCCTAGGTGGTTCTGTGAGCATTAAGGGTGAATCACAGATGGCAGATAGTGCAAAATCATTATCCCAATTTAAGTTAGAGAGGGGTGTAGAGATATGGGAAGATATCAAGGGTTCAATTCACATCATTATCTCGGCAAGAGATACGTGAAAATGACTTTGACCCGTCGAATCAATATCCAAATCCAACAAAGGTTCATTTTGGTTAATGATTTCAACTCTATCGGAAGGGGATCTTAATCTAAAATTGGATTTTGGTAGAGAACAAGAGGAATCTTCATTGGAGATGTTTCTCTTTAGGGATGCAATTTTAGCTGAAATAAAAAGTTTGGTTGCATTCCAATAAGAGATGTCATCCCATTGAAGACCCGAGTTGTGAGCGAAAATAACCATACCTGTAGGAATTGCAGGACTGGAAGGGTAGACCACTGTATGAAGTGATTGAAAGCTAAGATGACTTGCACATATATCGAAGGATATATTGTCTGAAATCTTTTTGTCAAGCTTCTTTAAAATGATAAGGGATATGAATCTGGTGTAAGGAATCTGTCTATGCTTGCGACTTACAATGATCTTCTTCATGAGATCGTTAAAGAAATATAGAGCGAAGTTTATATTTCTTTGAAATATGAGGGATTGAGTAAGTCTTGTTGTGGTGCTAGGGATTTGATTGTAACCATTTGTTTTGCCACTCAAGCAGTAGGTAAGTTGGGAGAAGAAAAAGTACCATACACTTGTTAGGAATCAAGAATACAGAGGTACGAGCCTATAGAATAGATCCTGTTCAAGTAAGGTCGTAAAAGTACCATACACTGCTCATGTTTTTGCGAAGAAGAGTTCCTGTTGCAGATGCATTCTTGGCAACCTTTACATATTCAATCACTGTAAGTACATCTTCAAGATCAAATTCATAAGGAGGGTTTTCAAGTACATGATATTTAGAGCAAGGTAGAAAAATGGCTTGAGCAAAACCATCTACTGAGAATGAGAGGCCATTCTCAGATAAGATATTGGCATACATATCTTCAATCTCTGCTCCAAAAGTCCTCCAGAAGAACTTTGCTCATTTTAGGGTGTACCAAGAGTGCATACCCAATAGGAATTTTTGAGAGAAAATCCATGATAATGTGATGATCAAGAGTACCATCACATTTTGAAAGATATCCAATGTAATTTGTACTCTTAATCTTAATCGGTAAAATGGGGGATTAGATGAAATAAATGACTTGAATAATGACGCCATTGAAGTTGTTTATGAGAGAAGAATCTGAGTGGAGAAGAACAATCGGTAAATTCATATGGTAAAAGTGAATTTTGAGTGTAAATGGAAGGTTATAAGGGATAAGATGTATTTATGAGTTGGGTTAGAGGTGGCGCTTTGAAAGGACATATTGACTTGAAAGTCATGCCAACACTTCTAATTTTGACATGTAATGATGATGGCATTGGATTACATTTGTCTCTTAGGGTTCCACACCAGAAGGAAGTGTGAAAGGTAAAAAAGAAACAATATCCGAAAGTAGCTGGGATCAAATGAGATAGGATATAACGATCGGATTAAGAGAGATCCGCTACATTATATTTAGGATCTCATATTGGAAGAAAATGTGAGAAGTCGGAAGAAAAGACCATCTAAAGGAAACATGGTATCCGATGAATAAAGATTGGAATTCGGAAATCAAATCAAGATTGTGTAGTCGGATTCAAAAGATACGCAATCCTTATTCTTTCTTGAAGGAAATCAACATATGATCATATCATTTAGAAGAGATGATGATCCCACATAGGATAGGTAGGATAGTTACACAGTATTTTCTTGAAAGTATCAGATGTCGGATGTTGCACCCATCAGATCCACATTGGATGTATAATGAATATATAGAACACCAATTTATTTTTCTGAAAATATTTTAAAATGACTAAAAATATAAAGTTAATAGGGTAATCAATGAGAGTAATCACATATTAATTTTCTAAATTTAGCATTTCCAATTCACTGATCAAAAACTTGAATCTTGATTCAACCAAGGGTTTAGTAAATAAAGAAGCTAATTAGTATTTTGTTGGAATAAAGTGAAGTTCCACATTTCCTTTGGATATATGGTCTCTGATGAAATGATATCTAATATCAATGTGCTTAGTTCTTGAATGTAGAACTTGGATTGTTGGCAATGGCAATAGCACCAGAATTGTTAAAAAGAATTGGTATAATAGAAAATCTTATATCATAATCAACAAGTTGAATTTTCATCCATAAGATTTAACCTTTACAACTTCGAGCAACTACATACTCAGCTTCAACAGTAGAGGTAGAGACTAAATTCTTCTTTTTGCTTGACTAACTTACCAGCTTTCCTCCAAGAAGTTGGCAACTTCCTGTAGTACTTTTCCTGTCTAATTCACATCCTGCATAATCAGAAGCTGAATACCCAATTAACTTAAAACTTGTGTCTTTGGTGTACTAAAGACAAAACTTAGGAGTTCCTTTTAGGTATCTGAATATTCTTTTTAAAACAAGAAAATGAGATTCTTTTGGATTGGCTTGACACCTGTACAAAGACATGTGGAAAAAATTATATCTGGGTGACTTGTTGTATGATACAAAAGAGATCTAATCATTCCTCGATAATTGGTTACATCAATGGATTTCCCACCTGGATCGTAATGTAACTTGATCGAAGGAGCCATCGAAGTTTTCCTGGTTGAACATTGGTCAAAATTAAAATTTTTTAGTAAATCTTTGACATATTTATTTTGATTAATAAAAATTCCATCATTCATTTGTTTTACTTGCAAACTATAACATCCCAGTCCACCGTACATGATATTGTCCGCTTTGCGGATACCCTCTGCATAAGCATGCCGGCACCACTCACGGTTTTGTTCCTGCCCGCACAGGCATACGCGGGACGCACCCAGACCGCACCCTGTGACAGGCAAATGGCCTCATGCAAGTAAGGTATCCATCCACCCTTATAAGGAGGACTTTGTTCTCCCTCCTAGCCGATGTGGGATCTTACAATTTGTAACACCCTAAAAATAGGGATAACAAAAACTTTCCATAAATGGAGAAGTGGTATAATGATTGCCATAGCAAGAGCCTCCCAAAAAGGGGAAATATACAAATAACCTGTTTAATCACAAATCTGTAATTTAACGGATAAATAAACAACAACCAACTAATCTAATTTCTACATCTAGAAAAGATATTACAAAAGGTGTGTCATCTATAAACCCAAATCTTCCAGAAATAGTTCAAGTGCCAAAATACCCAAGCTCTCGCCCAAAGCATCTAAACTTGCCTAGGAGCAGCGCCGCTAACACCTGAGATACACATCGACACCAAACAAGTGTTAGGCCAAAAAGCATAGTGAGTTGCATAAGTAAAACATGCCAGAAACAGTTACAGTTCTTATCAGCAGTCAATCATTTAATCACGTAGAGGTGGAGTCAACGGGAGTGACCCATATCTCCAATCAGGTTCACCCAAAGAGGTGATGTACCTTGAAGCCAAATAACAAAGGCAACCCAAAGGCCCGACACGCATCGAGGACTACCGCTTAGGAAATTCCCCGACGGTGGAGGTCTAGGCGCATAGGGAACTACCACTCAGGAACTTCCCCAAATGTCACCCACCTACATCCCTATAGTGAATCCCTGACTTGGTTCGTCCACATTATGCAAATAGGAGGTCTCAAGGTGTGTTTTAACCCAACATATTTGGATATCAACCATGAACACAACATTACCATCCCAAGCATGTAATTCCACCATATGACATAGTAATCATCCAAATACTTTGTGAGAATATAAGGTCGCCAAAAAGGCATTCCAAGTAGGAATCATCATAATACCAAGATATGCTTAAGTGACTCATAGTAGGTTACTCACATACATATTTCCATAGAAATCCCCAAATACTTGTACATTAAATAAGAGCACTTGAGTAATAACAATAATGATAACAAGTAAAGTAAATGATGTGTATCTAGTTTTTACAAAAGGGTTAGTAAACACACAATCTAGGTTTTGAGCCAAAACCTAGAAAAGATGAAAACCCTAGAAGTTGGAGGATGAACTTGGAGATGAGGAGTTTCCTTGAAGAAACCCTAGAAACCTTCCTTGATGTGATTTAATGCAAGTAATCAATGACCCCAACCACCAAGAGGGTTTGGTATAAATGTGGATTAGGGTTTGGGAAGGGATGGACCAGTTTTCTTGGAGCCAAAATCGCCAAAGAGAGAAATGAAATGTGTTGACAATGAATTAAAATCGGCTGGAACTCATTTAAATGGAAATCCCCCGTCGGCGATAGTGCTCGGCGATAGTGCCAAGGGCACTATCGCGAGTCACAATCGCGAGGAACTAGGCACCCGCGGTACCAATTCGGCGATAGTGCCAAGGCACAATCGCGTGGTATAATCGCTGGCCTTCCCCAACCTACGGTACATCCCTGGCGATAGTGCCTCCGGCGATAGTGCCAATGGCACAATCGCCAGGCACAATCGCGCCAACCCCAAAACATCCCAAAAATCTAACCAAATTCGAGAACGAGTGCGAGGTCTAAACACATGCATCTTTAATACTAACCAAGTAACATCATAACATAAAAACAATGACCACATGCGTATATAAAGTGTCGTATTTTCAAATAAATACAGTTAACATATTTATGGAAATAAATACTTACCTTGAGAATTTCCGGGTGTTACACAAACCGAAGAAAAAGGTTAATTCACCCATCATACTCATTTCATATTTACAATGCATGAGATTAGCAAAATTCTCACAAAGAGAAACATCGGTTGCACCAAATATGATGTCACCCACATAGATTTGAACATGAGTGATATCATTAACAAATTTCTTAAGAAATAGTGTGTTATCAATCTTGCCACGAATGAATTGGTTATCAATAAGAAAGGTCGAGAGAGGGTCATACCATGCATGTGGGGCTTGTTTGAGGCCATAGAGTGTTTTATCCAGTTTGTATACATAATATGGATTTGATGAATATTCAAATTCTGGAGGTTGCCTTATGTGTACATCTTTTGATAATTTCCCATCATAGTCAATTCCTTCAAAGTCTTGTGAGCATCATAAGCTAGGAAGATTCTGATGGCTTCAAGTCTTGCTATGGAGTAAATGCCTCATCATAGTCAATTCCTTTCTCTTGGCTGTAACCTTGATCCACAAGTCTGGCTTTGTTTTGAATGAAAATCCCGTCTTCATCCATTTTGTTTTGGAAGTTCCATTTTGTTATGATGATGGATTTACCCCCATGGGTTTAGAAACAAGTTTTCACACTTTGTTTCGCTCAAATTGAAGTAGTTACTCTTGCATAGAATTTATCCAACTGGGATCTTGAATGGCAGCTTCAATCTTCTTAGGTTCTATGAGAGAAAGAAAGTTAACATAAAGACATATGTTAGTTGACCTTCTGTTTTTACACCAGAGTTATGATCCTTTATAATTTGTTCAATTGGATGACTTTTTGTCCATTTGGTCGAGGGAGGAAGACAAACTAAGGAATCATTACATGTATCCCAAGAGTCATAGACTAGAAGATAATCTTAAATTCCAAGTAAAGTAAGATCATCAGATGTAGAAGTTAAGATAGGATATGGTGTGTGTTATTTTCAAGTTCTGATGAGGTGGGTAGAACAGGTTGATTAGAAGATTGATTGAGAAGGGATGATGATGTTAAAAGGGGATTAGAAAAAGTGTCTGATGAAGAATGATGATTAGATCTCAATAGTTGCAGAGAGATCCATTCATTGAGTTCATCTTCATTAAAGGTGTCAGAAGAAGATGATGGTGTAGTTCCATTTTCATCAAGGTGAACATGTATTGACTCATCAATACATTTTCTTCTTTGATTATATACTATTAAAATCTTTTGAGACAGAAGAATATCCCACAAAGATTCCTTCATCAGATTTGGGATCAAATTTCCCAAGATGATCTCTATCATTAAGAATGTAACATATACACCCGAAAGTATGGAAGAAGCTAATGTCAGGTTTTCGTCCATGAAAGAGTTCATATGGAGTTTTCTGATGAGTTTTCATAATGATAGATCTTCTATGAGTAAAGCATGCGGTATTCACAGCTTCAGCCCAGAAGTAGGTAGGAAGACACACATCACTAATCATTGATCTAGCAGCCTCACATAGAGTTCTGTTTATTCTTTCAACAACACCATTTTGTTGTGAGGTTCTGGCAGTTGAGAAATTATAAAGATACCTTTGGTTGAACAAAAATCCTCAAGAATGAAGTTCTTGAATTCAATTCCATTGTCATTTCTTAATGATCTAACTTTGGTATCATTGAGTACTTCAATCATTTTGATGAAGTGAATAATCTTTTCAGTGGCCTCACTCTTTGATTGTAAGAAAAATATCCAAGTGTATATTCGAGGGGGCTAATTCTTATGCACATTATATCTTTTGCATGGATATTATAAAACTTCTATTGCACAAATCAGTTGTTTTGAGATTGCTTATCAATTCAGAACTCTACCATCATCAATTCCAGGTATGTTATTTCTTCCAAAATCCTCCAAATATGTTTTTCACCAAGTAAAACTTTGGGTTGTCCAAGCTTTTATGCTTAAGTTGTTGATCCAAACTCTCTCAGTGATTTGATGATGATCCTTTTATACTTAGTGAAAATTACTTTAAACTGTTGTATGTATTAGTGCCTTACATCATCGATTACATTGAGTCCGTTCAGTTATCACTGAGTGGTTCACTCTGTGTAATCAGTTTATGTAATCCCTGAAGAAAAGCCTCATGCTCAAGAAGTTCATTGCTGATATCGAAGACAAAGTTGATGATAAAGACAAGTCTACTAATGATCTGAAGCAACATTAAGTGAAACCAAGACAAGTCTACAACGCATGGAAAATCAAGATCAAGCCTCAGCTATAGTCTCTCAGGATCAGTGATCTTTGATCACTGAGCACCAGCTATAGTTGATCATGAAGCTTGCTTATGAAGATTTGTTTGTCTTATTCTATGCACGAATAGTACGAAGGTACAAAAGAAAACTTGCCTTTTGCCCATAATCGTACAACCACCCCTTTCAACTATACTGTTCACCTTAAGACCAAAAGCATGCAAAGGAAAAAGTCAAAGAGCATGATGCCAATGGAAGATGGACACGTCGATTGTACCCTCTGCCATGCATTTAATGCACAGGCTATAAATAGGTGAGAATCCTTCATTTTGAAGGATCCTTAATCTTCTTTGTGAAACTTGCAGAAACTCTTTTTTCTGCAAACTCTCTTCTCTCTATCATCTCTTGTGCAAGAAAGCTTAGTGATTCTTAGATTGTTTAGATTAGGTTTACCTTATCTATTTCCACAACAATCTGTAAATTCTGTTTTTTATTTACTCAATAATCAATAAACAAATTTAAAAAGTAAAATTTGTGTTTATATTCAACCCCCTCTCTATAAACTTAAACCCTTGTAGAACCTTAATCGGGACCAATATAAGTGTCCTAAAAGGATTATTTTTGGTCTAAGAGCCTCTCCACTTAGTTATAGAGCCTCTGAGTAAAAAATATATCCTCTGTGACATTCATTCTCGGCCACTTCATTGATTTTCAAATGTTTAGGTGTATAAAGGTGTATTCGTATGAACAGAGGTTTCAGTCTTAGAGTCCAGAGGATCTGTTTGCACATAACCTCTTCTGAAGATATTAACACTTGTGTGTTTTATCTTCTTCTAAGACACATGTTATTTCTTGAAAGACACAACCTTGTTATTCCAATTAATCTTATGTGCGTGTACCATAACGTATACACACGTCCCCTATTTCTGAAACGTCCATGGACGCGTGTCACTATTTCCTTCACTGTGTCTCAACTATCGTTTGGGAAACACCCCTCCCACTCAAGTACCTTTTTCAAATCAGATTAAAACCCCAATTTCTCTCATTTTTTCCATTTTACGCTTCCTTCTTCTCCAAAATACTTTCAAGCAAAACCTGCAAATCACTCTCGAGAACAAATGGCTTCACATTCAGAGAACTCAGTTGAGAACAACCCTCTAACCCTAAGAAATGATGAAGAACAACACTCCAACTCTGCCCAATCTCAAAACCATGGAGCAACTAGCCGACTTCGATCACTCAAAAACGCAGGTTACCACCTAGCCCTTTTTCCCCTGAAACCAAACAACCACTATGTGGTTATGAACATCTAGGAATTCTCCAGGGAGTTTGAACCTCTCATTCTTCTTCTGAAAACCCATTTTCTGAACAAATCCCTAACCCTAAATCGCAATGGTATCCTCGAACGATACATTCACCAGTAATGGAAGAGTTGCTGGTTTGATAAGGATTTGAATGCTGTGATAGGTTTTGTCTTTACAACCGATGGGGCACATGTTTTAGAACTGGGCATCAATCGTCTGCTGATTTCTACTATTTTTGAACTTCCCACAAGAACACATCAAGGGATTATAAGGTATGCTGCAGAACCCACCAATGATGAACTGGTAGAATTTTTGAGGTTTCTTGGTTACAACAAACTATTACAAAAGAGGACTGAATTCAGGCAACAACACCTACCCCCGATGTAGAATACCCTCTTTTCCACCCTGAAACGAACCTTAACTGGGAAAATTGGGAGCCCAGATTAGTCTAGCCATAACATATTGACTATCATGTACGAAATTTACTTCGACCTCCCCATGGACTATGCAAGGCTCATTCTGTTGGAAATTATAGGTGCAGTGGTCAAGAAGAGAGAGGACCAAGAAAGAAACAAGGCTCTGCCTTCACTGATGTTCCTCATAATCATCACCCTTTTACTTGCACAATTTATTATCGATGATGGTTTCCCCTTGACTGGCAACCCAATCAAAACTTTTGCCAAGACAACCCACAAACCCACCATTCTCTCCAACGGCTACCCGAATGCGAGACCTATGCCAGAAAAGATGATGGCGTATGTGAGTGAGAAGGAAGTACAGAGGGAGTACGGACGTGGGTTCAGGACTCCTAAACTGAGGCCTTTCACCCCCCACACATAGGCTTATCCATTGGAGAGGAAGTGGTATAGAGGAAAGGTGAGAGAGTTGAGGTTGTACATGGTGAAGGAGAGGAAAGAAGAGAGGAAGGTGTTGTGAGAAGAGAAGAGGGAGAATAGGCTGAGAAGAGGGTGGAACAACAAGAAATTACCCAAGTACAACTGCCCACATAAGTCCAATATCTGACGGGTCGTGCGCCCTCAAAGAAGGAAATGCGCACGACCCGTGCGCAAGCCACTGCCTCGCCACTGTTTCATATGCACGACCCGTGCGTTTTCTCTGAAACCTCTTTTCCTCTGAACATCTTCGCAAAACCAAATGAAATTCGGGGTGTTACAATTCTTCCTTCCATGTTTCATTTAGTTTATGGGTTTAACAGAGATTTTGATGGAGAACGGATGGAAGAAAAAAAACGATAATACGAGAGCTTATAAAGAATTTTTGTTTGGGTATATCCTTTTCATGGTGTTTGATTTGAGCAATTTTAACCATTAAGAAGGAGTGGAATAATTGGACCCGAGGTGAGTTTTATTTTAACCATTTACAAACTGAAATACATATATTATAAAATGGTCATTATTCTGATGTTCTACCAGATTAGTATGTTTGAATTATTACCGTTAACTGCGATAAAATGGTTATTATTACATGTTGTTTATTATTAACACATGTGGTTGGATTATAAATTTTTGGGATAAAGGGACTTTCACAACATAAGTCGGGTGTGTTAGGACTGTAATGGTCCAAGCAAAGGGTTATATATATAGTGCCCACAAATTTGTTTCGTGTGGTGGGCCACAACCGATATTGATTGCGATATTATCGGGGTGTGTGCTATTAAATTGTGGTGACTGTTGTGGTTAGTTACCTGGGTGAAATATTGTGCCTGAGTGCCAATTTATTTAAAATTGATTCGTAGTGCCTGAGAGCCTACTTTATGACCAACTGATGTATATATGACATATTGTCAATGTGATTTTAATGAATTGTTTATCTGACAGGGATTTACTCACTAGACCGTATGGTCTAACTCTCAATTTTGTTTCAAAAATATGCATTTCAGGTGAAATTTATATTGGGATTGGGACTGCTAGCCTGGGAAAAAGGGTAAGCAGTAATTATTATGGTGAAAGTTGTCTCCATTTACCGGTTCGCTAGCAATTGATCGGGTTGTTTATTTTGGTTAAAGGTTATGGTGATTATAGATTGGTAAGAATTTAAATCATCGGTTATAATTTATTATTATGTTTAGAATTATTTCTTTCCATCGTTGTATAATGAGGTGATTCTGGGAAGATTGTATTATTCGGTTCTTTTCGGATATTTATTGGCTGGTGTCTGTATTTGTGGTTTTAAGTTAAATTTTTGGAAACCGGTTCGTTACATTGACTTTGTGTAATATTCCCCTATATTAGGGAGATTTTCTTTGTGAATGATACGCTCAACAGATTACACACACACTTCACACTATGGATAACACATAATAGCTAGAGAAAGAAGCGCGAGTCTGAGAGAACTCTACACACATTGAGTAGGTGTTCTTATTGTAACCTCTCAGATTATAATACAAACCATACGATGATGATGGCTCAATTCTCATATGGTGTATGCTTATCTTTTCTCTATAGTTGATTGTATCATCTACCTTGTTTGATCAAGTTTTATTAAGCTTCTGCACCTTACTCTGTTTTCATCTTGATTAATCAAAATATGAGTTAATCTGGGACAACATGCGTTTACTCAATCCTGAATCATCCATCTCTATCCTCAATATATTCTAGTACTCGGATGAAGCTTTTGAATGAATATTTTCTTGTATATGATGTGGAAGAGAATTGCAGTAATGATTGTAGGTATTAGTGATAATCATAATAAATATGGGAAGAAATAATATAAGTTGGATTTTTAGAGTATATGAATATATAAACTTAGTAAAAACTTACCTTGTCTATTCGTTGGATGGATGAATGTTATTGAACACTTCATGGTAGACAATATTTTTTTTTGAGTGTACGATCTTCCATTTATTCATCAACATTTATTATGGTTAATCCTTCATGTGATGTCACTCGTGAAACAACCACATATAGTTGTCCATGTGTGAAAACCTATCAAATGGAATATTTGCAATTATATGTAAATATAAGTACATATTTAAATATGTTAATATAAGAAAATTTGAGGAGTGTACATGTTTTGGGAGATATAGACCAACGCGACGTAAAGATTGTCCCTGACTTTTATTAATCGTCATATCAAAGCATGGGACCAAGGATATTTGACGTTGATTAAGCTTGAATGGACATTTTGATTCATTGGACAACATTATTCTTGGAATAGTGACACTTTATCCTTTATTAGTTCCTGAAATAATGTCACCTTGAATAGACCATGTTCCAAGAAAGGTGACAATTAATCGTGTTCCGTTTCACAATTCTTCTGTCTGATTGATATTGCGTAATAACATAACTAGGGCTCCTACCTTTAGCTGAATCTCGTGATTTGGTACGCCATTGCAAACTGTTTAAGAATTCAGTTGGATAAAGGATGTCTTCATCATTTGTTTGTACACTTCCTTTGCATACTATATCTGAACTTATATATGTTTTCCTTTCTCCTGGAAGCATGTCCATGATAAATTTGTTCAATTCTTGGACCATATCATTTTTTGGCGTGAGAATTGCCCTTTCAGTTATATGAAGGATTGTTACATTTTTCCAAGAGAGAAGGATATATCATTTCAACGATTGATTCAATCGGGTTGCCAACTGTTTCTAGGAAGATATCAGGGGGCAATTGTATCAATTCATGTTACATCATCGTAGGCAGTGTGTTAGAGCACAAATTGTTGTCTTCAAGATCATCTAGATTGAAAGTCCAAAGCTCAAGTCAAGTCCTCAAGATTGCAAGTCAAAGTCAAAGTTGTTTAAAGTGGAAAGTCAAAGCCAACTAAAGTCAACATATTTAGTTAGTTTAGTTGTGTGTTCCTTGTAATTTGTCTAGGTATAAATACCTTGTCTTTGTAGTTGTTTTGAGTAGAACTTAGACGTGTGCTTACAATTGAGAATCATATTTGTATATCTTTAGAGAGAGAAAGTAGAGAGAGATTGTTTGTAATCTGTTAATTTCAAGATCTATGATATATGAGATTTGTGATTGAAATCTTTGTTCATCTTGATAATCTTGCACAAATTGGGAATAACAAGTGGTATCGGAGCCTAAATCGAAGAATTACTCATCGATACGATCAAGATCACAACTTCTTCAATGGAACAATAACCTCTTTCGCATGAACAATACTCTGTGGATTTTGAATTCTTCATTTCAATGATGAATTAATGGAGTTTTGATGCTATATTGGTTCTATGCTTATAGTTGAATCATATGGAATCAATTATATGTTTTGATTTCATTCAGTTTAGGAGAATTGATCGAATTTGAGGATTTTTTGTTCGAAAATCAATTTTCACTGTGTTGAGATCGATTTCAATCATAGAGGCATTATTGTTGAAGATCATCAACTACAATTATGCTCAGAAGTGATTTTCGATCCCGCTCACAAAGTTTGGTATCAAAATTCGAAGAATTGAAGGAGAATTTGAATATTTGAAAATTTTTTAGACAGACTTCGCAAGATCCGTAAAATTCGCTTGTTCTTGACAAAATTCGCATGCAACTGAAGCTCAAAAAGTATTAAGGACGGGTTTCGCATCATGTTATGTGGGAAAAGTGAGGAATTCGCACATAACAGCATACGAAAAGTGAGGATTTCGCACGTGTCTTCATGCAAAAAGATGAAATCTGCATCTCACTGCATGCGAAATTTGAAGAATTCGCATCTCATATCATACGGATTCTGAGGATTTCGCATAGAAAAGTCGAAAACTTTCTAAGTGTAGAATCCGTATCGATATGAAAAGCTTTGATGATGAAATCTTTCTAAGTATAGAATTTGCATCCATCTCTTATGCGAAAAGTGAGAAATTCGCTTGATGGCTTATGCGAAAAGTGAGGAATTCACATGAAAGCCTACGCGAAAAGTGAGATTTTCGGCTCATGCCACAAGCGAATTCTGAGTTTAATTGTTAATGGTCTGCAAAATTCTTGGTATGCGAAAAGTTGTTCATGTGTTATGCGAAAAGTGGATGTTCTGAACTCATTTTGCTACAAGTTTTCCCTATTCCCGAGATTTTTCGCGTAATGCATATGTGACATCATTCCTATCTTCTGTTGGTCACATATTTTTAGCAACTGATCTAAATTTTCATGAGTGCTCATGCCAGTCAAGATTTTCAGATACTGGGTGTTTGGATTTAGTTTCTGATTGGATTGGATTAGCAGCCTGAGTATCTGCAATCATCAGTCTGAAGTTTTTCTCTACGATGTTAGACCTTTTAGTGCTCTTAATCATTCTTCTAACCTGATCAATTAGAAGTGTGAGTGACTGCAATCATTGCTCTGATGCTTTGGATGTGATTCAGAATTTTGAGTGCTTATAATCATCCAGCTGATTCGTGAAGAATGGAGTTCTGAGTTCATTCGTTCAGTGTTCTGAAAAGCAGTTAGAAAATGAGCATCTTTCATCAGTTGTTGAACAAATATCAGAATTTTTTTCTAACCCTTGCATAGTAGTGTTTGCTACAAGATGCTTCCTCCTTCAAGCTGATCATATTAAGTTCTTAAGCTGAATTCCTATTCAACTCGTAGTTCAAGGACAAATCTGGTGTTATAAACTGAAGATGCACTTTGGTTGTCACGTCATAATTCACACATTTCTTTCTTGTGGGCATAACGATTGTGTTGAATTTACAAGAGATAAAAGTTGTTTTTGTGCACTCAGTCGAGGTCATTGTCTACATCAGATCTGGCATTAAAGTTGAAACTTCAAAGGATAAGAGCTATTTTCAAGGGGGAGCCGAAGCTGTTTTGAAGTTTAAGCAACGCTAAGTTTTCTAAAGAAATCAAGGGGGAGAAGAGTTGAAGCTAAAGAGGATGATTCCTTTACAAAACTTTGGGGGAGAATGGTAGAACATAAATTGTTCTAACTATTAGAAGTTTTGTAAAGGCCTCATTAATTGTATTTGGGCCTTGTGTTTTAGCATTGGGTTTGGGATAAATGTTGTACATGGGATGGTTGGTATAAATAGGAAATTAGTTTGTAATTTGTAAGTAACTTTCATTTACAATGTAGCCTCAAGCGTGTACTGTGTGTTCCTAGAGAGAGAAACATTCCCTCTGTCTAGGTTGTGAATAATACAATTGTTTCCTCCCAATCTATCTCTTGTCTATCTAATTCTACATTGATTTAATTGTGATCTATGGACCTATCACAATGTCATTTCCAATTTGGAACTAGGGGTGAGCATCGGAAGCGGGTACCCGCCTTTGGAACCGAAACCGCTTCGGAACTGCCGATTCCAGAACCAGAACCGATGTGATTGATTTCGGTTCCTAAAATATGGAACCGATCGGGACCGGTTCCGGTTCTCATTTTTTTGGAACCGTTACCCGCTGGGTACCCGTCAGGATCGGTTCTGGGACTGGGTACCCAGAACCAGAACCGGCGGGTACCGCTATTTTTTTAATAAAATATAATTTATTTATGTATAAAAATTTAATAAACTACCTTTTAGGGAATCATCGTTTGTAGTATTTATTAGCATCAACTAATTTTAATGACGTGAACTATTTTGAAAGCACCGTTTGTAGTATTTATTTGTTTTGTAAACACCGTTTGTAATATTTATTTGTTTTCTAAGCATCGTTTGTAGTATTTATTAGCTTTTAGTTTTTATCGTATTAGTTTTCACATTTGTGGTATTTATTTCTTTACGTTTGGACTTTGTAATATAATTAATATTTACCTTTTTCTAATATGAAAGATAAAAAAATAAAAAATTAGACAGTGGGTACCCGGTACCGGAACCGGAACCGACGGTTCCAGGACCGGTTCCCAAATATAAAGAACCGGTGTAACCGGTTCCGGTTCCTTCATTCCAGGAACCGCCGGTTCCAGTTCCAGGAATTTTAGGCGGGTACCCACCTTTGCTCACCCCTATTTGCAACATCCATGAGTCAAACGTCTTAGTATTTATTATATCTGTTGGTGACAAAGTATTGCATTTCAAGCGCATTTTCTCATTGAGCTTGTATACTTTGAACAAAGGCCACAAATAAGATGAATTTAGTGCAACATTCACAATGTCGGCTCGATTTCCCTTGGTATAACTGGCAAAATTTGACGAAAGTCACCACCACAAACAACAGTGAGACCACCAAATGGTCAGTCTTTACTATTGTTATAACAACAACTCATTATGTCATGCAAACTTTATCCAATGCTTCAAAGGTGTGTTTATGTGCCATAGGGATTTCATCCCAAATAATCAATGCCATTTTTTGAAGTAACTCAACTATATGTGTGCCGTGAGGAATTTTGCAAGTCGATTCTGCAGTTAAATCCAATGGGATTCGGAATATTAAATGAGTTGTTCTTCCATTTGGTAGTAACAAAGCTGCAATGCCCGAAGTAACAACCGATAATACTATCTTTCTTCTTTTGTATATTGGAAATCCATCTTGATCAATTGTTGTGTGGGGGAAAAATCTTTTAGGGAATTTTTTAGAACATTTGCTCTGTATCATGCAGGGGGGATGGATAGAGATCTCCGCATGGGCCATGAATCATGATTTTGGTGACTGCATTAGACCCATCTGGATCGATACTTTGATTTGGAATCTCGGCGTGATGATTCTATCAATACGATCCGGTGATGGGTTTTTCGTTGACGACTCCAAGAAAAGTAATATGTGTGCATGAGGAAGGACTCTCTTTTGAATCTCAATGATATACAAACCTCGGTAAAAAAGAGTACATGGTTGTTTGTTATCCATAATCATAAAAATACATGCAAATGAGAAAGTTTAATTGGATGTTAGTCGAAATGATAACTTGTAGTAAATAGTTTATACTTACATTCAATTACCGTTCCAAACGGTTTTTCTGTTTTTTGTCTGCCATCAACTCTTTGAGCTTTATTTCGAAAACCCTACTTATAATGTCAACCCAATTTAAATTATCTTCTTGTTCCATTAAGTGGAGCATTTCATTTATCTCCGACCATTGGGGTTGCAAGTAAATGTTAGGAAAAATTTCGAGTACCCAACCTACTTGCATATTGCCATGACATCTTGGTAATTTTGAACTCTATACCTTCGACTGCCGATATGTGATGAGGGTAGTATTATTTGACTTTCCTATTTTTTTCCATCTGTGTCACCATGATTTATGGCGTCCATCAACCCAGAAAACAAATATTGTAACACCCTCAAGTTTGGTAAGAACAACTAATTAAAAACTTCGATATTTCATCATGTAAAGGACAAAACTTCCTATACAAATCAAAACTCAATATACCTCAAATTTAAAATTCTATAAATAACCTCAACAATTATAAACTCCAGTCTTATACAAGGACTAAACCGAAGTCGGGTGTTACTTAACCCAAATACAAGTCGCTCTTCCTAAAACAAATGCGGAAGACTTCGCCAAGTTATTCAGTTCTCGAGATCACACTAGCACTCATCTTTTCACAGTGTCACTAGAATTATTCCCAACTGGAACTGTTGCACATGCCGACAAATAAAAATGTTAGGCTAACACCTAGTGAGTTCAAGAGTTTTCAACATGAATAAATATATCGTTAAAAGGAAAGGACACCACTTAAATCATAATCTTTCGAACGGTTTGTTGTGAATATGACATGGCTTGTTTCCAATAATACGCATTTTCAAAGATGAACGCCCTAATGCAAAACATTCTTTCATAAAGTAAATTCAACTCAAGACTCACTCAAAACGTGAATATAAATCAACTCCCAGTTTATGAAAACACGGATAAAACGTTATATCCCCAAATACCCAAAACACATGTGGGGCATAATGCTCAACCCATAAATCACTGATAGAAATCCATAAATATAAAACGTCACCAAAATCATGGATACTAAAACTCGATTCTCAAAAGAACACCTTTCGACGACGGGGGAGACCCGATTCCATATAATGTGGCGGAACACAAAGTAAGCCACATACTATGTTATTAAGACCAAGTCATATAAAAATACGCGCATTGGATGTCGAGCTCGGTAGCTTTAAACGTACACCCACAGAATGTCAACTTCAACCCCTCTAGGTCTATACATTGAGTTATCATCATCCAATGACACGTACTAGCACGTGGGACTTATACTATACCATTGATGCCTAACCATGCCTCAATGTGGAAAACTAGCGTTCCATCATCGGACGTAATGATTCTATTAGCACGGGGGACTTACACCATACCGTCGATGCCGATCCATGCCTCAATGGGGGAAAACTAGCGTTCCACCATTGGACGTAATGATTCCAAATGAATGACACACGCACTCAAAACATGTAAATCTCGAATAGATGTAAATCATGACCAAAGCTCTACGTTGAGCTATCAAAACTGGACAAATGTCCCCAAAACCCAACATAATCAAATACCGAGCCACAAGCTCAATTAACCAAAAGACTATTTGTCAAAAGCAATAAAATGCAATAAAACGCAATCGACCAACGTTCATGCAAACATATGCTCCAAAATGCATGAATAAGCTCCAACATAACTTAGATTGAGACATATCATTTTCCAAACAAATTTATACCATTGACTTTTTCAAAATGTCTCATAACACAAGGTTTCACATTTATCTAAAACACACACTAAAAGTGAATTTACACCAAAGGATTTACACTCGTAAAATAAATCGTTAAAATGTCAATACCTAAGATTTACTCATCGAAATACTTGAAATATATCTTTTCCCAAAACCAAAAAGATTTAAAATTTCCGAAATGTTCACAAGGTCGGGAGTGATCAAAACCCAATGACTCACACGTTGGTATTTTCAAAATATCCCATAACACAAACTATGCATATTTTCAACAAACACTAAAATGTATCTTTACCAAATAATCTCCATTATGTAATTAATCATCAAAACAATTTTCCTTTACGATTCATTTATCAAATTACCCAAAAATCCCAAATATAGGTGTTTTACAAGATTTATAAAGTTAAACACTTCAAATAATCAATACCCACCAAATAAACCAACAAATGATAATTTCATGTAGAACAAATAAACACTTTAAAATGGACATTTTGGCATGTACAACGTTTTCACAAATCGACTTGAACTCACCTTGCTAGATTTAGGCTAAATCTAGATTTCCCTCCAACTTGAGATCCCTTGAAGAAACTTGGATCCTCAAGCCGAAACTTCCAAAAACCTATATCCACAAGTTTCCAACCATAAATACACATATCCAAGTGTTTAGAATCATTTCCCAAACATCTTACATCAAAATCTCCATTTTGGCCAAAAACCCTAATTTGACCTAATTTCCCCAAAATCATATAAACCAAAATGTGAGAAATACAACCACTAGGGAGTCATAAATAGAGAATTTATAACTCATAATAAAGTTTAGAAACTAGGAGGATGAACTCACCACTTAGGTTTTGGTAAAAACCTAGAAAACCCCAAAATTCTTGAAGATGGAGGTGATGATGATGAACTCTTGATCTTTGCTTCCAATACACCACTAAATACTCTTATATTCGCAAATATAACAATCTACCCTTGAAAATCTCTCAAAAACGAAACCATAGCAACTTGAATCGTCAAAATCGTAGTTGAGATGAGAAATATATGACCAAATGAATAAAGAGGTTGAAAATCGATTTTATGCATTGCACCTCGACCGCGATTGTGACATGCGACTGTGCCATGTCACAATCGCATGGAAAGGTCGCCCAAAGTGTATCGAAAGCCATTTTACCCCCTTGGCGACCTTGACATGCTATAGTGCCACTGGCACAGTCGTCGGACATTATAGCCTGGCCCATACCGCGAGTTTTTCAACCGTTTCTTCGACCGCTTTCTCGATGGATTTCCCAACCGTTTTCCTGGCCGTTCCTCGACCATTCTCCCGGCCATTCCTCGACTGTTCTCTCGGAACGTTTGATGCTATTATGCCAGTTAATGTGCCATTATCATAATTTCATAGCACATTCCCTGAGACGACCGAACACTCGGTAACGCCGGTGCTATTGTGACATATGTCACAACGAAATGGAACTATAGTCGGAACTACCACACTTTCAGTACCATTGGTGCTATTGCAACAGATGTCACAACCATATATCACTATAGCCGTGACGACCATATTCCTAGTACCATTTGAGATATTGTGACAAATGTCACAACCACATGGCACTATAGCCATACTCCATACATGGTTCTTCCTTTACCGATTCATCATGTTCAACATTTTTTCTCAATTGAGATAAAAATCAGGGTGTTACTAATATGTTCGTAATTGATCTTGATTATTATGAATCCACCGAAATCTTCCTTCTTCAATTGACATATAAGCATCGACAGTGTATTATTGAAGAAGTCTACCTGAACGAAGAAGAGTATGGCCCTCGTTTGATCGTTGCTGCAAATGAAAACAATAATATTGTATCATTGTTACAAATTGTCTCTTTGAAGAAGATCCGTCCATGTTTTGGAGTGATATATTTTGCCTGAATCCATCTTCACCGTAAGGATGTATTAACGGGTATGTCATTGACATAAAAGATGGATGGAGATTAGTAATTCGTTGAAGTCCAGCTGTACGGTGTTCAACAATAACATCACACTCAGAATTATTTTCGCTCAAGTCACCAACAATTAAGCCTGCAACTTCATTAGCACTGGGTAAATTGTATTGTCGGCCATCTATTGTGCGATTGTTTATGATCCGCAATCGGAAAACAATATTCGTTTCAAACTGATATCTGTCTCTTGCCATGCGAAATGAATGGACTAACACATTGTGTTCTTCTAACATTGTAGACAGATCCTATGTAATTTGAAGATCAAGGTCGTCAACTCCAAGTTGCCTTCACATTGCATCAACTCAGTTATTTGTCTCATTTTCAGTGTCGTAGATATATAGTTGCACGAATTGAGGTTTCTTCCAATTTCTGGTAACAAAAAACCAATCCTATGATAATTTTGGCCACTAACCCTGTAGATGTAGGACCTTTGCCACGATTAATCTTGGAATCTACATGACATTCGATCTAAGTGAATGCAAACATTGAATTGTAAGTCCTTATCTTTTTTCGGAATTGACGCCTTTGTTCCCATATTCTAACGAAAGAAGGTAATCAAGTGTTTGTGGTGTTGGGGGAATCAATGGTAGTTTCACGCGTCCCTCCATGCAACAACTCATAAACTTTGGATTAGATGTCTTTCTATCCTTTCGAGATCTTTCTTCGTACCACATCATGGCCCCACAATGTCCACAACTGTGATTTGGTTTACCAAAATTCCAATGAGTTGCAAAGTTTCCTGATAAGATTAAACATGTTTAAATTTTTTTATTACAAATGTATTATATATTAAATTTCACTTTGGTAATTAATATAATTACATTCAGTTGACGTTTTTCTACCACTTTCATAATTACTAAAAGTTGGTTAATTTTTTTGGTAGATGATGGATAAGAAAAGATAACCAACCAATTTTAATTGAAGAGTTCCTTTTTTTTTTCTTATGTGTGTTTTCTCCTCCAGTAAGTTTTGTAGAGAATTTGAAATATCAATATTATGATAATAAGCTCATAACACTTTTAGGACTTAAAGGTTCGATAATTGTGGTGATGACCAATTTTCCATCAAATTTTGTCACAAAAGTTAATATCGATCTTCAGGCAATTGTTTGGCATCAATTACAAAATTTTGAATGTAAAGTCGCATCCGCGGATGCTTGAAGAAATAAAGGGAGTGTTGATGGTGGATAGTTAGAAATAATTATGTGTTACAAAAATAAAAACAATCAGTTACCCTTTATTTATGGATTTAGGCAAAATTAGTTGTGGTGATCTTATTTTATAAATATCCAACTTAAAAATGTTGTTTATAAAGTTAACGGACGTACCTTCTCGATTAAGAGTACTCCGACTTGATTCCGCCACTGACAAATTTTGAATATTTCTTTATGCATCCACATTCATTGTAGAAATTGCTAGATAAGAAAACAAATCAAAGTTATGAAATTCATAAATTTTCAATGCATGTGAATAAGAAATTCAACGATTATAATTGTGTGTGCATATATATAGATAGATATGTATATGTATGTGTCTGTTACAACTATAATGTTGAATCACAAAATGAATAAATACAAAAAATTATAATCTTCAACACATTTAAATAAGAAAGTGTTAGCAATATTGTATTTATAGTAAATATTATTGTAGAACATTTAGAATCCCTAATTTGTATTGTAGATTATTTAGAATCACTGATTTGTTGTTAGTTTCCTAGAATAGTGAGGCTCTTTTTATATATATCATTGTACACCGTTTCTGGCAAAACAATCAGAGAGAATTACATTCTTACATGGTATCAGAGCTAAAACCCTGATAAAATCTGAAACCGCCAACCTCTCCCTCTAATCCATCTTGATATCCTCTTCTCTTCTTCTGTGGTTGACGCTAAATACCCTGCTCTTGTGGTCACTAACATCAAGAATGCCATTCCTATCGTTCTTGAAATAGAGAAAGGACAATGCACATCATGGGCTGAGTTGTTCATGATCCACTACCGTGTTCACCAAGTTCTCCACCACATCATTCCCAAAACTACCATGAATCCGGAAACATCGATTGACAAAGCAAAAGCACCCGAAGTCGACAAAACACTCTGGTCACGTTTGGACGCCACCATTCTCTAGTGGATTTACGGTACCATTTCGAATGACCTTCTCGATACAATCATCAAACCAGACTCCATGACTCATAATGCTTGGAAAACCTGAAAAAGATTTTTGAGGACAATTAAAACTCTCAAATCGTTCTTTTGGAAAATCAATTTTCCAACATCCGACTAGATGACTTTTCAAATGTCTATGATTATTGTCAAGAGTTAAAGATGATTGTCGATCAACTCACCAATGTTAGATCCCCAGTCGGTAATCATCGCCTCGTCCTTCAATTAGTTACTAATGAAAACTATGACACCGTAGCCACCACCATCCATAAATCTAATCCTCTTCCTCCTTTCTATGAGCTCGATCTCGTCTTATTCTTGAAGAAACCCGGAAGACCAAGCAAGCCTCCATGGCTGCCAATGCCACAACCACTGCCGCTTCTTGGCCCCTTTCCTTCCCACAACTTCGGAAAAAGTGGACGCGGTGGCCACGTTTCCTCTCATGGCGGGGGACACGACAATAGGAGGAATGAACGCGGAAGGGGTAGCGGTCATGGAGGAACACGTGAGGGACGAGGAGGAACATCAACCGGACGTGGAAACAACAATCAATAGCCGTGACCTTTCGCCGAACCTAACTCCGGTCTGTAGTCCTAACCTCTCATCCCTTGCCCAACCCTCACCCATACCAAAAAAATCCTAAACTCGCCCTATCCGATCTAAATTGGAAAGCCGCAATGTGTGACGAATTTACTGCGCTAATTGAGTATAAGACGTGGGAATTAGTTCCTCATCCATACGATACTAATATTATTTGCTTTATGTGGATTTTTCGTCACAAATACAACTCTGATGAATCTTTTGAGTGGCACAAGGCCCGTCTTGTTGATGATGGCATGTCTCAGTAGGTAGGCATAGACTATGATGAAACTTTCAGCCCCGTGGTTAAACCTGCCACAATCCGGTCAATTCTCACTCTTGGTTTATCTAAGTCATGATAAATTCACCAGCTTGATATGAAAAACATTTTTTTTGCAAGGTAAGTTTAAAGAAACCGTTGACATGCACCAACCGATGGGTTTCCGTGATCCACACCATCCCGACTATGTATGGCTATTGACGAAATCTTTATACGACCTTAAACAAGATCCACGGGCATGGTACCAAAGGTTTGCTAATTATGTCTCAACCCTCGGTTTTTCTCATAGTAAGTGTGATCACTCGTTTTTTATATATCGTCAAGGGAACGACATCGCTTATCTCTTATTATATGTTGACGATATCATTCTCACCACATCTAGTGACAATCTCCGCTCCACCATTATGCGCTCCTTAAGCTCTGAATTCGATGAAAGACCTCGGGCCTCTCAGTTATTTTTTTTGGAATTGTCGTTACTCGCCATAAAGATTGCATCTTTCTATCCCAACGAAAATACGGAAAGGAAATAATTAAACGAGAAGTTATGTCTTCTTTCTCCCCATGCGCTACTCCGGTTGACACCAAGGCCAAAGTCCGATCCGATTCCAGACCCCGAATCAGTGACCCAACTCGTTACCGTAGTCTTGTCGGGGCTCTACAATAACTCACATTTTCACAACCGGATATATCATACGCTATTAAACAAATATGCTTACACATGCATGATCCACGAGATGAACATATGAATGCGCTAAAGCACGTCATCTGATATATTCAAGGGACTCTCAACTTGGGATTACACTTATACAAATCATCTTTTGACTCCATGATTTCTTACACCGACGCTGATTGGGGAGGATGTACTGACACCCACCGATCCATTGTGTCTTCCTTGGTGACAACCTTATCTCATGGTCTTCTAAATGTCAACCCACTTTATCCCGTTAAAGTGCAGAAGCATAATATTGAGGAGCTGCAAACGTCGTTTCATAATCTTGCTGGATTCGCAATTTACTGTTAGAGCTGCATTTTCCTATTCGCAAAGCCACTCTAGTCTATTGTGACAATGTCAGTGCCATATACTTATCTGGAAATCCCGTACAACATAAAAGAACTAAACATATCGAGATGGACATTCATTTTGTCCGAGAAAAAGTTTCTCGCGGAGAAATGCGTGTACTATATATCCCATCTAGATACCAAATTGCCGATATATTTACAAAAGGGCTTCTGCACATTGTGTTTGATGACTTTCGCACCAGGCTTAGTGTACGAGAACCTCCCGCTTCCACTACGGTGGTGTGTTAGCAATATTGTATTTATAGTAAATATTATTGTAGAATATTTAGAATCCCTAATTTATATTGTATATTATTTAGAATCACTGATTTATTGTTAGTTTCCTAGAATAGTGAGGCTCTCCTTGTATATATCCTTGTACACAGTTGTTTGCAAACAATCAGAGAGAATTATATTATTACAGAAAGTAGTTAATTATAAGAAGAAATAAATAAAAATAAAAAAAGTAATTAGTTAGATTTTATATGTGTGTGTGTAAGTTTAAAATGTTAGAAAGTATTAAAGTTTTAATACCTTCGCAATTCCAATACGTTGGGATCCGATTGACGAATGTCTTAACACATTGAATTTTTAATCTTGTCTTCTCTGGATTTGGAAGTTCAGACCGAGTAATAAGTTCAATTCTCTTCCGTTTAATAGTAAATATTGTGTTTTTTAAATGTGTAGAGTATAATGGTTTTTATATTCTTAGTTTTGTAAATTAATAAATCTCATATTGTCGCATTCTATAAATTATGAGTTGTACATAGTTTTGTAATACGCTAATTAATCAAACATTTCTAATCAAAACAATTATCTGTATTTAACATGTATCATGTAATGACATGAGAACCTTTAACAAACATGTAGCATGCATTCAACTTAAAATTCATATTTCGTAAGCATATTTGTTACATATCTTATTAACCGTTGGGATAATGAGCTTTTCAAGACCAAAAGAAAAGATGTTGGCAATCTTCTTTTGAAAACGCATGCAACACCACAAACATCTAATAGAACGCTTTATGATTATGTGATTTAGAGCGTCAACATGTCTACTATTTACACAAATATAATGCCTTGTATTAATGATATATTAAAGAGGTAAATCATTTTTAATAAAAAATATTGATATATTTAATTGGAATTAAACTGAATAAATTGTTGGAAAGAAATTAAATAAAATAGTGGGTGTATGTATTGAATGAAATTTATACTATCATAAATTAAAGAAATTAAAGGTTGGATTATGTTACATTAAATTAAACACATTTCATGGTTAATTAAATATTATTTTTCAAAAACTAAAATAAGATAGTTAAAATAATATAAAGAGATGATTGAAATGTCATGAGTGAAATGAAGTATTACATTTTAATTAATGTAAAATATTGTTCATTGCAAACGACATAATTTTAATTTTAAGAAAAAAAGAAATTTATTTTATTTTATTAGTTAAGGGCCAGAACTTATATTAAAATGAATTAAAGGTAAGTTGAGAACAAAAATTTGATATTAATGCATCATACAATGACTAACAGAAATACCGAAAACTTTGAACGGAAAATATAATTACCATGTCCAAGACAATAATGTAATATAATATAATGCTTAAAAAAAGACAACCACCCAAGTTTTATCCAATCTATAGTAAACAATACCATCAAAGGCAAAGTTAAGATAATCACTAAATTGAGATAATCACAGTATGAACACGGATCAATTATTGGTTTCTACATCGTTGACAGTAGAGTTCCTTTTGCGTATAGTGGTTGGAGTAGGATTGTTAGACGGTTCGGTGCCATCAGTAGCATCCAAATTCTGAATATCACTTGCAACAGTCTCCTACGTCATATGAAAAGCAAAAAAAAAAAACTTACACGTAAGAGAAATGAATAAAAAAGACTTGGAAGATGAGAGAAATTATAAATAACTAACCGTTGTTGCATCGGTAGCCTTGTATTTTTTTTCCAAAACATAATCTGGATCAAAAACCTAAAAACGGTAAAAATATCGTTGTTGAGTTTGATATTATAATTAGACAATTGCAGGCAAAACACAAACTTTTGCCCACAAAGGGAAGTAATTTCACGTGGTAAGTCGTTCTTGTTCGGATCAGATTTGTTTAATAGCTTCAAGGGAGAAGAGTCTACCATCCTCTTAGTAAGTTTGTGAAGCACAACACATGTGACGACATCGGTGTCATCCCGAACCGACAAATGTAATTTGTACCTGATCACAAATGGCATGAATGGTTAAATATGTGAATTTCAAAAACAATAGCAAGCATTAAAAGTTTGGAGCATTTACAATGTCAAAGCATTCTTGTACTCAACATTGCAAGAAGCACATGTGTAGAGGCCGTTAATAGGATTGATTTTTCTACAACATCCTTGACAACTTAAATAGAACCATCCATATTGTGTCTCAATATGTTTAATAACTCCCAAGATAGTTATTATGTAACCCTATATACACCGAATAAGAGGATGTTAGTCTAAAATCATAAATTATGTGATCAAAACACATAAAATGATGGAAGAATTGTTTCTTCAAAATTTAACACATTACCTTTGGTTTGTTGCTTCCCTCTGCCTGTAACAATTGTCGAATATCCATTTGATTCTCAAACATCTCCTCTTCCAATATTTTCTTTGCCTTATCGGAAGAAACCCCCAAGTGTAATCGAGGACTTACATTATCAAATTTGTTGGCCACTACCAACACATAGTCAGTGTTGAGATTAATATATATTTTGCTTGCACTTGAAGTTGCAAAGTTTAAGACACCTAGCAAGAAAATATATATTATGTTGAACTTATTTAAAAAAATGAAAGCTTTAAAGATATGATCTAAAAGATTATAAAAAAGATTAGCTTGGAATTTTTTGGACTCAGGTAGAAGTAATTATGAATATAAGAGTGACACCAGAAGAAGTTATCCCGGTATGGGAATCGCCAAATTTTTCACCAAGAGCTCCCCATAAGGTAACTTTGCATGTGAGATTGCTAAAGTAAAAAAATAAGTGCAATAGGAAGTAGTCAACCACCATATCAAATTATTTGCTAAAAATTATGGAAACAACAAATTAACTTGCAAGATAACTTACAACTATGATATAGTTTTCAAGTCTCTTTTTCGGAACCCGCCCCTTACGGTCTCAACATCTCCGACAACAGTTAAACAACCAATAATATCTATAAAAAAACAAAAAAATGTAAATCAAATCAATCGAGGCAAAAAATATTTAAGAGCTTCTTTTAGACATACCCATGAGTATGTTGTCATCGTTGAGACGGTCATTAACTGCTTTCTCACGTGAAAATTGGAACCCATGCATAGGGATAGAAGGAACATGGGTATCAACTTTTTCCACCTTGGTGAATAGTGTAAATATAATCTTCAACTTTGAGTCAACGACCTTAAAGGCTTCAGAATTCTCAACAACCTTGACATTTTTGAAAACATACACATTTCCTTCTTCCAACAAATAGTTAAACTTATTGACCAAGTTCTTCCTCACCATTGATGTCATGAGAGAACCCTATAAAACAAAGGAAACCAAACAAATTAATCGTATTCCAAAACCATGTCCAAGCTAATCAATTCCTCATTCCTCTTTGTATTCAAAGACTCCCACAACCTACATATTCTAATTTTCACAACCCAAATATCATTATCCAACACCAAATTTTTCAATCCAATAAACTCTATATATAGAAAGATTTGTAAATTGGAAGTTGTGATTTTAGTATGAATAGTTAACAAAGTAATAAGAAACAATAATCATGTGTATATATAATATAAACATATGTGATTGTAGACTAATCAATGTGGTTTATTATCCCATCCTTAAATAGATTAAATGCAATTTAAAAGCTTGAATTAATTATGTAAATGTTACAAATTGATATGATTAACTAAAAAGTACAAATATTGATTGAAACAATAACACTAACCATAAATGGAATTAAAAACAATTTAAAAGTTGAAGTTAATAAAATGAATCCTATTATTATCATAACCATGATTTCCATAGTAACATTACTTAGATAATGAATGACAGTACAAAGTATAACAAAGTTGACACACTTGTAATGACTTATAAAAGAGCTCTCCTTGGACAATTATATAATAACATTAATGTCCCTATTTGAAACTACTGGGAAAAAGTAACTGTTTGTGTTCATCTAGAAGTGATTCAATATGATTAGGAAGTTAGGCAAACACAAGTTGTTAGATCCCATTTAGGCAAAAAAAAGAAGAAATCCATATAAAAGAAGATATAAGATATCATGAAGAACAATATTCATCAAAATCACATCTCATATGCTTAGATTGATTAACAATGGAGAAGAAATTGAAAGAATATACCACACTAAACATGAAGACGACTCTCATAAAATTTAGTCGGTGTGTGTAAAGTGTGTTCTCTCCAAAAACCTAATGAGAAAAGTGATCCATGGGCACCAATAAATAGGGCCCATTTACAAAGAAAAGACTCAAGCCCATACAACTAAATAAAAAGCCAAAATACAACTTATTTAAAAAACATTCAATTAAATTGGGGACTAATTTAAGCTAACAATCTCCCCCTAATGTTTTATAAAGAAAGCATCATCATATGATCTCCCCCTTGCTTTCTTTAGAAACTTTGGTGTGCCACTCTTCGAGTCTTCAAAATATTACAAGCTCCCCCTCAAGTGTAGGCCCATATTCTTGAAAAATTGAGACATTTTACACTTTATGTTCAGCTTTCATGACTCAACTTCAACACTATTTTTGACCATCAAGGAGTCTGATTGAGAGAAAACATAAAGCATTCAAATTTAACTTAAGCCTCTTATATTTTCAACAAGCTTTGATTCATCCATTTTGGATGAAAACTGAGGGAGTTGTGCAAGTTTTCCCTCAGTTGCGCAAAATGGTCGTCAAATTAGAAAATTTGACTCTTCAAACCCTGTTGAGTAAACGTTAAGCTCCGAGCTTTAGTATTGAAAATCAGAGGAGGGAGTGACATGAAATATGTCACAAACGTAGCTTGAATCCATGATGAATAGACGAGAGAACACCGTTCTTGAAATCGGGAAGAGCACGAGTGAAATGCAATGCTTTCGGTCCAGCACCCCTATGCAGACTTTGACATTGATTTTGGCAGACCAACACAAGGAATTTGAGAAAACTCAAAACTTAAAATTCGTACATATATGTTTTAGCAATCCAACGCAACTGGATTCATGTAAATCGGAGATTTGAGTAAAAAGTTGTGCGTATGTTTCTAAAACAAAATAATACTGTCCGAAAATCTAAAAAATTCGGGCTACCGGCTCCAGTCTCATTGCGACCTCTATACCATCGAACTCTAATATACGTTCTTGGGTATACCTCTAGTCCCCCCCCTTCTGGTCGTTGCTCTTCTGAAGTTTTGGCCCACAGAGGCTCTGTGGACAACTTAAGAGCTTCTCTGAATTTTACTCTTGCACGTGCACAGAGCTTCTGGATCAGCTTCTGCAGAGGATCTGTACAATCTACAAAGGCTCTGTAATATGCCTCTGATGTGTTTTTTTTTGCACCTCAGAACTTCTGCACGTGCACATAGGTTTTGCACGAATCTATGGAGTTCAAACATAACAGCTAGCTTTCTGTTCTGATTAACTCATCAGCAACTTGTTGTTTTGAACTGAATAGTAACATCTTTAATTTACCAACACCTTGATCAATCTGTTTTGGCTTCAAAAATCTTGCACAGATCTGTTAGTTTCTTCAATTGGCTCTGAAGAAAAGTTTCTTCAATTGGCTCTGATACCAATTGTTAGATCCCATTTAGGCAAAAAAAAAAGAAGAAATCCATATAAAAGAAGATATAAGATATCATGAAGAACAATATTCATCAAAATCACATCTCATATGCTTAGATTGATTAACAATGGAGAAGAAATTGAAAGAACATACCACACTAAACATGAAGACGACTCTCATAAAATTTAGTCAGTGTGTGTAAAGTGTGTTCTCTCCAAAAACCTAATGAGAAAAGTGAGCCATGAGCACCAATAAATAGGGCCCATTTACAAAGAAAAGGCTCAAGCCCATACAACTAAATAAAAAGCCCAAATACAATTTCTTTATAAAACATTCAATTAAATTGGGGACTAATTTATGCTAATAATCTTCCCCTAATGTTTTATAAAGAAAGCATCATCATATGGTCTCCCCCTTGCTTTCTTTAGAAACTTTGGTATGCCACTCTTCGAGTCTTCAAAATATTACAAGCTCCCCCTCAAGTGTAGGCCCATATTTTTGAAAAATTGTGTTGGGTCTGAAATTAACTAAGTATGGTTAGTGCTGCTCTGTATTGAAGGATTACTACTGCTGAATATATTAATACTTCTACTTAAAGAATTACTACTGCTATTTGTATTACTACTGCTTGAAAGTTAATACTTCTAATAGTTAGTACTGCTTGAAGATTACTACTGCTAGCATGTTAGTACTGCTGAAGATTGAAGATTAATGCTGCTGGATGATTAATACTGCTTATGAAGATAAAGATGCTTAAAGCGAAAGACTAGGAGCTGAAGATAATGATGAAGATAATTATGGAATGGATGCTAAAGATCAATATTTCTTTTGTAATTATCTTGTAATTAATTCTGTATATATAGTCTAGAAGTCTTTGATAGATACACAGTTTTTCATATATGTATTGTTTGTTTTAGAGAGAATTAACCTCAAGGTTCTTTCTAGTCCTTTCAATAGAGAAGTATTGAACGGCTGTTGAGCTTGTTCAACAGATTGAGGTTTTGTTTGTAATCATTAAGTTAAATCAATATAACTTGTGATTTGAGTTCATACACTGTTTGAATGATTTACTGTTAAAGTGTTTTTCCGCGACTTCTTTAACATAGTTTCTGAGTGTTTAGTTTAAATTCTTGTTTCGAATTTCGATCCTGACAAGTGGTATCAGAGCTTAAGGAACTCAGAAATCAACAATCATCACAAACAGAATCTGTTGGGTCTGAAATGTGCTAAGGATGGTTACTACTGCTAGGCATGACTATTACTACTGCCTAAGGAAGTTAGTACTGCTAGATCACCATTACTACTGCTTGAAGGAGTTAATGCTGCTGAGACAAAATTAATACTGCTTGCTGAGATTAATACTGCTAGTTCAGAATTAATACTGCTAATGAAGATAGTGCTGCTTATGAGATGAAGAATCCGTATGAGAATGAAGACAGCTGTATAGATTGAAGCTAAAGTAAAGGAGATAATTATGGACTGAAGATCAATTTTATTTTGATAATTATCTTGTAATCAGTCTTGTTTATATAGTATAGAATTCTTTGATAGAAAAAATAATTATCATTCATAAGTTTTGTTTTAGAGAGAATTAACCTCAAGACTAGTTTAGATCCTTTCTATAGAGAAGTATAGAACGTCTGTTGAGTCTGTTCAACAGATTGAGGTTTTGTGTGTAATCATCAAGTTTAATCAATATAACTTGTGATTTATGTGCATATACTGTTTCATTGATTGTTAGTGTTAAAGTGTTTTTCCGCAACTTCTTTAGCATTGATTCTGAGTGTGTGTGAATTAAATTCTTGTTTGAATTTCAATCCTGACAAGTGGTATCAGAGCTTTGTTAAACTCAGAAAAACAACAATCATCATGGACGGTTCAAGTGATAGCGTTCTGGTCTCAAAGGTTCCAATGCTCAGATCTAATGAGTTTGACATGTGGAAGATTAGGATCAGGCAATACATTCTTCTCACAGATTACTCTATGTGGGACATCATTGAGAATGGCCTATCTAATGAAGGAAAGATTGGAGAAGATGGAAAAAGAATCCCACCAAAGACGGATGGAGAGAGGAAGATAAGGCAGACAGAGATGAAAGCCTTGAGCACACTACTCTTGGCTATTCCTAATGAGTATCAACACCAATTCTACAACTGCACTGATGCCCAGATGCTTTGGAATTCTCTAGAGAAGAGATTCTCTGGTACCAAAAGTACCAAGAGAAATCAGAAGGCAATATTGAAGCAACTGTATGAAAACTTCATGTCAACTAAGAATGAGTCCATGACTCAAACTTTTGACAGGTTTAACAAGCTGATTGGTGAACTAGTTACTGTTGGAGTGCAGATTGATCAAGATGATGTAAACAAAAAGTTCTTAAGGTCCCTTGGAGATGAATGGACCATGTATACTGTCTCCTTCAGACAGAATGACAAGATGGAGGACAAAGAACTAGACGATCTTTATAATGACTTAAGGGTGTTTGAGGCTGAAGTGGAAGCCAAGAAAAGACCATCTGGATACACTTATAATGATGCTCTTTTATCATCTTCTTCTTCTACTGATTCTGCTGCTAATACAGAATCAGTTAGTACTGCTTATGTATCTAAGCAGGATGTATCTAATGACTCTGTATTAGAAGCTTTTCTTGCTAGTTATGCTAATTCTGGTTTAATTAATGATGATCTTGAACAAATTAATGTAGATGACCTTGAGGAGATGGATATAAAGTGGCAGATGGCCATGCTAACTATGAGGGTCAAGAGATTCATAAAGAGGACTGGAAGGAACAACTTTTCTCAGAGGAGAGAAGATGGTGCTGGGTTTGACAAGTCAAAGGTGGAGTGCTACAAGTGTCACAAGATGGGACACTTTGCAAAAGAATGCAGAGGAGGAATTCCTCAACAATATGGCAACAACCACCAGCAAGCACATTCCTCAAGCTTCCAAAACAACAGAAACTCCACTCAAGCTCTTGTTTCTCAAGAAGGAATGAGATTTGATTGGAATGATCAAGCAAAAGAAGCTGTTCAGAATCAAGCCTTGATGGTAGAAGTCTCAGAATCTTCAAGCACAGATATTCCAACAGAGGTAACAACTAAACTGTGCACTAATGAGTGTCATCAGACTGTACAAAAGTACAGGGATCATAACCAAAGCATGTGTGACGACCTGAAAAGGTTAGAAAGAGATATAAGAGAGTATAAAGTGATTGTTGAGAAGTTTGAAGATCAAATCAAGGCTTACAAGGCCAATGAACTTCAGCATTACTATGACACAAATTACTGGAAGTGGGAGAAAGATCAATTAGAGATTCAAATAGAAAAGTCTAAAGAGGAGTGTGAGAAGATAAAGAGTGAGTATGAGAAAGCTAAGCTTGACATTGAGAAGTTCTCTTATGCTTCCAAAGCAATGGACTCTTTGCTTAAAGCTCAGGTTCATGATAAGATCAAGAGTGGTATAGGATACAATGCAACACCTCCACCTTACAACAATAATTACATCCCTCCCTCTTCAGATCTCTTAGAGAACCAAAATAAGGAGGACTTACCTATAGAAGCAACAGAAGTAGATCCTATAGATAGTGTGGTGGTTGAAGAAGAGAATGAGGAAGAGAATTCTGAGAGTAAGAATGCAGAAGAGATACCTGTAGAAAATCATATCCTTACAAATGAAAGGGGGGGGGGGGGTAAACCATTCATCAAGAGTGAAAAGGTGGATAGCTCAAAGAGAGAAAAGGGAAAGGTACAGGGAGTCCACTATATGCAGACCACAGTTGTGAATCCCTATACATGTAAACAGCATCAACCCCAAAAACATGATAAAACAAGGGGTAATCAAAGAAACTAGAATAATCAGTGGGCACAAAAACAAGGGGTTGATCTGAGTAGAATCAATAGACCAAAACCTTGTTTTATTTGTGGAAAGCTTAAATATATTGCCAAATACTGTTATTTAAATCCTATGAACCAAAGGATAAATTTTCAAAGTCATATACAAAATCCTGTTGGTGATAGGAATCAAAGAAGGAATCATATGGCTGAAAATGTAAAAAGAGCACCTTTAAAAGATAATGTTCAAAACAAGTTTGCAAAATCAAAGAAAAATACTCCAAACAAGTCAAGGAGTAACTTAATGAAGAAGAAAGCAAACAAATTTGTCCAGGTTTGGGTCCCAAAAAGCACTAAAACTGTTAGTACTGCTACCTTAAATAGTACTGCTAACAGAAATAGTGTTGCTACCAATGTTAGTGCTGCTAACAGAGTTAGTATTGCTAACCTAGTTAGTACTTCTAATTCAGTTAGTACTGCTTCCAGTGTTAGTACTGCAAGACTTATTATCCTGACAAAATACTCAAGCCATAAGATTCCCCAGTCTGAAAAGCTCATCAAAACTGATTATGAATATGTTGATGAGAATGGGAAACCCAAGACCACTTTGTCTTGGGTTCCTATTAAAAACTAACTGTTCTACTTTATGTGCAGGGCAACCAACATCTAAAAGGGAAGAGAATTTGGCATGTTGATAGTGGTTGCTCTAGGCACATGACAGGCAACAAGTCCTGCCTACAAAACTTCAAAAGAATTGATGGAGGACATGTTGCATTTGGTGATAATCCATCTGGAGGAAAGATTAGTGGAAAAGGTAATGTGTCAAAGGGTAAGATGACCTTTAAGGATGTCTACTATGTTGAGCAATTGAGATACAACCTGTTAAGTGTATCACAGGTTTGTGACAAGAAACATAGTATATTGTTTACTGATACTGAATGTATTATCCTTGCTAAAGGGTTCAAGGTAGTTGATGAAAGTATGATACTACCGAGAACACCAAGAAAGGACAATGTTTATTGCTTGGATTTAGAGAATGTATCTAATGATTCATCATTTAATTGACTATTTTCAAAAGCTTCTGTTGATGAATCATATCTTTGGCACAGAAGGATGTGTCACATGAACTTTAAAACAATGAATAAACTTGTGAAAACAACCTTGTAAGAGGTTTGCCACAAAAGGTATTTTCATGTGATGATAATTGTGTTGCTTGTCTTAAAGGCAAACAACACAAATCTTCTCATAAGTCCAAAGAGGTAAATACAATCTCTACACCTCTCCAATTATTGCATATGGATCTGTTTGGTCCTACTAATGTGATGAGTATTGGCAAGAAATCTTACTGCTTAGTTATTGTTGATGATTTCTCTAGATTCACTTGGGTCTATTTTCCGAGGACAAAGGATGAGACAAATGGACTGATCAAATCCTTTATTCTCAGAGTTGAAAACCAAACAAATCAAAGAGTTAAAATCATCAGGTCTGATAATGGAACTGAATTTAAAAACCATGATCTAAACAACTTCTGTGAGGAAAAAGGTATTGAGAGACAATACAGTGCTCCTAGGACCCCTCAACAGAATGGAGTTGCTGAGAGGAGAAATAGGACACTGATTGAAGCTGCAAGATCCCTGTTGGCAGATTCAAAACTGCCAGTTACTTTTTGGGCAGAAGCAGTTAATACTACTTGTTATGTTCAAAACACGGTTCTAATAGTTAAATCTCAAGGCAAGACACCATATGAACTTTTTAACAAGAAGAAACCTTTTATTGGATTTTTCAAACCATTTGGGTGTCCTTGCACAATTCTTAATACCAAAACTCACTTAGGCAAGTTTGATAGCAAAGCAGATGATAGATTTCTGGTTGGTTACTCATCCCAAAGTAAGGCTTACAGAGTATTTAATACCTCTTCTAGAATAATTGAGGAAAGTGACAATGTCAAATGCAATGAGAGCACACCAAATAAACTTGGTACTGGCCCTAATTGGCTTTTTGACATTGATTCACTAGCTAATTCTTTGGGTTTCAGTTATGAGAATAATGCAGGAACAGGGACAAAATCAGTACAAGACAAAAGACAAGAGTTTGTGCTGTTTCCAATCTCTACAGCAGATCCTATTGAACTCTGTGTTCAAGAGAAGAAAGATGCTTCAGATTCAAAGGATACTGCAACTGCTCAGAATGAAGAGGAGAGAGATGAAAAGGAGGATCAACTTTTGACTTCAGAACATCTAGAACCTGAGATGCCTGCAATGGCAGAAGATGATACTGATGATGAGAACTCCTCAGTGTTTGGTGGTAGCTCTCCTGAAAAGAAAGACTCTAATCTGGATGCAGAGATTAATGAAGAGACTATTCATCAAACAAAAGTGCATAAAGATCATCCTCCTCAGTTGGTGATTGGTGACATCAATTCTCCAATCATCACAAGGAATCAGAGTAAGTTGGGAGGATTAAAAGACATACAATCAGGCTTACTATCTTGATTTCTATCTCAGGTTGAGCCCAAAAAGGTGCATGATGCAATGAAAGATCCAAGCTGGATAGAAGCAATGCAAGAGGAGCTGCTGCAGTTTGTACTGCAAAATGTATGGGATTTGGTAGAACTGCCTAAAGGACATAGAGCTATAGGGACAAAATGGATTTTCAGAAACAAGAAGGATGAGAGAGAGATAGTGATCAAGAACAAGGCTAGATTGGTAGCACAGGGGTACACTCAAGAAGAAGGAATTGATTATGAAGAGGTTTTTGCACCAGTGGCTAGGATTGAGGCAATTAGGCTGTTTTTAGCCTATGCTTCTTTCATGAAGTTCAAAGTCTACCAAATGTATGTGAAAAGTGCTTTTCTATATGGCAAAATTGAAGAAGAAGTATATGTCTGTCATCCCCCAGGGTTTGAAAATCCCAAGTACCCTGACAGAGTATACAAATTGAAGAAAACACTGTATGGACTACATCAAGCACCAAGAGCTTGGTATGACACATTGTCTACCTATCTCTTGGAAAATGGTTTTGAGAGAGGAATCATTGACAAGACTCTGTTCATTCAAAGGAAGAAGAAGGACATCCTGTTAGTGCAAATCTATGTGGATGACATCATCTTTGGATCCACAAAAGATCAATTGTGCAGAGATTTTGAAGAATTAATGCATAAGAGATTCAAGATGAGTTCTATGGGTGAACTTAATTTCTTCCTTGGGCTACAGGTTAAGTAGAAACAAGATGGAATCTTCATAAGCCAAACCAAGTATGTGCAGGACATTTTAACCAAGTTTGGGTTCTCAGATTCCAAGCCTGCAAGCACACCCATGGAGACACACAAACAAATAATTGCAGATCTTGAGGGGGAGGATGTGGATGTTCATTATTAAAGATCCATGATTGGCTCTCTCATGTATCTCACAGCTTCTAGACCAGATATCATGTTCCCTGTTTGTGTGTGTACAAAATTTCAAGTTAGGCCAAAGCAATCACATTTTCAAGCAGTCAAGAGGATATTCAGATATCTCAAAGGTCAACCCAGATTAGGACTTTGGTATCCTCATGACTCACCATTTGACCTACTGGCATATTCAGATAGTGATTTGGGTGGAGCTAACTTGGACAGAAAGTCTACAACTGGAGGATGTAGTTTTTGGGTGCAAGACTAGTATCATGGCAGTGTAAGAAGCAAACCACAGTGTCCACTTCAACAACAGAAGCAGAATACATAGCTGCTGCAAGCTGCTGCTCACAAGTGCTATGGATTCAGAATCAAATGATGGACTATGGTGTGACATTTCTTCACACTCCTATTTTTATAGACAACAACAGTGCTATTAGCATTGTTAATAATCCTGTCAAGCATTAAAAAACAAAGCATATAGAAATAAGGTACCATTTTATCAGAGACTGTAATGAGAAGAAGCTAATTCAGGTTCAGAAAATACACACAAGTAACCAGTTTGCTGATCTATTCACAAAAGCTTTTGATGTGGGTAGATTCACATTCTTGGTCACAAGTGTGGGCATGATGAACAATGAATAAGTATATTCTCATTCTCTCTATGTACCTATATAGATTCCTCCTTATTTATTTTCATTAAATTGGTGCTATTAACCCTTGTGTGCTTAAGTGTTTCAGGATGAAAGGCCAAACAAAAGTGAAGTATAGTTAATACTGCTAGCATGTATTACTACTGCTAGTCTGTATTACCACTGCTAGTCTGTGTTACTACTGCTGGTTAGTTTTCCTACTGCCAGTCTGTGTTAATGCTGCTAGTCTGTGTTAATACTGCTAGTATGTATTACTACTGCTAGTCTGTAGTTACTACTGCGGGGGTCAGTTACTACTGCTAATGTAAATTAGTACTGCTCTTAACTGTTTCAATGATTGTATAAATACCCCTTTAGTCCGCCAAAAATCAAAACGGCTCTTTGAATTTCTTGCTCTCATTTATCTTCTTTCTCTATCGTTCTCGCTAACGCTCTTGCTTTTCAAGCTCTTAATGCTAGTTCGCAGTCAAATCTCTCTCAAATGGCAGGTCTTGTATTTGTCGATGACCACAATGAGTTGGCAATGCTGAATAAGCCCAACCAAGCCGAAGGATTTCATCAGATTGTGGACTTCCTAAAATCCACACATATCGCCCACGCTTTAACGGTCAATCCCACAATCTATGTGGAACATCAAAGACAGTTCTGGGCAAATGACACCATCCATAATGAAGAGGGTACTCAGGTTATCAAGTCAAGGGTTTGTGATAAACCCCTGACCATCTCGGAGGAGACCATTCGCATTCATCTACTTTTAGATGATGCCGCAGGTATAACATCTCTACCCAAGGAAGATCGTTTTGAAAATATAAGCAAAATGGGATATGAAGGTCCCACTGAGATTTTTAAGTTCTGTAAGAACAAATTCTCACCTCAGTGGAGATTCTTTGTTCATACTCTCCAGCATTGCAATTCAAAGAAAACAACTGGTTGGAGTGAGTTCAGCAGTACCATTGCTTATGCTCTGGTCTGCTTAGCAACCTCCAGAAAGTTCAATTTTTCGAAAATGGTCTTAAATGATTTTCTGTCAAACCTGGATATCAAGTCAAAATCCTTTTTTATGTATCCCAGGTTTGTACAAGCTATATTGAATAAGGAATTGACGGAATTACCTCATTTTATTTGAGGTATATGTACCTAAGGTCCCGAAAGGGAAGGTGTTTTCTAATATGAGGAGAACTTGTAAGGTCTTCTCAGGTATTGACACACCATTGTTCTCAACAATGATGGTTGTGTCCCACTCTACAGGTGAGGCATCAGGGTCCCAAGCCTCATTGGACCAACCCACTGATGACCTACCCATACCTTCCACCATAAAAACAATTCCTCTGTCCCTTCTAAATAGACCAACCCCTCCCATTACCAAATTATACACTAAAAAGAAGGTGCAGAAGGATCCTTCCCTTCATGTACCAACACCCTCTAAGCCTACAATCCCTCTAATGGAGCATTCTTCATTAGAGAATATCCAAAGGGAAACCAAAGGGGTGTCTCCCAACCCCAAGAAGGTGCTTACTAAGGAGAAGGTTAAGCATGTGGGCAGAAAGGCTCACACTACTGTTTCTGCACAAAGTGCAGGACAGGACAGTGTGAACATCTCTAAGACCTTCCCCACGGCAACTTTGGGTGAGCAATCATCCAAAGGTCCCTAGTGACAAGAAACCATGGGGGTAGAAGGTGCCTCTGCTAGGCAGAGGACCTCTACTAAAAGTTCTAGTGATCCTCCAAGGGTGGTAAACACACCTAAAGGTGGTGAGGATAGATAGACATACGATGAATTGATGGAAACTATTGCCAATATCAATAATGATGTCCTATCTCAGGGCAAACTTATTGAGAAGCTGCAACAAGTGATCTTATCCCAACAAGTCCAGATTTCCAACCTCAAGAAAATGGTTCTCAAGCATGTGCAAAAGAAGAGGAGGACCAAATTCATAGTGAAGAAGAGGAGCATCCCTCATGATGCTTCCAAAGAGGGGGAGAATAGAGCTAAATCTGAGAAACAGAGTCCTTTTGGAATGGACTCTACTTTTGAGGGGGAGAAGGGCAAAGAAGCAGAAACTAGTACAATAGTAGAAATAGAGCCAACAATAGAAACAGAGCCAGCAGTAGAAACATTCAAGAAAGCAGCATCAAATTGGCTTAGCAGCAGTAACAGAGGCAACAGTAGTAACAGGGCTTTCTGTTGAAGAAATAGAGATAGCAGAAACCCTTCTAAAGGCCAAAACAGACACTCCCAAAGCCACTCAAAAGGCCAAGGGAGTGGAAATCAAAGAGGGAGGACCTGAGATAAAAAGGAAAGAAATCAGTGAGGCTGAACTGAAGAGGAAAGGAAAGGCAAAGGTGGATGAATCTGCAAAGCCACCAAAGAAGCTAAAACAGATTGAACTAGATGAGGAACTGGCTAAGAAGCTGCAGGCTGAGCTACAACAAGAAGAAGAAACTCAGAAGGCCAAAGATAGGCAGATTGCTCTAGATCTGTCCACTAGGCTGAATGAGGAATATCAAGAAAGTTTAAGGGCTGCAGCTGAGGCCAAGAAAAGCACTGTGAAAGCTTCCATACAAAGACTGCCAGCAAAGAAGCAGAAAAGACAACCTTCTAAAACTTACCTGGCCAATCAAGAAAGGAGAAAGATGATTAACTTTCTGAAAGGCTCAGTGGGGGTTAAGGAAGAAATGTTTGCTGATATGTCCTACTCAAGAGTTGAAGATCTATACAAGAAGGAAATGACAAAGCTTCAAGGGGACTTCACTCAAAGGATAGAATTTGAAAGACAAATGAAAGAGAGACATGATCTCAATATTCAACAACCCTTCCTTGAGAGTGAGGAGACCACCCCTAAGGCTGCAGAAAAGAAAGAGGAAGCTACTACTAAAGAAGTCAATTCTGTTAAAAGGTTGAAGACAATAGCTTCCAAGAAACTGTCTAAGAAGCCAAGGGTTGCAGAAACTGAGAAAGAAACTGAATCATCTGTTACAGGTCAAGCTGAGCAATTAAGTCAAAGTGCACAGCAACCAAGTCAATCTGATGTTCATTTTGAACTTTACATGACTGTAACAGAAAATGATCCAGTGAAGGCAGATCCCATTTCAGTCCAAGCCCCTGAAATCATCCACTGGGATATTCTTGAAGATCAAGGCAAAGAATATTTCAGAATCAAAAGAATGGGTGATCACTTTGAAGTCTATTCTACTTGGGGGAAGATAGTCAGATGTTGTTCAAGGACAGACTTGGAAGAAATGTTTAAAGTGGGAATGAATCTGTATGGGGATGTGCTGAAGACTCCAGGGATGAACATCAAGAAACTAGCAATGGAGTATTTATGCATGATGCTCAGTCCAAATCTTGTCAAGCATGTCATCAAAGATGTATTCAAGTCTGTGGACAACTGGATGCTTATAGAAAGGTGTGGGGTATATATCTTAACCATTGACAAAAGTTTCCATGAATATTACCTGGTGGATAAGATATATAACCATAGCCTAGCCAAGCTACATGGGATGCTGAAAGCCAAACTAATCTGTCTTCAAGGCTCAGAAATGGCAAGGATTGTGGTTAGCAGGATCATCAATCAAAGCTTGGGTTTGGATCCTAATCTAGGGGTGTAAACTTAGGTTTTGAAAGCATCATGAAGACCAGTTTTTGAAGAACTTAACTTCTCAATTTTAAAAGTTAAGTTAGGGGGAGATTGTTGGGTCTGAAATGTGCTAAGGATGGTTACTACTGCTAGACATGACTATTACTACTGCCTGAGGAAGTTAGTACTGCTAGATCACAATTACTACTGCTTGAAGGAGTTAATGCTGCTGAGAAAAAAATTAATACTGCTTGCTGAGATTAATACTGCTAGTTCAGAATTAATACTGCTAATGAAGATAGTGCTGCTTATGAGATGAAGACTCCGTATGAGAATGAAGACAGCTGTATAGATTGAAGCTAAAGTAAAGGAGATAATTATGGACTGAAGATCAATTTTATTTTGATAATTATCTTGTAATCAGTCTTGTTTATATAGTATAGAAGTCTTTGATAGAAAAAATAATTATCATTCATAAGTTTTGTTTTAGAGAGAATTAACCTCAAGACTAGTTTAGATCCTTTCTATAGAGAAGTATAGAACGTCTGTTGAGTCTGTTCAACAGATTGAGGTTTTGTGTGTAATCATCAAGTTTAATCAATATAACTTGTGATTTATGTGCATATACTGTTTCATTGATTGTTAGTGTTGAAGTGTTTTTCCGCAACTTCTTTAGCATTGATTCTGAGTGTGTGTGAATTAAATTCTTGTTTGAATTTTGATCCTGACAGAATCCAGAATCAATCATTGATGGCCGAGGTTTCAGAATCTTCAAACACTGCAATCCCCACAGAGGTTAAATCTAACCTTTGCTCTAAAGCATGTCTTAAAACTGTTAAAAAGTACAGGGATCACAATCAGAGCATGTGTGATGATCTTAAAAGGTGGGAGAAAGATAAAAGAGAGTATATTTTGATCGTTGAGAATTTTGAAGAACAAATTAAGGCATATCAAGCCAATGAACTTCAACATTCATATGATCTCAACTATTGGAAGTGGGAGAAGAAAGAGTTAGAGATTAAGCTAGAAAAGTCTAGAGAGGAATGTGAGAAAATTAAGAGTGAATTTGAGAAAGACAAATTAGATATTGAGAAATATTCCAATGCTTCTAAAGCAATGGACTCTTTACTCAAAACTCAAGTTCATGACAAACTGAGAAGAGGAATAGGCTACAACAACACCCCTCCACCTTAAAATAACAATTATATTCGACCCACCTCAGACCTCTTAGAAAGACAGGATAAGAATGACTTACCTGCAGGAGCCACAGAAGTAGATCCATTAAACAAAGTAGTGGTTGAGGCAGATTCTGAAGAAGAGAACTCTGAGGGTAAGAATAAGGAAGACCATAAAGATATTCCCTTAGAAAACCATATTCTTACAAATGAGAGAGGGGGTAAACCATTTATTAAGAGTGATAAAGTGGAGATGTCCAAGACAGAGAAAGAGACTGTTAAGAGTGAGAAAGTTGAGACCTCCAGGATAGGAAAGGAAAAGGTACAGGGAGTTCACTACATGCAAACCTCTGTTGTAAATCCCTGTACTTGTCAACAGAACAAGCCCCATAAACATGATAAAATAAGGGGAAATCAGAGAAACAGAAATAATCAGTGGGCTCAAAAACAGGGAATTGATCTAAGCAAAATCAATAGACCAAAGCCTTGTTTTATTTGTGGCAAATTGAATCATCTAGCCAAACACTGTTATTTCAATCCTATTAACCAAAGATTTATTTTTCAAAGACAAAAAGAAAATTCTTTTGGTTATAGGAAGAAATCAAAAAGGAACCACATGGCTGAGAATGTGAAAACAGCACCAATGAAAGCTCATATTCAGAATAAGTTTGCTAAATCAAAAGAAAATACTCCAAACATAACAAGGAGTAACTCACAGAACAAGAAAGCAAACAACTTTGTCAAGATTTGGGTTCCAAAAGTCAAGAAACCTGTTAGTACTGCTACCTCAAATAGTACTGCTAACAGAAATAGTGTTGCTAATAACAATACTACGGCTAACCAAGTTAGTACTGCTAACCAGGTTAGTACTCCTAACAAAGATAGTGCTGCTACTAGTGTTAATACTGCCAAGCCCATAATTTTGACAAAGTATTCCAGCCATGAGATTCCTAACTCTGATCATCTCATCCAGACCAAGCTTACTGATTATGTTGATGAGAAAGGGCAACCCAAGACCATTTTGGCTTGGGTTCCCCCTAAAAAATAACTGTTTTATCTTATGTGCAGGGCAACCAACAGCTCAAGAAGAAGAGCATTTGGCATGTAGATAGTGGTTGCTCTAGGCACATGACAGGTAACATGGCCTGCCTTCAAAACTTCAAAAAGTTTGATGGAGGATATGTTGCTTTTGGTGACAATCCAGCAGGTGGTAAGATCAGTGGAAAAGGTATGGTTTCAAAAGGTAAGATGTCCTTTGAAGATGTTTACTATGTTGAGCAATTGAGATACAACCTGTTAAGTGTATCACAGGTTTGTGACAAGAAACATAGTATATTATTTACTGAGATTGAATGTATTATCCTTGCTCCTGTATTCAAGGTAGTTGATGAAAATATGATACTACTTAGAACTCCTAGAAAGGATAATGTTTATTGTTTGGACTTAGAGAATGTATCATCTGATTCATCATTAAACTGTCTATTTTCAAAAGCTTCTTTAGATGAATCATCTCTTTGGCACAGAAGGATGTGTCACATGAACTTTAAATCAATGAACATTCTTGTGAAAAACAACCTTGTAATAGGTTTACCTCAAAAAGTGTTTTCATGTGATGATCATTGTGTTGCTTGTCTTAAAGGCAAGCAACACAAAACTTCTCATAAGTCCAAAGAAATAAATACAATCTCTTCACCTCTTCAATTATTGCATATGGATCTCTTTGGTCCTCAAAATGTGATGAGTATTGGAAAGAAATCCTATTGCTTAGTCATTGTTGATGATTTCTCTAGATTTACTTGGGTATATTTTCTAAGGACTAAGGATGAGACAAGTGGACTGATCAAATCCTTTGTACTTAGGATTGAAAACCAAACTAATTTAAAGGTTAAAGTCATCAGATCTGATAATGGAACAGAATTTAAAAACAATGACTTAAACAGCTTTTGTGAGACTAAAGGTATTGAGAGACAATACAGTGCTCCTAGAACTCCTCAACAAAATGGTGCTGCTGAGAGGAGAAATAGGACACTAATTAAGGCTGCTAGATCTCTGTTGGCAGATTCAAAGCTACCCATCACTTTTTGGGCAGAAGCAGTTAATACTGCTTGTTATATCCAAAACAGGGTTCTAGTAGTCAAATCTCAAGGCAAGACACCTTATGAACTTTTTAAAAAGAAGAAACCTTTTATTGGTTTTTTCAAACCTTTTGGGTGTCCTTCCACTATTCTCAACACCAAATCTCACTTAGGTAAGTTTGAAAGCAAAGCTGAAGATGGATTTCTTGTTGGATACTCCTCTCAGAGTAAGGCATATAGAGTATTTAATAGTTCTTCAAGGATTATAGAGGAAAGTGACAATGTCAAATGCAATGAGAACACACCAAATCAAATTGGTACAGTTCCTGATTGGTTGTTTGACATTGATTCACAAACTAATGCATTGGGTTTTAGTAATGTGCAAAATGCAGGAACAAGTTCAGAAAAGGTAGAAGCACAGAGTTCAGAGTTTGTGCTGTTTCCAATACCTACAGTAGATCATGTTGAATTTTGCCAGCAAGAAAAGAATGATGCTTCAGAATCAGAAGATTCTGATCCAGACCAGAATGAAGATGCTAAAGCATATGAAGAGGACAAAGGTGATGAAGAGAATAAGAGTGATAAAGAGGATGCTCATAATTCAAGAAACACAGGACCTGAGATGCCCATACTGTTAGAAGATGACACTGATGATGAAAATTCTTCAGTGTATGGTGGAAGCACTCCAGAAAAGAATGACTCCAATCTCGAAGCAAATCTTAATGAGGAGGCTGTCAATCATACAAGAACTCAAAAGAATCATCCTCCTCAATTGGTGACATCAATTCCCCAATGATCACAAGGAAACAAAGCAAGTTAGGGGGATTGAAAGACCTACAATCAGGCTTGTTATCTTGTTTTCTATCACAGATTGAACCCAAAAAGGCTTATGATGCAATGAAAGACCCAAGATGGATAGAAGCAATGCATGAGGAGCTGTTGCAGTTTGTGCTGCAAGACGTGTGGGATCTGGTTGAACTTCAACAAGGACAAAGGGCAATTGGTACTAAATGGGTTTTCAGAAATAAGAAAGATGAGAGAGGAATTGTGATAAAGAATAAGGCCAGGCTTGTGGCACAAGGATACACACAAGAAGAAGGAATAGACTATGAATAAGTATTTGCTCCAGTAGCCAGAATTGAGGCAATTAGGCTGTTTCTAGCCTATGCTTCTTTAATGAAGTTCAGAGTTTATCAGATGGATTTCAAGAGTGCATTCCTATATGGGACAATTGATGAAGAAGTATATGTTTTTCAGCCTCTAGGGTTTGAAAATCCTAACTTTCCTGACAGAGTATACAAATTAAAGAAGGCACTCTATGGGCTACATCAAGCACCAAGAGCATAGTATGACACTCTGTCTACCTATCTCTTGGAAAATGGTTTTGAAAGGGGAATAATAGACAAGACTCTGTTCATCAAAAGGAAGAAGAAGGACATCCTGCTTGTGCAAATCTATGTGGATGACATCATCTTTGGATCCACAAAAGATATTATGTGCAAAGAGTTTGAGGAGCTGATGCACAAAAGATTCAAGATGAGCTCTATGGGTGAACTTACATTCTTCCTTGGGCTACAGGTTAAACAGAAGAAAGATGGTATATCTTCATCAGCCAATCCAAGTATGTGCAGGATATACTTACAAAATTTGGATTTTCAGATTCCAAGCCTGCAAGCACACCTATGGAAACACACAAACAGATCACTGCAGATCTTGAGGGGGAGGATGTAGATGTTCATCACTATAGATCTATGATAGGCTCCCTCATGTATCTAACAGCTTCAAGGCCAGATATTATGTTTGCTGTCTGTGTGTGTGCCAGATTTCAAGTAAGACCTAAACAATCTCACTTTCAAGTAGTCAAGAGGATCTTCAGATATCTCAAAGGACAACCTAGGTTGGGTCTTTGGTATCCTCATGACTCACCATTTGATCTACTTGCATATTCTGATAGTGATTTGGGTGGTGCAAACTTGGATAGAAAGTCTACATCAGGAGGATGTCAGTTTTTGGGTGCAAGACTAGTTTCATGACAGTGTAAAAAGAAAACCACAGTGTCCACCTCTACAACAGAAGTAGAGTACATAGCTGCTGCAAGCTGCTGCTCACAAGTGCTATGGATTCAGAATCAGATGCTGGACTATGGTGTTACTTTTCTGCACACTCCAATCTTCATTGATAACAACAGTGCTATAAGCATTGTTAATAATCCAGTGAAGCACTCAAAAACCAAGCATATAGAAATAAGGTTCCATTTTATTAGAGACTGCAATGAAAAGAAGCTAGTTCAGGTTTTGAAAGTACACACAAGTAACCAATTTGCTGATCTATTCACCAAAGCTTTTGATGTTGGTAGATTCACATTCTTCGTCACAGGTGTGGGCATGATAAACGCTGAATAAGCATGTTGGGTCAGAAATAACTAAGTCTGGTTAGTACTGCTAGATGTAATATTACTACTGCTAGTAGAATTAATACTGCTTGAAGAGTTAGTGCTGCTACATGAATAGTTAGTACTGCTTGGAGAGTTAGTACTGCTAGTAGTTAGTACTGCTGAAGATTACTACTGCAAGTGAGGAGTTAATACTGCAAGCATGGTTAGTACTGCCAGGGTCAAAGTTAATACTGCTATTGAGTTAATGCTGCTTCTGAAGATAAAGATGGATTGATGCGGAAGAATAGGAGATGAAGATAATCATGGACTGGATTCTGAAGAATAATATTTCCTTTGTAATTATCTTGTAATTAATTCTGTATATATAGTCTAGAAGTTCTTGATAGAAACAAAAAAATATTCATAGAGTTGTTTTAGAGAATTAACCTCAAGATTAGTATTGATCCTTTCTATAGAGAAGTATAGAACGTTTGTTGAGTCTGTTCAACAGATTGAGGTTGTGTTTGTAATCATTAAGTTTTATGCAATATAAACTTATGATTTGAGTCCATATTCTGTGTTTTGATTAATTGTTAAAGTGTTATTCCGCGACTTCTTTAACATTGTTTCTGAGTTTGTATTAAAATTCTTGTTTAGAATTTTCAATCTTGACAAGTGGTATCAGAGCTAGAAAACTCAGAAATTTATAATCATGGATGGTTCAAGCGATAGTGTTCTGGTCTCAAAGGTTCCCATGCTCAAACCCAATGAGTTTGACATGTGGAAGATCAGAATCAAGCAATATATTCTTCTCATAGACTTATCAATGTGGGATATCATTGAGAATGGTCCCTCTGATGGAGGAAAGATGGATGCAGATGGCAAGAGACCTCCACCAAAGACTGATGGAGAAAGAAAGATGAGGCAGACAGAGATGAAAGCCTTGAGCACTCTGCTCTTGGCAATTCCTAATGAGTATCAACATCAATTCTGCAACTGTTCTGATGCACAAATTCTATGGAATGCACTGGAGAAAAGATTTTCTGGTACCAAAAGTACCAAGAGAAATCAGAAGGCCATCCTGAAGCAACAATATGAAAACTTCATGTCTACAAAGAATGAGTCGATGACTCAAACTTTTGATAGATTTAATAATTTAATTGGTGAATTGGCTACTGTTGGTGTCCAGATAGATCAAGATGATGTCAACAGAAATTTTTTAAGATCTCTTGGTGATGAATGGACTATGTACACTGTCTCCTTCAGACAGAATGACCAACTGGAGAACAAGGAACTGGATGACCTCTATAATGACCTTAGGGTGTTTGAAGCAGAGGTAGAAGCAAAGAAGAGGCCCTCTGGATACTCATACAATGCTGCTCTTTTATCATCTTCTACTGATTCTGCTGCTAATACAGAATCAATTACTGCTGCCCATGGATCAAAGCAAGATGGATCTAATGACTCAATTTTAGAAGCTTTTCTGGCCAGTCATGCTAATTCCACTCTAATTAATGATGACTTAGAACAAATAAATGCTGATGATATGGAAGAGATGGATATCAAGTCGCAGATGGCTATGCTCACAATGAGGGTAAAAAGATTCATCAAAAGGACTGGAAAGAACAACTTTGCTCAGAAAAGAGAATATGGGGTTGGATTTGATAAATCCAAGGTTGAATGTTACAAGTGTCACAAGCTGGGGCACTTTGTAAGAGAATGCAGAAGTGGAATGCCTCAACAGCATACTAGCAACCATCAACCATCATAGTTCACTAGCTTCAACAACAGGAACTCTTCTCAAGCTCTTGTTTCCCAAGAAGGAATGGGATTTGATTGGAGTGACCAAGCAGAAGAAGCAGTTCAGAATCAAGATTTAATGGCTAAAGTTTCAGAGTCATCAAGCACTGATATTCCCACAGAGGTAACATCTAACCTTTGCTCTAAAACCTGTATTGAAACTGTTAAAAAGTACAGGGATCACAATCAGAGCATGTGTGATGACCTTAAAAGGTTAGAGAAAGATAGAAGAGAGTATGTTTTGATTGTTGAGAGGTTTGAAGAACAAATTAAGTCATACCAGGCTAATGAACTTCAACACTCTTATGATACCAACTACTGGAAGTGGGAGAAGAATTAGTTAGAGACTGAACTAGAGAAGACCAAAACAGAATGTGAGAAAATTAAGAGTGAGTTTGAGAAAGCAAAATTAGATATTGAGAAATATTCCAATGCTTCTAAAGCTATGGACTCTTACTCAAAAATCAAGTTCATGACAAACTGAGAAGAGGAATAGGATATAACACCACCCCTCCACCATATAACAATAACTATATCCCTCCCACCTCAGATATCTTAGAAAGACAGGACAAGAAGGAATTACATGAGAGAGCCACTGAAGTCGATCCTTTAGACAAAGTAGTGGTTGAAGCAGATTCTGAAGAAGAGGACTCTGAGAGTAAGAATGAGGAAGACCATAAAAACATTCCCTTAGAAAACCACATACTGACAAATGAAAGGGGGGTAAACCATTTGTCAAAAGTGAGAAAGTGGAGAAGTCCAAAAGTGGGGAAGAGACTATGAAGAGTGAGACAGCTGAGACCTCTAGGAAAGGGAAGGATAAGGTACAGGGAATTCATTACATGCAAACCTCTGTTATAAATCCCTGTACTTGTCAACAGAACAAGCCCCATAACAATGATAAAATAAGGGGAAATCAAAGAAATAGAATCAACAGAACAACTTACGATGAATTGATGGATACTCTTGGTACAATAAGTCTGGAAGTTCACAATCAAAACTTGGAGATAAAAGAAATGCAAAAGGTGATATTGTCTCAACAAGAGCAGATAGCCTATCTCAAGAAGCTGGTGTTGAAATTAGTGCACCAAAAGAAGAAAACCAAGTTTGTTTTAAAGAAGAGGAGCATTGATCATGATGCTTCCAAAAAGGGGGAGACTCAAGCAACTAAAGATGAGGAGGAGAAACTAGTTGGAATGGAATTTCAGTTTGAGAGGGAGATGAATACTGAAGTAAAAAAGAAGGAAGAAGCAGTAATTGAATCAACGGCATAAACTTTTGTAAAAGCAGAAGAAATTGGTAGAGCAACAGTAACTGCATCGGCAGCAGAAACTGAAACAACAGTAGAAACAGAGAAAGTTGCAGCTGAAACAGGTATGTCTGTAGAGGAAATAGAAATTTCAGAGACTCTAGTGAAGGCAAAGGCTGACACTCCCAAGGCTACTCAAAAGTCCAAGGGAGTGGTAATCAAAGAAGGTGGTTCAGAGAAGAAAAGAAAAGAAGTTAGTGAGACAGAAATCAAGAGGAAAGGGAAAGAAAAAGTGGTTGAATCTGTGAAGCCATCAAAGAAATCCTCATAAATAGTCCTGGATGAAGAGTTAGCAAAGAAGCTGCAAGAAGAGATAGAAAAGGAGGAAGAGATTCAAACAGCTAAAGACAGACAGATTGCCTTAGATTTGTCTACAAAGCTTAATGAAGAATATCAAAGGAGTTTGAAGAATGATGTTGCTAAGAAAGTCACAATAAGAGCAACTAGGCAAAAGCAAATAAAGCCTTCAAAGACATTCCTAGCCAATCAAGAAAGAAGAAAAATGATAAACTTCTTGAAAGGGTCCATTGGAGTCCCTGAAGGAATGTTTACCAACATGCCTTTTAGCAGAATAGAGGAGTTGTACAAGAAGGAGATGGCCAAGCTTCAAGGAGATTTCAGTCAGAGGGTTGAGGTTGAAAGAAAAATGAAAGAAAGACATGATTTGAATATTCAACAACCATTCCCTGACAGTGAAGAAGGCACTCCTACCCAAGACATGGCAAAAGTGAAGAAAGAAGAGACCTTAGCTCAGAAAATTGGAGCTATAAAAAGAAGAAATTTATTGCTACCAAGAAACAGGCAAAGAGGCCAAGAATTGAAGCAGTTGAAAAGGAGAATGAAAGTGAAAGAGCAGAAGCAGAATCAGCAGAACATGTGCTAGAGCAGAATCAAGATCCTACAAGTCAATATACAGAACAACCAAGACAATCTGATGTGCAATTTGATTTGTACATGAAAGTATCTGATAAAGAACCTCTGAAGGTTGATCCTATTTCAGTGAATGCTCCTGAAATCATTCATTGGGATATTTTGGTAGACCAAGGCAAAGAATACTTTAGGATCAAGAGAATGGGTGATCATTATGAAGTGTATGCTACATGGGGTAAAATTATCAGAAGTTGTTCCAGGTCTGATTTGGAAGAAATGCACAAAGTTGGGCTGAGCTTATATGGTAAAGTGTTGAAAGAAGCTGGGATGAGTCTAACAAAGATGGCCATGGAATACTTGTGCATGATGTTTGATTCTGAAAGAGTGTAGTATGTTATCAAAGACTTGCATCTTGAGAATAAATTTAAAAGAATAGATAATTGGATGTTATTTGAGAGATGTGGAGTCTATGCCATCACTATTGATAAAAGCTATCATGAGTATTACCTGGTTGACAAGGTGTATGACCACAACAAGGCAAAGCTGCAAGGGATGTTGAAAGCAAAGTTGGTCTGTCCTAAAGATTCAGAAGTGGCAAGGATTGTGATCAAAAGAATCATCAATCAGAGTATGGGATTAAATCCTGATTTGGGAATTTGAGCAGTTTTTGAAAGCATCATGAAGACCACAATTTTCTGAAGAACTTAACTTATCAGTTTGAAAAGTTAAGTTAGGGGGAGATTGTTAGGTCTGAAATGAACTAAGATGGGTAGTGTTGCTCTGTATTGAAGGATTACTACTGCTGAATATATTAATACTGCTAGTTGTATTACTACTGCTTGAAAGTTAATACTTCTAGTAGTTAGTAATGCTTGAAGATTACTGCTGCTAGCATGTTAGTACTGCTGAAGATTGAAGATTAATGCTGCTGGATGATTAATACTGCTTATGAAGATAAAGATACTTAAAGCGAAAGACTAGGAGCTGAAGATAATGATGAAGATAATTATGGAATGGATGCTAAAGATCAATATTTCTTTTGTAATTATCTTGTAATTAATTCTATATATATAGTCTAGAAGTCTTTGATAGATACACAATTTTTCATATACGTATTGTTTGTTTTAGAGAGAATTAACCTCAAGGTTCTTTGTAGTCCTTTCAATAGAGAAGTATTGAACGTCTGTTGAGCTTGTTCAACAGATTGAGGTTTTGTTTGTAATCATTAAGTTAAATCAATATAGCTTGTGATTTGAGTTCATACACTGTTTGATTGATTTACTGTTAAAGTGTTTTTCCACGACTTCTTTAACATAGTTTCTGAGTGTTTAGTTTAAATTCTTGTTTCGAATTTCGATCCTGACAAATTGAGACATTTTACACTTTATGCTCAACTTTCATGACTTAATTTCACAACTATTTTTGACCATCAAGGAGTCTGACTGAGAGAAAACATAAAGCATGCACATTGAACTTCATCCTCTTAGATTTTCAACAAGCTTTGATTCATCCATTTTGGATGAAAACTGAGTGAGTTGTGAAAGTTTTCCCTCAGTCGTGCAAAATGGTCGTAAAAACAGAAAATTTGATTCTTCAAACCCCGTTGAGTAAACGTTAAGCTCCGAGCTTTAGTATTGAAAATCAGAGGAGGGAGTGACATGAAATATGTCACAAACGTAGCTTGAATCCATGAAGAATAGATGAGAGAACACCGTTCTTGAAATCGGGAAGAGTACGAGTGAAATGCAATGATTTTGGTCCAACACCCCTATGTAGACTTTGACACTGATTTTGGCAGACCAGCACACGGAATTTGAGAGAACTCAAAGCTTAAATGTCTTACATATATGTTTTAGAAATCCAACACAACTGGATTCATTTAAATCGGATCTTCGAGTAAAAAGTTGTGCGCGTGTTTCTGAAACAACACAATACTGTCAGGAAATCTAAAAAATTCGGGCTATGGGCTCCAGTCTCATTGAGACCTCTGGACCATCGACCTCTAATATACGTGCTTGGGTCTACCTCTGGTCCTCCCTTCTAGTCGCTTCTCTTCTGAAGTTTTGGTCTACAGAGGCTCTGTGGACAACTTAAGATCTTCTCTGAATTTTACTCTTGCACGTGCACAGAGCTTCTGGATCAGCTTCTGTAGAGGCTCTGGACAATCTACAGAGGCCCTACAATCTGCCTCTGATGTGTATTTTTTGCACCTCATAACTTCTGCACGTGCACATAGGTTCTACACGAATCTATGGAGTTTAAACACAACAACTAGCTTTCTGTTCTGATTAACTCATCAACAACTTGTTGTTTTGAACTGAATAGTAACATCTTTAATTGACCAACACCTTGATCAATCTGTTTTGGCTTCAAAAATCTTGCACAGATCTGTTAGTTAACTTTCGAAAACTACAGGTTTTGTGATCCATGTTTGCTCCCAGTTGCTTCTGATGTTTGCATGCCGACCTCTGCTCCATTTGCATCAAAATTACTCGTTCCATATTTCTGTCAACAACAAACCCTCATAATCTGTTTGTAAGTGACCTATGTGTTCATAAATATTACATTTGTACTGCTGTTGGTGAAAATTTATCACAGAATCTGCAAACCAGAGCCTCTGTGATAACTTTGCAGAGGTTCTGCGTAACTTCTGCACGACCAGCAGAGGTTCTGTGCATAACATCCTTTTGATCAGACTCTGCGGTTCATCTCTGCAATGAGCATTAAGAACAACAACAAACAACTCTCTGATCTTTAAATCTATAAGCACATTCATAACTCTGCAATTGTTATCGAATTTCTTGCAAAGACATATCTCTGTCATTCTAACAAAGGTTACTTTGATCACATTAGTAGCCTTCTCCTATGTCATTATTGTACATATCAGATCAATGAAAGCTGTGTAGAGTATGGACCCTCTTGGGTTCATAAACTTGGCGACTCACAGACTCATCAGCCTCTGCAATCTTGTAATCACAGAACCTGCACATGACTCCTACAGACAACAACAACTCTATATTCTTGTCTAAGGCTCTCAAGTTCCAACATCAGAGCGGAACCTACTGCAAATCCATATGATACCTCTGATGATATTCTGTCAGTTGTACTTTTGAAACAAGTTCCTCCCTAGTTGAAAGCAAGATATGTGCATCTGCTCTTGCTTGATGCAGTTCGAACATAAGTGGCTCTGCACCTTTGGAAGTTTGGACAACTGATCTGGACATATTTGTTTCATACGCCATCAACTTTCTCGAAACAACATGGATGACAACAACCACTTTCTTTTTGGATTCGAATCAGTCGATAATCACTATTTCGAGCCTGCTGTTGATGCTTAATTCTAACCCAAATAGCATAAGAAAGACTTTGCAGACATGAATCTACACATTCCAACCACAACTCTGTTGTTGTTCTAGAATTCTGCACATGTACAAAACAAACTTGCTGCACTTTTCGCATTCAACATCACAAGACTTCCACAGTTGCTGCACGAAATTGACACTAACAGTAGCAAATTCTGCTGCACATTTCAAGCTTTTGACCAACATGGAGAGGTTGCACAATCAGTTGTCTTAAATCTGTTGCTACACCATTTTTCTTTGAGCAAATGATAAACAAGAACAGGACCTGCTGCTGCACTTGTTTAAAGTTTTTGAATCAGCTTCACAAATCTGTACAGATCGAATACAGTAGCTTTGTACTACATCTGCAGCTGCACTTATTAAATTATGCAGTAACAAGAACTATTTTTAGCTGCTATTTGATGATCTGGACAACAACATAGTAACCTGCTGTTTGGCCTGAAACAACATCAACTACTTATGTTTTGATCAAATTAACAGCACCTTTCTATTTTGAATTTGCACATGAACAAATTTAATCAACTTTGAATCACATGAACAACTTCTGAGGCCACTATTTGAAATCATGAACTAATCCTTCATTTTTGAATTCATATGACAACAAAGCCAAATCATATCTGATCTGCACATTATGCTCTAATTCTCAAATTTTTGCACACAAACAGGTTTAAGATATTGCTGTCTCAAAATCAAATTGACAGCCTGTTTAGATCTACATATTTCAAATGTTCTTTTGGTGCTACACTTCAAGCTTATTCACAATATGAACAATATCTGTATATCAACAACATAAACAAACTTGTGTGGGCTCTTTTTGAACATATGAACAGCATGAACATGACCCGTTGAACAGATCTGTGGTTTGGGAAATCACTAGCATACACAGATCTAGATAGCTTAAGTTTGATCCTTATACAAAAAATAGGCCTATAATCACATTCTGATTACTCTTGATAAAACTAGACAACAACAATTAACCATTTAAAAACTGTGGTATGTTTGCTTTTCTTGACAGCAAATACGAATATCTTTATCACTCCAGATAAAAAAAAATTGCCAATGGTCATTGATATGATAACCACTATAGTGAGAGCAAATCCAAATAAAAGGAAGTCAAATCTTGAATGAAATCAAGGCCAGATCAAAGATCAATAGCCTAACTATCAAAATGCTAAAATAGCTATGGACTAAAGCACACACAAGAATGGAATCATAGATCAACCATCTACTTAGTGCTTATCAAATGTTAGACCAATAAGTGAGAAAGATCAAGAACACACACATGTAATAAAATTTGATTAGATTTAATCAAAATGAAACTAAATCTTCTCATAGGCATTTCATCAAACATGTGGTGTGCAGAATTCAGATTTTGTGAGAAATTAATAAAATCTAGATCAAAGATCATCCAAATCTCATCTAAATCAAAAAATGGATTTCCAATAAGCACAAAACATAAAATAAACCATAGAAATGTTATTTGTGTTTTGGCTCATGTGATTGAATCAATCTAAGCACCAAAACAACAAAATAATCAACTAATCTTCAATTGTTACCATAAATGACCGAACTAAAGAAAAGTTTATTCAGTTGGCTCTGATACCAATTGTTAGATCCCATTTAGGCAAACAAAAGAAGAAAACCATATAAAAGAAGATATAAGATATCATTAAGAACAATATTCATCAAAATCACATCTCATATGCTTAGATTGATTAACAATGGAGAAGAAATTGAAAGAACATACCACAATAAACATGAAGACGACTCTCATAAAATTTAGTCAGTGTGTGTAAAGTGTGTTCTCTCCAAAAACCTAATGAGAAAAGTGAGTTATGGACACCAATAAACAGGGACCATTTACAAAGAAAAGGCTCAAGCCCATACAACTAAATAAAAAATCCAAATACAGTTTCTTTATAAAACATCAAATTAAATTGGGGACTAATTTAAGCTAACAATCTCCCCCTAATGTTTTATAAAGAAAGCATCATCATATGGTCTCCCCCTTGCTTTCTTTAGAAACTTTGGTGTGCCACTCTTCGAGTCTTCAAAATATTACAAGCTCCCCCTTAAGTGTACGCCCATATTCTTGAAAAATTGAGACATTTTACACTTTATGTTCAACTTTCATGACTCAACTTCACCACTATTTTTGACCATCAAGGAGTCTGGTTGAGAGAATACATAAAGCATACATATTGAACTTTAGCCTCTTACCTTTTCAACAAGATTTGATTCATCCATTTTGGATGAAAACTGAGTGAGTTGTGAAAGTTTTCCCTCAGCTGCGCAAAATGGTCGTCAAAACAGAAAATTTGACTCTTCAAACCCCGTTGAGTAAACGTTAAGCTCCGAGCTTTAGTATTGAAAATAAGAGGAGGGAGTGACATGAAATATGTCACAAACATAGCTTGAATCCATGACGAATATACGACAGAACACCGTTCTTGAAATCGGGAAGAGCACGAGTGAAATGCAATGATTTTGTTCCAACACCCCTATGCAGACTTTGACACTGATTTTGGCAGACTAGCACAAGGAATTTGAGAAAAATCAAAACTTAAAAGTCATACATATATCTTTTAGCAATCCAACTCAACTGGATTCATGTAAATCGGAGCTTCGAGTAAAAAGTTGTGCGCATGTTTCTGAAACAACACAATATTGTCTAAAAATCTAAAAAATTCGGGCTACGGGCTCCAGTCTCATTGCGACCTCTGGACCATCGACCTCTAATATACGTGCTTGGTTCTACCTCTGGTCCCCCCTTCTGTTCGCTGCTCTTCTGAAGTTTTGGTCTACAGAGGCTCTGTGGACAACTTAAGAGCTTCTCTGAATTTTACACTTGCACGTGCACAAAGCTTCTGGATCAGCTTCTATAGAGGCCCTACAATCTGCCTCTGATGTGTATTTTTTTCACCTCAGAAATTCTGCACGTGCACATAGGTTCTGCACGAATCAATGGAGTTTAAACACAACAGCTAGCTTTCTGTTCTGATTAACTCATCAGCAACTTGTTGTTTTGAACTGAATAGTAACATCTTTAATTGACCAACACCTTGATCAATTTGTTTTGGCTTCAAAAATCTTTCACATATCCGTTAGTTAACTTTCGAAAACAACAGATTCTGTGATCCATGTTTCTCCCAGTTGCTTCTGATGTTCGCATGCCGACCTCTGCTCCATTTGCATCAAAATTACTCATTTCATTTTTCTGTCAACAACAAACCCTCATAATCTGTTTGTAAGTGACCCCTGTGTTCATAAATATGACCTTCGTACTGCTGCTGGTGAAAATTTATTACAGAATCTGCAAACCAAAGCCTCTTTAATAACTTTGTAGAGGTTATGCGTAACTTCTGTACGGCCTGCAGAGGATCTATGCGTAACACCCTTTTGATCAGACTTTGCGGTTCATCTCTGCAATGAGCATTAAAAATAGCAACAAGCAACTCTCTGATCTTTAAATCTAGAAGCACATTCATAACTCTACAATTGTTATCGAATTTCTTGCAAAGACATATCTCTGTCATTCTAACAAAGGTTACTTTGATCACATTAGTAGCCTTCTCCCATGTCATTATTGTACATATCAGATCAATGCAAGCTGTGTGGAGTATGGACACTCTTGGGTTCATAAACTTGGCGACTCACAGACTCATCAACCTTTGCAATCTTGTAATCATAGAACCTGCACATGACTCCAACAGGGAACAACAACTCTATAATCTTGTCTAAGGCTCTCAAGTTCCGACATTAGAGGGGAACCTACTGCAAATTCATATGATCCCTTTGATGATATTTTGTCAGTTGTACTTTTGAAACAAGTTCCTCCCTAGCTGAAAGCAAGCTCTGTGCATCTGCTCTTTCTTGATGCAGTTCCAACATAAGTGGCTCTACACCTTTGGAAGTTTGGACAACTATGTTAGTGAATGCCCAAAAGCTAATCATACGATGATTGTAATTTTGAGTTCTGTTTCATGAAATTAATAAATAAATAAAAGACATTGCCCAATTTATTATGTCTATGTTATATTCTGTGTTTTAATTATTCATAATAAATAGCCTTAGAATAATGTATTCTAAATGTCCCTAGTTAAATATTATTTTGGGTTTTAAGGTTGAAGTAATATGATAATGACTAGCATATGTAGGGTTTCATATAGAGATATTGAATCTGCATATGGGTACAAAATGGAGATTTTGTGTATCGGACGTGACTCGCTATTAGAACACTTCATTGGATGTCATGTGGGTGTCATAAATGTTTCTCATGTGGTCAATATACATGCAATTCTTTGACTTCAGAAATATGGAGTTTGTTATGTGTGAGTAATATATTTTGACATTTGTTCTAATCATTCCGTAACTGGGTGACAGAATTATTGTTGGGTATGTTATAAATCACATGGTAGAACTAGCATGTATCGAGATAGGATTTGTCCTTCCCTTATGACGGGAGTGATGTCTCTGGGCCCGTTGATAAATATATATTAAGGAAATGCATGCATGCTCAGATAAATGATATGATATATCAATTTCTGTTTTTTTATTTGTATATTCGGGAATCAAGAAACTAGAGATTGGACATAACGAGAATGACACATTCAATGTCTCGTGTTCAATCTAGACATCAAAGAAAAAGGAATTAAATGTGTAAACTAAAATTGACTACAAACCGATAATTTGTTGTATCACCAATTCTCGTCATTTTGGTGACGATGATGTATTGCTAGATATCGCTCATTGTTTATAAATATAAATACGATATTTATAATTATTACCAACATGTCGAGAACCCATTGGGTCACACGCTTTGAACATATTCGAATAAGGAGTTTAAATAATTAAAAACGTTTAATTATTATATCTTATTTGTATTGATTTAATCTGATTAAATAAAATCAGATATTATTTATGTTGGACATAAATAAAGTTGACTAGGGATGGTCTTGAAAAGATGAGTTATGGTGCATAGATACTTCTACACTCAAGTAAGGTGTAGAGATGGTTGTGCTTTCATGTCATGCCTCTCATGTCCATATATAATGTATGACATTGTATGCAAGATGGTTTTGTTCTTGCAATTCTCTCTAAAATCACCTACAACTATATGATCTCTTTCCTTTCTAAGTTTTGAAACCGTGACTAGCATCACGAGAAGGCAAATGATTCGGATTGTTCGCATGGATACCGTGGAGGCATCAAGCTTGCTTTGTTGCTGTGATTCAAAGTCTCGTTAACTGTGAGGTATAATTTCGAAACACCTGATTTATTCCGGTTCGTATGGGTCCTTGGAGGGTTACGGTTTTATTTTCCACTATGCTTGAGATCCCGTAACCTAACGGTGGTATCAGAGCTACTTACGAACCTCTAGATCGGTTTTTGGTGACATGCATGCATTTTTAAAAACTGTTTTGCTGTTGTATGTTTTTGTTTTGTAAATGTTTTGGTTTTTTCGTCCCAGAAATATTCTGAATCTGAGAAAACTTAAAACATGAAAAACTTGGAGATTTCTGTTATGGTTCCACAAGCTTTTGAATCGCATCATTTCGACTTCGTATGATTTTTTTATGATTTGTTTTACGAAAGTGTCGCAATGTTGTCCAAAAATTGAACCCACTACGGGTTTGACTTGATTTTCAACACATAAGGGTTCTGGATCTTTGAAATCCTAAAACATAAAATATGTGCATCTTTTTGTTAGTTTTCTAAAGAACTTTGAATCACCCTTTTTCGATATCGTATGAATTTTATATTAATTTTATACGGTGGTGTTGAAAATCGGATTTATGTTTCAATGTGATTGAATATGTATAATGTGATTTGCTTGGTGAATGGTTATAGCCCTTAGTCATGGATGTATTATATTTGATAAATACGACTTGCATGTCGTGCCTTTCTCTATATACTCTCTTTATACATTCTCCTCTCATCCAATCCCCTCGAATGTAACTCGAGGTTTCTTTGTTTGAAATGTAAAGTATTTTGTATAAAAGAAAGCAAAAGATGGAGGCGTTATGAAGTGATGAAGATGAGAAGACTTAGAACCATAAGAGTTTATTTTATGTAATGATATTCATACTTGGCTATATGAATATCGCATAGGGGGCTATAACCATCTCACATTTATTTTTACGCTTTATATATATTGTGATATATTATGTGTGGTTGTATGTATGTGATACTTGTTACAACATATTAAAACAAAATATGATTTCAAAATATATAAGTAAAAGGAGTTTTACAAATCAAAATGAGTTTTGATAAAACAAAATTTGGTATTTATATAAGATATAAAGTGGACCGTCGATCTTGAGTGATAAGGTCTTAGTACATCATAGTTAGATTTCAACCGGTTTTGTCACAAAGGCCTAAACCGCCAAAGAAAGGAAGTTATTTAAGTGATCCTCGTGATCCTCCTCCAATCTGGATTCTGGTTAAATCAAACTATGAGGAAACGATCTATTACAAAAGAAAGAATGGTAAAAATCATACTAACTAAAATCCCTCACCAAAATATTAAGTTTAAGATGTCTTCCAAACATGGCACTTGTCAAGACTTTGATCATCGAGGGTGGGTCATGCTAAAGTTGGGTACTCTCTTTAATCTTAGTAAGATAAGGTAAGCATAGGATTCCTACAAGCCATTTTGGGTCGGACTTAACCAAATTAAGCCTAATAGGATTGGGGATTTGGAGGCATGTGTTGGGAACATTCATATGATGAATTTAAATAAAAGTTATTTACCTAACTATCCAAGAGTTACATAGAGATGTAATTAGCAATGTTGTTGCTTACCTAAAATATTATTGGTTGATCGGTTAGCGAAAGATAACTTGATCGATAATGAGAATATGGATCTTGGCCCGCTAGAAAGCTTATAACGTTTTTCGAAACAATAAAAAAGGGTTGTTGTTTTGATTAAAATAGTGGGAGCTTATTTGATGAAAGTCCTTATTAAACAATAAAATTTAATGACACTAAGAACTCTGCTTCTCTATTGTAGATTACCAATGCACAAACCAACAATGGAAACAAAAACACTTTGCGATCGATTCTCGAGAAAGAAAAACTAAATGGAACAAATTTCATCAATTGGTATCGTAATTTGAGAATTGTCCTCAAAGCTGAAAAGAAATGGTATGTCTTGGAGCAACAAATCCCTGAAGAACCTAATTCTAGTGTTCCTAGAACTGAAAGGGACACTTTTAAAAAAACATGATGAAGATGCTTTGGACGTCTCATGTCTAATGCTAATAACCATGGAACCTGAGCTTCAGAAGCAACATGAAAACATGGGGGCTTTCGATATGATCGAACACCTAAAATTGCTATTCCAAGAGCAAGCTAGACATGAGAGGTACGAAACATCCAAAGAACTGTTCCGTTGTAGAATGTCCGAAGGTAGTCCTGTTGGCACCCATATGCTTAAAATGATTTGGCATATTGAGCGTCTTGAAGGACTAGGTTTTTCTTTACGAAAGGAGTTGGCCATTGATGTAGTTTTGCAATCGTTGCCAAATAGCTACAGTCAATTCGTGATGAACTACAACATGCATGACTTTGACAAATCCCTTCCAGAATTGCTCAAAATGTTACGAACAGCCGAGCAAGAGCTTGCAAAGAACAAGTCCACCATTTTAATGGTCCGTAAGGACAAGAGAGGGAAAAGCAAAGGAAAGTCCATTGCCAAACCCACTTCTAAATCTTTGAAGCCAAAAGGAGGCATTAAGAAACCCAAGGTAACTGTACCTAAGGAGGGTGAGTGCTTTCATTGCAACAAACCCGGTATTGGAAGAGGAACTGTCCTCTCTACCTTCAGGATATGAAGAAAGGAAGTGTAACTTCCATTTCAGGTATCTATGTGATAGAAGCTAATCTTTCTACTTCTTGTACATCATGGGTATTAGATACTGGATGTGGTTCTCATATTTGTAGAAACGTGCAGGAACTAAAAAGGATTAGAAGGTTGAGCAAAAGTGGAGTTGATCTGCGTGTTGGAAATGGGGCAAAGGTTGCTGCTATAGCCGTAGGATCTATTTTGTTAACTTTACCGACCAGATTATTATTAGAACTTGATGACTGTTATTGCGTACCATCTATTTCTAGAAATTTGATTTCTGTATCTTGTTTGGACAAGAAAGGTTTTACCTTTAATATTGGGAACAAATGTTGTTCATTCTCTTTTGGTAATATATATTATGGTGATGCAAGTTTGATTAATGGTCTTTATGTTATTAATATGGATAATCCGATTTATAACATAGATAAAAGGGAGGTCAAATAGAATAATTCAAATTTAACCTATCTCTGGCATTGTCATCTTGGCCATATAAACGAAACTCGCATTTCCAAACTCCATAAAGATGGATTATTGAACAAATTAGATTTTGAATCATATGGGACGTGTGAAGCTTGTTTAATTGGAAAGATGACAAAGGCTCCTTTTGTTGGACAAAGTGAGAGAGCAAGTGATGTATTGGGAATCATACATAGTGGTGTATGTGGTTCAATGAACATACATGCTAGAGGTGGTTATAGATACTTCATTACATTTACTGATGATCTCAGTAGGCTCGGCTATGTATATTTAATGCAACATAAGTCCGAGTCCTTTGAAATATTCAAAGAATTTCAAAATGAAGTACAAAACCAACTTGGAAAGAGTATTAAGATTCTTCGATCTGATCGAGGTGGCAAATACTTAGACCATGCTTTTCTTGATCATCTTAAAATTTGTGGTATTGTATCACAACTCACTCCACCTGGAACACCACAATGGAATGGTGTCTCCGAAAGGAGGAATCGTACACTCTTGGACATGGTACGATCTATGATGAGTCAAGCTGACCTTCCGACATCCTTTTCGGTATATGCTCTAGAGACAACAACTTTCACACTAAACCGAGTTCCATCAAAATCTGTTGAAAAAACACCATATGTGGTTCTCATATGCACAAAATTGACACGGACAGTAGCAAATTCTGCTGCACATTTCAAACTTTTGACCAACATGGAGAGGTTGCACAATCTGCTGTCTTAAATTTGTTTCTATACCATTTTTCATTGAGCAAATGATAAACAAGAACATGACCTGCTGCTGCACTTGTTTAAAGCTTCTGAATCAGCTTCACAAATCTGTACAGATAGAATACAGTAGCTTTGTACTACATCTGCAGCTGCACTTATTAAATTCTGCAGTAACAAGAATTATTTACAGATGCTATTTGATAATGTGGACAACAACACAGTAACCTGCTGTTTGGCCTGGAACAACATCAACTACTTCTGTTTTGATCAAATTAACAACACCTTTCTCTTTTGAATTTTCACATGAACAAATTTAATCAACTTTGAGTCACATGAAAAACTTCTGAGGCCACTATTTGAAATCATGAACTAATCCTTCATTTTTGAATTCACATGACAGTAAAGCCAAATCATCTCTGATCTGCACATTATGCTCTAATTCTCAAATTTTTGCACACAAACATATTTAAGATCTTGTTGTCTCAAAATCAAATTGACAGTCTGTTTAGATCTACATATTTCAAATGTTCTTTTGGTGTTACACTTCAAGCTTATACACAATATGAACAAGATCTGTATATCAACAACATAAACAAACTTGTGTGGGCTCTTTTTGAACATATGAATAGCATGAACAGGACTCGTTGAACAGATATGTGGTTTGGGAAATCACTGACATACACAGATCTGGATAGCTTAAGTTTGATCCTTATATAAAAAATAGGCCTATAATCACATTCTGATTACTCTTGATCAAACTAGACAACAACAACTAACCATTTAAAAACTGTGGTATGTTTGCTTTTCTTGACAGCAAATACGAACATCTTTATCACTCCAGATAAATTTTTTTTGCCAATGGTCATTGATATGATAACCAATATAGTGAGATCAAATCCAAATAAAAGGAATTCCAATCTTGAATGAAATCAAGGCCAAATCAAAGATCAATAGCCTACCTATCAAGATGCTAAAATAGCTATGGACTAAAGCACACACAAGGATGGGATCATAGATCAACCATCTACTTAGTGCTTATCAAATGTTAGACCAATAAGTGAGAAAGATCAAGAACACACACATGTAATAAAAATTGATTATATTTAACCAAAATGAAACTAAATCTTCTCATAGGCATTTCATCAAACATGTGGTGTGCAGAATTCAGATTTTATGAGAAATCAATAAAATCTAGATCAAAGATCATCTAAATCTCATCTAAATCAAAAAATGGATTTCCAATAAGCACAAAATAGAAAATAAACCATAGAAATGTTATTTGTGTTTAGGCTCATGTGATTGAATCAATCTAAGCACCAAAACAACAAAATAATCATCTAATCTTCAATTGTTGCCATAGATGACCGAACTGAAGAAAAGTTTCTTCAGTTGGCTCTGATACCAATTTTTAGATCCCATTTAGGCAAACAAAAGAAGAAATCCATATAAAAGAAGATATAAGATATCATGAAGAACAATATTCATCAAAATCACATCTCATATGATTAGATTGATTAACAATGGAGAAGAAATTGAAAGAACATACCACACTAAACATGAAGACAACTCTCATAAAATTTAGTTAGCTTGTGTAAAGTGTGTTCTCTCTAAAAACCTAATGAGAAAAGTGAGCCATGGGCACCAATAAATAGGGCCCATTTACAAAGAAAAGTGTTGGGAACTGAAGATTCTACTAAGTGTAGTTACTACTGCTAGTACAAATGTAGTTACTACTGACAGAACAAATTGAAGATTAATACTGCTAAGTGTTACTACTGCTAGTAGTTACTACTGCTAGTAGAATTACTACTGCTAGTTAAAGTTAGTACTGCTTGAACAAAGTTAGTACTGCTTAGCTAGTTAGTACTGCTAGTAGTTAGTACTGCTAGTGGTTAATGCTGCTAGTTGAAGTTAATGCTGCTGAGCATTATTACTACTGTTAAAGAGATCCGGATGGAAAGTACTACAGCTGGATATACTGAAGATATACTTAGAAGATATACTGAAGATTTGTTTATTCTTTGTAATTATCCTTTTATCAGTATATGTATAGAATGTCTAGAATAGATAGATAACTAAGAATTTTTTGATAATCGTTTTTCAAGAGAGAAAATTAACCTCAAGACATAGATCCTAATTCTAGAGAAGTAGAATTCGTATTGGTGAGCCTGTTCATCAGTATTGAGGTTGAGTGTGTAATCTTGTAACTTTAAGCATTCAATACAAGTTTACTGTTTGAAAATTATATACTGTGTTTGATTACTGTTTGATCAAATATCAAAGTGTTTTTCCGCAACTTCTTTGATATTAGTTTCTGAGTATTAATTCTTGTTAAGAATTCGATCCTGACAAGTGGTATCAGAGCCAAAATTCTCTCAGAAACAGTTATTCATCATGGAAAATCTTACAGAATCAAGCAGTACTTTGGTCTCAAAAGTTCCAATGCTCAGATCCAATGAATTTGACATGTGGAAAATCAGAATCAAGCAATATATTCTCCTCACAGATTACTCTATGTGGGACATCATTGAGAATGGTCCATCTGATGGAGGAAAGATTGGTGAAGATGGCAAAAGAACTCCTCCAAAGACAGATACAGACAGGAAATCAAGACAGACAGAGATGAAAGCCTTGAGCACACTGCTCTTGGCCATTCCAAATGAGTATCAACACCAATTCTGCAATTGTACTGATGCACAGATGCTCTGGAATGCTCTAGAGAAGAGATTCTCAGGTACTAAAAGTACCAAGAGAAATCAAAAGGCAATCTTAAAACAACAGTATGAAAACTTCATCTCAACTAAGAATGAGTCCATGACTCAAACTTTTGACAGGTTTAATAAACTAATTGGTGAACTAGCTACTATGGGAGTACAGATTGATCAAGATGATGTGAACAGAAAGTTCTTAAGGTCTCTTGGAGATGAATGGACCATGTACACTGTGTCATTCAGACAGAATGATCAGTTGGAAGACAAAGAACTTGATGATCTGTACAATGATCTTAGAGTATTTGAAGCTGAGGTGGAGGCAAAGAAGAAGCCTTCTGGATATGTTCATAATGCTGCACTCCTATCAGCATCAATTGATTCTACTGCTAACCCTGAATCAGTTAATGTTGCTAATGGATCAAATTTAGATAAAGGCACTGATTATGTATTTGAAGCTCTTCTTTCTAATCATGGAAATTCTTCTTTGATCAATGATGACTTAGAACAACTTCATCCTGATGATCTGGAAGAGATGGATATTAAATGGCAGATGGCCATGCTCTCCATGAGGGTTAAAAAGTTTATAAAGAGGACTGGAAGAAACAACTTCTCACAAAGAAGAGAAGATGGAGCAGGGTTTGATAAATCAAAGGTAGAATGCTACAAATGCCATCTGAAGGGACATTTTGCTAGAGAATGCAGAAGTGGAATGTCTCACAACAACAACCATCAACAAGCTCAATCTGGAAGCTTCAATAACAACAGAAACTCTGCTCAAGCCCTTGTTTCTCAACAAGGAATGGGGTTTGATTGGAGTGATCAAGCAGAAGAAGCTATTCAGAATCAAGCTCTTATGGCTAAAGTATCTGATCTCCCATCTGAGGTAAGTTCTAATCTCTGCTCTAAAACTTGCATAGACACTGTTAAAAGGTACAGGGATCACAATCAGAAGATGAGTGATGACCTGAAGAGACTAGAAAAGGATATAAAAGACTATGTGAGGATAGTAGAGAGATTTGAAGATCAAATCAAAGGTTTTCAAGCCAATGAACTACAACACTCATATGACACTAATTACTGGCAGTGGGAGAAAAAGGATTTAGAACTTAAACTGACCAAATCTAAAGAGGAGAGTGAAAAACTGAAAGAGGAGTTAACCAAAGTTAAGCTTGATGTAGAAAAGTTTTCCAATGCTTCTAAAGCAATGGACTCCTTACTGCAAAATCAGATTCATGATAAATTAAGAAGAGGAATTGGGTATAATGCCACACCTCCACCATATAACAACAATTACATTCCTCCTACTTCAGACCTGTTAGACACCAAAGATAGGAAGGACTTGCCTGAGGGAGCCACTGAAATAGATCCCTTAGATGAGGTAATTGTTAAGGATAAGACTAAGAAAGAGGTTGGCAAGAGTAAGGAGAACAAGGTGAGTGGTGAGATTTCTATAGAAAACAACATTATCACCAATGAGGATTGTGGAAGGGCTTGGATCAAATCCAAGAACATAGAGAAGACAGAGGAAAAGTCTGGTAAGGTCCATTATAAACAGACCACAGTTGTGAATCCAGGTCCTTGCAAACAGTGTGCTTGTAAGAAGAATAAGCCCCAAAAACAGGACAAAAAGAGGGGAAATCAAAGAAACTGGAATAATCAATGGGCACATAAACAAGGGGTTGATCTGAGTAAAATCAATAGACCAAAACCTTGTTTTATCTGTGGCAAATTGAATCATCTTGCAAAATTCTGTTATTTCAATCCTATGAACCAAAGAATGAAGTTTCAAAGATCCTTGCAAAAACCCTTTGTTTATAAGAAAATTGAAAAGAATCATGTGGCTAAGAACACTGTTACAACTAAAAGCCACATGAAGAAAAAGTATTCTGTTAAAGAAAGTGTCAATATGTGGATTCCTAAAAGCACTAAAACTGTTAGTACTGCTATCACAATTAGTGCTGCTGACAATGATAGTGCTGCTAGAAGTAATACTATTGCTAACAATGCTAATGCTGCTAACAAGGTTAGTACTGCTAAACCTGTTAGTACTGCTACACCTGTTAGTACTGCTAACTCTGTTAGTACTTCTAAGGTTAGTACTGCTTCCAGTGTTGATTCTGCTAAGCCAATCATATTGACAAGGTACTCTAATAAAGAGTGCTCTGAGTTTAAAAACCTCATTAAAAAGGAATGTAAATACTTTGATGAGAAAGGAAGACCCAAGATCACTTTGGCTTGGGTCCCTAATCATACTAATTGATTTATTTAATGTGCAGGGCAACCAACAGCTCAAGGGAAAGAGCATATGGCATGTTGATAGTGGTTGCTCTAGGCACATGACTGGCAACATGTCATGCCTTCAGGATTTCAAGCAAATTAATGGAGGACATGTTGCATTTGGAGACAATCTTACTGGTGGTAAGATAAGTGGAAAAGGTAATGTCACCAAAGGTAAGATGACATTTGAGGATGTCTACTATGTTGATCAATTAAAATACAACCTGTTAAGTGTATCACAGGTTTGTGACAAACAACATAGTATATTATTTACTAACACTGAGTGTATGATTCTTGCTCCAGGGTTCAAGGTAGTTGATGAAAGCATGATACTACTTAGAACTCCAAGAAAAGACAATGTTTACTGTCTTGATTTGGACAATGTCAATAGTGATTCATCTTTAAATTGTCTTGTTTCAAAAGCTTCTATAGATGAATCCTCCCTTTGGCACAGAAGGATGTGTCACATGAATTTCAAGACTATGAACAATCTTGTTAAAAATAACCTTGTAAGAGGTTTACCTTCAAAAGTCTTTTCATGTGATGATCATTGTGTTGCTTGTCTTAAAGGCAAACAACACAAAACTTCTCATAAGACCAAAGAGTTAAATTCTGTTTCTTCTTGTCTCCAGTTATTGCATATGGATCTGTTTGGTCCTACAAATGTTATGAGTATAGGCAAGAAATCTTACTGCTTGGTTATTGTTGATGATTACTCCAGATTCACTTGGGTATATTTTCTAAGAACTAAGGATGAAACAAGTGGTCGTATCAAATCCTTTATTCTAAGAATTGAAAACCAAACTAATCAAAGAGTAAAAGTCATTAGATCAGATAATGGAACTGAATTTAAAAATCATGATTTAAACACTTTTTGTGAAGGAAAAGGTATTGAGAGACAATATAGTGCCCCTAGGACTCCTCAACAGAATGGTGTTGCTGAAAGGAGAAATAGGACACTAATAGAGGCTGCTAGATCTCTGTTGGCTGATTCAAAATTGCCAATTACATTCTGGGCTGAAGCAGTTAATACTGCTTGTTATGTCCAAAACAGAGTTCTAGTGGTCAAGCAAAAGAACAAGACCCCATATGAGCTTTTAAATCAAAGAAAACCTTTTATTGGTTTCTTCAAACCTTTTGGGTGTCCTTGTACAATTCTAAATACCAAATCTCACTTAGGTAAGTTTGATAGCAAAGCAGATGATGGATTTCTTGTTGGATATTCATCTCAGAGTAGGGCCTACAGAGTTTTTAACTCTTCTTCTAGAATAATTGAAGAAAGTGACAATGTCAAATGCAATGAGAACACACCAAATCCTGTTGGGTCTGGACCTCAATGGCTATTTGACATTGATTCACTAACTAACTCTTTTGGTTTCAGTAATGAGTATACAGGAACAGATGGTGGAGAATCAAAGATCACACAAGTTCAAGAAAGTATATCTAAATCTGTGATTTTTCCCATACCCACAGTAAATGAAGACTGTGAAAAGGAATCATTTACTGAACCAAGTCAGAGTGAAGAAGACACTAGAGATGAGGAGACTCAAGAATCAGAAGTGACATCTGAAGACACTTCAGTGGAGTTGCATGACTCTAATCTAGAGGCTGGACTGAATGAAGAACCTAGTCATAACACCAGAGTTCAAAAGAATCATCCTCCACAGCTGGTAATAGGAGATATCTCTTCTCCTATGATGACTAGACATCAAAGCAGGCTTCAAGAAATGCAAGATCAACAGCATACAGTGCTCTCATGTTTTCTATCCCAGCTTGAGCCTAAAAAGGCACATGATGCTATGAAAGAATCTAGCTGGATAGAAGCAATGCAAGAAGAACTGTTACAGTTCAAGCTACAAGATGTATGGGATCTAGTAGACCTTCCTAAAGGTCACAGAGCAATTGGCACAAAGTGGATTTTCAGAAACAAGAGAGATGAAAGAGGTATTGTCATAAGGAACAAAGCAAGGCTGGTGGCTCAAGGCTATACTCAAGAAGAGGGTATAGATTATGAAGAAGTTTTTGCACCTGTGGCTAGGATAGAAGCAATCAGACTATTCCTAGCCTATGCTTCTTACATGCACTTCAAAGTCTATCAAATGGATGTAAAAAGTGCTTTTCTCTATGGATCAATTGAAGAAGAAGTTTATGTCTGTCAACCACCAGGGTTTGAAAACCCAAGCTATCCAGAAAGGGTATACAAATTAAAGAAAGCACTTTATGGACTACATCAAGCCCCAAGAGCATGGTATGACACTCTGTCATCCTATCTCTTGGAAAATGACTTTGAAAGAGGAGTCATTGATAAGACTCTCTTTATCAAAAGAAAGAAGAAGGATATCTTGCTGGTCCAAATATATGTTGATGACATTATTTTTGGTTCTACAAGAAACAACATGTGCAAGGAGTTTGAGGATTTAATGCATCAAAGGTTCAAAATGAGCTCCATGGGAGAACTTACTTTCTTCCTTGGACTCCAAGTTCAACAGAAGTCAGATGGCATTTTTATATGTCAATCCAAGTATGTGCAGGATATTCTAACCAAGTTTGGTTTCTCAGAATCAAAACCTGCCAGCACACCTATGGAAACACACAAGCAGATCACAGCAGATCTTGAGGGGGAGGACATGGATGTGCATCATTATAGATCCATGATTGGCTCTCTCATGTATCTCACAGCATCTAGGCCAGATATAATGTTTCCAGTCTGTGTCTGTGCAAGATTTCAAGTTAGGCCAAAGCAATCTCACTTTCAAGCTGTTAAGAGGATATTCAGATATCTCAAAGGGCAACCCAGATTGGGACTTTGGTATCCTCATAACTCTCCTTTTGACCTAATAGCATACTCAGACAGTGATCTAGGTGGGGCAAACTTGGACAGAAAATCTACTTCTGGAGGATGTCAGTTCTTGGGTGCTAGACTAGTCTCATGGCAGTGCAAGAAACAAACCACAGTATCCACATCTACAACAGAGGCAGAGTACATAGCAGCTGCAAGTTGCTGTTCTCAAGTCTTATGGATTCAGAATCAAATGTTGGACTATGGGGTAACCTTTCTACACACTCCAATCTTTATAGACAACAGCAGTGCTATTAGCATTGTAAATAATCCAGTCAAGCACTCAAAGACAAAGCACATTGAAATCAGGTATCACTTTATAAGAGATTGTAATGAAAAGAAACTTATTCAAGTTGTCAAAGTTCACACTGATAATCAGTTTGCTGATCTATTCACTAAAGCTTTTGATGTGGGTAGATTCACTTTCTTGGTAACAAGTGTGGGAATGATAAACTCTGAATAATTTTCTTCTCAAAAAGTGATTTTATACCTGTATATTTTTATTCTTGGTGTTACTAATCTTCCTTTTTCAGGATATGCATAGCAGTACTCAGTGTTTAGCAAAGTTTAAAAGGAGTAAGTAGTTAATACTGCTAGTAGTTAATACTGCTAGTGGTTAAGACTGCTAGTAGTTACTACTGCTTTCAGTTAATACTGCTAGTAGTTAATACTGCTAGTAGTTAATACTGCTTTCAGTTAATACTGCTAGTAGTTAATACTGCTAGTAGTTAATACTGCTAGTAGTTAATACTGCTTTCAGTTACTACTGCTAGTTAGTTAATACTGCTAGCCGTTACTACTGCTAGTAGTTAATACTGCTAGTGGTTAATACTGCTTTCAGTTAATACTGCTAGTTAGTTAATACTGCTAGCCGTTACTACTGCTAGTAGTTAATACTGCTCTAGGTTAATACTGCTTATATTCCGAATACTATAAATACTCTTTGCCCGCCTAAAAGTTCATAACGACTCTTTGCATACTGTTCCCTTGCGCTCTAAACCCTTTCTCTCTCAAAGTTCAAAGTTTTCAGGCAAAAATCTTCAAGGTCAATGGCATCAATGGCGTTCATTGACGAGCACAATGAAATCGCAATGCTCCAAAAGCCAAAACAAGCAGAAGGCTTTCATCAGATTGTGGATTTCCTCAAGTCAAGCCACATTGCTCATGCTCTTACTGTATCCCCTACAATCTACATTGAGCACCAAAGGCAGTTCTGGGCTAATGCAACCATTGTTGTGGAAAATGGTGTGCAAATGATCAAGACAAGAATCTGCGATCACTCACTTACAGTTACTGAAGAAGTCATTCGCATCAGTCTACGTCTAGACGATGCCTCTGGTATAATGTCTATCTCTAATGATGAACTGTTTTCTAATCTTACTAGAATGGGGTATGGAGGCCCATTGGGTGTTTTCAAATTCTCAAAAGCAAAGTTTTCACCCCAATGGCGTTTTCTTGTTCATACCCTGATGCATTGCATCTCCAAAAAGACCACTGGATGGAGTGAGTTCAGCAGTCCAATTGCATATGCTTTGGTATGCTTGGCTACATCCAGAAGGTACAATTTCTCAAAGATGATTTTCAGTGATCTTGTATCAAATATGGGAAACAAAAAGAGTTTCTTCATGTATCCCAGGTTTGTTCAAGAAGTTATTACCCATCAATTGACGGATATACCTCAACCTGTTGGGGTATATGTACCTAAACCCCCCAAAGGCAAGGTTTTCTCAAATATGAGAAGATCTGCTGGGGACTCGGAAGGAGCTGACACCCCATTGTTCTCTACAATGATGGTGGTGTCCCAAACCACTGAAGGTATGGCAGCAGGGTCAAGGCCCTCATTAGACCATCCCACTGCTAGCCAAGCCCAACCTTCTCACTCAAAAACAATTCCCCAGTCCATTCTTACAAAACCAACCTCTCCAATTACCCAAACTTATCAAAGAAAACAGGTAAAGAAGGCTCCTTCCCTTCTTGTACCATCACCCACACAGCCTTTAAGCCCTCTAAGGGAGAATTCTCCCCTAGAGAATATCCAAAGGGAAACCTCTAGGGTGTCTCCCAACCCAAAGGAGGTGCTCTCTGAGGAGGAGGTAGAGCATATGGGTGATGAGGCTGCCACTACTCCTGCTAGCACAGAGGAGGAAAGTGGTAACATCAATAAGACCTCCCCCATGGCAACTTTGAATGAGCAATCATTTGAAGGTCCCTGGTGCCAAGAAACCACAGGGGTGGATAGTGCTTCTGCTAGGCAGAAGACTTCTACTACTAAAAGATCCAATGATCCTTCAATAGGGGGTAACACTCCTGGAGAAGGTGAGGACAGATATAACTATGATGAATTGATGGAGACAATGGGCAACATCAACATGGATGTACTCAAACAAGGCAAAGAGATTGAAGAGCTAAAACTCATTGTACTGTCACAACAAGAACAAATCATCAAGCTGAAGCAAATGGTAAGGAAGCTGATTCTGCAAAAGAAGAAGAAACAATTTGTGCTCAGAAGGAGGGAACCAGTGACTGATGCTCCCAAAAAGGGGGAGTCAGAAGCTGATGCCAAAGCTAAGGGGGAGCAAGAGGAAAAACATATTGTTGAGGGGGAAAATGAGCAAGCAGCAGAAACAGAGCCAGCAGTAGAAACCATTAATACTGCCAGTTCAAGTAAAGCAGCAGAAATGGTTAATACTGCTGAGCTGAAAGAAGCAGCTGAACAAGTAAAAGAGGTTCTTACAGAGCTAGAGGTTGCAGAAACACTCATCAAAGCAAAACATGATACTCCCAAGGTCATCTCAAAGGCCAAAGGAGTTGTCATAAAAGAAAGAGGTGATGCAGCAAAGAACTCTAGCATTGAGAAGGAGATGGGTAAAGATAAAGGTAAGGCAAAGTTAGTGGAATCTGATCAACCAATCAAGAAGCAAAGGTTGGTTGAATCAGATGAAGCTTTAGCAAGGAAAATGCAGAAGGAGATGGAAAAAGAAGAAAGAGCTCAGGTGGAGAAGGACAGGGAAATGGCAAAGGCTTTAGCTGCTGAGCTAAATAAAGCCTATCAAAAGGGGCTTGAAACTGAAAAGGCTAAACAAAGGGCTATAAGTCTGAGAAAAGCTATGATGGCTAACACAAGTGCAAAGAAAAGAAGACCTTCACAAACTTACCTTGCCACTCAGGAAAGAAACAAAATGATAACTTTCTTGAGGAGTGCAATTGGGGTAAAGAAAGAAATGTTTGTGAAGATGAGTTTTGAGCAGATCAGAGAGCTCTATGAAAAAGAAATGGAGAATCTGAAGAGCAATGAAAAGAAAAGAGTAGAGTTTGAAAAGAAGGCCAAGGAGAGTAATGATATAGATATGAATCAACCATTTCCTGAAAGTGAAGAGGGAACTCCTATCAAAGAAATGGCAAGGGAAAAGGAAGAAAAGAAGAAGGAAGCTACTCTAGTACAGGTTCAAAAGACTTTGAAAAGAACCAAGATGATGGCCAAAAGAAAGAAAGATAAGAAGTCTAGAATAGAAGAAGAACAAAATGTTGCTGAAGAAGAAGTGGCACCTGAGTCATCAAGTCAGCAAGGGTCATCAATCAAAGATGATGTAAGCTTATATATGGTAGTGATGGACAAAGTGCCTGAACCAATTTCTGCAGAACCTGTTGGAGTTAAGCCACCTGAGATCATTCACTGGGATGTACTGAAACTGGATGGGAAAGATTACATCAGACTCAAGAGGAAGGGTGATAAGTATGAAGTATTCAACACTTGGGTCAAGATTGTCAGAACATGCTCTAGATCTGATATAGAAGAGATGTTTGACATAGGAATTAAGCTGTATGCAGATCATCTGAATACTCCAGGAATTTCTCTTACAAAACTGGTGATGGAGTATCTATGCATGATGTTCAAACCTGAAGAAGTGGACCAGGTCATCAAGAGTGTGTTTAAAGAAGTCACAAGTTGGACTCTATATGAAACTAGTGGAGTATATGCAGTGACTTTGGATAGAAATCACACAGAATACTTCCTAGTGGATAGAGTATATAATCACACCAGACTGAAGGTTCATGCCATGCTAAAGAAGAAGTTGGGTTGTGCACCAAATTCAGAAATGGCCAAGTATCTAATTCAGAGGATAATCAATCAGAGTTTGGGACTGAATCCAGACTTAGGAGCATGATCTTGAAAGTTTTGGGAGCATCAAAAAGAGCATCTGGAAGAATATTTGAAGAACTTGACTTCTCTTCTAAAAGTCAAGTTAGGGGGAGATTGTTGGGAACTGAAGATTCTACTAAGTGTAGTTACTACTGCTAGTACAAATGTAGTTACTACTGACAGAACAAATTGAAGATTAATACTGCTAAGTGTTACTACTGCTAGTAGTTACTACTGCTAGTAGAATTACTACTGCTAGTTAAAGTTAGTACTGCTTGAACAAAGTTAGTACTGCTTAGCTAGTTAGTACTGCTAGTAGTTAGTACTGCTAGTGGTTAATGCTGCTAGTTGAAGTTAATGCTGCTGAGCATTATTACTACTGTTAAAGAGATCCGGATGGAAAGTACTACAGCTGGATATACTGAAGATATACTTAGAAGATATACTGAAGATTTGTTTATTCTTTGTAATTATCCTTTTATCAGTATATGTATAGAATGTCTAGAATAGATAGATAACTAAGAATTTTTTGATAATCGTTTTTCAAGAGAGAAAATTAACCTCAAGACATAGATCCTAATTCTAGAGAAGTAGAATTCGTATTGGTGAGCCTGTTCATCAGTATTGAGGTTGAGTGTGTAATCTTGTAACTTTAAGCATTCAATACAAGTTTACTGTTTGAAAATTATATACTGTGTTTGATTACTGTTTGATCAAATATCAAAGTGTTTTTCCGCAACTTCTTTGATATTAGTTTCTGAGTATTAATTCTTGTTAAGAATTCGATCCTGACAAAAAGGCTCAAGCCCATACAACTAAATAAAAAGCCCAAATACAATTTCTTTATAAAACATTCAATTAAATTGGCGACTAATTTAAGCTAACACAAGTAAATCGCAACCAATTGTTGTACATTACCCACAATACACGAGTCTACAAATATGGGTTTTAACCTTTAAATAGATGAAGTTGAAAATCATCTGATGATAATTAGACAATAAGCCACAAAAAGGCCTACAAAACTGCATTGAACTTAGGAAAGAAAGAGGAGATTATTAGCATTTATTATGATTACGCTGAGAGCAGCAGGGGACATAATTATGCTAGTTCTAGCGAGTCCTTACTGAAAAGAACTTTTAGGACATCTAGCCTTTGGGATTTTAAAATATTATTAGCTTGAATTATTCTTTGGCTTTTTTTCTAGTTTGGATTCACCATAACTTTTGGTTTTTGCTCATTATTATAAATGACTCACTAGAATAACGGGTAATGAAATAAAAAAGGTCAAATGGTATATGTAGATTAAGCAAACATAAATACACGAAACAGATAACATACGTCTATGCGAAGAATATATAAACCATTTTTTACCTTGTGAGTAGGAAGAACATCTCCTTTGTTTGATTGAAGTTCAAGAAGAGTTTTGCCCATCAACCCCGTCTACGACAAAAAACAAAGTAAAATGTATCAAAAATATAGATGATAACAGTTTAGCTAGTTTCAAATAAACAATGTTTACATTTTCAATTAAGCAAAACATATTTTCAAATGACTTGTAATATGATTTCTTCATATTTAAAAATAATAGTGTTGTTCCTAATAGAACTTTGTATGTCTTTTATGATAATCCAGCCTTAGTGATATAGAATGAAATAAATTCATAGAAACTAGCAATCAACAAAATTTAAAAATCGAACAAGACATAAAAATGTACTTAGGGGTCGTTTACCAAACACTTACTCAGTAAGTGCTTACCGGTAAAATTCAACACTATCATTTACCTACCGAGTAAGATTTTAGTCCATCAAAACGACATTGAATGCAACAATTTACCCGATAAGCGCTTACCGTGGTAAGAGTCGTCTCCCTCACTTACCGGGTAAGACTCTTGGTCCTTACCATATTCATCTGCTAAGGTTATGTGACTTGGTAAGCGCTTACCCGCATAAGCGTTTGGGAAATGGCTCCTTAGTTTCTTCTAAATGGAGGAAAGAATGCAACTAATGATTATGATTGAGAACAACCATTTTTTCTTTTGTTGGATTTTAGAGAATGCATATTATGGTTACTTGATGTGAAGTGCCAAATTAACTGGCACTCATTGAGTTGAGGATACTTTTGTAGGGTTACTATTCCTTACAAACACACCAAGTGGCACACACATTGTGGAATCAAGGACACAAGATGTTGGCTCTTGCGCTACAAGGTCGAGTTAGTGAGGTAACATTTGGCTTTATATAGTACTTTAGTATAAAATTAAATTTTTCTATAAATATAAACTCGATTGACATATGATCTATATGATCGGATAATAACTGAAAGGTAGAAGTTACAACTTTACAATTTCTAGAATTCCTTGTTTAATATTGGAATTGGTAGCATGATGCATAAAAAGCCCGAATTTAAGCCTTAGGCCTAAAAATCCAATCGATCCTATTTACACACCCAAAGTCAGCATCATGACATGATTTTCATTTGATTTATGCGTTTCTTGAATCGTTTTAAGGTAAACCTTGAGGTGTTTCTGATGCATGAGAAACCTGCTAGATCAAGAATGTGATATAAGAAACTTTTCCAGTTTGATTAACACACTACAATATCACAGTTTGAGAGAACTAGATACATAAAATCGAGAAACATACATTAGGATGAGAGATGAAGAAATCGGCGATGAAAGCTAGGGTTTGAGCAACAGGTAAAGCATCACCGACGTAACCTCCGATCGAAGCACCAACTCCTGTTGGCACAATCAAAACGCTAGTGTACGACCTCTTCCACTACACCAAAATGCACTATTTGTCACGAACACACACTAAGATTCTATATAAGAGTGAGAGTATAATCCATTGAAGCTTCAAGTGACCTTGTTAGACAAATAAGAATTCGAGCATGAGACTCGAAATTGTTTGTGTTTTGACCTGTTATGGACGTCAAAGTCTTTTGAGTGTCATAAATATACTTCAGACAATGCAACTGCAATAGAAGGTCGATGGTAACAAACTTTGAACATACTTTAGTTTATAAACTAACATTAAACTCTGATTTTGACTAAAATTGATCTCCAGTATGAAATACATATTCTACCAAAATGTTAGAATTGAAGCTAATTAGTTATGAAATCGAGTTATACCTGATTATATCAATCAAGGACTTATTTTATGATTTTGAAAACCTTAACCTACTTACAATCGATGGTACCGAAACCCATCTCCTCCTACTCGTTCCATCACCACCATGGTTCCCTCATCAACACAATTTTCTCTATGCATAAGCTACTATAGATTTGGACAACAAAAAGAGAAGAGGAGGTAAAAATGTAATCGGTTACTTTTGGAACTGGAGAAGACAAATGAGGAGAAAGGTAGAGGAAAAAGGTAGAGGAAAAGAGAAAAGGTGTTGTCTACATACCCGTTAACCGAATCGAAGCCAAAGATTGGAGGCATACAGTCTTCGTGTACTTCATCTTTGGAAGATAACCCTAGTCGGTTTTAGAAGAGGAGAAGACAAACGGGGAATGAAAAATCAATATCGAATTGGAAAAGTTAAGTGGTCGAGATAACAGTTAAACAACCATCAAAATGAAATATAAATCAGATTCTTACTGTTGTAGAGAGGAGAGTGGATAATCAACTGTTTCCATGGATGGAACAGTACCAAAAACATAATCATCATAAAGCCACCCATGTACACCATTGTATTCCTTGTCGCTAGTTGGAGACATTTAGGGTTCTTGTCTTCGCTGTTCATTTCATTTTCATTTTCCATATCAAAAATCAAAAAACCAAAAATATTAGGCATTGATATATATGGAAAATGAAAAGGCAACCCTAGTCGGTTATGGAAGAGGAGAAGACGAATGAGGGACTAAAAAATCAGTAGAAATTTGAGAAAATTTGGGCGATGGAGATAAAAGAAAAAAGGGGTTCTTGGCTAAAGGAGAGGCCATGTCATACAACGTGGTTTCTCCTTTAATATATATATATATATATATATATAGGGAGAGGTTCATTTGAGAAATGGTAAATGTATGAGAAATAGAGAAATGATCCTAGCCCTTTATCTGGTCAACATTTGCGGCTTTGACCGTGAAGCAACGGATAATTCCTTGTGTGGTCTCTAGAAGATAGAGGGGTAGTTTCATAAAATACACGAGACGAGTTCATATATGAACCTATGTGATTCACATATGAACTATACGTTCATATGTGAGTCAGTTAATTAGTTCATATGAGAATCAGTTAATTAGTTCATATGTAAATCACGAAGGTTCATATGTGAATCTGTTAATTAGTTCAATTGATTCACATATGAATCTACAGTTAATTATTTCATATGTGAATCGGTTAATTAGTTCATATATGAATCACAAAGGTTCATATATGAATCAGTTAAAAGAGTTCATATGTGAATTACACTGTTCACATATGAACATATAGTTCATATGCGAATCATACAGGTTCATATATGAACTTGTCCCGTGTATTTGTAAATATTACAAAACTTTCCTTCTATTTTTGGAATAGCCGCAACTTTTGACCAGTCAAAGCCGCAATTGTTGACCAGTCAAAGATGTAATATTTGACCAGTCAAATCCGATCTTGACTATATGAAAGGCTAGGATTACTTCTCTATTTATCATACATTTACCATTTCTCAAATGAACCTAAGGCTATATGTATATATATATACATATATATTGATTTGTCAATTTCTTGCCATGATTTATTCTTCTAGGTTTTCGATTTCTACATGTGGTTTTCGATTTCTCTCTATATTTTTTGATTTCTTGCCATGGTTTGTTCTTCTAGGTTTTTAATTTCTCCCTTCACTTGTTCTGGTCAGACACCTTGAGCTTCGAGAAAAGTTGTACGCCCGATTCATTTTTTTATGGTTAGAAATCGAAAAGAAATGTGTCTGAGATGTTTTAGTTTTGGATATTTGTGCTATTGATTGCGTGATGTAAACGTGATTGCTAGTATTCTACCAGTGAGTAATGGGTATTTGAGGATGATTTGTGTAGCTAATATATGAATGTGTTCACGTATGATGTTTATGGTAGTTGTTTTATTTAGACAAAAATATCGACTGGGGATAAAATGGTCAATTATGACATTCAGACTATTTATTCAGCACCACAACCGAACAACAACTTATTTGTTATTATACAGACAATTTTGTCAATACAGACAACTTTATCCATACATGACTTAATAGAAAATGAACTGAACAACCCTAAATCACCAAGATTTCTATTATAGCAAGATATTGGAGATGTTCTTACAATTTAAAGTTATAACAATCGACTTTAATACTTAAATGGACATATTTTTATTCCTAAATATTAATTTATTTGTGAATTATACGACCCGTTTTATAGCAGCTAAAATAAAACTAATTTTTAAAAGTAAAATAAAATTACATATTTACTCATTTTTAAACCTAATTTAAGATTTTTTTTATTACCATTTTATGAGGGTCGTGCCCTATTTTTTTTCAACAATGTATTTTTTGGTTATTGTACCTATTAGTTTCTTAAGTATTCAATATTCGTCAAAAATTTAAAACAACTGATTATCTGAATATTATCTCCTGCAACTTATTTTATTGTAGCGTATTATCTAATTTATACTTGATTAAGGTAATTTTTAAGGTAAAAGGCATACCGTCAAATAAAACAGGATGGACTTATTTGGTTTGATTTGATTTGATTTAATATATACTTGACTCGAGTGTGACTCACAATTAAGGATAAAAGCACAAATAGGCTCGATTATGAGTCACCCAATTATATGATAGAGTACTTGAATTATTTTTGCCATCATAAAAGACGGATAATATAATCAACTAACAATAAGCCATGGTAGCCCAATTCTGAGAGCTAAAAATATCAAATCTACAATAATGTACAATTTTCAATGCATGATATATATAAGTTCAGAAGTGTAACACTCTCGAATTTGGAATCTTTATATTTTGAACCATAATCATGGAAATACCTTATAAATCAGTTTTTAGGTAACCTTGTGTTGTATTGTGTAATCTAAGAGAAGAAGCAAGAAAAATGAAGTTTTTTGAAGTGGTAGACAGTGGTTAAAGTGGGTTCCCGACAGGTTTGGTCGCGCCAAACTCGCTTTAGACACTATGGTGCACAACCCTCAAACCGTGCAGGCAACTTTGACGCGGGTTTAGCCGTGTGAAAGTCGCATTAGGGACTATTTTGTGCGACCTAAATTAGGTGCGAGCGACTTTGGCACGAGTTTAGCCATAGGAAAGTCACGTTTGTGGTACATACTAACTTTTAGGTAGAAAATATCACATTTTAGAACATTTGCTCAACTCTCTTTATCCCTCTTCATTCACTCCGGTTAGGTAAAGTGGTATACTCGATTTTTATGTCATCAAGAGAGCATTTAAGGGCATTAATCACAAGAGCTCAAGGAATAAAGTTTGGAGCTCAAGTTCTCTTCTTCCATCTCATCATTTTCTTGTTTTTTAGGTTTTACCCCAAACAAAGCAAGGTGAGGTTCGTTCTAACCTTTTAAACTTTATACATGTCAAATGCTTCATTTTAGGGGGCGTTTGGTTCGCAGAATGTTTTTGGATGGAATGGAATTTGTCAAAGGAATTTGACTTCAAAAGAATTGGAATGAAATGTTATCAGGTTTGAACACATGTTTGATTGACAAACATTGGAATGGAATCTGTTGAAGGAATTGAAATCTATCTGTTTGGTTCACATAATGTAACTTTGGAATTGGAATGAAATATTAGTAAATGACCAAAATACCCTTTTTGAAAATTTTGAAACCGAAATCCAACTACTATGGTTCAGATTGGTGGTGGTCGACGGTGGTCGTTTAGAACGGTGGTGGTTGGTGGTGGTCGGTGACGGTTCAGATTAGTGGTGGTCGACGGTGGTTCAGATCGGTGGTGGTCGTGGTGATTTAAATCGGTGGTGGTCGACGGTGTTTCAGATCGATGGTGGTTCAGATCGGTGGTGGTCGACGGTGATTCTGAACGTTGGTTGACGGTGGTTCATATTGGTGGCGATAGGCGGTGGTTCAGAATGGTGGTCGACGGTGGTTCAGAATGATGGTCGGCGGTGGTTCAGAATGGTGATCTGCGGTTGTTCAGATCGATGGTGGTCGACGGAGGTTCAGACCGGTGGTGGACGGTAGCGGTTCAGAATGGTGGTCGGTGGCGGTTCAAAGTGGTGGTCGGTGGCGGTTTATAATGGTGGTCGGCGGCAGTTCAGATCGGTGGTGGTTGGCAGCGGTGGTTCAGATCGATGATGGTCAGCGATGATTCAAAATGGTGGTCGACGGTGGTTTAGAACGGTGGTTAGCGGTGGTTCAGATCGGTGGTGGTTGACAGTGGTTTAGATCGGTGGTTGTTGGCGGTGGTTTAGATCGGTGGTGTTCGGCATGGTGGTGGTTGGTGCTGGTGGGTGCTGGTTTAGAACGGTGGTCGACGGTGGTTCAGCTCGGTGGTGGTCAACGATGGTTCAGATCGGTGGTGGTCGGTGGTAGTTTAGATAAGTGGTGGTCGTTGATGGTCGGCGGAGGCTCATATGGGTCTAGGTAAATCAAGCAGGGAAGATGGGGATAGTTTTGTCCTTTTGAGAAAATGGGGTGGAATGGAATTGAATTCCTTCTCAATTGTAATGTAATGACCAAATCCATGAATGGTGGAATGTGTGGAATTCAATTCCATTCCATAGGTAAACCAAACACCCAAATGGAATTTGGTCAAAGGAATTGATCATTCCAATTCCTTCAGAATCCTACAAATCAAACGCCCCCTTAGTCTCTTAAAACTTTCCTCTTGATGTCTTTTACATATTTGTGAATTTTAACCAATTTTGGTTATTTTGGGAGATTTGGAGGTTTTTACCCTTTCGCTACTAAATGTGATATCTTCAAATATATGTTATAAAAATGTGTTTCAGGAACATAAATGTCATTATGGGACTTGAACTACACATTTTATGTTTATTCTTGATTTTTACACATTTTAAGGTATTTATCAAAAATGTTTATACATTGGAAAAAGAAGTATTTTAATTGCAAGTTATGGATTTTCTAGAACTTATGAAGTCTTGGAAAAGATGTTGGATATAGCATTTGCGTTTGGAAAGAAAATGGTTCTATTTGGAGTTAAGGGAACTTTCACCCTTGTGGCGAATCTTGTGTCAAATGATTTTATGAGGACACTTGAATGTTGAAAACTATAAGTGTGATTATAGTTGGTCACTTTTAATTTGTGACAATTACTAGACTAATGCAAATGGACTGTAACACCCGTCTATTTTGGAAAAGTTAGTTAGTAAAATAGAGAATTTAAAATTGAGGAAAATTATAAGAAAAGTTAGTTTGGGCTTGTGAGTAAGTAAGCTAATGGGCCCAAATAAGGCTTAAAACCCTATCTCATACTCATTTTGAATCCCTGGAAAAGTTTAGTGCGGTGTGTGTGTTTTGAGTGTGAGCGGCGAACGAGAGAAGAGGAAGAAGTCTGATCGAAGGCGTGAACGGAGGCTGAGGAGTGAAATTTGCGAAGAACTTAATATCATAAGGTAAGCATCAAAACCCTGTTTCTTGTTTCTCTTTACTAGTTGGATTTGGAAGTTTGGGGCGGTATGAGTATTCTTTCTTCTTCTTCTCTCTGATGAGAGTTGTGAATAGGGATTTTAAATCCAATGTAGATGGTTAATTAATTGATTAAACGATGAGTAAATTAATGGTTAATTGATGTCTGAGTTAGTAATAAGATTAGGAAGGTCGAGATTCTGTTTTGGGGAAAGAAAGGGGAATTAAGGGTTTGCTACGCGGATCGACCGGTACCCATCGACCGGTAATCCATTGACCGGTACCCATTGACCGGTATTCCATCGACCGGTACCCATCGACCGGTAATCCATTGACCGATATTCCATCGACCGGTATTCCATCGACCGGTACCCATCGACCGGTATCCTAGTGACTAGTGTCTACTGTGAATCCAGTAGCATAAAGAAGTTATATTATTAATACCAAATCATTCAACTGGTTTTATATGAAATCTGTTTGTAGGAGTTAAATTGCCGGGATTAGGATCTGGGTGTGTGCCAAGCTTATCACCAGGTGAGTTTCCTTACTCCTGTTTATGTTAAACCTGCTCCTAGACTGGAAATGGACTTTACCAAGTGTTATTAATGTTTTTGGTTACTTGAGATAGAATGATGCTTGTCCTCTTTACGATGTATTTGTATAGATCCTATTCATCTCTCACCTGTTAATCAAATTTATTAAGCGGAGGTAACAGATTGTGAATGGCCGAGGCCTTCAACTATTAACCATTGGGGATGGTTTATCTGTGTTGAGGGAATTCGTTTCCCTACGCACGAAAAACGGCATCGACAAGGGGGGGCCGTATGGGGATCTACTGGGGGCCCCGGGGACGTTCAGTCCTGGTTATGATGGAAGACTTTGGTGTAAAACATTATTCCTTGAGATTTAGGTTACAGAGCTATTCTTTTTACTTAAAATTTAAATTGTTGTTTGTTATTATGGTATGGGTGAGTTTGGGAATTCACTAGACCTTTTGGTCTAATCCTCGTCTCTATTTTTTCCTTTCTTTCTTAAACCCATTTTCAGGTAGTAGGAATGCGGCAGGTTCCTTTAAGGGGAAGGAAAAATGTTAGAGATTTTGGATCAGGAGCTCGGACCATAGAAGCGGCATAGTTGAAATTCTATCTTACTAGACTTTAGTATTCTCGGTTGTAATAGATTTTGGAATGATGGAACTTATACTTTGATTATCAAAATTATGTAATTGGGACCCAGTTTTGGGAATTGAATCTCATTTATTCAACTATGTTATTTTTGGGGTTGTTACAATTGGTATCAGAGCCATAGTTTAAGCGAATTAGGTGGCCTTGTCGGACCTAAACTTAAACTATAGATGGGACACAATCGAGAAATAGGATGCCTTAGGATTTGCCACGTAGGAACTTGTGTAACGGGAAATAGGAACTAACATGTAAGGTAAATTTGAAATTACAATTGGCCAATGTAATTGCAAATTTACAGGTACATGTACGTATCTATAAAATCTTGTTACATATAGGATTGTAAAGGCTAAGGTTACTTTGGTGTTGTTTCAGTTGTCGTCATGGCAGACCGAGTTTTACGAAGTAGGATTGTGTTGAGGGAAGGGGAAGAGGCGATAGACGGGACTGGAGCTGAGTTGTTGAGAGGCCGCGCTGGAAGGTCGATCATCCGGGGTCGAGGGCGTGGCCGCGGGCGTGGTCCGGTAGGGACAATTCGCAGGGCTACGACCCACGTAGAGGGAACCAATGCAAGAGGTCGGGGAGGAGTTAACGCTCGAACCCCTCGTAGAGCAAGAAGCGCTGAGGTTATTCGAGATGAGGAAATATCGCATCAAGAGAGCTCAGCGACCTTGAGGGGATGTGAGACTGCAAGGGCCCGTGGTCGGGGCCGAAACCAGGCCTTTGTGACCCACGAGACGTTTGCTGCCGAAATGGGGAAACTCCAGGAAACTCTGCAGGCATTGTTGGCACATGAAGAAAAATCAGCTTCAGAAAGTAAGGATAAGAGCGAGAGCAAGGAAATGACTGAGCTGACAAGCCTGCCGGTAACCGAAGTGGGAGGTAATTATGTATCAACAGTCGAGACGTCAACCAAAGCAGTGGCGAAGGGATACAGTTACAAGGAGTTCGCAGCCTGCAAACCTCATACATACAAGGGGGAGTGTGATCCGGTCTTAGTAATGAAATGGATAAAAGAGATGGAGCTGGTGTTCGCTACCAACAAGTGTGCGGGAGAGGATAAGGTCTGAAGCCACCTTGTGGTGGGATGCCGAAATAGGGGGATCAGGAGTGGCCGCTGCTGGAGGAATGACCTGGGAGACTTTCGTGGGTAAGTTCAAGGCACAGTTTTTCCCTATGGCGGCAGTGAAAAAGTTACAGGAGGAATTTCTAGGGTTGGAACAAGGAGCTATGTCAGTTAGGGAGTATACCAACAAGTTCATCGAGAAGTCACGTTTTGCGGGATCATATTTGCCGAACGAGGAGAGTAGGGTGGAACGATTCATTTTTGGACTGAAAAGTAACTTGCATGAGTGGGTTTCCGCAAGGGATCCAGCCACCTTCCAGGCTGTTGTGCATGCGGCTGAGATGACTGAAAAGGAAAAGAACCGCCAACAATCTGACAGGGTAGGCGATAAAAGGAAGTGGGATGGACCGGGTATAGATGCAAGGAAGGGTAAAAATTTCAAACCAGAGCAAAGATTTGGTCGGAGTTTTGGGGAGAAGCCTTGTGGGAAATGCCACAAAGTGCACCAGGGGGACTGTGCCTCGAGGGAAAGATCTTGTTTTCAGTGTGGTATGCCGGGGCACATGTCTAGGGATTGCCTGAACAAGAAAAACTGCTATCAGTGTGGATCGCCAGACCATCTTCGGTCCGAATGCCCGCAGGTCAGGCGGGGTGGAGCAAACCAAACTGGAGAGCGTGGGGGAGGCAGAAAAGAGGAAAAGAAGTGGGAGTCGGCTCGACCTAAAGGGAGAGATTTTAACATGACAACGACGGAGGCGGAGGAAGTACTAGATGTGGTGGCAGGTACGTTTCTGATAAACTCTACTTGTGCTAGAGTATTGTTTGACTCAGATGCGACTTGCTCTTTTATATCTCCCACATTTGCTCAGTGTTTGTGGTTAAAACCAAAAAGGTTAGGGCGGGAGTTTGGGGTAGAAACCGCCGATGCTAACCAAGTGATGGTTAGGGAGGTGTTTGAGGGATGTGTAATCGATATCGAAGGGAGTTTGGTACCGGTGGTACTATACCCTATGTCGATGAGAGAGTTTGATGTAGTCCTTGGGATGGACTGTTTGGCTAGTAATGAGGCTAGTATAATCTGTAATAACAAGATGATTCGTATGGTTCTACCGGGAAAGGGAGTAGTAGTGATCTATGGGGATAGACGGGAAAGAAACTCTTGTTTGATCTCCATGATTAAAGCAAGCAAGAGTTTGAGAAAGGGTTGTAGAGGATTCTTAGCATACGTGTTAGACGCTAAGAAGGAGAAGAGCAAGATAGAGGAGGAGCGAGTAGTGAGTTAATACCCGGATGTATTTCTGGAGGACTTGACAGATCTACCTCCCGATCGTCAGGTCGAATTTCGTATTGATTTGATTCCCGGTGCCGCACCGATAGCTCGTGCACCATATAGGTTAGCACCCTCGGAAATGAAAGAAATGATGTCGCAATTGCAAGAATTGCTGGAGAAATGGTTTATAAGGCCTAGTACATATCCGTGGGGAGCGCCAGTTCTTTTTGTGAAAAAGAAGGACGGATCTATGCGAATGTGTATAGACTACCGAGAACTCAACAAGTTGACGATCAATAATAAGTATCCGATTCCGAGGATAGACGACTTATTCGATCAGCTTCAGGGAGCCAGTTTCTTCTCCAGAGTCGACTTAAGGTCCGGTTACCATCAACTCAAAGTGAAGGAGGGGGATATTTCGAAAACCGCCTTTCGTACCAGATATTGACATTATAAGTTCCTTGTAATGCCATTCGGATTGACTAACGCTCCTGCAGTTTTCATGGATATGATGAATCAGGTGTGTCAACCTTACCTAGACAAGTTCGTGATCGTGTTTATTGACGATATTCTGGTATATTCGAAGACCGAGGAGGACCACGAGAAGCACCTGCGAACAGTTTTAGAATTATTAAAGAGAGAGCGACTTTATGCAAAATTCTCGAAATGTGAATTTTGGCTGCGGGAGGTGCAGTTTCTAGGGCACGTCGTGTCCCAAGATGGAATCAAAGTAGATCCGACGAAAGTGGAAGCAATTCGCAGTTGGGAAGCTCCGAAGACACCCTCTGAAGTTCGAAGTTTCTTGGGTCTAGCAGGGTACTACCGAAAGTTTATTAGAGATTTCTCCCGGATAGCTACGCCGTTGACTTCTTTGACGAAAAAGAATGCAAAGTTCGTCTGGATGGAAGTTCAGAAGGAAGCTTTCCAGAAACTCAAGGATATGTTAAGTAGCGCTCCGATTTTGACTCTGCCGGATGGTACGGAGGACTTTGTAGTATATAGTGATGCGTCTAGATTGGGCTTGGGATGTGTCCTCATGCTGCGGGGAAAGGTGATCGCTTATGCATCACGTCAGCTGAAAGACCACGAATCGAGATATCCTACTCATGATTTAGAATTGGCCGCCGTGGTTTTTGCGCTAAAGATCTGGAGGCACTACCTGTACGGGACTCATTGCAAAATCTTCACAGACCATAAAAGTCTCTGTCATTTGTTCGACCAGAAAGAGTTGAACATGCGTCAACGAAGGTGGATGGAATTTCTAACAGATTACGATTGTAAGATTGAATACCATCCAGGGAAAGCCAATGTAGTCGCTGACGCCTTGAGTCAAAAATGAAAGGAGAGAAAAACTGATGATGATAGCCACTAGAGCGGAAGTGACATCAACTCTCCTAGAGGAGATCAAGAGATACCAGACGGAAGCCTTGAGACCCGAAAATCTTAAGACTGAAAGAGTGGTGGGTCTTATGGAACTATTGATAGAGGACAGTCGGGGATTAAAGTGCTACAATGGAAGGATCTGGATTCCGAGGCAAGGAGATTTGAGAAAGGTTATCCTAGCGGAAGCTCATAAGTCAAAATATTCAATTCATCCAGGGACGAACAAGATGTACGGAGATTTAAAATTAGATTATTGGTGGCCAGGTTTGAAGAAGGATATAGCGCATTTCGTGGAAAGATGTTTGACTTGTCTGCAGGTAAAGGTAGAGCATCAGCGACCGTACGGGAAACTTCAAATGTTAGACATCCCTGTCTGGAAATGGGATCAGATTACGATGGATTTTGTGACTAAACTACCTAGGACTCCGAAGGGGTATGATGCAATTTGGGTCATCGTGGACTGGCTTACCAAATCAGCGCACTTTTTGCCCATCAAGGAGGACTACTCGATGGAAAGACTTGCTAAATTATATATCGACGAGATTGTGGTCCGTCACGGGGTGCCGTTGTCAATCGTATCCGACCGGGACAGCCGATTCACTTCAGTTTTCTGGAGAAGTTTTCAGCGAGAAATGGGGTCGAAAATCAAAATGAGCACCGCGTATCACCCGCAAACCGACGGTCAGAACGAGCGAACAATCCAGACCCTGGAAGATATGCTGAGGGCATATGTTTTGGACTTTCAAGGTTCGTGGGAAAACAACTTACCACTGATTGAGTTTTCTTACAATAACAGTTATCACGCAAGTATCAAGGCAGCTCCTTATGAGATACTATATGGTAGGAAATGTCGAACTCCTCTGTGTTGGAACGAGGTTGGAGAAAGGCAGATGGCTGGGCCACAGTTAGTGCAGGTTACTGCGGACAAAATTGTTCAAGTACACGAGAGGCTGAAGGTGGCACGTGACCGTCAAAAGAGTTACGCAGACAAACGCCGAAAAGATATAGAGTTTCAGGTCGGTGATAATGTAATGTTGAAGTTATCACCGTGGAAGGGTGTAATCCAGTTTGGGAAGAAAGGGAAGTTGAGTCCCCGATTTATTGGCCCGTTTAAAATTATCGAACGTGTAGGTCTTGTGGCATATAAGTTGGATTTACCTGAAGAATTGAAGGGCATACACAATAATTTTCATGTCGCTAACTTGAGAAAGTGTCTCGCAAATGTGGATATGGCAATACCTCTGCGAGATGTTCGGGTGGATGAGAAGCTGAACTTCGTCGAAGAACCCGAGTCTATCGTAGATCGTAAGGTTAAGCGACTAAGGACGAAAGAGATTAACTTATTGAAAGTTCAGTGGAAGTTTCACAAAGGGCGAGAAGCTACGTGGGAATTAGAGTCGGAAATGAAGTCTAAACATCCGCACTTGTTTGCCAACGAAGATTCCGGGACGGAATCCTTTTAAGGGAGGGAGAGTTGTAACACCCGTCTATTTTGGAAAAGTAGGTTAGTAAAATAGGGAATTTAAAATTGAGGATAATTATAAGAAAAGTTGCGTTGGGCTTGTGAGTAAGTAAGCTAATGGGCCCAAATAAGGCTTAAAACCCTATCTCATACTCATTTTGAATCCCTGGAAAAGTTTAGTGTGGTGTGTGTGTTTTGAGTGTGAGCGGCGACCGAGAGAAGAGGAAGAATTCTGATCGAAGGCGTGAACGGAGGCTGAGGAGTGAAATCTGCGAAGAACTTAATAACGTAAGGTAAGTATCAAAACCCTGTTTCTTGTTTCTCTTTACTAGTTGGATTTGGAAGTTTGGGGCGGTATGAGTATTCTTTCTTCTTCTTCATTCTGATGAGAGTTGTGAATAGGGATTTTAAATCCAATGTAGATGGTTAATTAATTGATTAAACGATGAGTAAATTAATGGTTAATTGATGTCTGAGTTAGTAATAAGATTAGGAAGGTCGAGATTCTGTTTTGGGGAAAGAAAGGGGAATTAAGGGTCTGCTACGCGGATCGACCGGTACCCATCGACCGGTAATCCATTGACCGGTACCCATTGACCGGTATTCCATCGACCGGTACCCATCGACCGGTAATCCATTGACTGGTATCCCATCGACCGGTATTCCATTGACCTGTACCCATCGACCGGTATCCTAGTGACCAGTGTCTACTGTGAATACAGTAGCATAAAGAAGTTATATTATTAATACCAAATCATTCAACTGGTTTTATATGAAATCTGTTTGTAGGAGTTAAATTGCCAGGATTAGGATATGGGTGTGTGCCAAGCTTATCACCAGGTGAGTTTCCTTACTCCTGTTTATGTTAAACCTACTCCTAGACTGGAAATGGACTTTACCAAGTGTTATTAATGTTTTTGGTTACTTGAGATAGAATGATGCTTGTCCTCTTTACGATGTATTTGTATAGATCTTATTCATCTCTCACCTGTTAATCAAATTTATTAAGCGGAGGTAACGGATTGTGAATGGTCGAGGCCTTCAACTATTAACCATCGGAGATGGTTTATCTATGTTGAGGGAATTCGTTTCCCTACGCATGAAAAACGGCATCGACAACGGGGGGTCGTATGGGGATCTACTGGGGGCCCTAGGGACGTTCAATCCTGGTTATGATGGAAGACTTTGGTGTAAAACATTATTCCTTGAGATTTAGCTTACGGAGCTATCCTTTTTACTTAAAATTTAAATTGTTGTTTGTTATTATGGTATGGGTGAGTTTGGGAATTCACTAGACCTTTTGGTCTAATCCTCGTCTCTATTTTTTCCTTTCTTTCTTAAACCCATTTTCAGGTAGTAGGAATGCGGCAGGTTCCTTTAAGGGGAAGGAGAAATGTTAGAGATTTTGGATCAGGAGCTCGGACCATAGAAGCGGCATAGTTGAAATTCTATCTTACTAGACTTTAGTATTCTCGGTTGTAATAGATTTTGGAATGTTGGAACTTATACTTTGTTTATCAAAATTATGTAATTGGGACCCAGTTTTGGGAATTGAATCTCATTTATTCAGTTATGTTTTTTTTTGGGGGCCCTTACATGGACCCATAGGCATAAGAGTCGGTTTTGCCTTAAATGGAATAGTTTCCGTTTGTAACTAGATTAAGATACTAGGTCATCGGGGACAACTTGGTACAGTCATGTGGAGCCGGATACTAGTCATTGACTGTAAATGTAATTCTAGTTAATGAGTATGACTAGGATCATTGGGGGGCCTTATCCACACATATAGTACGGGTCGGAGAACTCGTTGACCATTGATCTTAGTATGAGCTCTATAACGTGGATTGTGGCTTACTTTTATGTTCCTCCACTATCCATGGAAATCGGGTCTCCCCCGTCATTATAAGATGAATTTTGGACCATATGGTTCTTATGTGATTATGTGAAAATAATATTTGTACTTAACTCATGAACTCTTACCGTTTTGATTTTCTATTCTCTTATTACAAATGTTTATTCTCACTAAGCGTCTAACCTAAAACTTTTTCTTAAAATGACATGTATATCAGGTTCTCTTAATGGTGGGGCCCCGAAGTCGTGAACGGAGAGTTGGTTGCCGATTGAGGCACTTTTTAGGATTCTTGATTTTTGGACAGATTGGCGTACAATCACTTGACGGATTTCTTTTGGAGGATTATAGTGACACCCCTCTTTAATCTAAGCTTAGTATATTTTAGATTAGTAGGTTGTTATTTATCGTATTTATTTATTGGGTTGTAAACGCTTTACAATTTCCCCATCTTGGGTGATTTGATTTTTATAGATGTCATTTCTACATTTATGTTCAGGTTTAAATTTACTCCTATTTTAGGGGTGTTACAAAGTTGGTGTCAGAGATTTAGTTTAAACCAACTAGGTATGAACCTCAAAATGCATAAACTAAAGTTGAGACTTTAAGTTATGATTTGTGAGTTATGGGTAGAACTCTTAAGATAGGAGGTCTATAGAGTCGATGGAAATGTACTAATTGAGAATTGTGATAGTAGTAATGAGAATTCTTATATATAATGCGTTCATAATTTCACTTAGCTAATATTATGAATATATTGTTACGTGAGCATGCTTAAGCCTACTATTATTGCAATAATTGATGAATGTAATTGTATGTTTCAATTGTTATTATTAGTTTTGGTAAAATATCATATTCTCATTCTCGTGTGTGGTAGTCAAAGATGGTTAACACACGGAGTAGACTGCCGACTCAAGGAGATGGTCAAGAGGCAAGTGTGTCCAATCCAAATCAAGAAGAGAGGATTGTTAAGGCAAATCCCCCACCTCTACCACCATTGTTGGGTAGGAGAGTAGAGCATATGTTTAGGGTCATATTGGCATCCTCCAACCTGATAATGCAAGAGGTGAACCCTCAAACCGTGTGGGCAACTTTGATGCGGGTTTATCCACGTGAAAGTCACATTAGGGACTGTTGTTTGCGGACTAAGTTAGGTGAAGGCGACTTTGGCGCGAGTTTAGCCGTGAGAAAGTCGTGTTCATAGTACATACTGACTTTTAGGTCGAAAATATTACATTTTAGAGCATTTACTCAACTCACTTTCTCCCTTTTCATTCACTCCGGTTTGGTTAATTGGTAAATTGGTAAATTGGTAAATTGGTAAACTCGATTTTTAGGTCATCAAGACAACATTTAAGGGCATTAATCACAAGAACTCAAGGATTAAAGTTTGGAACTCAAATTCTCCTCTTCCATCTCATCATTTTCTTGGGTTTCAGGTTTAACCTAAAATCAAGCAAGGTGATTTTATCCTAACCTTTTAAACTTTATACAATTCAAATGCTTCATTTTAGTCTCTTAAAACTTTCCTCTTGAAGTCTTTTACATATTTGTGAATTTTAACCAATTTTGGATATTTTGGGAGATCTGGGGTTTTTTACCCTTTTGCTAGTAAATGTGAGATCTTCAAATGTATGTTATAAAAATGTGTTTTAGGAACATAAATATCATTATGGGAGTTGAACTACACATTTTATGTTTATTCTTGATTTTTACCCATTTGAAGGTATTTATCAAAAATGTCTATTTGTTGAAAAAAGAAGTATTTTACTTGTAATTTATGGTTATTCTAGAACCTATGAACTCTTGGAAAAGATGTTGGATATATCATTTGCGTTTGGAAAGAAAATGGTTCTATTTAGAGTTAAGGGAACTTTGACTCTTGTGGTGAGTCTTGTGTCAAAATGATTTTTAGGAGGACACTTGAATGATGAATGTTATATGTGTGATTATAATAGGAATATGTGTTCTCAAAGGATTTCCTGCGATTATTTCTAGTATGCAGTGAGTCAATCATCCAAGTTGATCACTTTTAAGTTGTGACAATTACTAGACTAATGCAAATTGATCCATAGGCATAGGAGTCGATTTTGCTTTAAACGGAATAGTTTTTTGTTGTAACTAGATTGAGACCTTGGGTCATTGGGGGCATCTTGGTACGGTCATGTGGAGCAAGATACTAGCCATTGACCGTAAATATAATTCTAGTGAATGAGTATGACTAGGATCATTGGGGGCTCGTACGGGTCGGAGAACTCGTTGGCCATCGATCCAAGTATGAGCTTTATAACGTGGATTGTGGCTTACTTTTGTGTTCCGCCACTACCCATGAAAATCGGGTCTCCCCCGTCATCGTAAGATGAATTTTGGGCCATATGGTTTTATGTGATTATGTGAAAATAATATTTGTACTAAACTCGTGAACTCTTACCGTTTTGATTTTCTATGCTCTTATTACAAACGTTTGTTTTCACTAGGCGTCTAGCCTAACACTTTTTCTTAAAATGACATATATATCATGTTGACGGGTGTCGAGTCCGGCAAATAATAATATTTATATACTTAATCCTTTTACCTCTAAACCACAACAAATTGTGAAAATGGTAAGTATGGTCGTCTCCTTAAGGACTCGTTGTTGACCGTGAATCCAAGACGTTATCACGTACAAATTAATTAAAAACAATAAATAAAGAGGGGGGTGGGATGATTGATTGATAATTAATCTACGCATTCAAAAAGAATTTAAGCATTTTACAATAGTAAAAAAAGGTTCTAGTAGTAGGCAAACACACTTTTCATTGGGTGGTATATCATTGACTTGTATATAAAATGTATATTCACGCCAATTCAAAATGGTTCAAACATTAACACACGTCAATGTTCCGTTTGTCTCAAAGAGTTAACTAGCACGAGAAGCTCAATACCTAGTCTCTAACTAGCTAACTGAAACAAGTTACGAACTTGGCGACAATTGCTAATTGCATTAAAATTAAGCAAACACCCTTTCTAGTTAATATTCGAACGCCCAAATATGAAAAGTAAAAAATACAAACTTACAACACTAAACAATCAACTAAACATTCGATAAAAGTATTGTTTTCTACTATAATGAAACAAAGAACAATGACGGATTCCCCGTTTCATTTAGCAAATCCATGTCAAGTTGAACAAAATATGGGATCCTTCTTAATTCGAAAATCGGACAAAGATTTAACACTAAAATCAAAGTTTGCATAAATTAATTGACAATGAACTTGAAATCAAACAAGTCTCAACACCATCCAATTCAAATGTTTACTTGCTCACTACTAGAAAGAAAGAAATTAGTTACTCGTGTCTAACTATAGAAATCAATTGTACTTACAGTAAGATTGCATATAAGAAATTGTGAAGAACGTCTTGCTCTCTAATATCTCTATCGATTTCTCCAAAATTGGTTCCCCTAATCGACAGTTAAGAGACCCTTTTTATACCCCTTCTGAAAACCACTCGGAAAAAAAAATCCAAAAAGGCAAGAATTGGTGGTCGCCGTGACTTTGGACGCGGGTTAAACCCGCGGAAAAACTCGACCTGATACATTTTGAAGTGAAGAGACAGTAAGTACCGTAGGTTTGGGCGCATGTTTACTCACCAGAAACTCACTCGCGCGGTTGGATTTTGCTCCCCAACACAGTGTCTACCGCAGGTTTGGTGCGACTTTGCTACTAGAGAAATTCGCCTCTAGAAGATGTCCGCTGCTAGATAAATTCAACAACATGCTAATCTAAACAATGAGGGGGGAGACCCGATTTCCAAGGATCGTGGAGGAACACAAATGTAAGTCACTCATCGAGTTGTTAGCTCAATATTGGGACCCATAGCCACGAACAACGTCGGCTCGTACATAGATGTGGGGGAGGACACCCGAGGATCCCAATCATACTCGATCACTAGGATTACATTTACGGCCCATGGCTAGTATCCTGCCCCACATAAGCGTACCAAATTGCCTCCAAGGACCCAATGTCTCAACTAGTTACAAAGGGAAAGATCATTCCAAAATAAGTCGACTCCTATTGCTATGGATCCAATGGTAATAGTATAGACTTTTCACATTTACATTTGTGACCAAACTATTATTACACATATAGTTTTCATGACAGTATTACCAAAAAATGATTTCCCACAGATAAATCCCTTTTCATTCTTTTAAAACCAAAGGTGGACAATAATTAATAATTTCCAATTTCAACGTAGAATGCCTCTAAAATGAGACCTTACAACATTTTTATAATCATTTAGAACAATTCTTGCCATTTACTCAACATCATCTAATCTCAAGAAAATCTTCATATTTAAAGTAAAACCCCAAATGGCATCAATATGACTTCATCCAAGTATTTAGTCATGAATGTATACATGAGTATATATTTTATATCTCAAGTAATGATTTTCAACAAAATAACTCAAAGTATAGACAAACCCCAAAAATCTCCCAAAACCCATTTTAGGTCAAATCTTGCATATAATGAAATGTAAACAAGGAGATGATTAAGGTTCAAAAGTGATGCTTTGACATGTATAGGTGTTAAAAGTAATGAATGTACTCACATATTAAGGTTTTGATGAAAACCCTAAAACCCTAGAAATGGTTGAGGGGATATTCAAGTTGAGAGTGTGGAGGAGAACTCTTGGCCTTGCTTTTAAACTCTAGTTTGGTGAAGAATGACTACTTAAGATCTCCAAGATTTGGTGCCTTGAATACTCTTAGTGGGCCAATAAATACAGAAAAATCTCCCTATGAAGAGAGATTGAGGTTGGTGAAGATAATCAATGAGAAACGAGGGAGACAAAGGGCTTTAAAACAAAATTGGAACTGTCGGCGACATTGACACGGCGACTATACCCTTGGCATAGTCGCAGGGCATAGTCGCCTGCTTACTCCTCTCTTCGGTACCCTTCCCGCGAGTTTGCCTAAGCGATAGTGACCCTGGAATTATCACCGGTAACTGTCGACGCTGATGTATTGAGCTCTGCCCCAGGACTGTGACTTTTTCCCCCCGGCAATAGTGACATATGTCACAATCGCCGGCCATTGTCACCTACTATGTGTTGGAGCCCGAAAATTTCTTTTTTCAACCTTGAACGTTCCCGACATGCATAGGATTCAAAACCCAAAAGTTACAAACTCAAAGAATAAAATCTAAAGGTCAAGTCCCCACGATAAATATATATAGCCGCATATACTATAACTCGTACTGAAAATTCTGGTTGTTACATCTTTGCTGTTGGTTCTAATTCAACCAGTAACTCTGACCCGAAATAGTCAACTTAATGTACTCATCATGCTTAATTGTCACTCAAAGTGACAATGCTATAAACATCAACTTCTTCTTATGACTATTCACTAAGAATTTATCCACTACTCCATAGATCATCACATGAAGGCGATTCAAGCACCCACATGTAACATGTAAGTTCACCATAACACTGGCCAGGTGCAATTATGATCGTACCATACCTGAAAATTCTTGCTACCATCATTATTATTCCCGACTCTAATGGCTCTATCGACTTCAGATATCTTATCTTGAAGTGTCTAATTGTACAATCTCACTTTCATCCACTTAGTAGAACACTAGTTTGAGTCTAGGTATCCAAAATCAACATCTAAATCACTCAAACTTAAGATCTGATACCAACTTGTAACACCCTCAAATTTGGAAAGAACAACTAATTTAAAATTTTCAATAATACATCAAGTAAAGTATAAAATCCCTTCCTACAAATCAACTCTTGAAATAACTCATATTGAATTCTAGCATTAACCTCAGCATTTATAAACCCAAGTCTTAAACAAGGACTAGATAAAGGTCGTGTGTTACTAAACCCATTACCAAATTTCCATCTCCAAAAGTGTGAAAGGCTTCATCCAATAGGTACACTCTTCTTGTGCATCTAACTAGCATTCAACTCTTCATAGTGTCGCTAGTACCATTCCCCAACAAGGACCTGATACACATGCCAACAATAAAGAAAGTTTAGGCTTAACGCCTAGAGTTTTATCAATTATGCAAGATGGAAAAACGGGAAGATTATTATTTAAATCACAATTCTCAATATGCAAAGAGATTAGAATAGGAAGTGATATCTTTCCCAAACCCCATTTATGTGATAAAATACTTAAAAAGAGACACCCCATTATCATGGAACCAAATTCAATACTCACACGAAATATTATAGGGTTAAAACCCAAATACTCACACGAAATATTGGTGTTAATGCATTTTAGTCAAAACTGAGCTAAAGCTCAATCGGACAAATGTCCCCAAGACTCTTTTAAGTCAAAACTGAGTCAAAGCTCAACAAACCCATTGACCATTAAATGAAGGTCACTAAAACACTTAAAACACATTTATCCGGCGTTTATGCAATTGCATGCTCCAAAGGCATGATTTACATAAAAATACGTAATCGGTTGGGACAAATCATTCCCCAATTAAAATCATATTGTTTACATTTCCAAAATGTCTCATTCATAGCAATATACATTTTCAAACCAAGTGCACTAAAATGCATTAACACCAAAATAATCTCCATTTATGAGATAAAATATCAAAAGAACCCACACTTATGATTTAGTTATCAAAATGTCTAAAAATCCCAAATACAACATTTTATGAGGTTTATGAAAACAAATGCACCAAATGTACAAAACTCAACAAATAACCATTTGACAAATATCATATAGCACACATAAATGCTTTTAAAATGAACATTTTTGGCATGTACATACTTTTCACAAATCAACTTGAACCCACCTTGCTAGATTTAGGCAAACTCTAGGTTTTACTCCAACTGGTAGCTTCTTTGAAGTAACTTGAATCTACAAGCAATCCTTCCAAATCCTAGATCCACAAGCTCCCAACACATAAACAAACAAAACCACATGCTTAGAATCATTCTCCAAACATCTTATTCCATTTTGACCAAAACCCTAATTTTGACCTAACTTTCCCAAAATCATATAAGCCGAAATTTGAGGAGTAAGAACACATGGAAATCATAAATAGGCCATTTATAACTCATTTAAATGTTTAGAAAAGAAAAGGATGAATTCACCACTTAGATTTTGAGAAAAACCCCCAAAACCTAGAAATCTCAAGGAATGGAGATGAACACATGAATCTAGCACAAGGGGTTGTAATCACGAACTTTGATGATGAGAGAACACTTGATTTCCAAGAAAAAAACTCAAAATGAGCTAGGGTTCGACATTGGTGTTGGGGGAACATTTTGAGGGAGAAAGGGGTGAGGTGGGTGTAGAAGAAAATGAGAAAAGGGTGGAAGAAGTGGATTTAAAACCTCCTCTCGATTGTGCCATGGCATTCTCGCCAGGTACAATCGCCTGAAGTGCACCGACTCTGGTGGTCCGCCTGCGATAGTGGCTCGCGATAGTGACTCGTGATAGTGACCCAGGAATAGTCGTCGGGCACTATCGCCTAAGGTGTACCGAGAGGGGTTTGATCCATGAGACATTTCCTCGCGATAATGCCCTATCGCATAGTCATCAGGCATAGTCGCCCAATGCGTACGGAACTCCGAATTTTCGACTTTTCTCGCCCGAAAACCCTGATTTTCTTAGGAACTAAAAGCAATATGTTTCCCAACGTAAAACCAGAACTTAGAGACCACAAAAACACATGGGTGACTTTTGCTTGCCGAAAATTACGGGTGTTGCAAATGTTTCTCTTTTTTTTCTTTTTCTTTTGATTGTTAAAATCAATATAATTATATAAGCATAAACCACACTTAGAGGGGTAATATTTAATTTATAAACTCATAAATATAAGGATAATTTGATGTTAAAAATATATAAAATAAATCATTTATCAAATACCCCCACACTTATATCATTGTTCGTCCCGACAATGACTTAAGTTAGCACATAGTGATAGAAACTGATAAACGGGAATGTCAACACTTGATTTCCATGAAAAAAAACTCAAAATGAGCTAGGGTTCGACATGGGTGTTGGGGGAACATTTTGAGGGAGAAAGGGGTGAGGTGGGTGAAGAATCAAATGAGAAAAGGGTGGAAGAAGTGGATTTAAAACCTCCTCTCGATTGTGCCATGGCATTCTCGCCAAGTACAATAGCCTGAAGTGCACCGACTCTGGTGGTCCGCCTGCGACAGTGACTCGTGATAGTGACCCAGGCATAGTCGTCGGGCACTTTCGCCTAAGGTGTACCGAGAGGGGTTTGATCCATGCGACATTTCCTCGCGATAATGCCTATCGCATAGTCATCAGGCATAGTCGCCCAATGCGTACGGAACTCCGAATTTTCGACTTTTCTCGCCCGAAAACCCTGATTCTCTTAGGAACGAAAAGAAATATGTTTCCCAACGTAAAACCACAACTTAGAGACCAAAAAAACACACGGGTTACTTTTGCTTGCCGAAAATTACGGGTGTTACAAATGTTTCTTTTTTTTTCTTTTTCTTTTGATTGTTAAAATAATTATAATTATATAAGCATAAACCACACTTAGAGGGGTAATATTTAATTTATAAACTCCTAAATTTAAGGATAATTTGATGATAAAAATATATAAAATAAATCATTTATCAAATACCCCCACACTTAGATTATTGTTCGTCCCGACAATGAATTAAGTTAGCACATAGTGATAGAAACTGATAAACGGGAATGTCAACACTTGATTTCCAAGAAAAAAACTCAAAATGAGCTAGGGTTCGACATAGGTGTTGGGGGAACATTTTGAGGGAGAAAGGGGTGAGGTGGGTGAAGAAGCAAATGAGAAAAGGGTGGAAGAAGTGGATTTAAAACCTCCTCTCGATTGTACCATGGCATTCTCGCCAGGTACAATCGCCTGAAGTGCACCGACTCTGGTGGTCCGCATGCAACAGTGACTCGCGATAGTGACCCAGGCATAGTCGTTGGGCACTATCGCCTAAGGTGTACCGAGAGGGGTTTGATCCATGCGACATTTCCTCGCGATAATGCCTTATCGCATAGTCGCCCAATGCGTACGGAACTCGGAATTTTCGACTTTTCTCGCCCGAAAACCCTGATTCTCTTAGGAACTAAAAGAAATATGTTTCCCAACGTAAAACCAGAACTTAGAGACCACAAAAACACACGGGTGACTTTTGCTTGCCGAAAATTACGGGTGTTGCAAATGTTTCTCTTTTTTTTCTTTTTCTTTTGATTGTTAAAATAAATATAATTATATAAGTATAAACCACACTTGGAGGGGTAATATTTAATTTATAAACTCATAAATTTAAGGATAATTTGATGTTAAAAATATATAAAATAAATCATTTATCAAATACCCCCACACTTAGATCATTGTTCGTCCCGACAATGACTTAAGTTTGCACATAGTGATAGAAACTGATAAACGGGAATGTCAACACGTATAGCATATCATGAGTTTGAGATTTGCAACAAAGGATCAAAAAGTGGTACACTGTTAGGACATAAAATGTCATATATGTGAGAGTTTTATATAGGCCTTCTAATTTTATTGGGCCTTGTTATTAAGCATATGGGCTTGGGACTTAATATTGAACAAGGGAGTTTAGGGGGAGTATATAATGTGTTAGTATTTGTAGTTTTTAAGTAAGTCATTCATAATGTAGACATTCAATGAGAGCTTGTGTTTCTAGAGAGAGAGCCATCTTTCTCTCTCTAGGTAGTTTGTAACAGCTATTTGTGAATAAAACACACATGATTTCTCCCCATTCTCATCTTGTTCTATTAAACTTGCATTGAATTGTTGTATATGGGATCTAACATGTGGTATCAGAGCAGAATTGAATACATTTCTTCGATAAGATCAATTTTTACAACATTTTTGATGGAACAATGTTTTCACGATGAACAGTGATTGTCAATTCTGATTTTGAAGATTTTAAGCTTAATTGTGTGTTATTTGATGCTAGATTGGTTCAACGCTTATTGGTGAACCAATTGGAATCTATCACAATGTTTAATTTCAATAAATGTTGAAGAATTGATCGATTTTGAGGATTTTAATTCGATGAGTGATATATATTGTGTTGAGATCAAAATTCTGAGATTTAGTGATTTTTGGACAAGATCATCAACTACAAGCCTGATCAGAATCATTTTTCGAGTATGTCTACAAAGTTTCATCTCAAAATTCGAAGTATTATGAAAGTTATGTTGGATTTTCAGCATCAGAGGTCGTTTGACGCAAGATCCAAAGTTGTCGCAAGTTCATCATGAGGTTGCCGCATATTCATGAAACTTATCGTAAGATTCGTTTTTTTTTGTCTAAGGGTACTTATCGCAAGTAACTAGTTACGTCAAGTGAGGTTGACGCAAGCTACCTGTTACGACAAGTCAGGTTGTCGCAGTAGGTGTGGTACGTCAATTGTGGTTGACGTAAGGTGTAGGATACGACAAGTGAACTTATCGTAACTCAAAGGACACGTCAAGTGACTTGTCAGGTGTAGGCAGTTGCGACAAGTGAGGTTGACGCATGAAGGCGTTTGCATCAAGTGAACTTCTCGGCTAATGCCACTTGCGACAAGTGAGGTTCAATGTTTAATGTATTGCGACAAGTGGGTCTGCGACAAGTTGAAGTTATTTGGCTTGCGACAAGTTACTGTACATACTTGCTCAGTTTGCGACAAGTTTTCCTGCTAAGTCACAGGAGGGGGACAATTTGCTCATGGGATTTTCGTGTGAAGCATATGTGACATCATTCCTATCTTCAGTTTGTCACATATTTCTAAGCAACTGACCAAGATTAACAGAGCTCAAGTTTGTCAAGATTTTCATATGGATTCAGTCTTTGATTGGATTGGATTAGACGTTTGAGTATCTGCAATCATTATTCTGCAGTTTTCTTGACGCTAGACCTTTGAGTGCTCTTAATCATTATTCTGGCATGATCAATCAGAATGTGAGTGCTTGCAATCATTGTTCTGGTGCTTTGTTTGTGATTCAGACATTTGAGTGCTTATAATCATTCAGTTGATCTGTGAATATTGGAGTTCTGGGTTTCTTCATTCAATATCCTAGAAAGTATTTTGGAAATGAGCATATTTTTTGAGTTGCTGAATAATATTATTGGGTATTTGCTGCAAGTAGTGTTTGTTGCAAGTTGCTTCCTTCTATGTGCTAATCAGTATAAGTTCTTAAGTTGAATTCCTATTTAACTCATGGTTCAAAGACAGATTCTTTGTTATAAGCCGAAGATGCACTTTAGTTTGTCACGCAACTCTCACATTACTTTCTTGTGGGCTTAACGAATGTGTTGAGTTTCTTCAGACGAAGCTGAATATTTTTAGTGTATTCAGTCGAGGTTATTGCACATTGGATCTGGTTTTAAAGTTGAAACTATGAAGAGTAAGAGCTTTATTCAAGGGGGAGCCTGAACTGTCTTAAAGATGTGCAACACTAGAGTTTTTCAAAGAAATCAAGGGGGAGAAGAGCTGAAGCTTAAAGATGATGATTTATTTACAAAACTTTAGGGGGATAATGTTAGGACACAAAATGTCCTATATGTGAAAGTTTTGTAAAGGCCTTCTATTTGTATTGGGCCTTGTTATTAAGCATATTGGGCTTGGGCTTTACTGTTGAACAAGGGAGTTTAGGGGGAGTATATAATGTGTTAGTGTTTGTAGCTTGTAAGTAAGTCATTCATAATGTAGACATTCAATGAGAGTGTGTGTTTCTAGAGAGAGAAACAACTTTCTCCCTCTAGGTAATTTGTAATAGCTATTTGTGAATAAAACACACATGATTTCTCCCCAATCTCATCTTGTTCTATCAAACTTCCATTGAATTGTTGTATCTGGGATCTAACATACACACGCAATCAAGTAGACACAAGCTAATCACGAGAACTCTCACGAATAGAAAAATTAAAACAACACTCAATTCACTCATTTGGGTTAAAGTGTATCACTTAAATTGTCACCACTCTAGCATATAGCTACCATAAGCTTTAAAAGTCTCTCACCCTCCACTACTTGAATATAATACATGTAAATAAATCAAAAGGACTTTTTAAGGGTTGTAATGTAAAATAAGTCTTTGGGTAAGGTAAGGATATATTTTGGGAAAAAGTGACTAAAACCGTACACCAATGGAGAACCCAGTGGCTAGCTTGATGTTTTGAGCATCATGGGATCTCAATATACATCTTTAAATACATTCCCATTGGATGATAAGAATTAGAGATGAAATGCAAATATTCAAACTTATCATCAATTTTGTCGTCTTACTTTGTTCCTTATTGATGACGTATATAATTTTTTTTTGAATTCCTCTCCTTTTTTTTCATTCTTCCTTTTAATTTTTTTTCTTTTCTTTCCCAACACATAAGTTCTACTTTCGAGCACACGGGAATACTGGGACTACTCCATTGGTGATAGGTCGGGTGAGTCGTGTTTGGATTGATTTATGATGTGGGTGACAAAAGAAAAATGCTAAGGCTCAAAATGGTGTGCAAAAGGGTAATCATAACATAAATGGTAGGCTTAAGGCTAATGGGTTAACATAAAAAATGAGCAAATGATGGCCTTCATTATATTTATTAGCATTTAATATCATGTAATCTTAAGGAGAGACGAGTCAACTTCTAGAGGCACATATCTAGGTGTGACGTAATCACATAAGAAATGAATTTGAGACTAATATCAAGTGTTTAGTCTAGTAGGCTCAAAGTCTCACAGTGTTAAAGCTAGTTCATGAGATTAACAAGAATCTAATTTTGATCGGCATATTACCACTAATCAACTCTAAGTGCTATCAATCAAGCTTAATCATGCTATATATGAATCCAAACTCATCATCATCAACAATTTAAGCTCATAAAAACATGCTAACATATTGTCAAACAAACAACGACCCACATTTAAGCACAAAAATTTGCAAAAAATTTAACCCTAAAAAGCATTTATCTACGCAAATCATGCAAATAACCCCCACACCCACACTTAATTTATACATTATCCTCAATGTATTCAATATGTAGAGGACACTCTAATCAATAAAAGAAAGGGGGAACAGAAAACTCCCCTGATTTGGTAAGTGGCCTCCCAATGTAAGAATCTGTGAAAATGGGTACGTCCCTTTGAGCTTCCAATATCCGGGGTGCAATCTGAGAACACAGATGAAACTAGGACTAAAATTGTAGAATCTAACGAAAGCAACTAAATAACATAAAACAATAAAAAAAAACAAGAAATTGAAATTTGTGGGTTGCCTCCCACGCAACGCCTTTCTTTTAGGTCTTTGGCTAGACCATACTTAGTTCAATCTGTGTAGCTTGGGGTGTCCAAGGCTACGCTCTCTAAGTCCCCTCCATCAAAGCCCTCGTTGACCTTTTGTGAAAGACTTACGTGATATGCGTGAGTCATGGAACGCCTTAGCCTTTCCCTTGTAAATGCAAGATTCTCGTAGGCGTCATTTCTTATCTCTTCCAACTCTTGAATTTGAAGCTTCCTATGACATCCCGCTTCATCCAAGTCCATATTGCACGTATTCACTACCCAATAAGCCTTGTGTTCTAACTATACCAAAAGGTAGCAAGGCTTACCATAGACTAACCGAAAGGTGACATCCCTATGGGCGTCTTGTAGGCTGAACGATAGGCCCACAAGGCGTCATTGAGTCTCAAACTCCAACCCTTTCGGCTAGGACTCACCGTCTTCTCTGAAATGGACTTTATCTCTCAATTGGACACCTCTGCTTGTCCATTAGACTGTGGATGGTAGGCGGTAGAGATGCGGTGGATAACCCCATACTTCTTGAAAAGAGCACCGATGACTTGTTGCAGAAATGGGTTCCTTGATCACTAATGATGGCCTTAGGTGTCTCGAACCTGGAAAATATATGAGATTTGGCTAAATCTGCAACTACACAAGAATCATCAGTCTGAGTGGCCTCTGCCTCAACCCATTTTGAGACATAATCAACGGCCAAAATAATATAGAGTTACCACAAGATGCGGGAAAGGGTCCCATGAAATCCATGCCCCATACATCAAAGATCTCACATACTAGGATGGAAATTGGGGCATTTGATTCCGAGAACTAATGTTTCCCATCATTTGGCATCTCAAGCAACTCTTACAAAAGCGATAACAATCTCACATGAGGATTGGTCGATATAACCCACACTCAAGGACCTTTCTATATGTTCATTTATGGCCAAAGTGGCCCCCACAAGCATGGGAGTGACAAAATTGTAAATCGGACTCAAACTCCCCATGGGGTACTGGTCTCTAAGGAAATGTATCCCTATTTTTCAATAAAGGAATAACACGTAAGTATACATGCCAAACCAGTATCGTTTTGAAAACAAGTAATAAAGTGGTACGAAGTACCGAATATCGATCCCACAAAAACAATTAAAGTAAGCAATTAACCCAAGTCAACTTAAAAGGTTATTTCAATGAGAGAATTCAAATGAATGATATTTGAGTGAGTTAACAGCTTTGAAATTGATTTAAGACAGTAAAAGTAATGCATGGGTGTAAGTTCAAGCTAGAGTTTAGCTACAGTGTGTTTAGGTAGATTGCTACAACATGAAGCTGCAACATTGGTTCTCGACCTTACTACTGAATCGATCGGTCCTCTTTCAAGGTTCAAATGAGACTATGTACTGGCAGTACCACGCATTCGGGTAACCCAACCAGTGTCGTGCAAATTTTACTGTTCTTTTCATATATTTCACAATCCGTTAGAATTGATACGGTCCATCATAACCACTACAATACTTCAGTGTTCTAAAATTTATGTTGGATTACATTCAAGTCCAACTCATCTAAGTAGAACAATACTCGTCACTTTGTCAAGAAATACTTAGATGAAACTTAGAAACAAGGGGTGAATAATAAGGTGGATAGATTTTGTTCACAAAGTGTGTTCCTTCATCACTGATTATGGCCCTAGGTGTGCCAAATATGGTAAGAATGTTCTTATGAAGAAACTTGACCACTATCTTTGCATCATTACTGTGGCAGGCTGCACCCTCTACCCATTTAGAGACATAATCTACAGCAACCAAGATGTATTGACATTTTCCAGAAATAGGAAATGGTCCCATGAAATCTATTCCCCAAACATCAAATATTTCAACTTCCAAAATGCCATTAAGAGGCATATCATATCTTTGGGAAATAGATCCAGTTCTTTGACATTCATTACATCTTTTAACAAAATTGTCAGCATCATGAAAAAGTGTGGGCCAAAAGAATCGAGATTGGAGTACTTTTGCTGCAATTTTTTGGCCACCAAAGTGTCCACCATATGCTGAAGCATGACAATGCTCAAGCATTGCAGTCACATCTTATTGAGGGATACACCTTCTCAAAATTTGATTTGCCCCTAATTTTAATAAAAAGGGATCATCCAAAAGATAGTTCTTTGCATCAGAAAATAATTTTTTTTCTTTGGTTTTTGGTGAGTTCAGGTGAAATTATTCCAGCAGCCAAGTAGTTTGTAATATCAATATACCAGGGTGTTGTAGCATGATGTTGCAGCTTTAAGAGCTGTTCATCAGGATACTTTTCATTTATTTCAACAAGAGTTCCTTTTCCTTTATCCAGACTAGCCAAGTGATCTGCAACATGGTTTTCAGTTCCCTTCCTACTTATTATTTCCAAATCAAACTCTTGTAACAATAACACCCACCGAATTAATCTTGGCTTTGAATCTATTTTAGAAATCAAGTATTTAATGGCTGCATGGTCGGTATGAATTATAACCTTGGTCCCCATTAGATATGATTTGAATTTTTCAAAGGCAAATACAACAACCAACAATTCCTTCTCAGTAGTTGTGTAGTTAATTTGTGTTGCATTAAGAGTTTTATTAAAGTAATAGATAGGGTGAAAAATCTTTTCTTTCTTTTGTCCCAAAACTGCAACAAGTGCCCAATCACTTGCATCACACATGAGTTCAAATGGTTTTGTCCAATCAGGTGAGGTCACAATAGGTGCTGAAATCAAAGCACCTTTCAAAATGTTAAAAGGTTTCCTACATTCTTCATTGAAATCAAAAGACTAGTCATGTTGCAGAAATATACAGAGGGGTTTTGAAATCTTTGAAAAGTACTTTATAAATCTTCTGTAAAAGACAGCATGGCCAAGAAAACTTCTTAATTCCTTGACATTTGTAGGTGTTGGAAGTTTTTCAATAACTTCTAGTTTTGCTTTGTCATCCTTTATTCCCCTATTTGAAATTAAGTGTTCCAAAACAATGCCTTCTTTGACCATGAAGTGACATTTTCCCCAATTTAGAACTAAATCAGTTTTTTCACATCTTTTAAGGCTTTGTTCAAGATTTTTCAAACATTCTGATTGTCCCAATGATTCAAGTTCTAATCAAACAATAACAAGATAAATAAAACACAATAAGATTAATCAAACCTGATATTGATTTCTTTATCAAACGATTATAATCTTCTTGTTGGTTTTATCTCAATGAAGCTCTCTGTTTTCTCTCTAGCCGTTGTCTCTCTCTATTTTCTCTCTCAATATGTGCGGCTACTAACTCTAATCAACTCCAAAACAAAAACCTAAAAACCTAATTTAAACCAAAAACCTATTTCAAGGGAAAATGACTAAAAACGAAAATACAAAATAAACTTTGACTATTTATTACAAAGGAACTAGACTTTATAATTGAGAGTTGACTTTTTCAGCTTTGACTTCAGATTTCTGTCTTTAATCTTGATGATCTTGAATCCAATAAATTTGTGCTCTAACAATCTCCCCCTTTGGATCAAGATCATTACTAAAAAGATTTAGCAATTCAATCTTCACTTTAAGCTCAGAAGATGCAATCTCTCTTTTTGTCTTCAAAAGTATAGCAATCTCCCCAAAAGACGAAAAGTAAAATCTATTTCAGATGATGAAAAGAAATTATCTCCAGATTTAGCTCAGAATGCTTTAGCAAATCATCTTCAAGGAAACTTTCTTCAATACAACATATCTTCAGAAGTTCTTTCAAAAACTTGTGTTCTCCCCATTTCTTGGTTGACGCTTCTCCCCCTTTTTGATGAAAAGAGCAACGAGTTCATCAAAAATCTTCTTCAAGAAATGTCTTCCACCACTGAGTTTGCATACAGAACCTCGGGTTATCCGTAAATTCATAAAGATGTGCATCCAGATCTTTGCAAATCCAGACAAACTAGAAATGTAACACCTGAATCAACAAATGAACCAGTTAAGATACCTGTCAGGAACATAAAGTCATTGTGTGTAACGAATACACATTGGAAATGAGCTTTATGATGTTCACTCCCCCAGGGCTTCCATTCAATCATCGAAACACCACAAAGGCAATTTCTATGAACGTTATGACAAAGAAACAAATTCCTTGTGTGTTCGTGCATGTGATAGAAAGAATTAAGCACGCGATGATTGCTTATAAGGCTCAAAATGTGTAAACCACTGAGACAACAGTTAGTTAAACACAGACTTAATGTGCATGATTGAAGTGCGAAGGTGGGGCAGACTTCCTTCTTTTCAATATCCAGATTTCCCAAATGAAAATCAGATAGCAAATGTGTTGCTTCCCCTTTGAAAATGAAACATTTTCCTTTTAAGAAGAAAATGAGTGGCTGGTGGGGTTTTTCTCAAGAGTTGGCATGGGCTAGTTGCCTGTTTCAATAATGTTCACCAAAGAGTTGTGAATCATTAGAATTGTGGCTGCCCGACTCAGAAAAAGGTTGGTGCAGAGTTCTGATATTCTTTTAACTCTGTTCTCACACCCTCTTTCTTTTAAGCATTCAGCTCATGTAACATCCCAGGCCAACCGTACCAGATATTGTCCGCTTTGTCCACACACCCGGACTCGCGGTTTTAAAACGCGTCTGGTAGAGGAGGTATCCAGTCCCTTATAAGGCAACTTTCGTTCCCCTCCCCAACCAATGTGGGATCTTACAATCCACCCCCCTTGGGAGCCCAGCGTCCTCGCTAGCACATTAGTCCGGTTCCCGGCTCTGATACCATCTGTAACATCCCAGGCCAACCATACCAGATATTGTCCGCTTTGTCCACACACCCGGACTCACGGTTTTAAAACGCGTTTGGTAGAGGAGGTATCCAGTCCCTTATAAGGCAACTTTCGTTCCCCTCCCCAACCAATGTGGGATCTTATGTTGTAACAACCGTAAATTCTTTTAGTTATTTGTTTATTTTATAAACAAAAATACTTAATGGTGCAAATGAGGGAAGATGAGAAGTTTGAGGACCTATTTGGACAATATGACCATTTAAGGCCAAAACCCTAGGTTACTATTCATTTTGGAGAAGCGGCTTGGTGTGTGTGTGGCGACTCAGGGAGAGAAGGAAAGAGCAGATCAAAACAGATTGGGGAAGAAACCGATTTCTAGAAAAGAAAGCTAAGTACGGTGCTATCTGGGAGAGATTCATCTTCACAAGGTTAGTAATCTAACCATTTGCTTTTCATTTTGAAGGTTTTAATCTGGGAAGGGAACCCCCTGTGCAAATCACACAGAGAAGAGATTAGGATTTATAATCTATTAGGGAAACTAAGAAAGGGTTTGGATTAACTGTTGATAAGAGTTTGTGAGGGTAGAAATCGACTCTGATGGTGGAAATTGGATCTTAAACTAGGAAGAAATCGAAAGGGTTTTCATACCCTTTTTATCGCCGTTGTTTCCTCGTGGGTAAGTCGCTCACGCCCGGTCCGGTCGACCGAGGTTGCTCCATCTAGGACCGGGGTCGCCCGGTGTCTTGATGACCGGGGTCCCCCGGTGGTGTGTTGACCGGGACGCCCGGGGTCTGACGATCGGGTGTTTCTTGAGACTCCGGTGTCGTGGTTCTAGGGGGGTCTTAAGCCTTACCAAAAATTATAATTTCTTGCTTTTTAATTGGAATGTAGGAGTCGATCTTTTCGTGGCTAGTGTTTGTGTGTGTACCGATTTCCCCACCAACAGGTGAGTTCCCTTATCTTAAAAATTGTATATATCTTTGAACTGGGAATGGATTTATTCTACATTACACATTATGCTTAATGTTAATCCCTGATAAAACCATATGTTCTGTTATCGCGGTGAAAGGTTATTATATAAAGCTTTGTTTATTAGCTTCCTTGTATGTTCGAGACGTATGTTGACGTGACAGCGTGAATGGATGATTGGCCATGGCTATCCATAACCATCGGGGATGGTTGAACCGTGTGTTCGGAATCTGTTTCCCTACACATGGTAACGGCATCGACTAGGGGGCCGTATGGGGATCTACTGGGGGGCCCCGAGGACGAGTAGTCCTGATTCATGAGGATGGGTTTTGGTGCGGATCCAGTCCTTTCTGGTGACTCAAAGTTTGTGAGACTAACCTTGTTAAATTTGTATATGTTTTCTATTTACTGTAAGTTTGGACGGGGTTGGGAATTCACTAGACCTTCCAGTCTAATCCTCGCTTCCACTTTTCATAAAACCCATTTTCAGGTAACAGGGTTGCTGCTGGATCTTTTAAAGGGAAGAAGAACTGTTAGGAGCTAGAATGATGGAGAGCGACCTTTGTAACGGTATAGACAAAGGTTTATTGTAAATTTCTCGGTTGTAATAGAGATGATATTGGGACTATGTTGGTCCTCTCTTCTGAATTACTGTATTGGGACCCGATTTGGGAGTTTACTTATATTTAAGTTGTTATGTTGGAATTTTGGGTTGTTACAGCTCACATCTAACCAAACTCTCTTTTACATTTTCTCTCATCACACATCCCACACTCATATCTTTTGACTCCTCACACTCAATCACTAAGGATTTACTTCTTGGGTAGGAGACACTAATTAACGTGAATCCATAGAAGTTCATTTAAGTCCTAGCACACTGATCCCATGTTATCCTATAAAGCATATGTCGCTCGGATGATTTAACTTGATCAGTTAAAGCTCAAAGATGAAGCATAAAACATTTAAAATCACACTTCCAATTCTAGAAATATGTTTGAGAATCGGGAAGTGGTTTGAACATTTAAGAACATGTTTTCTTATGATTGAAAGTTGTCCTTCTTTCAACCATAGATGAGATGAAGATAAAGAATTATACCTTTTGCGTGCAATCTTACATCTCATGAAGTTAAGCTTAAAGTCATAAAGATATGATCTTGTAAGCATCTCTCAAACTGCAAAAGTCTTAAGGTCTAGTCAAAGCAACTTTATTCACGAAAATTAAAACGACATAAAGCAGTAAAACAATTAAAGTACGAGTTCTGATCAGAAACAATCAGAAGTCATAGCCATACTTTTTTGACTTGTACGCTCCCCCTAAAATCATGCATCACTAATAAGTTATCAGTAATCACAATTCATACATTAGATATGCTCCCCCTCAAAATAACATTGACCATCTATGAGGTACTTCTCACACTCCTCCTGAGATCATGAACAGACTGTTAAAGTGCAGATATCTTTCAGAAATAATGATAAAGAAATGATAAAAAATTTACAATAAGAAAACTTTAATAGGTAACCACTAATTATGTCTTAAGATTTAGCATACCAAGCCTAGAGACAAGAAAATTGAATCTCTTTTTGTCTAAGGGTTTGGTAAACAAATCTGCAAGCTGATAATCAGTTTTTACAAAGTAAAGTTCAATTGTTCCTTTTTCTACATTATCTTTTATAAAGTGATACCTGACATCTATGTGTTTGGTCTTAGTATGTTGAACTGGATTAGCTGAAATCGCGATAGCGCTCTTCGAGTCACAATACATCGGGATTCTATTGAAATGGAAACCATAGTCTCGCATTTGTGTTCTCATCCACAAGACCTGAGAACAACAGCTAGCAGCAGCGACATATTCTGCTTCGGCCGTAGAAGTGGAGACACATAATTGCTTCTTCGATGCCCAACTGACTAGTTTATCACCGAGGAATTGTATACGAACCGAGGTGCTCTTCCTGTCTAACATGCAACCAGCATGATCTGCGTCTGAATAAGTTGTTAGTTCAAATCTTGTATCTTTAGGATACCATAGACCAAGATCTGCAGTCCCCTTCAGAAACCTGAAAATCCGCTTAACTGTAGACAAATGGGATTCTTTAGGATTGGTCTGATATCTAGCACATAAGCATGTAGAAAACATTATATCCGGCCTACTGGAAGTAAGATACAATAAAGAACCTATCATCCCTCTATAAATCCTAACATCAACAGTTTTTCCCGAAGGATCGGTGCCAATCTTAGTACAAGGTGCCATCGGGGTACCAATCGGTTTATAATTTTCCATTTTGAGCTTCCGAAGATTATCAAGAATGTATTTAGATTGATTGATAAAAATCCCCGTTGAAAATTGTTTGACTTGCAATCCGAGAAAGAAGTTCATCTCTCCCATCATACTCATCTGAAAACGTGACACCATGAGGTTTGCAAAATTCTTACAGTACTTAAGATTTGTAGAGCCAAAAATAATATCATCCACATATATTTGAATAAGAATGATATCGCCTTTTTCCTTTTTAATGAATAAAGTGGTATCGACCGTACCTTTTGTAAAACCTGACTTGACCAAGAACTGAGATAAGATATCATACCAGGCGCGAGGAGCTTATTTTAGTCCATAAAGAGATTTATCTAAGATGTAAACGTGATTAGGCTTATCTGGATTCACAAACCCTTCTGGCTGTGAGACGTAGACTTCCTCCTTGAATACACCATTCAGAAAAGTTGTCTTCACGTCCATTTGATAGACGGTGAAGTTCTTGTGGGTTGCGTAGGCTAAGAACATCCGAATTACCTCTATACGCGCCACTGGAGCATAAGTCTCGTCATAGTCTATCCCTTCCTCTTGCCTATATCCCTTGGCAACAAGTCGTGCTTTATTTCTGATAACGGTACCATCTTCATCTTTCTTGTTTTTGAACACCCATTTCGTCCCAATGAAGGTTTTGCCTTCAGGTTTGGGTATGAGTCTCCAGACTTTAAGTGCTTCAAACTGATTCAGCTCATCTTGCATCGCAGTAACCCAATCTGAATCGTCAAGGGCCTCAGATACGTTAGTAGGCTCTATCTTGCTCAGAAATGATTCATGCATACAAAGATTTAATGTTGCAGACCTAGTTTGCACCGGTTTTGAAGGATCTCCAATGATTTGATGTATCGGGTGTTCTTTGATCCACTTATGTTCATGAGGGAGTGGATTAGATGTAGATTGATCATTATCAGCATCTAAGAATCTACTGTTATCTTCTTCAGATGGTTCAAAAGGAATGGGGTTTTCAGTTGAAGTAGTAGTTACAGAAGTCTCAGTAGGTACAGCTTGGTCAGTCTGTTGATCAGTTTTACAGTACACCCAACTGATTTAGCTACTTCTGTCTCTTCATTGTTGGTCACGGCTTCAACTGTAGGAGTAGGCATTTGAACTTGAACTTCTTGCCGAATCAGGGAGTTGGATTCAGTTGAGATATCTGAAGTGGTTGGATGAATAGTCATCGAGTCTTCTATCCTGTCAACCACACCAGATTTAGTGACATTATATCTAAAAAATTCATCATAAAATAGTTCAAATAATAAATCCAAATCAGATAATTGAGAAGTAGACGATGAAGCGCCATCTGATTTGTTCTTTTGAGGTGTCGGTCCTGGACTGGTTGGCCAGAAGCTAGTACTCTGGTTATCACGGGTTCTAAAGTGACATGCTCAGAAGCCATGTCCTCATCGAATGTAACGTTGAGGCTCTCGATCACAGTCTTCGACTTCTTCAAGTAAACACGGTATGCAGTAGATGTAGAGGAATAGGCAATAAAGATTCCCTCGTCCGCCTTACCACTGAACTTGTTCAGATTCTCTCTGTCGTTTAGAACATAACACTTACACCCAAATATATGAAAATATTTGATTGTAGGTGTCTAGTTGTTGATTAACGCATACGGAGTCTTCAGAAATCTGCGGTGTATCATGGAGCGATTTTGAGTGTGACATGCAGTTGATACAGCTTCAGCCCACAGAAATAGAGGTAAATCAGATTGGCTGAGCATAGTTCGAGCGGCCTCGACAAGCGTACGATTTCGCCTTTCGACGACTCCATTCTGTTGAGGCGTACGTGCAGCAGAGTATTGATGTGATATCCTGACCGATTCGAGATATTCTTCAACTATTTTATTCTTGAACTCTGTGCCGTTGTCAGTTCTGAGAATCTTGACTTGTTTCTGCAAATTGACTTGGGTCGTCTTCAGAAATGTAATGAGAACTTATGGTGTCTGATCTTTAGACCGTAGAAACTTGACCCAAGTGTATCGCGAAAAGTCGTCCACGATAACTAACACGTACTTCTTTCCGCCTAAGCTTTGCGTTCGTATAGGACCGCATAAATCCATATGCAACAACTCTAATGGAGAGTTGGTACTTGGTTCAGGATTTGGTTTGTGTGGAGCTCTCTTCATCTTTCCCTTTTCACATGCTGCACACAAGTGTTCTTTTTCATACTTCAGCTCAGGAAGTCCTTTCACTAGCTTTTTACTGACCAGTTTGTTGATGTACCGAAAGTTGAGGTGAGAGAGTCGTCGATGCCATAACCAGGTTTGTTGCATCGAGGCCTTTGATATTAGACATACCTGATTGTCATCCTAGACCTTTGACAAGTTGATGGTGTAGAGGTTTGACTTACGAGTGTCGACCAAGAGTTCTTTCCCTTCTTCAGTGCGTACCGAACATTTCTTGGCCTTGAAATTCACCTCTAAGTCTTTGTCGTAGAACTGGCCAATACTGAATAGGTTGTGTCCTAAGCCTTCAACGTAGCTCACCTTCTTAATCGTGACATTTTCGTGTACAACATCACCATATCCCAGAATTGGTGAAAATTGATCATTTCCAAAACGAACTGTGCCGCAGTATTTGTCTGTATAGTTAGACAACATACTCTTCTGCCCGGTCATATGCTTGGAACACCCGCTATCCAAGTTCCACATATGACGGGTCTGCACAAAACAAATCAGGAAATAAGAGGTTTAGGTACCCATTTATAAATGGGACCTACAGTGTCAGTACATGATTTTGGCACCCATTTAAATTTGGGCCCGCTTTGTCTTTGAAAACCATATGAATGATAAGAAGAATGATAACGATAAGAGGAAACATTATATGAGCCATACCAAACATCAGAATATTTACGAGAAGCATAATCATATCCACCAAAATTTGAAAACTTTTTATTAGATGGAGCTAACTGGAATAATTGCTTTATGGAATATTTCTTGCGAGAATCAACAAGATTAGATTTAGAAGTAGCAACATTCACAATCAATTCATCTTTACTAGAAGTCTTTTTATTCAAATTAAAACTAGAACTAGATTTAGCAGTCTCGTCAATCTCTTGTTTTGATCGCCACACCAACTTAACTTCATGCCTTTGCTTTCTCACATCTGAAACATTTGAAACTTTTGGGTTAGAATTGTGAGATTCAAAAGAATGCTTCTTCTTTGGCTTACCAGTGGTGATCGGTTTTTGTGAATACTGAGATTTTCTTTTCTTACCTTTTGCATTCTTTGATTTCACAGAAACTGATTTATCAACTTTTGTTGATGTTTCACCCTTTTTAAACACACTGGGTAAACCGAAAGAATTTACAACACAAGATGAATGATCAGGAAGTTTGGTAGTAAAGTCAAATTGAGCAACACATTCATCTAAAACACCATCAGAGTTTAAGAAATTAAGCTCATTATCAAGTAAACCAGATCTATCATCAGATTTTAAAGCCTTGGAGAATTTAGAAAACTCAGTATTTTTGAACACTGTAGAAAATACAGTTTGTTCTAAGTCCATCAAAATTCTTTCTTCTGTAAGAGTATTCTCGAGTTCAGAAATTTTACTTTCCAAAACTAGAGGAGGGACGTAAAGCTTACCTTCGATGGGCTTAGCCTCCATTTCTTTTACAGAATAACTATCAAAATAGTCATTGGAAAGAGATTTTGATTTATCAGAACTATAACTATTATTCAACCTCTCATAACGAAACGGAAGTTGAACTTTAGTTGTGTTCTTTCTTTTAGCATATTCCTTGGCTTTATCCTCTTCAAACAGACTAGTCCAAAAAACTTTGAGTTCAGGGTATTGAGGTGCCAGTTTCATAAATCCAAAATCATAAAGAGCAGGCACTTCAGATATACCCTTTTTGAGGTGGTGTGGGTTCTTGTAACCAAGTCCCCAACACTCAGGTTTCTCTTTAGGTTTGTTCAAATGAATAGTGTGTTCAGTTTGACCTAAAGTATATAATTTCTCTTCCAAAGCATTCACTTTGTCAATTAAAGATTTCTTTTCTTTTGAAGTCGAAGAGTGCATTTTAGAAAGGTCTTTAGACTTAAACTCACACTCTCTATATTTTGAAACAGTTTCAGATAACTCTTTATGAATTATAGTCTTCTCTTTCGCGCTGGTGTCAATGTTTTTGTGCAAAGTTTCAATCAATACATTTTTCTCAGCAATATCATTGCTAAGTTTATGTATAGATTGATTTTTCTCATTAATGACACCTCTCTCACGCTTAAGTTTAGACTCTAATTCTTAGAGCTTAGACATCATAGCATGCATTTGATTCAGAAAATCAGATTCAGTTAAGTCACATACCTCTTCATTATCTCCTTCATCAGAATCAACTTCAGCTTCTAACTGTTGCTTACCCATCAAGCACAGATGTGTTGTCTCGTCCTTCTCTCCTTCTTTAGATTCTTGGTCCGAATGGTCGAGCCAGTATTCATCCTCGGCCATTAATGCCTTTCCAGCCTCCTGTTGCTTGGCTAGAAGCATCTTATTCTTGTAGTAGTCGGAGTTCCGGACTTTAGGTTTTCGGCAGTCCTTGGCAAAGTGACCGAGTTTGCCACAGTTGTAGCACTTTGTTGGTTCTTCCTGCTTGGGCTCTTCGGCTATATACTTCTTCTTCTCTTCTGGTCTCTTTTCTTCAACTTTTTCCTTGTGTTTGTAGTTATTTGGACCAGGCGAGTACCTCTGACTGTTGGAGCTAGGCTTTTTATAGAACTTCTTTTGGAAGGCCCTGGTTAGCATTAGCATAGGTTCCTTCAGATTTTCACAATCGTCAGAGTCAGAATTCGCCTCACTATCAGCCTCTTCTGATTCAGATGCTATCATCTTCTTCTTCTTAGACTTCTTCTTGACCACAAGTGGAACTGGATCAGCAACTGCTTTGTCAGCCTTTTTCATCTCAGCCTTGATCTCATCCACCTCTTCCTCATTCTGTCTGAGGATTTCATAGAATTCATGAAGTGGAATGTCGTTCATATCTTTCATTTGCCTCATCTGTCTGGTGAATCTCTTCCACTCAGGCTGGAGGTTGCTGAGAAATTTCACATTCAGCTCAACTTGAGATTTGTTGATCTTGTTCTTGCTTAGATCGTTCAACAATGTCACAAATCTGTCATAGGTGGCTTCTAGTGATTCTCCAACTTTAGCTTTGAATTCTTCATAGTTGTTCAGGCAGTTGGATACTTTGAGTTGGTTGCCGACTTTAGATCCGATCATCATCTTCTCCAATTGATCCCACATTTGCTTGCTGGTAGCGTTGTAACTATCAATCTTGACATAAATTTCATTCGGTATGCCTTGGAGAATGGATGATTTTGCCAATTTGTCACCCTTGTGTCTTCTCTTCTGCTCATCAGAGTATTCATCAAGCGGTAATTGATACTCTCTCTATTCATCTTCTCCATTCTCTCCAGCTACTGTGAGAACCTTGGTAGGCGGTGTCATGATTCCTTCCTTTAGGGATAATCTGATGTAGTCTCCCAAGTCATTTCTGTCGATGAAGTCCAAGAATCTGTCTTTCCACTGCTCGTACTCTCCCTTGAAGAGTACTGGTGGTTTCACATCGGTTCCGATAGCAAGAGCTTCCCGAGATGACATCCTTACTGATATTGATTTAAGATAAGAACTTGAGATGATCGTTAGAAATACAAAAGAAAATAAATTCCAAGAAGATTGGCGCAATAGGTGCAATTAGCGCAGAGGACTATAACACAAAAGACTGTTAGCGCAAAAGACTGATTTGCGCTATGTGAGACTGGCGCAAAACTGACTTGTCGCGCGAAAGGAGAATTGCGCTAAGGAATACTGGCGAAAAAGAGACTTGTCACGATAAAGGGTTGGCGCAAATCAGTACTTTGCGCGAAGGGGCAGAAAGAAACTTTGCGCTAGAAGGGTCTGGCGCAAAAGGGAACATGCGCGAAAGGCAGTAGCGCAAAATACTGGTTGCGCTTAATTACTTGAACTTGACTGGAACAAAACACACGAACGACAAACTTTGCGCTATGCACTAAGACCTTGAACTGCAAAAGAAGGTTTGCGCTAAATGTATGTACTGCAAAAGTTAATTTTGCACGAAAAGGAGTTGGCGCAAAGGAGACTTTGCGCTAAGTGACCCTTGAGGAACTTTGCGCGAGTAACGGATGGCGCAAAATGCGAGTCACGAGAGTTGGAGTTTTGCGCGAAGAACTTTTGGCGAGAATCTGATGAGTAATCCTTTGCGCGAAGAGCCTGTGGTGCAAGCTGTGTTTTGCACGAGAAACAGTTGGCGCAAAAATGAACTTTGCACTATGGTGAGTTGGCGCAAAAGATCCTTGAATTTGGCGAGAAAGTATCGATGAACTGGCGCAAAGACGAGTAAACTCGAAGAACGACTGAAAAACTAAAAAAAAATCTATCTAGACTGTGAATAGAAATCCCAAACTTTGTCAATCAGGTCACTAACACATATAGAACAGATTACGATCAAATAATTTTATAAACAAACACTATTAGAAGAAGCGATTGATGAAACAGTGTCGTGAACTCATGTAAACCAAAAAAACTTTAAAAATCACAAATTGACAATCGAATGCAGCAATATACTCAAATAAACCAATACTAATCCAGTAGAATAAGCAAATCGACCAAAACCCAATCAAAATCACTTTGAAAAAAAAAACTATCACAAATTCAAAATCGAATCTGGACAGAATAAGAACAGTGTCGAGAAAATAAAATTTCTTTTGATTTCAATCTGCTCTGATACCAATTGATTGTCCCAATGATTCAAGTTCTAATCAAACAATAACAAGATAAATAAAACACAACAAGATTAATCAAACCTGATATTGATTTTTTTATCAAACGATTACAATCTTCTTGTTGGTTTTATCTCAATGAAGCTCTCTGTTTTCTCTCTAGCTGCAGTCTCTCTCTATTTTCTCTCTCAATATGTGTGGCTACTAACTCTAATCAGCTCCAAAACAAAAACCTAAAAACCTAATTTAAACCAAAAACCTATTTTAAGGGAAAAGGACTAAAAACGAAAATACAAAATAAACTTTGACTATTTATTACAAAGGACCTAGACTTTATAATTGAGAGTTGACTTTTTTAGCTTTGACTTCAGATTTCCGTCTTCAATCTTGATGATCTTCCATAGAACTTTCCAATATGTCAGAGAATATGGACATCATGCAACTTCGAAATGTTGTTGGTGCATTGCATAGTCCAAAAGGAATTCTCCTAAAAGCAAAAGTACCAAAAGGACAAGTGAAAGTGGTTTTCTCTTGGTCCTCAAGTGCTATGGCAATCTGGTTGTAGCCAGAATATCCATTTAGAAAACAGTAGTATTCCTTACCAGCAAGTCTATCTAACATTTGGTCAATGAAAGGCAATGGAAAATGGTCCTTGTGGGTTGCTTTGTTGAGCTTCCTATAATCTATACAGATTCTCCATCCTGACACTACTCTAGTTTGGATCAACTCATTCTTTTCATTTTCTACAACTGTCACACCTCCTTTCTTAGTGACACATTAGACAGGGCTTACCTAAGAAATACCAAATATGGGGTAAATTATTCCAGCATCTAACCACTTAAGTATCTCTTTCTTAACTACCTCTTTTATCACAGGGTTTAGTCTTCTTTGTGGTTCTACAGATCTGAAGTCCTTGTCCTCTAAAATGATTTTTTGCTGGAAAATTGATGGACTGATGCCTTTTAGGTCAGAAATTGTACAACCTATGGCCTTAGTGTGGGATTGAAGTACCTTCACCAACTGTTCTTCCTGTTTTTGTTTCAAAGTGGTAGAAATAATTACAGGTAATTTGTCTCCATCACTTAGTAAAACATATTTGAGATGTGCATGAAGTTGTTTAAGTTCAAGACTTGGTGGTGCTTCAATAGATGGTAAAGGATTTTCTCTAGTGCTTTCTTCCAATATTTCATATGCTGCCACAAGCTGCAACATATTCACACAATTATGGTCATCACTATCATCTAAGTCATCATCATCATCATATTCCTCATCTTCTAAGTCATCTACATTTAAGTCATCTTCATCATACTCTTCATTTTTTATCACTTCACCTAGACTTTCTTCTATGATTTCCTCATGACATAAAGAGTCTATAGAGCTTAGGCCATAACATTCTTCTTTCTCATCTGGGAATTTCATAACATTAAAGACATTGAAGGTGACATTTTGGTCTTGAACTCTCATGGTCAATTCTCCTTTCTGGACATCTATGAGGGTTCTACTAGTTGCTAGGAATGGCCTTCTTAACAAAATAGGAGTGTCTTTGTCAGCCTCAAAGTCTAAAATGATGAAATCAACAGGAAATATGAATTTGTCCACTTATACCAAGACATTTTCAATCTTTACTTTGGGGTATGCTATGGATCTGTCAGCCAACTGTAAGGTAACAGTTGTGGGCCTAGCTTCTTCTATTCCTAGTGTGTTGAAAACAGACAGAGGCATAATATTGAATCTAGCACCTAGATCACATAAAGATTTTCCAACCTTTTTTCCTCCTATAGAATAAGGAATTGTGAAACTACCTGGGTCTTTCTATTTAGGGGGAAGTTTGTTGGTCAACAGAGCACTACACCCTTCTGTCAAGGCTACGGTCTCATATTCATTCAGTTTTTTTTTCTTGCTCAAAATATCCTTAAGGAATTTGGTATAACTAGGCATGGTTTCAATTGCTTCAACCAAAGGTATGTTGATATGAAATTGTTTGAACACATCTAGAAACTTTTTGAATTGTTCTTCCTCCTTTTGATTCCTTAGCCTCTAGGGGTATGGAATGTAAAGGGGTACTGGTGTGACAACAACCTTTTTAGGATCAGAAGTGGTTGGAACAGTAGGTGTTATCTGTTCACTTGTTGTTTTTTTGGTTTTTCAGTTCTGCTAGTCGATGCTGCAGCATCTGTCGTAGAATCTGCTGCAGTAGACTTATGTTTCATGTTATCATCAGGGAATAATAGAGGCAACTCAGACCTGTTAGGTATAGACACAGAATCAGGAATTGATGTAGGTCTAAGGACTTTATCAGGAGATGTAATAGTAGTAGGGGGGTACCACTGTAACACTATTTTCCTTGTCTGTGTTACTAACAGTCTGGGGTTCTTTTGGTATGGTCTCAACTAAACCTTTTCCAATCCTAAGGGACACAACTTTCACATGCTCCTTGTTTGTGTTCTTGGGAGTCTCAGTATCACTAAGCAAGGTTCCAACAGGTCTATTTCTCAGTTCCAAGGCAATTTGTCCAATCTGTGTTTCCAAGGTCCTCAAAGTTGTATTTTGATGGTTGATTGCTGAATTTGTGTGGTTTATAAAACCTTTCAACATTGCCTCCAAAGAGGCAGGTGAATCAGCATATTAGTTTGACTTCCCTTGAAAAGAGGATTGATTTTGTCGAAAATGATTCTGAGAGCTGCTTGGTTGGTTTTGAAAATTGGAAGTTCTCTGTTCCTTTGCATTAGGTTGGTTCAAACATGGACTATTCCAAGAGAAATTGGGATGATTCTTCCAATTTGAGTTATAGTTGTTTGAAAACTGACCATTTCTGTTATGCAAATAGTTCACATATTCAGTATTGTGGCTACATTGGTCATAGGTATGTCCTTCAGCACATACTACACATTATATCGGCAGAGGTTCAGGAATAGTCAAATAGATGTTGCAACAACAGTACCAGTGGCAGCAGACATGTTTTTAATCATGTTGGCCATTGAGGTGAGTTGTGCAGTAAGTGCAGTACAAGGATCTACTTCATGAATACCAGCTGTCTTTTTTAGTACTAGTGCGCGTGGATCCGACCAATAACCATTGTTACTTGAAATATTTTCCGAAATATCATAGACATCATTATAGGTACTAGAGGTGAAGGCTCCTCCTCCAGTAGCATCGAGCATCTGTTTAGCAGTGGTATTTAAACCATTATAAAATGTCTATAGCTGTATACAGTAAGGTATACCATGGTGAGGACATTTTTTTAACAACTCTTTAAACCTTTCCCAAGCATCCGGAACTGCTTCATCGTCCATTTGTCTAAACATGCTTATTTCATTTCTGAACTTAGCATTCCATGTTGGTGGAAAATATTTTTTTTAAAACCTTTCTTCCATATCATTCCATGTTTCAACTGAGTTAGGCTGTAAATAATTATACCATGCTCTTGCTCTATCTCTGAGTGAAAAAGGAAATAACTTCAGTCGTAGGGCTTCATCAGTTACTCCACTGAGCTCATAAGAGTTAGTGATTTCCATGAAAGTTTTGAGATGAAAATGAAGGTCTTCAGATGGCATGCCACTGAATTGTTCAATAGATTGTAACATGTTAAACATTACAGGTTTCAGTTCAAAATGGTCACACTCAATCTGTGGTCTAACTATGCCAGTATGCAACTGATCAGGCATAGGCATGGCATAGTCCATAATCCTTCCCTCTTTAGAGTTTGCAATATGAATAATGTCTTGGGCCTCAGGCCTCGAATGTGGTCCATGTACAGGTCCATCCATTTCAAATGCTTCAAGAATCGATGTTAAATTTCTTTGTATTCTTCTCCTTCTTCGAAATGTTCTTTCAATATCAGGATCAAATTCAAATACTTCACCATGAAACAAACTTGGCATGCAACCAAAATCAGTAACAAAGTTTGGCTAGAAAAATCAGATTAAAAGTGACTTAAGAAAATTCTTGCTTTGACTTGTCCCCGGTAACGGGGCCAAAAACTTGGTCTCTAAGGAAATGTGTCCCTATTTTTTTAATAAAAGAATAGCACACAAGTATACATGCCAAACCAGTATCGTTTTGAAAACAAGTAATAAAGTGGTACTAAGTACCGAATATCGATCCTACAAAAAAAATTAAAGCAAGAAATTAATCCAAATCAACTGAAAAAGTGATTTCAATGAGAGAATTAGAAGGAATGATCTTTGAGTGAGTTAACAGCTTTGAAACTGATTTAAGACAGTAAAAGAAATGCATGGGTGTAAGTTCAGGCTGGAGTTTAGCTATAGTGTGTTAAGGTAGATTGCTAGAGCATGAAGCTGCAACATTGGTTCTCGGCCTTACTACTGAATCGATCTGTCCTCTTTCAAGGTACATATGAGACTTTGTACTGGCAGTACCACGCATTCGGGTAACCTAACCAATGTCGTGCAAATCTTACTGTTCTTTTCATATAGTTCACAATCCGTTAGAATTGATACGGTCCATCATAACCACTACAACACTTCAGTGTTCTAAAATTTACATTGGCTTGCATTCAAGTCCAACTCATCTAAGTAGAACAACACTCGTCACTTTGTCAAGAAATACGTAGATGAAACTTAGAAACAAGGGGTGAATAATAAGGTAGATAGCCAATAGCGAAAGCAATCTTCCACTACTACAAAGGCCTTTATCTCCCAACCTTTCCTTACACCCAAGCTAGGGGTTTTAGCCCATCATCGCTTGAAAATATATACAAGACATAATATTAAATGCGAAATGTAAAGACATGAATAATAAAGTACCAAAAGATTTCTTAGATTAAAACAAGTAAAAGGTGACAATAGTTACTAAATAGTTAGAAGAACTACTTAGTTGTGTCCCTTGTCAAAGAAACTACAAAAACAACAAGTTAAAGTAAATATTAAATCTAAAGTAACTTGCAACAGCAAGTTAAGATGTCTCTAAAACCTGGAAATGAAGCCACTATTTATACAAGGGGAAAAGCATCTAATGTCAAAACAAAGGTACAAATATTCTTTTATCCAATAGTCATTACCCAAAATACAAAGGCTTTACAAGATGCCTTCCTTAGCAAGACCATTAATATGATTATATTATCTAAAAAATGCCTTCAGCTCCAGCTTGCAAAACGGGTCTAGGTGGCAACAAAAATATTCTCCAACAAAAAGTTTATGAAGTGACGTCTTGTACTTGCTGAAACTTCGAACATGATGTAGCCTCCTGCTGTAGCAAACCAAACCAAATTGTCACATTTTTTCTTAAAATCAGCACAAAAGAGTACATTCCTCTTACTTAGCTCCAAACTACAATAAAGGATAAAAACAGACTAAAAGACTCAAATTTAGTGATTGGGAGACTAAAAATAAGAGCAAATGAAAAATAATAAGTGCTTAGAACCTGATAAGATATGCACTTATCAGGCACACATCGCCGTATAACTTGGTCCGAAAAATGTTTCCAAAGGAATGGCTCGTCCCACATGTAGAGACGAGCCTCTCTCTTTATGTTCTCTCTCTCGGGTCTATATAACTCACCTAGGAAGGTATTTAAGACCAAGCAATTAACGATATCGGTATACTAGGGGGTTTCTCCCGAGATGGAGAAAAGATGCTCATCTAGAAACTCATCAGTGATTGGGCTTGGCTCTCCATCCAACACTAGCTGACTAAGGTGGTCGGCAACATGATTCTCGGCTCCGTTCTTGTCCTTTATCTCCAAGTTAAACTATTGGAGTAAGAGAATCCACCATATCAATCGCGAATTCGCGTCCTTTTTCTTTAACAAATATTTCAAAGATGCATGGTCAGAAAATACAATAACTTTAGTGCCTAGAAAATAAGATCTAAACTTTTCTAAGGCAAAAACAACCGCTAGCAACTCTTTGTCGATGGTCGAGTAGTTGCATTATGCACTTTCAAGTGTCTTTGATGCATAATAGATGGCATGGGATTTCTTACCATCTTTCTGCCCAATACCACTCTAACCGCATGATTGCTAGCATCATACATGATCTCAAATAGCAACTACCAATTTGGAGGTCGGATGATAGGAGCAGAAGTAAGCATATTCTTTAATAAGTCAAAAGAACTCATACATACCTCATTGAAGTCAAAGTCTACCTCTTTTTGTGGAAGCTCACATAGGGGTCGAGTAATCTTCGAGAAGTCCTTTATAAAATGCCGGTAGAAACCTGCTTGACCAAGAAAGGAACGTACCACTCTAACACTCGTGGGGTAGGGCAAGGATCTTATGACATCAACCTTTGCCTTGTCAACCTCTATACCCCTTTCCGAGATAACATGACCCAATACAATGCCTTGATTTACCATAAAGTGACATTTCTCATAATTTAAAACCAAATTAGTTTCAATGCACCTTTTCAAAATCTTGGTCAAGTTATCTAAACATACTCTAAATGAATCACCATAGACTGTGAAGTCATCCATAAAAACCTCGATAATATTTTCCACATAATCTGAAAAGATACTCACCATACATCGTTGGAATGTCATCGGTGCATTGCAAAGATCGTAAGGCATCCTTCGGTAGGCAAATGTACTGAAGGGACAAGTAAATGTAGTCTTCTCTTGACCTTCTCTCACCACAAGTATCTGATGAAAACCTGAATAACCATCCAAAAAACAATAGTGAGTACGATCGGCTAATCTTTCAAGCATTTGATCTATAAAGGTTAAGAGAAAGTTATCTTTACTAGTTTATGTATTAATTTTACGATAATCAATACATACCCCCCACCCATTTTGAACACGGGTGGGCACCAACTCACCTTCGACATTCTCTACCACAGTAATGTCGATTTTCTTGGGTACTACCTGTACCGAGCTTACCCACTTGTTGTTGGAGATTGGGTAGATCATGTCAGCATGCAATAGCTTCAATATCTCCTTTTTTACCACTTCCATTATTGGTGTGTTCAACCTTCGATGCGCCTCTCAAAAGGGTTTGTACTCCTCTTCTAATAAAATTTTGTGTTGGCATAGTGAGGGACTAAGACCTTTGATGTCAGCGTTGGTTCATCCAATTGCCCTTTTGTGCTATTTCAAAACTCCAACGAGCTCTCCTTCCTCCTTAGGTGACAAAGTAGTGGATATGATCACAGGAAGGGTCTCCTCAGCTCCCAAGAAAGAATACTTTAGGTGATCCGGCAACGGCTTCAACTCTAGCTCAGGTGCTTGTTCAACAGAAGGTAGAATGTGTGAGATAAAGGCAAATCTATTTTAGAGACCTCATACCTTGGCGTTCGTCCTTTCTTCATCCATGACACTAACTTAGCATAGTCGTCATCAATCTTATACTCTTAAGCAAGCTTTTTCAAGCTCCCATTCCTCAAGTCCCTGTCTAAAATCACTTCTAAAACATCATCATTAGATAGATCAAACATAGTGTTAAATAAAGACTCTATAATATCAACAAAGCATAAAGAAGACACATCACTTGGATATCGCATGGCGTCATATATATTAAACTTAATTATCTCGCCATCAAACTCCATAGTCAAATTGCCATCATGTACGTCTATCTTGGTCTTAGAGGTTTTCAAAAATAGTCTACCTAGAAAAATTATATCGGTCTTGGAGGTATAATTCTCTTCCCAAAAAAATCCTTCGGGAAGACAAACTCATTCACTTACACAAGTACATCCTCTACCATTTTAGGATAGACCACCGACCTATCCGCTAATTGGATCACCATATCAGTTGGTTTTAGGGGCCCTACATCCTATCACAGTGGTGTTTCTCTTTTTATTGGATAAGATAGAAGGATTATGCCCTTTATATCTATTCGGTTTGGACACAGACCCTCTCCACACTTGAAAGAAACAATGTCATCATTGTTATTAGAGGAACATGTTAGGCACTATGTTTTAGGGGTGCAAGGGTAGGTGGTTTCCAGGCTTAGTGTATGAGAAAAATGGCCTAAATCCTTTCCTAAAGTCCAAAATTGTTGCCTAGTTGCTTCCCAGGTTGTCATGGCTTGGTTCTAGTATGCACAAATGGAAGTGAACATGCAACAGTTGAATTATTTGGGATATGCCATGTTTGACTAACTAACCTACAATCTATCACTATAAAAGAAAATTTTTCCAGACTCATATGGACTAAAAAAATGGAAAACAATAAAATACAAAATCCAAAATGGAGCTAAGGAACATAAATGAACCTGCGGAGGAGTAGTTGCTACAGCAGTCTTCTCCAGCAGCCTTTCATCACTCTCCAGCAGCTGTTGTGGGTACATAGGCAGTTTAGTAGCAGCCTCCATATGTTTCTCTTCCCACACACTCAGCATCACATCCTCTTTTCATTTTTTCCATTGCCTATGCAAGGCAAGCTCTCTCCTCATCTTTTCCAACTCTCTCTCTTCTGTCTCTTAATCCTTCTTCCTAGCATAAGCTCTCTCTCTCTCTCTTCAAAATCTTCCATTAGATCATCTCTTTGGTTGTTCAACTTTTCTTCCTAAAAACTCTCTTGATCCTCCAGTTTGGCCATCAACTTCATCTGGTTCTCCTCCATCATCTTCACAAGCAAGGTAACAGCAATGGTGTCTAGTGTACTGGAACTACAATAGATGCTGCAACATAGCCTCCAGTGGTGTTTCTTGTCAAACCAGATTCCTTGCCCTTCTTCTAGGCTTGATTCCTCATAATCCTCTCAATGGCTATAGTGTCCATTGCAGTCTTCTTGGTCACAAGTTCATCATCCTCCGTCTCCTCAACTCTATCCTTTCATCATTAGGGTGTGGATTAAGGAAGGATGCCATAATCCACCCATTGGTTTTTCTGCACATACCCTTATGTTTTTGTGGATGACCTGACCTACATCAAATGGTTTCCTCTCCATTATACAATAGATTAGGACAAACCTTTCAAAAGCTACACTTGTATCATGAGAAGTGGGCAGAATGGTGTGCCTAATAAAGTGAAACCAAACATTAGCTTGGGGCTTTCGGTAGTGTGTGTCTAGGACTCTACCTCCTTTCCATAGGTCCTTCCAATCAGCCCCGGTCTTGGCTATCACATCTAACATCCTTTTAGCATCAACAGTCTATGCTATCCTCATCATCTTTCTGTACACAGAATCTGCAGGTGGGGTAAGCTTAAACAAAGAATTAATTTTCCTGGCTAAGAATGATACCTTCCTACCCCTTACTCTGACTGCATCTTCCTTAGAAACAGCAACCCTTGTGAAGAATTCCCTCACCCAATCAATGTTGTGGGTGGTAGGGACCTTGCACAGCTCTTCCCATCCCAAGCCTTCAATCACTTCTTGGATGAATGGGGTAGTTTCAACAACTCTTGGACTGAATCCCTTATCCAAATGGCCTTGCTTAATTTAAAACTGCTCATATCTCTCCTCAGCAGTCAAACAGCTAAAGTGTTTGCCAAATCTGCCAGTAGGTGCTTGATCCAACTCCTCCTCAACCTGCTCTTCTTCTTCAACCTGTTCTTCATCTTTTGGAATCTTATCCAACTCCTCCTCAAGCTATTCTTACTCTCTGTACAACTCTCTAAAAGAGGTTGTCATGGCTTTGGCAGCCCTTGTGGTTCTTCTTGTTGACCTCTCTGTTTGCCTCTCTACCCTATGTCTCTTCTTACCCTTCTTTTTCTTGTTCACCACAGGTTCCTCCAAATGTTCTTCTTCTGCCATTTCTTCATTAGCATGCTCCTCCCCTTCTAAATCATTGTTTTCACCAATAATGTCATCAACAGCCCCCTTCTTCTCCATGGTCATCATCCTGTACCCTTACATCAGGGATGGTGTATACTGAGGTGTTGAGAAGATCATCTAACACCACATCTCTGAATACACTATGGGTTCTTGGTGGGGAAGGTGGTACAGTAGTTGTCACAGCATCATGCTGAGACACATGGATGTTCATGGTAATTCCAGTAGGTGCACTGGTACTCAACACAGAGGTATCAAGCACATAAACAGGGGAATGGCTTGTAGGTTCTGTTTGCATGGTGGTATTTGTAATGAATGGTTGGTTTGGGGGTTGTTGTAAGGGTAGTAGGTGTATATCAAACCCATCACTATGAGGGTTGATAGTGTCTTCGGGGTTTTGAGCATCATGCAAGAGGGATGAATCTTCCTCTTGGTTCACAGGGGTGTTTGGGTTGGTGATGTTTAAGTCCAACGGTCTACTTGTGGTTTTGTCCAGATTGTAGATATCACCATGAGAAGATGGGGTTGTGGGTTCGATATCAGTGGGTTTAGAGACATGATTCTCAAAAACAGGGGTGGTTTTGGGGTGCTTTCAGAAGTAGAAGAGGATGGTGTAGCAATGGCCATACTTTTGGCCTTCCCCTGTACTTCCTTCTTCTTCGACTTGGGAGTCACCACCGGTGTGGATTCCGGTGAACGGATGACGATTCCTTTTTCCTTCCTGTCCCCTGTTTTTGGCTTCATAACCGTAGACGATCGAGTCTTCCTCCTATTGTGTGTAACAACCTTCTCCTTGCTTGGTGTATCATTGTTCTTTTTGCTTTCTTCCATCACCATTAACAGAGAGAGAGTGAAGAATCGGTGGCTTTTGGGGTGTCAATGAATGAGGGAGATGAAAGGGTGGTTTCCAAAAAGGTTTTGTAAGAAAACCACCCAAATTTCGGTTTCTTAATTTTAATCAGTCATAGAGTTGCTACAGCCTATCACCCTCAGACAAATGGCTTATCTGAACTCTCAAATAAGGAAATCAAGAGTATTCTAGAAAAAAATGGTCAAACCTTCAAGAAAGGGTTGGTCATTGAAACTAGATGATGCTCTTTGGGCTTATAGGACTGCCTAGAAATCCCCAATTGGAATGTCTCCTTACAATCTTATCTTTGGAAAGGCTTGTCACTTGCCATTAGAACTAGAGTACAAAACTTTTTGGGCTCTAAAAGAATTTAACATGAGCATTAATGATGCAGGTGAAAGGAGAAGATTACAAATAAATGAGTTGGAAGAACTAAGGGACCAATCCTATGAGAATGCCAAGATTTACAAAAAAAAAACCAAAAAGTGGCATGACAAAAGGATTTTGCAAAATAATTTTCAAGTTGGTCAAAAAGTTATGTTGTTCAACTCAAGATTAAAACGTTTTCCTAGAAAACTAAGGTCAAAATGGACTGGACCTTTTGAAATCAAATATGTTTTTCCTTATGGAGTTGTAGAGCTCATTGATCCAAACATTGGATCAACTTTTACAGTGAATGGGTAAAGGATTAAATCTTATCTGGATGTTGCTGCTACAGGGTCAACCTTTGTAGTGCAACTCCAACCCCAATGATCCTTTGGTCCATAATGATCCCAAAAGTCCAAATGTACATGTGTAAATAGTTTTTATTTATTTTTAGAGCAGGTATATTTTGACCCATGTGGTGTTGTGCAGTAAAGAAGAAAGTGTGGAGAAGTGACTGTTGTTGCAGCACTACATACAGTTTTGGGACCGATTGTTTTAAAAATGAGATAGAATTGTGGTGTTAATTTTAAATTAGTGTATTTTTGAAATAGTTCCAGCCAACGAATAAAAGAAAAGAAACAAAAAAACAATATACATAAGTATATGTATTTTAAAAAGAGGATGTGAAAGGTACACTTGCTTTTTAAAAGTAACCATACGTTTACTTTTTAGGCCATCATAAGATTTTTCCTATGTGTACCATTTTTCATTTTATTTTAAGGTATCAAACATCTCATCCATGGCTTAGCACTAAATACATTAGTTTCTAGTTACATCCTAATTATTTTGAAAAAAAAATCGACCAAATTTGAGTCTTTTAGTCTGTTTTTATCCTTTATTGTAGTTTGGAGCTAAGTAAGAGGAATGTACTCTTTTGTGTTGATTTTAAGAAAAATGTAACAGTTTAGTTTGCTGTAGCAGGAGGCTACAGCATGTTCGCAGTTTCAGCAAGTAAAAGACGTCATTTCATAAACTTTTTGTTGGGGAATTTTTTTGTTGCCACCTGGACCGTTTTGCAAGCTGGAGTTGAAGGCATCTTTTAGAGAATATAATCATATTAATGGTCTTGTTAAGGAAGGCATCTTGTAAATCCTTTGTATTTTGGGTAATGACCATTGGATAAAATAATCTTTGTACCTTTGTATTTGACATTAGATGATTTTCCCCTTGTATAAATAGGGGCTTCATTTCCAGGTTTTAGAGACATCTTAACATGCTCTTGCAATTTACTTTAGCTTTAATATTTACTTTAACTTGTTGGTTTTGTAGTTTCTTTGACAAGGGAAACAACTAAGTAGTTCTTCTAACTATTTAGTAACTATTGTCACCTTTTACTTGCTTTAATCTAAGAAATCTTTTTGGTACTTTATTGTTCATGACTTTACATTTCGCATTTAATATTATGTCTTGTATTTATTTTCAAGCGATGATGGGCTAAAACCCCTAACTTGGGTGTAAGGAAAGGTTGGGGGATAAAGGCCTTTGGGGTAGTGGAAGATTGCTTTCGGCATCACTGGCTCAATCAACCCCTCTTGATATTGTCACCCATGGCTCAATCATGTACCCTTTCCCTCTGTGATATTAGTACAAAAGGTGATATTAGTACAAAAGGGTCAATCAAATTTAGACCAACCTTAAAATTTTCAAAAAAAATGGCGGAAGGTATATGATGCAGCATCTCCTGCAGCATGGGCACATAATGCAAGGAAAGTGAGAGAAACCCTGAACTTCCAAACCCAAAAAGTCCTAATGATCCTTAATCTAGAGTCTGTTTTTCCTGACAATAGGAGCATGTGCCTTGGCATATGGTGGTACATTTTGGAAGTTGAATAAACTTTGATTTATAAAAGGCTATGTCAAATGCTTGATGCTTTGTTCACTAACTAGGGGTATTCGCGGTGCGTTTTGAGGCAAAACCGCAAACCGCACCGCATGTGTGGTTTGAGCATTTTCACAAACCGCAAACCGCACCGCATATACCTCAAACCGCACCAAACTGCACCGCAAAATGTGGTGCAGTGCGGCTTATGTGGTTTGTCCCTATCGCACTTTATGCGTACAATCCAAAAAATTATAAGTTTAAAATACATTAGAAAATCAACGATTTAGTGACCGTAGTCCAAAAAAATAAAGAGTTTGAATACATCCAACTCCAAAATGCATAATTAAAAATAGTCAAAAAATAGTCTAAAAAAATAAATTGTTTCAATACGATAAACGGATAAAGTGACGTCTCCAACTTTTTCTTTCGTCTTCATCTTGACTCCCAATTGCCAGTGCCCAATTTTTTCATTTGTTGGGCTTTAAACTTTTAAAAAGGCTTATAAATACTTAAAGTCCATAATTAAAATTTAAAAACACAAGCCCAATTATATAAATATTAAATCAAATTATTATATATATGTTTAAAATTAAAATTTTAAAAGTAATATAAAAGGTGCGGTGCGGTTTGAACCGCGGTTTGAAAACTCAAAACCGCAAACCGCACCGCATAGTGCGGTTTGGTAAAAATGCAAACTGCACCTCAAAAGTCCTAAACCGCGATTTGCGATGCGGGCGGTTTGTGCGGTTTGGATGAACACCCCTATCACTAACCCCTATCACATTTTATTTTATTTTTCACCCATCAAATTGAGTCTTTGTGTTTGTCTTTTGCGTTGCTTGGGGACAAGCAACAGTTCAAGTGTGGAGATGTGATAAGTGCATAGTTTATCATGTTATAAGCACTTATTATTTTTCATTTGCTCTTATTTTTAGTCTCCCAATCACCAGCAAAGATGAGTAAATGGTGTACGACATAACATTGACTAATGCCCCTAAATCCAACATGGCTTGATTGACCGAGATATTGCCTACATTACATGGTATGGTGAACATGCCCTGGTCATTGCATTTTGGTGGTAACTGCTTTTGCAAAACGGCGGATACATTTTGACTCATGCTTATATTTTCATTTCCTTTTAACTTTATTTTATTTGTGCAAAGCTCTTTTAAAATTTTGCATATCTAGGTAGTTGCTTAATAGCATCTAACAAAGGGATGTTTACTTGTACCATGGGGAATGTGTCGAGAATCTCCTTCTCTTCGCTCTCTCATTTAGTCTTCTCGAATCGGCTCGGAAATGGCGGTGTTTGAACTATCACCTTGGGTTTCTTCTTATTTGTCTCTTCATCTTTGACATCCTTTTTCACCCGAAGTGGATGCTTTGACCTCTAACTCCCTCTCTTCCTCGATTACCTTCTTCGTCTTTGTGCCACTATCTTGGAGTTTCTTTCCACTCCTCAAAGTGATGGCATTCACATTTGCCTTTGGATTGGTCCCCGTTTGGGAAGGAAACTTGCCTTTGTTCACCAATTGGCTAACGGTGGCCTTAAGGTCTTGAATACTTGCTTGTGTATCTTGCTGAAATTTAGCCATGTTAGCAGCCATAGACTTAACCGCATCTTCTAATGACATGCCTGAGCTACTAGGAGCTTGAGGTGTCACTTGATGTTGCTGTTGGGCACCCGATTGGAATGATGCCTTCGGTTGGTGTGGTTGAAAGCTGGGTGGTGCTTGGAATTATTTGGGCTATTGGAATTGAGTTTTCTGCTGGAATTGTTGACCATGACTTTGTCCTTGCCTTGGGCATAGCTCAGATTGGGGTGTTGCCTCCAACCGGGGTTGTATGTGCTTGAGAAAGGATCGTGAGTCCGGTTATGTGAATTCTGAAAATTTCCACCCCCGATGGCATTCACTTGCTCTTCCTCTTCATTCAAAGTCGGGCATGCATCAGTGGGATGAGCCACCGATGAGCAAAATCCACATTCCTTAACTTGAGGCACATTCCCCATAGAAAGTTGTTTCACAAGGTTAGTCAAATAAGTAATTTTAGTTTCTAAAGATTTTACATGTACCTCACTAGCTCCTTGACCAATGTCACTTCGAGCTCCAAATTGCTTGGAGTTTTCCACCATAGTGTCTATCAAAGTCCTCGTTTGAGTTGGCATCTTGTTCATTATCGCTCCTCCGCTTGCAACATACATCATCTTCCTTTCCATCGGTAGCAAACCTTCATAGATATATTGAATTAGTAATTGTTCAGAGATACCGTGTTGAAGGAAACTTACACAAAGGCTCTTGAAGCTCTCCCAATATTCATAGAGTGACTTCATGTCCTTCTTCTTGATCCCGCATACCCTCCTTAGCCCGTCGGCATTAGATGCAAGAAAGAACTTTTCTAGGATAGCTCTCACCATTTGTGCCCATGTAGTGATAGACCCCGGCGGTAGATAGAAAAGCCACTCCCTATGTAACACCCTCAAATTTGGAAAGAGCAACTAATTTAAAACTTTCAATTATACATCAAATAAGGATAAAATCTATTCTACAAATCATCACTTGAGTCACCTCAATAAGAATGCTAGATTTAACTTCACAAATAATGGGTCAAGTCTTGTATAAGGACTAATCAAAGTCGGGTGTTACTAAAATCCAATAACAGTTGATATCTCCAAAAGTGTGGAAGGCTTCACCAAGCTACTCTCTCCCGTGCGGGACTAGCACTCATCTCACCACGAAGTCGCTAGCAACATCCTCAACCAAACCTGATGCACATGCCGACAAATAAAAAGGTTAGGCTAACGCTTAGTGAGTTCAAGAGTTTTCAATATGAACAAATATATCATTGAAAGGAAAGAATGTAGTTTAAATCATTATCTTTCAAAATGATTTACTTTAAATATTAAACGACTCATTTTCTAATAACACACACCTTTAAAAAAACAAGTATCCCAATATAGACATTCCTTTGTAAGGCAACTTCAACTCCAACTCACCCAAGACGTGAATATTAAGTAAACTCCCAATTTATAAAAATGCATAATAAACTTTATTTTCCAAAACACCCCAAACATGGGCAGGGCATAATACTCTGCCCATAAATCTTGAGTAAACAAATCCATATATGCAAAATGTCACCGGAAACATGGAAAATAAAATAATATAATTTAATACCTAAGAAACACCTTCCGGTGACGGGGGAGACCCGATTCCGTTTTACATGGTGGAACATGTGAGGTCCATTTGAGAACATGATTGGATTGATTTGATGATAAACAAGAAGATTAAAGGTAGAAATCAGTAGATTATTATGCAGAAAAAGAAAAACTACACTACTAGAAGAAGCAGCCGTATGAACTACATTGTGAGAGATTGAGAATTACACAAAATGAAAGGTTACCCTAAAACATAACTACATAATTCCTATATATACCCCATACCCCTTGTATACAATTAAGCCCTAAGCCCAAACCCAATACAATAAATGTAGATTACTTTATAAAACTTCTAAATAGAACATAAAATATGTTCTAACATTCTCCCCCTAAGTTTTGTAAAGTAATCATTCTCTGATCAGCTCCAGCTTTAGCTCCTCTCCCCCTTGATTTCTTTATAAAACCTAGTGTTGCATAAAATTCAAAGCATCCTTAAGCTCCCCCTAGAATGTAGCTCTTATCCTTGGAGTTTCAACTGAAATATCAGATCTGATGTAGACGACTGAGTGCACATAAAGACAGCTTTTAACTCTTGTAAATCCAACACATTCCTTAACGCCCACAAGAATGATATGTGTGGATTATGGATTGACAACCAAGTGCATCTTCAGTGTATAACATCCGATCTGTCTTTGAACCATGAGTTGAAATTAGAATTCAGCTTAAGAACTTCATCTGATAAGCATACGGGCGGTAGCATCCGGTAGCAACACTACAAGGCAAGGGTTAGAAGGCAAGCAATTGTTCAACAACTGATAGAAGATACTCATACTGACTTCTTTCCAGAATACTGAATAATCAAATCCATAACTCCTTTCTTCACGAATCAGCTGGATGATTATAGGCACTTAGGATTCTGAATTACAACTCAAATAGCAGAACAATGATTGCAGTCGCTCACACTACTGAGTGATCAAGTCAGAAGAATGATAAAGTGCTCTCAACAGTCTAACCACAAAAGAAGCTTTCCAGACTGATGATTGCAGATGATCAGACAGCTAACTCAATCCAAGCAGAGACCAAATCATCAAATCCAGAATCTGAAAATCTTGACAGGCATGAGCACTCAATTAAGAATAGATCAGTTGCTAATGATATGTGACCAATATATAAGAGTGATGTCACATATACATTACGCGTATAAAGCTCAGGAACAGGACAAACTTGTATGAAACAGGGTTCAGAACAGTCAAAATTCTCAAAAAGTTCATCAACTTTCGCAAATAATCAAAATTCGCAGATCACTATAGACAATGAAACACAATTCGCAAGATGGCATAAGCCTGAACCACAATTCGCAGAGGCTTGCATTGCGAATTTTCAATTTTCGCAAGCCTCACATTAGCGAATCCTCGCCTTTCGCAAATCTCTTCTTCACGAATCCTCAGAATTCGCAACATCCTTACCTGCGAATTCTGGACTTAGAACATTTCTCAATAATGGAAGCCACTTTTCGCAAAGACTTAACCTGCGAAATCTTGACATTTTGGACCAAGTGGCCTGCGAATCCCTCGGAATTCGCACACAAGAGATGCATAATAGTCTGCGAATTCTTCAACTTTCGCATGCAACTACCTGCGAATCTCACACTTGTAATTTTGTTGTGTCCAATGTTCTTTGCGAAACCTTCAACAAAAATTCCTCATTTCTGCCAAACCTTCAACATTTGCGAGTTCTTCATCTGGATCTTGCGAATCCTGTAGATCTGGAACGATTTTCACAATTTCTTCAATAAAACCTTCAATACTTCGATTTCTGAGATAAGCTTTTGAATACAGGTTCGAAAATAACTTTGCAGCACATTTGTAGATGAATATCTAGCCTAAATCTGACTCTAAGCTCCAATCGATTACAACCACAGTGAATACAATTTTCGAACATAATGAACTCAAAATCGACAGATCTGATTTCTGGAATGAAATTGATACTAGTTATTGATTCGATAAAGATACACTATAACTTCTGAATCAATTAAACAACAAAGAACAATCAATTTCACAATAAAACACAGAAATCAAAAATTTCAACATAACTGTTCTATTCAATCCAATCAGTCTCCGATCGTGCAGAAAATATGTTTCTGTTTAGCTCTGATACCAATTGTGAGGTCCATTTGAGAACATGATTGGATTGATTTGATGATAAACAAGAAGATTAAGGGTAGAAATCAGTAGATTATTATGTAGAAAAGGAAAAACTACACTACTAGAAGAAGCATCCTTATGAACTACATTGTGAGAGATTGAGAATTACACAAAATGAAAGGTTACCCTAAAACATAACTACATAATTCCTATTTATACCCCATACTCCCTTGTATACAATTAAGCCCAAACCCAATACAAGGCCCAATACAATAAATGTAGATTATTTTATAAAACTTCTAAATAGAACATAAAATATGTTCTAACAGAACACAAAGTTAAGCCACATAGTCACGTTGTCGAACTACACCTCATATCGTAAATGTATTGCCTGCTCAATCGAGCTACACCTCCAGTCGGACTGTATTTCAAGTACCAAAAACATCGTATCCCCCATTGCCTGCTCCGTCGAGCTACACCTCAAGGATACGCGGTCTTATTGTTTGCTCGTTCCCTAGTGGAGTTTCATCCTCAGGGTACTCATTTGACCCCTAGTACCTACTCCCTAGCATTCAAGATATGAGTCTCAGTTCCTTACTTGATAACTCCTGATGTCTAACCCTCGTGCACAAGAATTAGAACATCCAATCACAAGACCCATGGTCCCGAAGTACAACCCATAAAGTTTCCTCTTTGCCAAACAACCGGGACAACAGCAATGCCAACAATGCATAAATTCCCAAGGTGAGAATATCAAGACTCCTCATCCTTAAATATGACTGACTTAGATGCCTATGGATCCAATGCATTACAGTCTAAAATACATTACTCCAATTGAATGACACACGCACTCAAAACATGTATTCTCCAAAATAAAGTCCAATAAATGAAACTCACACCTAAAGCTCCACTTTAAGTTATTAAAACCGGACAAAAGTCCCCAAGCCCCAACAAAGCCGAAAACCGAGCCTTAAGCTCAACCAATCAAATGGTCATATGCTAAAATCCACAAAATGCGATAAAGTGCAGCCGACCACGTTTATGCAAACACAATCTCAAAAAATGCATGAATACACTCAAACACCATTTAGATTTGAACAAGTCATTATCTAAACAAGTTTATAACCCCATTGGCTCTCTCAAACGTCCCATAACACAAGATCAACATTTTTCATAAAACACATTAAAGTACAATTACTCCAAAGCAGGGGTGAGCATGGTACCGGACCGGTACCGATTTTCCCGAATCCCAAATGTGGTCTAAAGACGGTACCGAATACCGAACCGAGTAATCATATACGGTACTGGTACCTGTACCAGTACCGGGTATTCGGTATTCGTCCCGAATTTCCCGAACATTTCAATTCCATATAAAAAAACAATCATAAATACGAAAATCCTTATCAAAAAAGCATTCATAAATACGAAAATCCATATCTATTCCATATCAAAAAAAACATTCATAAATACGAAAATCCATCCGTTCCAAAACAGCTATCAACTACTAATCATCCGTCGTCATCCTTGGTTTTCCGCAATCAACGCGTATTGCTTCACCGATCTCTATATGAAACAACAAATAGTAATATTATAATCTAATTTATCATTTTTTATAAATAAAACAACAAACACTAAGATTAGTAATTACCAAACGCTATATCATCATCCTTTAACATGTCGTCAACATCGTCTATAATTGGTTTTCTAGACTTTCTAACCCAATCTTGGGTGCAAATCAACGCATCAACGATTTGTGGTGACAAACTTGTTCGATAGGGATCCAATACACGACGGCTCGTGCTAAAAGCCGACTCGGATGCAATAGTTGATATCCAAAATATCTTCAAAAAAAGATAAAAATTATACCTAATAATTTATATTAAATAAACACACAAAATATTAAAAAATCAATTCATGTTACCTTTGGCCATCCGAGAAACTATCGGGTAACGAATGGCGTTTTGATTCCACCACCTTAAAATATCAAAGTCTTTGGTGTATTTTTCATTTCGGTCACTCAAATACTTCTTTAACTCGGTTTCCGTTGAAGCCAAGTTGTTTTCTTCCACGTTGAGGTACGAACCTAAAATTATATTCCCTACATCACAAGACGCCCCATCTTCATTCTTTTCTTCTTGAGAAGATCCATTACCATACAAATCCTTGTACTTCATAAAGAACATCTCTAACTTTTGTTCAACACACCTAAGCATTTGTATCGCCTTGAGCTCAATAGCCGATTCTGTCATCTGATTGGCATCCGTTACGGTTGACTTTATCATCATATTAAAGGCGTGTTTAAGAAACCCGTATTTCATTTGTGGATCTAACACTACGGCAAATTACATGTAATCGTTAAGTTTCTCGAACGTTCCCCAATACTTATCATATTTCGACCTCATTTCATTACCCATTAAACAAAATTCCGGTCTCGTTTCCCACTCTCGAATATGTTTGTCAACTTCAAGAATTTCCCGAAAAAATATGTGGGCCAAAGGTTTTGAAGTTGCCGACACAAGCTTCGTTGTTGTCTTAAATTTTTCAAGAAATCCCACCACGACTTTGCAAGTGTCGAAATCCGTTTTTTCCGGCACTCTATCTATCTCCCGTCTAAAGTCTCTATCTACAAAACAAAATATAAATTTTTTTAATATGCAAAAGTTTTATATAAATATACTCAACAATTTTATATAAAAAAATACCTTGAAGTTTGTACTTGATGAAAGCTTCTTTTAGCTCCACGGCGACTTTCAACATCTCATACGTCGAATTCCATCTTGTCGGACAATCCCCACACAAAAACTTCTTTGTTTCTAATCCGCATTCTTTCATACACTTCTTGAACTGGGTAATTCTTTGTGACGAGTGTCTTATATACCTAACGGCTCTTTGTACACAATCCACACTATATGTATGCTCCTTTGACCCGTCTTTCACGATTAAATTTAAGATATGTGCCATACACCTAACTTGAAAATTCTTACCACTTTCATACATGTTAGGTAATTCTTTTTCAAAAACTCAACAGTCGTGTTGTTTGAAGTAGCGTTATCAAACGCCATGGTCATAACGTTCTTTATTCCCCACCCGTGTATACAATCCAACAACAAAAGGCCAATGTCATCTCCCTTGTGACTATCAATTTGACGAAAGTTTATAATCCTCTTGTGCATAACCCAACTATCGTCAATAAAGCGCGTCGTGACTACCATATAATTGATTCTTTGACACAAGGACATCCAAGTGTCGGTAGTCAAATGTATACTATTATTTGGGTTACTTAAGTACGCATACAACTTGTTTCTTTCTTCAATATAATACTTCCCCACATCCCTACTAACCGTATACTGTGAAGGCAAAGTAACCCTTCCATTAAGCGCATTCGTGTATTCGACAAAAGCTTCGTTTTCAACAAACTTAAATGGTATCTCTCCTACTACAAATATGGTTAACAAAGCTTTTTTAATCCTAACATCATCGTGTTTCCATGTTCCCACACTACCCTCCCCGCAACTTTCTTTCTTGAATTGCAAAATATTTTTTTTCTTTTTGTTTTCCGGATTTTCTTTGCATCTAGGGAAATGTTTTTTTAAACTAGATGTGTCGTTACGATTTGGATTGGCTTTAAGATTAGTAGAGCAATACTTATATTTCCCATAGATTCTTTTTACCCCATCATTTTCTTCTACTAAGTTCTCTTCAAAATGATTCCTAACTTCGGACCGTTTCTTCCCGGATTTTGTCGGTCGTTTTCTTTTGCTTGTTTTTGCTACATTCTCTTTCTTTTCCTTGCCGAAAGCGTCATCAATATTCACCATAGGGTATCATCAATATAATCTTCCTCACCCTAAAAGACAAGCAACAAAACTAGTTTTTTAAAAAACTATTCAAGTTTAGATTATAAAAACACAAAAGTTTCAAGACTTACTTGTGTTTCTTCCATGGAGGAGTTGACCCAATTATCCATTCACCTTTGAATCAATATATAAATAAACAAAGAAATCAATATATAAATAAATAAATAAATGTTTCATTGAAGAAATTAATAAAGAAATCAATATAAAATAAAACAAATCAATATAAAATACAAACCTTTGATTTCAACTTGGAGTCCAAGTCTATGTACCCTTTTTGAACGTTGGAGCGCAATATTTCAAAATTGCTTCCAATGCTTAAAACACCCAGTAATGCTCAAAGTTTGAAGAATCAATTAATCAAAGCAACAGCTAGCTTGATGGGAAAGGAATCGGTATTCGGTATTATCATTTAGAAGGGAAAGGAATCAATATGGGAAAGGAATCAATATTATGATTTAGAAGAAGTCAAGAAGCCAAGAAGAAAAGTAATTAAAATGACCTTTGGTCTTACCGGGACGGTTCGGTATTAGTACCGAGTCCCGAGTCCCGAATCCTGAATTTCCCGAATCCCGAATTAGCGACATTACAAGTACCGAGTATCGAACCGAAAAATATAATCGGTTCCGGTACGGTTCGGTATTTTCGGTGTCGACGCTCACCCCTACTCCAAAGGATTTACATGTGTACGTTAAACCGTTAAAATATCAATATCAAAGATTTACTCAACAAACTACTTGAAATAAATTTTCCCCAAAACCACAGAGGTTTACGATATCCGAAATGTTCGCAAGGTTGGAAATGACCAAACTCCAATGACTTACACGTTGGTATTTTCAAAACATTTCCCAACACAAAATACACTTATTACCAATAACCACAAAAATGCATTTTTACCCAATACCCTCCATTTATGAAAACGGTTATCAAAACATTTTCATTATGATACATTTATCAAAAATCCCAAGGATGGGTGGTTTACAAGTTTATAAACTTAAACACTTCCAAGTAATCAAAAGTTATCAATTACTCAACAGTAAAAAATTTCATGTAAAACACATAAACACTTTTAAAATGAACATTTTGGCATGTACAACGTTTTCACAAATCAACTTGAACTCACATTGCTAGATTTAGGCTAAATCTAGATTTTCCCCAACTTGAGCTCCTTTGAAGAAATTCGAATCTTCAACCCAAAACTTCCAAAAACCTAGATCCACAATTTTCCAACCATAAATACACGCATCCAAACACTTATAATCATTCACCAAACATTTTACATCCAAATCCCCAAATTTGCCCAAAACCCTAATTTGACTTAATTTCTCCAAAATCATCAAAACCGAAATTTGAGAAACCAACTACTTGGAAATCATCAATGGAGCATTTATAACTTATAATAGGGTTTAGAAATGGAGAGGATAAACTTACCACTTAGGTTTTGGGAAAAACCTAGAAAACCCAAAATGAAGCTTAAGGTTGAAGATGGAGATGGAGATGGTGAACTCTTGATGTCTAGCTTCTACCCTTGATGACACTTCAATACTTGAGGATTGAGGTATTTAATGAATCAAAACTACCATAGATGGGTTTGGGTGATCTTGGAAAAGTTTAGAGAGAGTTGGGAGTGAAATGGGAGATGAGAAATGAAGAATGGAGCAAAATCCCGTATTTGACAGCAGTCCAGACCCCTGGTGCTACAATGACACGCGACTATGACACGGTCATTGTCGCGTGTCATAGTCGCACACTTTGTGCTACATTGACACACGACTATGACACGGTCATTTTCGTGTATCATAGTCGCACCAAGTGTACCGTGGGTGTTCCAACTTGTGCGACTATGACCGTGTGACTATGACATTGTCATAGTCGTCGGGCATTATAGGCGGACCCTTTCCAAGCTCCGAAATCCGACTTTTTCAACGCCAACACTCCTGATACTCTTAGGGACTTTAAATAATGCTTTCCCAACCTAAATCCCCCCATTTCCAAGTTGTAAAAACGTCCGGGTGACCTTTACTTACCGAAAATCATGGATGTTACACCCTAGTTGCATCAACTAGGGAGAATTGGAATGCCTTCAGCTTGAGATTCTCAATGGTCGTGCTTTGCGGGTACATCCTCAAACATACCTTGTGTAACTCGATCATATGCTTGTATGGGTCTTCACTAGCTAAACCATGGAAACGAGGTAGTAAGTGAATTAAACCAGTTTTGAGTTCAGCACTTACCTCTCCTGCCGGATATGTGATGCAAAGAGGTTTCTCGTCGACAATGGGTGCTACCTATTCCCTTAAAGTGCGCTCAGGATTCGCCATATCCTTTTATTCTTCTCCTTCGGTCTTGGTGAACGGTTCTACCTTTTCAGAATGAGGCTTCTCGTCTTCTGAATACAATTCCTCGATATTGCTCTCTGAGTCTGAAGGCAGTTCAATGTCTTTCCAAATATTGAGCACCAGTGAAGAAGTCGACTCGCCTTGCATCTTTTGAAGCTTGGCTTGATTTATAAGCTTCTTAGCGGTTTTCTCAATCTTCGGATCTATAGGTAGCGGTGAACCTGCATGAAAAGATCTTGGCATAAACAGTTAAACTTGTCGAGTCCCCGGCAATGGCACCAAAAATTTGACGGATGTCGAGTCCGAGTAATAATAATATTTATATACTTAATCCTATTACCTCTAAACCACAACAAATTGTGATAATGGTAAGTAGGGTCATCTTCTCTAGGACTTGGTGTTAACCATGAATCCAAGACATCATCATATAGAAACTAATTAAAAACATTAAATAAAGGGGGTTAGGGGTTGGATGATTGATTGATAATTAAGCTAAGCATTCAAAAAGAATCTAAGCAATTTAAACAATAGTAAAGAAAAAGGTTCTAGTAGTAGGAAAACACACTTTTCATTGGGTGGTATATCATTGACATGTATATAAAATGTATATTCACGCCAATTCAAAATGGTTCAAACGTTAACACGCATCAATGTTACGTTTGTTTTAAAGAGTTGACTAGCACGAGAAGCTCAATACCTAGTCTCTAACTAGTTAACTGAAACAAGTTACGAACTTGGCGACAATTGCTAATTGCATTAAAATTAAGCAAACACCATTTCTAGTTAATATTTGAACGCCCAAATATGAAAACTAGAAAATACAAACTTACAATACTAAACAATCAACTAAATTGTCGATAAAAGTATTGTTTGCTACTATAATGAAACAAAGAACAATTATGGATTCCCCGTTTTATTTAACAAATCCATGTCAAGTTGAACAAAGTAAGGGATCCTTCCTAAATCGAAAACCGGACAAAGATTTAACACTAAAATCAAAGTTTACGTAAATAAATTGACAATGAACTTGAAATCAAACAACTCTCAACACCATCCAATTCAAATGTTTACTTGCTCACTACTAGCAAGAAAGAAATTAGTTACTCATATTAACTATTGAAATCAATTGTACTTACAATAAGATTGCAGATAAGAAATTGTGAAGAACCCTATAATTTCTCCAAGAATCGACCCACCAGCCTTTGAAAATCGTTCTTGTCTTGCTCTCTAATATCTCGATCGATTTCTCCAAAATTGGTTCCTCTAATCGAAAGTTAAGAGACCCCTTTTATACCCCTTCTGAAAACTGCTCGAGAAAAAAAACCAATAAGGCACGATTTGGTGGTCTTCGTGACTTTGGACGCGGGTTAAACCCATGGGAAAACTCGCCCGGATACATTTTGAAGCGAAGATACAGTGAGTACCATGGGTTTTGGCGTGGGTTTACTCATTGAAAACTCACGCGGTTGGATTTTGCTCCCCAACATAGTGTCCACCGCAGATTTGATGCGACTTTGCTGCTGGTGAAAGTCGGCTCGAGAAGACGTCGATGCTACAAGGGTGGGAAGTCCGACCATGCAACAAAAGATTTTCTGGTGAAGGGACTCATCAGTTTCGAGTGCAAAACACCGGGATACTTCAGGAAATATTGCCCGAAGTTGAAGATGGGCGGTAGCCAAGAGAGAAAGGATAATCCTTCAAGGATTCCAGGTTGAGCTTTTCAGATGACTGTCAATGAGGCTAAGGTGTCGACGGATGTGGTTTCTGGTACGTTCCTTGTAAACTTTGTATCTGCTCTCATCCTTTTTTGACTCTGATGCAAGTTATTCCTATGTGTCAGATTCTTTTAGCAAAAATCTATCTGTGCCTACTAGTCTGTTAGTTGATGCCTTGGTAGTAGAGATAGCAAATCTTAGTCAAATGTTGATCTGCGAGATTCTGAAGGACTGTACACTTGAAGTTGGGGGGGAGTTACCGGTCAGCTTATTGTCGATGTCTATAGGTGGATTCGACGTAGTGATCGGAATGGATTGGTTAGCTGAGAACCAAGCTAAAATCGTGTGCTATAAAAAGTTAATATGAATTCCGGTGACAGGAAATGACATCGTATGCATATACGGGGAGAAAAGGAAGGAAAACGCCGCAGTCATTTCCATGGCAAAAGCGCGTAAATGCATGGTGAAGGGATGCTCATCCTTTTTGGCATATGTAATAAATGCCAAGCTCAAAAAGAAAAAGCTATAGGATCTGAAGGTGGTACACGAGTTTCCCGACATATTTCCCGATGACTTGCCCGGGTTGCCAGCTGATAGGCAAGTAGAGTTTTAGATTGATCTTAGTTCCAATCGATAGAGTGCCTTATTGATTGGCTCCATCCAAGATGCAAGAAATGATGTCACAACTTCAAGACCTTCTCTAGAAAGGATTCGAGAGACCGACTATCGAGAGTTAAAGAAAGCAACCACGAAGAACAAGTATGCACTCCCGAGGATTGATGATTTGTTCGACCAACTTCAAAGGGCAGGTTACTTCTCGAAAATCGAACTCTGTTCGAGATATCACCAAGTGATGGTGAAGAATTATGACGTCCCAAAGACGACATTTAGGACTCGTTACGGTCACTACGAGTTCTTGGTTATGCCTTTTGGTTTGACAAACGCACCGGCGGTATTTATGAACCTGGTGAATCGAGTATACTGACCATTCTTCTATAAGTCAGTGATCGTGTTCATTGACGACATCCTTGCCTATTATAAAGATGGCGTTGAACATGAACACACCTTTGTGAGGCCCTAGAAGTGTTAAGAATGGAGAAGTTGTATGCAAAGTTCTCCAAATGCGACTTCTAATTGAAAGAGGTATAATTCTTGGGTCATGTGGTCACCTGAGATGAGGTGAAGGTTGATCCATCCAAAATCGAAGCAATGATGAATTCGGAACCTCCCAAGAGTCCGTCAGAGATCTAAAGTTTCTTGGGTTTAGTGGGTTATTACCAGATATTCATTCAAGACTTCTCCAAGATCGCTTCTTCCTTGACAGCCTTGACGAGGAAGAATGTAAAGTTCCTGTGGACCGAGATGCAAGAGAAAGCATTTCGGACCCTACAAAAGAAGCTATGTGAAGTACCAATCTTGTGCCTACCCGTTGGATCCGAATACTTTGTGGTCTATAGTGATGCCTCCAAAATGGGTTGAGTTGTTTATTGATGCAAAGAGGCAAGGTGATCACCTATGCGTCAAGACAGCTTAAAGAGCACGAACGAAACTACCCTACTCATGATTTGGAGTTAGCAGCGGTTGTATTTTCCTTGAAGCTATGACGACACTATATCTACGGCATTAAGTGTACTCTTTACACCGGCCATAAGAGTTTGGAGTACGTCTTTCATTAGAAGGAGTTGAAAATTAGGCAGCGAAGATGGCTAAAGCTGCTCAAGGATTACGATTGTGAATTGCTTAACCACCCGGGAAAGGCGAATGTGGTGGCCGATGCATTGATCCGGAAGGATTATAGCGGGAGCATCCGAGACATCCTTTCAAGAATTGAGCTAGTTTCGAGTCTAATTGAAAAGATCAAAGGGTCACAAGTTAAGACGTTATTGGAAAAGAATATTAAAGAGGAAGTGATGAAGAAACAACACTTACTCTTGAGAGAGGATAGTCGTGGGGTAAAGTTGCTCAAAGGGAGTGTTTAAGTACCTAAGATCGGAGGCAATCACTGCTTTTTAGTAGATGATCAGAAGTCCAACACTCCATAAACCCAGGAAGTACAAATATGTATAGGGACTTGAAGCTAAATTATTGGTGGCTAGTCATGAAGTTAGATGTGGAAAACTATGTGGAACGGTGTGTGACATGTTTGCAAGGGAATGTCGAACACCAATGACCGTATGAGAGTTTTCAATCTCTGCAGATCCCCAGGTGTAAATGGGAGCACATCACGATGGACTTTGTGACCAAATTGCCGAAAACCTTAAGAGGCCACGATACCATCTGGGTAGTTTTCTACCGTTTGACCATAGGGATGGCAAAAATAACCAAAACCGATGGGGAAACCGAAATTTTCGGGCCGGGTTCGGGGACCTCTTATCGGAGACGGGGCGGGGATCGGGGACATATTCGGGGATTTTATCAGGGACGGGGGCGGGGACGGTGATCACCGGCCCGACCCGACCCGATATGTGTGTGTATATATATATATTAATGTATTTATATATATATATATATATATATATATATGTAAGTTTATATATATAATCATGAAAAGAAAAATACTAATATTACATTAAAATTTAAAAGATTTTTTTTCCATTTTACCTCAACACCCCAAATAAGTCTCACGAAAAAAGTCTAATTTATTTGTTTAATCGTGAAACTGTGATGTTAGTTGAATGATATTTGAATTCTATTTACTTTTATATTGTAATATAAGACATTTATGTTTAAAAAATGTAATTTAGTTTTAGTTGTGAAAATTAACATTTTGTAACTTTTTTCCCGGGTCGGTTTTGGTTTCGGGTTCGGGTATAACCAACGGTGAACGGGGAAAGATGAAGTTTTCCCTTAATGGGTTCCCCAACGGGGATCGGGGAAACCGCGGGGACCCGACGGTGATCCCCGATAAGATCCCCGACGGGGATCGGGGCGGTTACGGGGACGGTTTTGGTTATCGGTTTCGGGGACGGGGATACCAATAACCGACCTGAACCCGGCCCGTTGCCATTCCTATTTGACCAAGAGTACTCATTTCCTAGCCATGCGAGAAACATTACCAATGGACAATTGGCGAAGTTATACATTGACGTGATCATTTCTAGACATGGAGTGCCCTTATCGAGTGTTTCAGATAGAGATAGTCGGTTCACTTAAAATTTCTGGGATGACCTTCAGAAAGAATTGGGTGCAATGGTGAAGTTAAGCACGACTTATCACCCTCAAACTGACAGTCAAAGTGAGAGGAATATTCAAACTCTAGAAAATATCCTCAGGTCATGCGTCATTGATTCGGAAGAAGTTGGGATTCTCACCTACCGTTAGTGGAGTTCTCCTACAATAATAGTTACCATTCTAGTATTTGAATGGCTCCGTTCGAAGCGTTGTATGGTGGAAAGTGTAGGACTCCAATTTTTCGGCTGAAGCGGGTGAGAAACAATTTTTCGGGCCTGAGATCATGCAAGAAACGGTCGACAAAGTTGAAAGCATCCGAGAGCGTTTGAAGGCGGCTCAATACTATCAGAAAAGCTATGTCAATAAGAAGATACGACCAATGGAATTCCAAGTGGGAGACCGGGTAATGTTGAAGGTGTCCCCTTTGAAAGATATAATCCAGTTCAAAAAGTGTGGGAAAACTGATTCCCCGTGTCCTTGGACCGTTTACTGTGATAAAATGTGTTGGACTCCAAGCGTACCAATTGGAGTTACCGCCAGAAATTAATGCAATCCACAACACTTTTCACATTTGCTACTTACGGAAGTGTTTGGCGGGAGAAGAGAGTGTTATCCCTCTCTCAACAATCCGAATAGATGAATGCAATCATTATGTTGAAGAGCCAGATGCCATTCTCGAAAGGAAATCAAAGAAACTTCGCCACAAAGAGATCGTGATGGTCAAAGTGCAATGAAAGCATCATCGTGGCTCTAACGTGATGTGGGAAGCCGAATAAGACATGAAGAAGCGTTATCCTTATTTGTTCATGTAATGTAAGATTTCGAGGACGAAATCAAATTCAAGGGTGGGAGGATTGTAACACCCTAGAATTTGGAACCTTTATATTTTGCACCATAATCATTGAAATTCCTTATAAAATCAGTTTTGAGGTAACCTTGTGTTGTATTTGTGTGATCTAAGTGAAGAAGCAAGAAAAGTGAAGTTTTTAGAAGGGGCAGGTAGTGGTTAAAGCGAGTTCTCGACGGGTTTGGTGGTACCAAACTCGCTTTAGACACTGTGGTGCATAACCCTTAAATTGTGTGGGCGACTTTAATGCGGGTTTAGCAGCGTGAAAGTCGCATTAAGGACTGTTGTTTGCGGCCTGAGTTAGGTGCCGGCGACTTTGATGCGAGTTTGTCCACGAAAGTCGTGTTCGTAGTACATGTTGACGTTTAGGTCGAAAAAATAACATTTTAGAGCATTTACTCACCTCTCTTTCTCCCTCTTCATTCACTCCGGTTGGGTAAAGTGGTAGACTCGATTTTTAGGTCATCAACAGAGCATTTAAGGGCATTAATCACAAGAACTCAAGGATTAAAGTTTGGAGCTCAAATTCTCCTATTCCATCTCATCATTTTCTTGGGTTTTAGGTTTTACCCAAAACCAAGCAAGGTGAGTTCATCCTAACCTTTTAAACTTTATACATGCCAAATGCTTCATTTCAGTCTCTTAAAACTTTTCTCTTGATGTCTTTTACATATTTATGAATTTTAACCAATTTTGGATATTTTGGGAGATTTGGGGGTTTTTACCCTTCTGCTAGTAAATGTGAGATCTTCAAATATATGTTATAAAAATGTGTTTTTGGAACATAAATGTCATTATGGGACTTGAACTACACATTTTATGTTTATTCTTGATTTTTACATATTTGAAGGTATTTATGAAAAATGTTTATACAACGAAAAAAGAAGTATTCTACTTGTAATTTATGGTTATTCTAGAACTTATGAACTCTTGGAAAATATGTTGGATATATCATTTGCGTTTGGAAAGAAAATGGTTCTATTTGGAGTTAAGGGAACTTTGACCCTTGTGGCGAGTCTTGTGTCAAAATGATTTTTGGGAGGACACTTGAATGTTGAATGTTGTATGTGTGATTATAATAGGAGTCCATGTTTTCAAAGGATTTCCTGCGATTATTTCTAGTATGGAATGAGTCAATCATCCAAGTTGATCACTTTTAAGTTGTGACCGTTACTAGACTAATGCAAATGGATCCATAGGCGTAGGAGTCGGTTTTGCTTTAAATGGAATAGTTTTCCGTTGTAACTAGATTGAGACATGGAGTCATCGGGGGCAACTTGGTCCGGTCATGTGGATCACCGTAAATATAATTCTAGTGAATGAGTATGACTAGGATCATCGGGGGCCCGTACGGGTCGGAGAACTCGTTGGCCATTGATCCTAGCATGAGCTCTATAACGTGGATTGTGGCTTACTTTTGTGTTCCTCCACTATGGAAATCAGGTCTCCCTCATCATCGTAAGATGAATTTTGGACCATATGGTTTTATGTGATTATGTGAAAATAAACTCATGAACTATTACCGTTTTGATTTTCTATTCTCTTATTACAAATGTTTGTTTTCACTAGGCGTCTAGTCTAACATTTTTCTTAAAATGACATGTATACCATGTTCTCTTAGCGGTGGGCTTCGAAGTGAGCGGAGAGTTGGTTGTCGATAGAGACATCTTTTGGGATTATTGATTTTTTGGACACATTGTCGTTTAGTCAATTGACAGGTTTCTTTTGTAGGATGATAGTGACACCCGTTTTTAATATAAGCTTAGTATAGTTGAGATTAGTAGGTTGTTATTTATCCTCTTTATTTATTGGGTTGTGAACACTTTACAATTTCCTCATCTTGGGTGATTTTATTTTTATATATGTCATTTCTACGTTTATGTTTAGGTTTAAATTTACTCCTATTTTAGGGGTGTTACAAGAAGCATTATTTGTTTTGTAATGGATATAAGAATCATCCTTTTCTTTATCTAAAAAACTTAGCAAGCGTAAAAAAATGTTCTCTCAAGCCGACATATCAGAACGATAAAATAAGCGAAGCTTGTCGTTCATGATGAAAATCTAATCACCGATGAAGTCATTCTTCGAACCCATAATTTATTAAAGTCATTTCAGCCAATTAAACACAAAACACTAATGCACCATGATTCAAGAATGACAATATTGTCATCCATGCAAAGCTAGTTGTAATTGGACAATCCATACTCCCGATTCACATTTGCGAGTCTATAAAACACTATTTCCAATCTAGTTTGCATTGCGTATCAATTTTTTCTCTTCCAAGGCGATCTTGTCCCTAAAACTGGCTATCATCTCTATTCGTTCTTGACCATTTGGAAGATCATCCGAGTGGTTTTGTAGTATTAGAAAACAACTCCTTGTCCAATGTTAGTTTATTAGCCAATTGTTGTATTCTATCCTAATGTTTGTCTAATCACAAACTTTGACAACTGAGTTAGTAAACATGTAAAAAGAGCTCTGATGTCTAATCACAAACTTTAATAAATGGTGTTTTTTTTTTGCTTTCATTTGATATAGGAAGTAAGAACAACTTAAAAGGAATGGTAAACAAGTCGTAATAACGTTATATTACCAAGTGATCATCGATTTCTTGAAAGAAAGCTTTATCATATATGATCATCATCCGACACACTTCCTAGTATTGATCCTGAGCTTTGAATTAGTAATCTTCATTTTACACTCAATATCATATGAAAAAGTCAGTAAATACCATAAACACGTTCATTAAAATACAAATCGATTACTTTGTCAACATGTCAACAATATAAATTGAAAACCGAAACCGCCATATATGTATTGTATATATCTAACCCACGAAGAGTTAGATATGTACAATACATATACATGTATTTAATTGTGTCCAAAGTTAGTAAAAACTCATATTTTTTACTAAAATTTTCCAACAATTTTCAGTCAAAACAATATCACAACAATATCACGTTTAATAATTTACCCGATAAAAGTTTATTAGGTAAGAGTCATCACCCTCACTTATCAGGTAAAAGTTTTCATTCTTATCATCGTTCTTACTTAGTAAAATTATTGGTATTTATCATGTTCATTCGATAAAATAAATAACCTGGTAAGCACTTACCGATAAACGTTTAATAAAAAACCTCTAAAATATTAATATTCCAACTCTAAACCTGTAACTGCATCTCCAACAAATTCTCTAAAATGGAGAACCAAAGTTCAAAACCTCTAACAAAAATTGCATTCATCTCCAACAGATTCTCCATTTTGGAGATGACATTATTACTTATATTATTAAAATAACATAATGTATATATCTAATAAAATATTATTTCTCTCTCCTACACATTACATTTCAAAATTTCTTATTGGTAGAATATAACAAAAAAAACATTTCTCTCTCATGGTAATCATTTTTGGAGAGTTCTCTAAATTTGGAGAAAATTACATTATATCTCCTACTTTCTCCATTTTGGAGAAAGATTTGGAGAATCTGTTGGAACAAAAAACACCAAAAATCCCCATTTTCTCAATTTTGAAGAAGCTATTGGAGATGCTCTAAATAGACAATTTTGATACTCTGGATTAATACATTTCAAATCCTTTAAGGCTATGTTTGGCAAACTAGCTGATAAACTAGCTAGTGTCTGATAAGCTAGCTGATAAAAAAGTCACGTTTGGCAAAACTAGCTTATAAACATGTAAATATATCAAAAAAGATATCTAGAAAAAGTAATCAATTACAATATTTAATAATATAATTAAAAAAAATTATAGTAATATAATATATTAACTAGTTGTGTACCAGCGCAAAGTGGCGAGATACATCTTGATTTCGAGGTTGACAACTAAAACCCATAATCTTGATTCCTGCTTCTCTCTATTCTATGTTCAAGTTGATTTTATTTTATTGTTTTATATTGCTTTGACTTTGAGTTGAATAATGGTTTTAACTTAATGCAACTCATAATTAACAAATAAAACCCGATATGTATGTTTGAACAAAATAGAATTATAATCATCTGTGACAATACAAATTTGTACACACAGAAAACGATAAGATATCACTCGAAGCATCCATCTGTAGACTTGCCCTGTAAGAAATGTCATATGATTATAATATATACAAACCAAATGTAGTTGTAACAAATGTGTAATAATAAGTAGTCGTTTGTACCTTGTTAATCGCGTAAAACTTCTTGATACACCACATTTGATGTGTAGACTCCGCCACGATTGAATTTTTTTGCAGGCTTTACTAAAACCTTCGTATTTTCACGCGAAGTCCCTCTTGATAATGCCACGTAAAGTTGGGCGTGGGAGAATACCGATTTTGGTAGATAAACACCAACATTCGGAATGGTCAGTCCTTGAGCTTTATTAATTGTCATAGAATAGCTAAGTCGGACTGGAAAATGTTTTCTCTTTAATTTGAAGGGAAACATGTTATCTTCATATGGACAAAGAGGAATTCTCGGCAAAAATACCCTCTTTCCAGAATGCTGACCAACGACTATTTCTGCATGAATTACGTTATGCTGAAAACCTCTACATATCAATCTGGTGCCATTACATAAGCCGTTAGAGGGATCGATATTTCGTAATAGTATTATTAGGCATCCAATTTTGAGCCAGACGTAATGAGGAGGCAAACCACGACGGTTAGTGAGTTTAAGAACTCCATTGGATAAAAGTTATTCCTGTCATCTTCTGCTTCATCAAAATTGTAGTAAACTTTTTCCTCTCCGCAAAATCTATCAATCAACTGGTCATTAATCTCATCGACATTCTCATTTTTAGTTGATAATATCGCTCTCTGATAACTTCGTTATCTGACGGGTTTTTACCCTCCGAATCATAAGCTTACGGCTCATCTTGGAGTAAGAATTGGCATTTCGGACTAATATTTCTGAGCAAGTTGTGTGTAGGCATGCAAGATGTTGAGTGGAAGAAAAAGTGCTTATCATTACTCCATTTTGACATCCCGGACGACAAATGCATCGAACCAAGTGAACGGGCGAAAAAATCGACAAATTTAGGCCTTGGCTAAAGTGCCTGGCGAAAGTGACAAGTGTCACTCTCGCTGGCACTTTCGCGCAAAATGTACCGTGAGCAATGGAGTGGCTAAAGTGCCTAGCGAGAGTGACACTTGTCACACTCGCGTGTCACTCTCGCGATCGTGGTCTGAGGGTATAAAAAGCTGCAGAAACTTAAAGTTTAGGGTTATCTCGGGATTGTTGGAGGCTAGACCCTAGGGGAGCTGTTCTAAACCATTTTCAGAGCAGAATAGAAGACTTTTACTGATTGGGAAGGTGGAAACAACTTTTGGAGCTCAAAATTGGTAGTGTGTATCAATCATTGAGGGAGTTTTATCATTACACTTGTATTTTGTTGAGAAACGATGTATTTGGGTGTTGTCATCTTCTTCTCTATGGTTATATTTGCTACTAGTAACATGAACTAAACCTTTTGAGGTTGGGGAAAGGATGGATTTGGTTTTATACCGTTAGATATATGATTATTGCATTTTATTGAGTTAATACACTTGTTGGTTGAAGTTTGTCTATCTTGTTCTTATTGTTTATGAGATTGGCCATCTTATTCATCTTTTGGTTGTATTTCCTCTTGAGAAATTGGTTTTATAACTTGATAAAAGTTAGATAAACCTAGGGTGAGATATTGGATAGAGATATACCAAGTAAACCCTAGTTTGTGTTTGTGATTCTTATGCTTAATGAGTTGAATGTTTATGTGTATTGGTTGAGAGACTTCAATATATATTACATGATACATTCTTGCTATTGCTCGAGAGAGAGTAGTGAGTATATTTGGAATTGCTAATTTAACCTTGTGTATTGAGTCATTGAATGTGTGTTGTTTATTTGTTGGTGTAATCCAAATGAAATCCGACCCCTAGCCTTTCCCTAGTCATATAAGTATTCTCTTTGTGGTGTTTGAATCAGTTGTTGAATAGTATTTCGTGCTTGCTTTCATTATCTCTTGATAAGTAGTTAATTAATCATTCTCAAACCAATTTTATCAGCAGTTCAGTTAGTAGTTGTGGTAGCCTTTGTGGTACTTAAACTCGTAGTTCCTTGGATCGATACTCGTACTTAGTACGTATTACTTGATTGACACCGTACACTTGCGGTAGATTTGGAGGGTTGCATAAACCCTCTATCAAGTTTTTGGCGCCGTTGCCGGGGAACTATTGTAGTGTTAATATCACTACCGGTTATAGCGCTGCTAGATTGGACATTATTCTTTAATTCCATTATTTTTACTTACTATTCTTTGGGTTTGTTTTCAGGCACTCACTCTAGTGCATGCCAAGGAGACGTAACCGAGGAAGAGCGATATTGCCCTTGGATCCGGAAATCGAGCGCACACTTCGATTAAGGAGAAGAGAGCAAGAACAAGAACATGTGATGGCAAACAATCAAGCTTTAAGAGATTTCTCGTGTCCCACTTATGATGGCTCACAACAGGGCATTCAAGCTCCTAATGTGGAGGCTAACAACTTCGAAATCAAGCCGGACATCATAAGCATGATCAAGCAAGAACAGTTTGGGGGGCTACCTCATGAAGACCCGGTTGGTCATCTTGAGAGATACAGTGAGATTCTCAACACTTTCAAGATGAACAGAGTCCCACCGGAGGCCATTCGTCTGAGACTCTTCACATTTTCCTTGTGTGATCGGGCCAAGTCGTGGCAAAGAAGTATCCCCGCCGGACAAATCACCACATGGGACCAACTTGTGAAGGCCTTTCTATCAAAGTTTTTCCCTCCCGTTCGTACTGCAGGATTGCGAGCAGAAATTACGCAGTTTAAGCAATTGGACCAAGAATCACTCTATGATGCTTGGGAAAGATACAGGGAATTGCTCAGAAAGTGCCCCCACCATGGTCTTCAACCATGGTTGATCATCGAAATGTTCTACAATGCCCTCCTCCCGAACTTTAAAGCCACTGTTGATTCTGCAGCAGGGGGATCTCCCATATCAAAGTCTTATGATGACGCTTATGCTTTGATATGCGAAATGGCCGACAACAACTATCAATGGCATTCCGAAAGGAGTGGACAACTAAGAAGGCTAATTAGATCTAGCTCACAAGATTCATCAAAGATCTCTTCTTTGAAAGCCCAAATCTCCGGGCTAACAAATCAACTAAGGAACATGGCGGTGAAGGCGGTTGGCAATGTAACCTGTCAGTTATGTGGAGATTCTCACTCTACCGAAGAGTGCCACATTGTGACTTCATTGGATGCAAATGATGTTGAGCAAGTGAACTACATGCAAAACCAACCCAACCGACAGCCCAACAACCCTTTCTCAAATACATATAATCCGGGTTGGAGGAATCACCCTAACTTCTCTTGGTCAAATCAACAAAACCAAGGGGATCAATCTAGGGGTGATATGGGTCATTCACAACAACATCAACAACAACAAGCCCAAGCCCAACATCAATTTTCTACTTCATCCCAGAATTTCAAACCCCCCGGTTTCCATCATCAAGGAAACCAAAACATGAGAAACGATGGAGAGGGATCTTCAAGCGAAAAGAAATCGGGGTTGGAGGAGATGATGATGAAATATTTATCAAAGATAGATACGGTGATCGGTGAACAAGGTGAAACTATCAAGGCGGTCCTACAAGGTAATGAGCAAAATGCGGCCACAATTAAAGCGGTGGTACAAGGCAATGAACAAAATACCATTGCCATTCGGAATCTCGAAAGGAAATTTGGTCAATTCGCGGATGCACACTCTTCAAGGAACCATGGAAATTTGCGTAGTCAAACTGAGCCAAATCCACGAGAACATTGCAAGGCCGTTACTCTTAGAAGTGGGAAGCCGTTGATTAAGGATCCAACTAGAGATGACATAGATTCCGAGGAGAAAGAAGCGCCAATCACTCAAGAGTCGGAACTTATTGAAGTTGAGGTTGAAGATGTTGTTGAAACACCCAAGAAGGCACAAGAGGCACCGTCGTCATCCAAACCGATTGTGAAAGCATACAAACCATCAATACCATTTCCCAACCGACTTAAGAAATACAAGGACCAACAACAATTCGCTAAATTCTTGGAGGTCTTTAAAAAGTTACAAATCAATATTCCTTTCGCGGATGCATTAGCTCAAATGCCCTCTTATGCAAAGTTCTTGAAGGACATTTTGTCCAACAAGAGAAAGATTGAAGAACATGCCACCGTCGCTCTCACGGAAGAATGTAGTGCCATCATCCAAAACAAGCTTCCACCCAAGCTTAAGGATCCAGGGAGTTTTACTATTCCTATTCATATTGGTGATTTTGAGTTTGGTAAGGCTTTATGTGATTTAGGTGCAAGTATTAATCTTATGCCTTTATCTATTTTCAGGAAGCTTGGTCTTGGTGAAATCAAGTCGACACGAGTCACATTGCAATTGGCGGACCGTTCCATCAAACACCCGCATGGTATCATTGAAGATGTCCTAACCAAAGTCGGGAAATTCTACTTCCCCGTTGACTTTGTTGTTTTGGACATGGAAGAGGACGTCGATGTACCTCTAATTCTTGGAAGGCCCTTCTTAGCAACCGGAGGCGCATTGATTGACGTCCAAGGTGGAAAATTGACCTTACGGGTGGGAGATGAAGAGGCCATTTTCAATGTATTCAATTGTACCCGAAGCAAAAATGATGTGAACGCTTGTTTTAGCGTGGACGTTGTTGACCGAGTGGTACAAGAGGCATTTGACAGAAAAGCGACTGATGATGAAATGGGAAATGTGTTAATGAATAGTTGTTACGAAGGAGAAAGTGATGAAGACGAAGGTGTGGAATGCGTGATGCAATTGGAGGCCACACCTTTCCGAAAATTCTCAAGGCACCAACAGTTTGAAGAGTTGGGACCTAAAAATGTCAAACCCCAACCGTCGGCAGAAGTGCCTCCGCAACTAGAGCTCAAGCCATTGTCGTCTCATTTAGAGTACGCTTACTTAGGGGCAAATTCTACATTGCATGTGATCATTTCATCACAACTAAGTAAGTTGGAAAAAGAAAAGTTGCTTCGGGTTTTAAGGGAGCACCAATCCGCCATCGGGTGGACAATTGCCGATTTGAAGGGGTTGACCCCTTCCTTTTGCATGCACCGGATAAAGATGGAGGATGGATATAGACCATCCGTTGAGCACCAACGAAGATTGAACCCTAATATGAAAGAGGTGGTGAGGAAGGAGGTGATGAAGCTTCTTGATGCGGGGATTATATACTCAATTTCTGATAGTCCTTGGACTAGCCCCGTTCAAGTAGTCCCAAAGAAAGGTGGGGTAACTGTGGTAAAGAATGAGAAGAATGAATTGATCCCAACAAGAACGGTTACCGGTTGGAGAGTTTGCATTGACTATCGTAAACTCAACAACTCCACAAGAAAAGATCACTTCCCCTTGCCGTTTATTGACCAAATGTTGGAGAGATTGTCCGGGCACGCTTATTATTGCTTTCTTGATGGGTATTCGGGGTATAACCAAATCCCGATCGCCCCCGAAGATCAAGAAAAGACGACGTTTACATGCCCATACGGTACTTTTGCCTATCGTCGTATGCCCTTCGGATTATGCAACGCACCCGCCACATTTCAACGTTGCATGATGGATATCTTCTCCGACATGATAGAAAAGACGATGGAGATATTCATGGATGACTTCTCTATTTTTAGGGACTCTTACGACGCTTGTCTAGCAAATCTCAAGATGGTCCTCAAGAGATGTCAAGACACCGACTTGGTCTTGAATTGGGAGAAATGTCACTTCATGGTGACGGAAGGAATTGTATTGGGCCACAAAGTGTCCGCCATGGGTATCGAAGTCGATAAGGCAAAGATTGAAGTGATTGATAAACTTCCATATCCGACTTCTGTAAAAGGAATTCGTAGCTTCTTGGGTCATGCGGGGTTCTATCGTCGTTTCATCAAAGATTTTTCTAAGATTGCCAAGCCCCTCTCCGAGTTACTCTTCAAGGATGCAAAGTTTGAGTTCACGGAAAGCTGTGAAGTAGCCTACGATAGGCTCAAGAAAGAACTCACATCCGCACCAATTCTCACCGCACCAGATTGGACCTTACCCTTCGAAGTCATGTGTGATGCTAGTGACTTAGCCGTGGGGGCTGTTTTGGGTCAACGAAAGGACAAGAAACTCCATGCAATATACTATGCTAGCAAAACCTTGGACGCGACACAAGTCAATTATGCCACCACTGAAAAGGAATTGCTAGCCGTAGTGTTTGCATGTGAAAATTTTAGATCATATCTTGTTGGGTCTAAAATCATTATTTACACTGATCATTCCGCTTTAAAATATCTTATGTCAAAGAAAGATGCAAAACCAAGATTAATCCGTTGGATTTTACTTTTGCAGGAATTTGACATCGATATAGTGGACAAGAAGGGGACGGAGAATCTTATCGCGGATCATTTGTCAAGGTTGGAGGGATTGGAGAGAGAATATGTGGTTCTTATAAATGAATATTTTCCAGATGAGCGTCTATATGCCATTGGGGTATCTGACCCATGGTATGCGGACGTGGTGAACTTTTTGGCGAGCGGTGTAGCTCCTCACGGCTTAAGCTCACATCAGATGCGTAAGTTCTTTGCTGATGTGAAGCACTATTTTTGGGAGGAGCCATATCTATACAAACATTGCGGAGATGGTATGATTAGACGTTGTGTGCCAGACGAAAAAAAACTTAATGTGCTCAAGCATTGTCACTCTCTCGAGTGTGGCGGTCACTTCAGCACTGATCGCACCGCGTCTAAAGTCTTACAATCCGGATTCTACTGGCCCTCTTTGTTCAAATATGCCCGGAATTTCATTGCTTCTTGTGATAGATGTCAACGAGTCGGGAATATCTCCAAAAGAAACGAAATGCCCATGAAAATCTTCATGGAAGTGGAGATATTTGACGTTTGGGGCATAGACTTCATGGGTCCATTTCCGCCGTCTTATAAAAACGAATATATTCTAGTGGCGGTGGATTATGTATCTAAGTGGGTCGAAGCAATTGCGTCCCCAAGAAACGACTCCAAGGTTGTTATCAACTTTCTGCGTAAGCATATCTTTTCACGGTTTAGCGTTCCGCGTGCATTGGTGAGTGACGGTGGAAGTCACTTTTGCAACCGATACTTGGATGTCGTACTTAAAAAGTACTCTGTCACTCATCGGGTCACCACACCCTATCATCCCCAAGCCAATGGGCTGGCCGAAGTATCTAACCGAGAGCTTAAGCAAATTTTGGAAAAGACGGTTAGTTCATCTAGAAAGGATTGGTCGGCAAAGCTTGATGACGCACTATGGGCATATCGTACAGCATTCAAAACGCCCATAGGTATGTCGCCATACCGATTAGTCTTTGGCAAATCATGTCACTTACCGGTGGAACTGGAGCACCGCGCATATTGGGCAATCAAGACCCTTAATTTTGAGTTAGATGCAGCGGGGAAGAAGCGAACTTTGCAACTTAATGAGCTCGACGAAATTCGTCTAGATGCGTACGAAAGTGCACGCATCTACAAGGAGCGGACAAAACGTTTTCATGACAAATTCATCATGAACCAAACGTTTCATGAAGGTCAAAAAGTGCTTTTGTTCAACTCTCGTCTTCGGTTATTTCCCGGTAAGCTGAAATCACGATGGTCCAGTCCGTTCGTTGTGGTTAAAGTCCATTCATACGGGGCCATCGAGCTAAAGGGTGATGATGGGGAGATTTTCAAGGTAAATGGCCAAAGGTTAAAACCATATCTGGAAAGCGAACCAATGCAAAGCAAGGACTCCATCTTGCTCTCTACACCAACTTGAAGATCGTCAAGGTCGTGCCACGACCCTAAATAAGGCGCTAGGTGGGAGGCAACCCACCAAGGTTAGTTGTATTTTTGTCCATAATAGCGTTTTTGAGTTTGGCAATGTGTTTTCCCATGAAAACCAGTCAAAATGCCCCATTTTTGATCATATGCCATAGTGACAGCAAGTGTGGCACACCCTTAGTAAATATTGTTCTCGATACCATATCAGCTAAAGTGCCAGCGAAAGTGACATTTTGTCACTTTCGCCGTGTCAAAGTCGCCCAAGTGACAATATGCTCACGGTACGCTTCTAGCGAAAATGCCAAGCGAAAGTGACATTTGTCACTTTCGCCAAGTCAAGCTCGCCGAGGCCCTCACGATCGAACCATTCGAGTCTCGGTACATGTTCCGCAGATATGCCACGCGAAAGTGATAATTTGTCACTTTCGCTTTGTCACTATCGCCGAGACTCTCAAGGCTCCAATTTTTTGCTGGCGGTACAATTTCCGCGGAAGTGCCCCGCGAAAGTGACAAAGGCACTTCCGCCTGTCACTTTTGCCGTCGGGTTTCTAGGGTTTTAAACCCTTTTTGGTCGATTTGTCACACACGCACTCATAGCAGAGGCGATTTGGCACTGTAGATTGGACCAATTTTTGGCGATTTTGACCTCTCCCCTCTCATTTTCATCGATTCCTTCCATTTTCTTGTTGCTCCTTTGTGTAATCCCACCTCTCAAGTAAGTAATCTTTCTCTTTCTCACTCTATCTCACCTACATTGTTGAAATTGCAAGGTTAGGTCACCATTTTCTTTCATGTTCAAATTTTTGTGGAATTATGCAATGATTTAGGTTTGGAGTTGTACATTTACTTGTTAATACATCATTTAACTTCACATTGTTTATCTTGCACAATTTCACCATGGATTGAAGTTAGGGTTTTGCATGTATGCTTTATAGACTTGTACATTTTGAGGGTTTTAGAGAAATTGCTAGTATAATGGATCTTGTTGAAGTCCTACATGCTAATTCACCTAAAACTCGCTATTGTTTGCATTGTGTGCCCTAAGTACCCAAAATTGAAGCTAAGTTCATAGATTGTGATGATGAACTCATACATGTTCTAAAATTGCCCAATTTTTATATGTATGCTTCTAGTGACCTAATGTAACCACATTGTTCAATTGAAAGTTTTGCCATGTTGTTAACTAGTATTACTCATTCTTGGCTTGTTCAATGTGGTTAGTTAATCTTGCTTAGTGGATGGTATGGTATTATGCTCGCATTGCACATTGTTGATCATCCATACACCTTGTTTCGGGTAGTTGTTTGTGCGCTCACTTTTAGGATTTGTGACTCTCGTCTCATGTTAATTAGGGGTAAGCTAAGTTGTGATACTCTTTGTGGGATGTTGTATGAATTTTATGCAAATTCTGTTTTTGCGTCATTTTGGTTGATTTTTGCACATTTATTCAAGCCCTAATGTCATTCATAGGCTTGAATGGTGTGCAAGGGTAGACCATTAGGACACTTCGTGCACCTTCACCTCGTTTGATCATAATAGCTTCGTGCATCTCTTGAACATGTTACCGCATCACTCATTCCTCTCTTTTATACACAATCACTCGTGGCTTAGTTTTCCAACTTTCTTGCAGGTTCCCAACATGGTACGCAGCGCGTTACTCACAAAGGATCGCTACCAACTTTTTTCCGAACTCCCTGTAAGGGAACGGCAAGCGTTGGCGAGTGGTCCCAATCGCGATTATAATGACAGACGTGGTCAAGCTGAGGGACGTAGTTTCTTGGTTGAGAGGGGGATTGCTGTAAATGGTCTTGAATCTACCACTGTTCCGGAGGCTATCGGGCAACGTCATTGGGCACATTTCACCAGCACCCGCACGGCTTACCAACCGAGGTTCGTGCGAGAATTCTATGCCTTGATGGTTCCCGAGGTTTTTCATGATTGCGGTAGAGTTTGGGTGCGGGGTGTACCCGTGGAGATAACCTCCAACGCCATCAACGAACATCTTTTCACCCTAACAATACCGCATGAGCAATACCATCACGGATTTCCGGATAGCGGGCGATTCTACCCAGAATTGGGACAAATAGCCGCCGCTCTTCGCCGTGATGGATCCAATATTTAGATACCGGGGACCACCGAGCTTCAGCATGGCGAGTTGCTTCCCTACATGGCTTTCTGGTCGGTGTTCATCAAGCATAGTCTACTTCCCTCCTCTCACCGCACTGTCGTCTCCATCAAGACCGCGCGACTACTATACGTTATTCAAACCGGTGTGCCCTTTGACGTGGGGCACTTCATCCTTGGCAGCATCCTAAAGACCGGAACTGAAAGTCGGTGCCTCCTCAACTTCTCCTGCCTTATCACCTACTTCTGTGGGAGGGCAGGGATTCCAGAAGCTTTTGATGAGGCGACACTCGTGGCACCGCCGCTTGATATCTGCAAAAAGGCATACAACCTTTTTTGCACTCGGCATGCGTTGCCCAATGTTTCGTCCACCGGCCGATACCGGAATCGAGGACGCCACGGGGTTGCTGCTCCACAGCATGAGGGACCAGTTCAGGGTGTCGGACCACCACCACCACCCCCGATGGGTGGACATCAGGACATCCCACCACCATGGGAGCGGCTCACTCAGGCCGTGGATGAGTTGCGGTTCGGACAACAAGCTCACGGAGAGATTTTGCGCGAGGTGCGAGTTGGACAAGGGCGTACAAACCAGCGCCTTGATCAAGTATATCAACTTGTTGATAAGCGATTCACCAATGTGAGTTACACACGAGGCCCCCGAAATGTCATTTATGATCCATCTGCATCACAGAGTCAAGAGGGCGAAGACTGACCGGTTTGCTTTCCTTTTCACTTTGGTCATTTTGTCTTGTCTGTTCATGTATGCCTTCTTTTATATGCACTTCATTGGTGATGGTTAAATTATACGAACCGACTTTGTAACTAATGGGGCACATTGGGGACAATGTGTCTCAAAGGTTTGGAGTTGTCGTTTTTGATCTTTTTAGTGGGTCGACTTGTATGAACTTTTATTTTTGATCATTAGAAATGCATGGGTTGTATATAATGCTTAATTAATCGGAATGAATACAGATGTTGGTAGTTATTGGTTCGTTGAGTTAGAAAAACTTTTCTTGACATGCATAACTATTGTTGAGTTGTGTTTTAGAGAGATAGTGTAGTTGTGTACACTAATTGTGGACATTAGTAGAGATCACCTTTGTGAGATTTTGAGCCTCCATACCGTCATTTCTGAGTGTTGCCTCAACTTTGTTCACCATCTTATACACGTTCAAATCTTTCAATTTGATAGTTGGATCTCATTTGTTTTTGCATTGAGTAGTAAAGATTGGTCTTTGAAATGTAATGTGTGTATTATTTGTGAATTATGTGGCCTTTAAGAGACTATATCGGGATTTTTGTGCAATCTCTGTTGGTCGATCATTTTTAGCCCCTCTTTCTCTACCCTTTTGTTGATATGTGATCCCGTAACCACTTTGTAGACGTTAATTAAGCCTAAATACTTTGACTTAGCCGGATACACTAACCTACCCCGTAGTCTAAGTGCATCATGGATTGAGAAAGATGGCCAAAAGCGTCAGAACAATTCTGGGGGTGAATCGATAAAATCCGTAAAAGAGTTTCAAAAAAATATTATTATTAGAATAAAGTTGGCATGTAGCCATGATTGATGGAAGTCTTGCTGTGGATGTGTGGTTGGGTAAAAGAAGAAGAGAATGTGAAGCTACTCTTAGTTTTGATGCACTTAGGACTAAAGAAGCCATGACCATTCTGTATATTCCTTATTCTTAACCCGTTTTACATTCCCTTAAGCCCCGATTGATCTTTTAGAAAGCGTGATTTGTGAACAATACACGTGTAATTCATATCGTACTACTCAATTCCTTCCATGAGATCTCATTTGACTTTAGCGTGTTTCTATTTATCACATGCGGATGATCTTGCTATTCTGTTGTACATTAACTCTCCCACATGTGTTTGTGATGAGTGTGAACCTAGGACTCAGTGTTAAGAGAGCATCCCGTGAGGTTAGGGTCGAAGCGAAATCCTCCACTAGTTGTGTACATGATGAAATTGATCTTGAAAAACGTGTGCTTGATAATAGTTTCATGTCAATATTAGTTTTGTCCAGACTTAATTAACCAAGAAGCTAGGAAACTTATGTTGGTTCTTATTAACTTCGTATTAGACTTCCCCCATTTATATTGTTTAAAATGATTGTTCATATTGTTCCCTTACGAAAACCATCACCTTGGTAAGCTTGCTTGTTATTTCATTTTTTAATTTTCCTTACGCCATTTTTTGCTTGAGGACAAGCAAATGCTAGGTTTGGAGTTGTTGATAACTTCGTTATCTGACGGGTTTTTACCCTCCGAATCATAAGCTTACGGCTCGTCTTGGAGTAAGAATTGGCATTTCGGACTAATATTTCTGAGCAAGTTGTGTGTAGGCATGCAAGATGTTGAGTGGAAGAAAAAATGCTTATCATTACTCCATTTTGACATCCCGGACGACAAATGCATCGAACCAAGTGAACGGGCGAAAAAATCGACAAATTTAGGCCTTGGCTAAAGTGCATGGCGAAAGTGACAAGTGTCACTCTCGCTGGCACTTTCGCGCAAAATGTACCGCGAGCAATGGAGTCCTGGCTAAAGTGCCTAGTGAGAGTGACACTTGTCACACTCGCGTGTCACTCTCGCGGTCGTGGTCTGAGGGTATAAAAAGTTGCAGAAACTTAAAGTTTAGGGTTATCTCGGGATTGTTGGAGGCTAGACCCTAGGGGAGCTGTTCTAAACCGTTTTCAGAGCAGAATAGAAGACTTTTACTGATTGGGAAGGTGGAAACAACTTTTGGAGCTCAAAATTGGTAGTGTGTATCAATCATTGAGGGAGTTTTATCATTACACTTGTATTTTGTTGAGAAACGATGTATTTGGGTGTTGTCATCTTCTTCTCTATGGTTATATTTGCTACTAGTAACATGAACTAAACCTTTTGAGGTTGGGGGAATGATGGATTTTGGTTTTATACCGTTAGATATATGATTATTGCATTTTATTGAGTTAATACACTTGTTGGTTGAAGTTTGTCTATCTTGTTCTTATTGTTTATGAGATTGGCCATCTTCTTCATCTTTTGGTTGTATTTCCTCTTGAGAAATTGGTTTTATAACTTGATAAAAGTTAGATAAACCTAGGGTGAGATATTGGATAGAGATATACCAAGTAAACCCTAGTTTGTGTTTGTGATTCTTATGCTTAATGAGTTGAATGTTTATATGTATTGGTTGAGAGACTTCAATATATATTACATAATACATTCTTGCTATTGCTCGAGAGAGAGTAGTGAGTATATTTGGAATTGCTAATTTTACCTTTTGTATTGAGTCATTGAATGTGTGTTGTTTATTTGTTGGTGTAATCCAAATGAAATCCGACCCCTAGCCTTTCCTTAGTCATATAAGTATTCTCTTTATGGTGTTTGAATCAGTTGTTGAATAGTATTCCGTGCTTGCTTTCATTATCTCTTGATAAGTAGTTAATTAATCATTCTCAAACCAATTTTATCAGCAGTTAGTTAGTAGTTGTGGTAGCCTTTGTGGTACTTAAACTCGTAGTTTCTTGGATCGATACTCGTACTTAGTACGTATTACTTGATTGACACCGTACACTTGCGGTAGATTTGGAGGGTTGCATAAACCCTCTATCACTCTCGAAACGATATAATCTGAATCAGCACCGTTGATTTGCAGAGATGGAAATATTGCGTCAATCAAATCATCTTTCGATTTATCTTTATTAGTATAGGTAATGGCCATGTCATCGGGTATGCGTATAAAGCTTTCTTCCACCGCTTCTTCATCGGGTATGGTGTATTTATATCATTTGAGTTTTTTTTCTTAAACTTACAACTCTTTAATATATAAGTATTTAGAATAAACAAATAAAATCTTTTATTTTTTATAATACTTTTATTTTTTGCCTTTTCCGTAAACAACAAGAATAACTTGATTTTTTTTTCTTTCCAAATGTAATATCCCCCGTCCCCGTGGTCCGGAACGGGTGATGTCACAAACGAGACTTAACATAAATACACCACCAATTCAGAGCTATTAATGAACTCTAAACATATTTTACAATCCAAAATATTACACTTTAGAAAGTATTTATAAACTTAGAACTTTTATAAAATAAGGCGAGTCTAAGAACTCTAAAATTTCACGCTCGATCTCAAGTCCCGTCCCAATAATCGTCACTTCGAACCTGCCGTGTCAGAAAACAAAAACACGGCTGAGCACATGGCTCAGTGAATGGATTATAATATAAATTCGTAAATAAGAATAAAAACATTGATAACGAAGCGGAAGACTTAAAAATTCATTCGACGAAAGCTCATAAAACTCAAGTTCATAGTTCCTTAAATTCAAAAGAGACGTTTAGTAATATTCAAAATCGAAATCAAGAATCTCAAGAATGGTTCACACTTTAACTTCAAAACGTAATATAAATAAAGTCCGTCAATTCCTGTTGTGTTCGTGGGGTGGCCAAACCACACGAACTAATGGGTCGGCATGCGGGCACACACAACGAATCCCCCGTGAATTTAACCACGGTCACATATTATGTGGGTAAAATTTTAGAATCGATTCATCCGTCCTGGAGCCAACAAAGTCAGCCAAGTTACCTAGAGTGGGTTCACGTAAGCCACATAGGCTTAACTCTGGTGGACCGTCATTTACAGGACGCCATGACAACAAAGCCGCCATAGAAGGCATCCCAAATAATGTGCCCATTTATTGGGTTATTCTAAAATCAACGAAAACTAAACATATGTCACTTACCCAAATGGCGATCATAAAAATTATAGTCAATATACTTCACATTTTTCATAAACAATCTCATACGAGACACATTTTAATAAAACATCAAAATGTTCAAACAATTGATTCAATAAACCAAAATCAATGTGTATGTGTTTGTAAATTTCACATTTGTTGATCATGTTCGGTTGATCAATCACAAGGAGGTGAACCACCTTTCGGAAGGGTCAACTACAACAAATAGTTGCCCAAGATTCAAAAGAAATGAAATCCATACCTTAATCGAATTGAGATGCAACACGTGATCAACCGAGACTCGGGATGAAGTTTAACCCGTTCGATTGCCTATTTAAACCATAAATTACTATTACTCGCATAACATAAAACTCAAAGCTTATTATCCTATGCTTAATCACAAAATTATATTCTCTTAGACATTAAACCGATCACTTGGTGTGCGGTTAAACATCTAGATAAAAATATTGCCGTTTTAATTCTAAAGTTTATCCGTTTGTAATTTTGACAAAAACAAACATTCCTAAATATGTATTTTAACATAACTTTACAATAACACAACATAATCTGCCAACCAACTTCAACTACCTTAACTTACCAACTTAAATAACTTAAGAAGAAATTTATACCTCTAAGAAGGGTTCGTCACGTAGATTCCGAATATGTAATTGAATCTTTGATTACTTCGACGGATGAATAGATATTTTAGAGAGAAATTGGAGAGTTAGAGAGAGAGAGAATGATGGCGGTTTGTATATGAAGGAGACGATAATATGAAGTTTACTCTCATTATGGAAGAAATCTTGATTTATAATTATATTTATTTATTTTATTTAAAAGTTTAACTATTTGACGGTTTTAACCCCTCAACTATCTTTAGTTGTCATTTTTAATTACGGTTAAATTCTGGTAAGAATAATTATATATTTTTTTAAACTGAGTCTTACAATTATTCCCCCCCCCCCCCCCCTAAAGCGATTTTGTCCCCAAAATCGAATTTAGACAGGAAACTTATATCGATTAAAGAACTCGGGGTATTCTCGTTCAGTTTCCCAAGTTGCCTCACGTTTCGAGTGATTTTTCCAAAGAACTTTTACAAAAGGAATCATTCTCTTCCGTGTACCCCTCTCATCACGATCAAGAATCGCTTCAAGCTCCTCGCGATAAGAAAGATCAGATTCTATGTGTTCCAAGGGATATTCAATGACGTGTTAGGGATGATAGTTGTACCCTCGAAGTGAAGAGACATGGAACACATTATGTATATGGGACAATTGTGGCGGTAAGGCTAACCGGTATGCCACAACTCCAATCCTTTCCAGAATTTCTAAGGACCAGTATATCTCGGGCTCAACTTTCCTTTGAGACCGAAACGTTTAATACCGCGAGTTGGGGAAACCTTCAAGAAAACTTTATCTCCCGGTTGGAACTCGATAGGTCATCGTCGCTTATCGGCGTATCTCTTTTGACGAGCCTGAGCCTCTTTCATCATTTGACGCGCAATTTCGACCTTCTCGGTAGTAACTTGTACCAATTCTGGACCTTCGAGAGTACATTCTCCAACTTCATTCCAGCAAGTCGGTATTCGACATTTTCGGCCATAAAGTGCTTCATACGGGGCCATGCCGATACTCGACTGCCAGCTATTATTATAGGAAAACTCTATTAGGTACAAGTAACTATCCCAACTTCCATGTCATTCCAACGCACATGCTCAGAGCATATCATCCAATGTTTGAATCGTACGTTCAGATTGCCCATCAGTTTGTGGATGAAAAGTTGTACTAAAATTCAAACGTGTGCCCCAAGCTTTATGTAAACCTTCCCAAAATCGAGATGTAAAGTGTGTGTCTCGATCGGAGGTAATCGATACAGGAGTCCCATGGAGACGTACAATCTCACGTTAGAATACTTCTGTCAATTTATCAATTGACCAAGTTTGTCGAATAGGAAAAAATGAGCCAATTTCGTCAGTCGATCAACCACTACCCATATTGCATCGTGTTTCAAGGTCGTGCTGGGTAGTCCAACTACAAAATTCATATTTACGTGTTCCCATTTCCATACGGGAATGTTCAGTGATTGGAGAAGACCACTCGGACGTTGATGTTCACTTTTAACTTGTTGATAAGTGAGACAACGGGCTACAAAATCGGCGATATCTCGCTTCATTCCAACCCACCAGTAATGGGTCTGTAAGTCGCGATACATTTTTGTTGTACCCGAGTGAACAGAAAACATAGATTTATGAGCTTCGGTCAGAATCTGATCTTTAAGCTCCAAGTTATTCGGAACACAAAGACGATCCCGAAACCACAACACGTGATCATCATCGATCCTGAATTCCAAACTAACATTCTCTTTTTTTTGCTGGAAGTTTGCCCACAATTCACCATCGTCTTGTTGGGCTTCTTTTATCCGAGAAATTAGAGTCGGTTCTACCATCAGATTCGATAGAATTTCCGTTTGTGAACTCAGATAGATTTCCAGTCCGAACCATTCGATCTCCAAAGCTAACTCTGTAGGAACAATTAACGAGGAAACAGGTTCCACAGCTTTACGACTTAAAGCGTCGGCGACTACATTAGCCTTACCTGGATGATACTGTATATGAACATCGTAATCCTTTAGAAGTTCGAGCCACCTCCGTTGACGCATATTTAACTCTTTTTGAGTAAATATATATATTTAAGGCTCTTGTGGTCGGTGAAAACTTCACATGTCTCACCGTACAAATAATGTCGCTAAATTTTAAGTGCGAAGATAACCGCAGCCAATTCGAGATCGTGAGTCGGATAATTGACCTCATAAGGCTTTAATTGACGTGATGCATATGCGATCACTCTACCGTTTTGCATAAGAACACAACCGAGACCTTTCTTTGAAGCATCACTGTAAACTTGAAACCCGCCGGTGCAAGAAGGTATTACAAGAACAGGCGCAGTAACCAATCGATGCTTCAGTTCCTCGAAACTAGATTCTTGTTTGGAACTCCAATTAAATTTGACTCATTTTCGGAGTAATCGGGTTAACGGTAGAGATATTTTAGAAAATCCTTTAACGAAGTGTCTATAATAACCGGCCAGACCCAGAAAACCACGAACTTCAGATACGTTCGTAGGTCGAGGCCATTTAGTGACGGTTTCAATTTTCGTTGGATCGACTTTAACACCTTCCGCAGAAATTATGTGTCCGAGAAAAGACACTTGATCAATCCAAAATTCACATTTGGAACGTTTTGCGTATAACTTTTTCGTTTGAAGAGTTTCCAAAACGATGTGAAGATGTTGATCATGTTGCTCTCTTGACTTTGAGTATATCAATATGTCATCGATAAACACGATAACAAAATCATCGAGATAGTCCTTGAAAACCCGATTCATAAGATCCATAAAGACCGTTGGAACATTAGTTAGCCCGAAAGGCATTACTAAAAATTCGTAGTGCCCATAGCGAGTTCTTAATGCGATTTTCGAAATATCATAATCTCGGATACGAAGTTGATGGTACCCGGACCGAAGATCAATTTTGGAAAAGTATCGTGCCCCTTGTAATTGATCGAACAGGTTGTCAATTCTCGGCAACGGATACTTGTTACGGATCGTTACTTTATTAAGCTCTCGATAATCAATACAAAGACGCATCGTACCGTCTTTCTTTTTGACAAAGAGAACCGGAGCTCCCCAGGGTGAGACACTGGGTCGAATGAAACCTTTCTTCAATAAATCATCGAGTTGAGTTTTGAGTTCTTTCATTTTAGTTGGAGCCATTCAGTAGGGAGATTTGGAAATAGAAGAAGCTCCCGGAACTAGATCGATGGTAAATTCGACTTCCCGAACTGGTGGTATACCCGGTAGATCGTTGGGAAACACATCAAGATATTTGGAAACAACAGGTACGGGTGCAGAAGTAGGGATTACCTGTTTGGGATCTAGTAACGAGGCTAGAAAACCTTCGTTACTTTGCCAAGTATACTGCTTCACAGTAATAGAGTTTAAAGCATTAACATCTTCTTTTGGAGTATCTCATTGAAAGATTGCCTCCGGTTTGTCAATATCCTCAAGCAATATTTGTTTGGCGTTACAGTCTATAGTTGCACGGTGGTGTGACAACTAGTCCATCCCCAATATTAATTGAAAGTGGGACATATGAATTGGAAGTAGAGTAACCTCCCGTATGCGGTCTCCAATAAATAACGGACATTTTGCAAATCGAGTTAACACACAGATTGAACCACCCATTGGGGTAGATATCACGACTAGAAATTCGGTGGTTTGTTCATAAGGTTTTAACCGGGATTCTAATTGTTTAGAAACAACAAAGTGTGTTTCCCCGGTATCAAACAAGGCATAAACAGATAAATCAATTAAGTTAACATGACCTGCTCAAGGTATGTAGGCATCATACTTGACATGGTCTGACGAACCACATCCGCAATATTAGGTTCAGTAGTACCCCCCCCCCCACTGGGTTGGGATTTGGGTTACCCTCAGGTTGAGATCTGGACACTTACGTGGGCGGCCACGCCTCGACATTCTAACACATAACAACATCAAAATCAGAATTCAAAATAGTTACGGATTGAAAATCGATAAATAGAATTAAATTCTAGTCTACCCATTCTTATGTCTACCCAATCCTCACAGGTCAAGCCTATTTAATCTACAAGTCGAAACCTATGCTCTGATACCACATTTGTAACATCCCCCGTACCCGTGGTCCGGAACGGGTGATGTCACGAACGAGACTTAACATAAATACACCACCAATTCAGACTCTAAACATATTTTACAATCCAAAATATTACACTTTAGAAAGTATTTATAAACTTAGAACTTTTATAAAATAAGGCGAGTCTAAGAACTCCAAAATTTTACTCTCGATCTCAAGTCCCGTCCCAATAATCGTCACTTCGAACCTGTCGTGTCAGAAAACAAAAACACGGCTGAGCACATGGCTCAGTTAATGGATTATAATATAAATTCGTAAATAAGAATAAAAACATAGATAACGAAGCGGAAGACTTAAAAATTCATTCGACGAAAGCTCATAAAACTCAAGTTCATAGTTCCTTAAATTCAAAAGAGACGTTTAGTAATATTCAAAATCCAAATCAAGAATCTCAAGAATGGTTCACACTTTAATTTCAAAACGTAATATAAATAAAGTCCGACAATTCCTGTTGTGTTCACGAACTAATGGGTCGGCATGCGGGCACACACAACGAATCCCCCGTGAATTTAACCACAGTCACATACTATGTGGGTAAAATTCTAGAATCGATTCATCCGTCCTAGATCCAACAAAGTCAGCCAAGTCACCCAGAGTGGGTTCACGTAAGCCACATAGGCTTAACTCTGGTGGACCGTCATCTACAGGACGCCATGACAACAAAGTCACCATAGAAGGCATCCCAAATAATGTGCCCATTTATTGGGTTATTCTAAAATCAACGAAAACTAAACATATGTCACTTACCCAAATGGCGATCATAGAAATTATAGTCAATATACTTCACATTTTTCATAAACAATCTCATACGAGACACATTTTAATAAAACATCAAAATGTTCAAACAATTGATTCAATAAACCAAAATCAATGTGTATGTGTGTGTAAATTTCACATTTGTTGATCACGTTCAGTTGATCAATCACAAGGCGGTGAACCACCTTTCGGAAGGGTCAACTACAACAAATAGTTGTCCACGATTCAAAAGAAATGAAATCCATACCTTAATCGAATTGAGATGCAACACGTGATCAACCGAGACTCAAGATGAAGTTTAACCCGTTCGATTGACTATTTAAACCATAAATTACTATTACTCGCATAACATAAAACTCAAAGCTTATTATCCTAAGCTTAATCACAAAATTATATTCTCTTAGACATTAAGCCGATCACTTGGTGTGCGGTTAAACATCTAGGTAAAAATATTACCGTTTTAATTCTAAAGTTTACCCGTTTGTAATTTTGACAAAAACAAACATTCCTAAATATGTATTTTAACATAACTTTACAACAACACAACATAATCTACCAACCAACTTCAACTACCTTAACTTACCAACTTAAATAACTTAAGAATAAATTTATACCTCTAAGAAGGGTTCGTCACGTAGATTCTGAATATGTAATTGAATCTTTGATTACTTTGACGGATGAATTGATATTTTAGAGAGAAGATGGAGAGTTAGAGAGAGAGAGAATGATGGTGGTTTGTATATCAAGGAGGCGAAAATATGAAGTTTACTCTCATTATGGAAGAAATCTTGATTTATAATTATATTTATTTATTTTATTTAAAAGTTTAACTATTTGACAGTTTTAACCCCTCAACTATTTTTAGTTGTCATTTTTAATTACGGTTAAATTCTGGTAAGAATAATTATATATTTTTGAGTAAATTACAGATTTCGTCCCTGTGGTTATATGAAAATTTGGATGGGGTCCCTCAAACGAAATAATTACATGTATAGTCACTGTGGTTTCACTTTTGTTATGGATTGGGTGCCTCTCTCTAATCCCCTTAACCTAAGATCCCTTAAGTTAAGGGCATTCTGGTCTTTTTAGATTTTGTTTTAAAAAATTAGAAATAATATAATTTACAAAAATCTACTTGTCAATATATAAAAAAAGAGTTAATTATCGTCCCTGTCATTCGTGATTCCCCTTCGCGGTCGGTGTTCCCTTCTTCCCCACTACAAGTTTCCGACGAAACCTCCCGTCACCTCCGACGATCTCCATTACCGGCGACAATAAACACCCCACCCTTATCATCTTGGGTACCCCATTTCCTTCATCAAAACGTTTGCATCACCGTCGCCCTACAGTTCATCGAGAAACTAGATCCAGATCCGAAGATCATCATAGTTTATTGAGAAATCGAAACCATATTAGAGTTCTTCATGAAATCGAAACCATTGAGAAATCGAAGGAAGAGAGATATAGGGCTCCGTCGTCATTTCGATCAAGATTTTAGGGGTTCGATTTAGGGTGACGTGGCAACCAAACAAGTTCAAGATCGAAACCGGCGTTCTTAAGTTTTAACGTCTTCTACTTCTACACCTCCAGATTGCAAAACCTCAATAGCTACCATCCATGACCATTCCCACCACTACCATGAAGTATTGACAACTACAGAAACGGGTTGGAGCTTTGCTAGTCATATATCAGTAGGTTGGGTTTAATTTGAGAGTATGAATTATGTTACTGCAGCTTCTGTTCAATTGGTTTCATAAGAGTCTATGAATTTGTTTTTATGTATGATTATTAGTTTTATGTATAGGCTCGAATCAAATCAAATCAAATATTTTTTACTCACTTTTGTGGATCTGTTTCTACATAAATTTTGATTAGTTGATACCACCTCCGGCAACGAGCTCCTTCATCGAGCAAGTTGCAAATGGCTGGGTTTTGATCTTCGGCAATCTCCGGCGAATTGTACACACTACCACAATTACCATAGATTTGAATGGGTTTTATTATGGGGTTAGTTTTTAGGTTTGGATCTCGGTTTGATTTTAGAAGTGGGTGAAGAAAAAAAAGGCAACAGTACAGCAAAAGATGGATGTATGGCGAGTTGCAGGTCTGAAGTTCGTTTTTTTTTTGGGGGGGGAGGGGTTGAGAAAAAGGAGAGATCCAACATTCCAATGATTGTAGAGATACCAATGCTATTCATTCCAATGGGTTTTTGCATATGATATATATACATGGATCTAGAGGGCATATGACTGGTGCGAAGAAAAGTTATGAGGTCGTCTTTAAGAAGATAGTCCTACAATGTTATGTGCTACGACAATGAAAACATGGAGTTGCAAGCTTTTTCCACATTTCCTACTCATCCCTGTTGGAGAGATATTAAAGCAATAACTTTCTTGTTTCTGGAGGTGGAGGTGGAGGAGACCCATAGGAATTCTTGGCATTGCAAGCACTCTCATTCACCAATTAGTTGACAAAAATGGTGGTGACCCGCTGCTTCATCGGAGAACAAAGACTGGGTCGGAAATGGCGAGGGTCGGAGGGGGAAGGGAAGATGGGAGGTTTTATAAATGTATATATTATATAAATATTTTGTTTTTGAAAAGAAAATGAAATAAAATATAAAATGACTAAAAAGCCCTTGATCTAATGGACCTAAAATTAAGAGGGTTAGAGGAAGGGACCCAATCCATAACGAAAGTGAAACCACGGCAACAATATATGTAATTATTTCGTTTTGGGGACCCAATCCAAATTATCATATAACCACATGGACAAGATCTGTAATTTACTCTATATTTTTTTAAACTGAGTATTACACCAAAACCAATGTTACCTTTATTAAATGCATATCAAATTTTGGAAACATACCTAAATTAAAAAATATATAACTTATATATTTTCTTATTTTTAAATATCCAAATTACAGTGAAACGTAGAGTTAAACAAATTATGCTAAAAAATAAAATAATTTATATCTATATCTATACTATATTATATTATAAAACATCTATAAAAACTCTTAAAAACAATTGTTAAAACTTAATGTACCGCTATTTAATGTTAATTACTTAAAATTTAAATAAAAAATGAAAACTTAAAATCTCTTGCTATTTAATCCTTATCTTTAACAACTTTAACTCCTTAAAATCAATCCTCACTTGAACTCCCCTAAAATCACTCCCTGCAAAATTAAATATATGATAATAATCAAATTTTAAATATAAAAAATCTAAAATATAATTAAGAAAATCTAAAAAAATATTTAATATTTATTTTATAAAAAAACATTATTTTATTAAATCTAAAATGTTATCAAAATTATCATATTTTTCTATGTAATTTATATTTTATGGTTTTTGGTCATTGTTGTTCAATAGTCTAAGATGATAAATTATATGTGTAAATTTTTTGATTAGGAGTATGTTCATAGTATTTAGTTTTTAAAATCTATCAATAAATGCGAAATTAAATACTATTAAAAGGGATGGATGCAAGTTATTTATTTAATTATGATTGTTTGTATTTTTTTTCTTCAAAATCCTCTATTAATTTTTTAAAAAAAAGTAAAAAGTGAGTAACCATACCTTCTAGGTCTATTTAGTTAGATCATTATCTTTTGTATCTAGATATAAGTAATATATACTAAATATTATAACGTCAAGAAAATAAAATTAAACATTAAAAATGTTATTTTATAAAACTTAATGATAAAAATAAAAAACTTGTATAAAAATTTAAAGAGGATGAGGTTTTTATAAAAACTCTTGAAGTAAAAATTGATATGAAATAATCACAAGGTTTGTGGCGTACTGGTTAAGGTCTTGGGGGATGTGGTGGAATATTCTATCTGCCCAGGGTTCGAATCCAGGCGTACGTAACATTGTGGCTACTGGGGGTTTAACCAGGGCTGACGTCTTACAGTCATACACATTATTTATGTTTATATGATAAGAGTCTAAAATGAAAAATAAAAAAATAAGGGATTAAAGGTAAACTACATACTTAATTATAATGGTAGTAAATGTAACGTATAAATTAAAAAAAAATTGAATTAAGGAGAGATTTAAGGATGAGTGAATGTGGATGTGCTAAATGAACTTATAATGTAAAATGCGTCCAAATACATGTTTAGATAGGAAAATACTGAAGTCGACTCACCAAAAGACGACACGTGGCATGCTAGATAAGCAATCCCAAACACCCCCTTAGATTAATCATATTATAAGGTATGAATAATTACTAATAAGTTATATTAGTAATTATATTATACTTAAATCCAACTTGAACTCTCAAAGGGATTTTGAATCTAAACAATGTCAACGATACAATTCCAGTATCATCTTGAACTCTCTCAAAGGGATTTTGAATCTAAATAATTTTAAATTTAACATCAATATAATAATATAAAAGATACAAATAAGCATTGAAAGGCAAATAATACTTACTTTGGCAAAACAACAGTGTCTTGCCCTTTGCATTTATCAGAATCACATTCAAATTTTTCTGTCTCTTCAACTTGACCTGAACCATCATTTTTGTCTGTAACAATGTACGTAGGTCGAACCTTTCTACTACACCTTTTGCAACCCATGTAGAACCAAGGAATGTCTTTGCTAAATGTCTTAACTGTGCCTAAAATAATCAAGGACTTCGCCTGTATAAAGTAGTGCATTATTGATACAATGCAATGATTGAATAAATGAAAATGGTATTAAGTAATAAGTACCTCAACAGCTTCGCTAATTTCAGCAATATTTACTTTACTGTTGTTGTCTAAAAAATCTTCACGATATGAATAAGACAATCCAGAAAGGATTGTAAGTTGTTATAACGATTTAGATTCGTCACTCAACCCAAGCAGACTGTTTAATAGGAAATATAATTACGGAGCAATGTAAATAAAAAAACATAAGAAGACATAAGATATATAAAGAAATGAAATTTACTAACCTATTTCTGAAATCCTTGATTTCATCAATTTCAGAATTGATAAACAGTCTCGTACCATTAAATTAATTTGAAAGAGAAGGTTTTTCTGAAAAAAAAATGAATAATTGAAGCTAATATATCGTTGCTTAAACGAAATACATATGTTATAAGTTAGAAAAACCTCAGTAAATCTTGACCATTACGAATTGAATTACAACAACGACTAGACCCACGTCTTTATGAATTGAAACATATTCGTTGAATTGCTCAGCAAAAGCATCCCATAATGTGACATGCAGTTTAAGCCCTCTAAATAAATGTTAACAAAGGAATTATATATTGTGTCAATATTAACATTAGTCAATTAAAATAAAAATACCGACTCCAAGTCCTGTATCTGAATCTGCATTTTTCTCTTCGTTTTTCCTTTGTCATCTGGAAAATTCACCATTGTCTCACATGCAATAACCTCACCAATGACATCTATATAATGATTCAAAAAATTAGTATAAAGAAGTCTAATATGAACGATAGCATAAAATAACATATATTAAAGAAATATAGTAAATTTTAAATAATTAATCGACTAACCAACTGCTGCATATTCTGGAATCATCTTTGATATCACGTTTTGATATTTGACAAATGAAAAACCAAATAGGGAACCATTAAAATCCAAGCAGCTGGTAACCGAAGTTTTATAATACAAACTTAACTTGTTTGTATTATCAATTAACTTGTATTTTGAGGCATGTCCAGCAATTGTAGGATTTTTTATGAATATGGCAGCCCCTTCATGAAGCAAAATTTTAAAATTCGACACCCATTTTTGTAGAACATTAGCATTAATTTTAGTGCCCTGAAAAATGGATTTGGAAAAATCAGAATTGTTGAAAAATAAGAAGCTATGATGAATACGAAGCTAAAAATAACAACTATTTATACATGAATAATCCGAACAAAATACGAATTTATGAAACTAATGAAAATACGAAGATAAATATATGTTCGGGATTTACACGATATTCGAAGTTTCCGAATAAAATTAGCCTTGTTATACTAATAGAATCAAATGCACGTAGTTATTTACTTCGCTGATAACATTGTTTATTCATGAATAATACGAAAATATTACGATGAATACGATAATAAAGATAAAAAATACAAGTAATTATTTACCTCTTCATCCATTAATATCATCTCGATGAAAAATATTTGTTCAGGATTCTTGAACAGTGATTGATTCCACAAACGAATGATTCTAACATTGACAGTAAAATCATCTTTTTGTATATCAAGATCTTTAATAAGAGTATTATTCTTCTCATTCATTATTCTGTAATACATAAAAGATTAATTAAATAATCGTAATTGAATACATGATAAAAATAGAATTAAGAAAATCTAACAGATTATTTAATGTTTATTTTATAAGAAAAATTATTACTAAACCTAAAATAAATTACATTATTATTAAACTATAGAAGAAACTCTTAAAAACAAACTTTTATGCATTAATTACTGTTTATTGATACACATTACTTAAAATTCAAGATTACAAGTCATGATGCATGAGTACAAATTTCTAAAACTATATGTTTGAATTCATAACTAACCGATAAATATAATCAAAACAGTATAAACATCTTAATTTAAATATAAAGAATTTAAAATATATAAGATAATTATACTGTAAATCGACAAAAAAACAAAAAATAAAACAAAACATCAATTTCGTGATGTATCTCGCCGCATACAAAAAATTAAACAAAACATTAACATTAATAGTTTTAATTAACAACAAATACATATAATCAACCTGTTGATGAAAATTAATGAAATCATATCGAATTAATTATTTAATGGTGAAGATGAAATTTAACTGGTTAACTTTTTTCTTCCTGTTGAATCCAACCAAGCTTTTTTTCAAAGTCGAACCTTCGTTGTTGCTGTTTCTGAATATATCGAACTCCATTAACTATATATAATAAATAAATAATAGGTGGTATTATATATTTATACTTTAGATTTCATTCCTTTTTTCAACTTCCTAGGTTAACATGGAAACATCTTAATAGTTTTACATTTTAAATAAAATAGAATCTCAATCTTTTCCAACTCTTATTAATTTATATAAACCAATCTCTAACACTTCATTTATTTTAATGAATATATGCATATCCATATTTATCTCAATTGTTTCTTAATTTAAAATACCGATGATAAAGAATGAAAAGTTGAAATCTTTTCCTATTTAATCATTATCTCTAACAAGTTTAACTTCCCTAAATCTTTTCCTATTTAATCATTTTCCTAAAAGCTTAATGTAACGTCATTTAATGCTAATTACTTAAAACTTAAATAAATAATAAAAACTTGAAATTTTTTCCTATTTAATCATTATCTCTAACAAGTTTAACTTGAAATCTTTTCCTATTTAATCATTTTCCTATGTATTTAACAAAAATACCTTGTTGGAATACGAGATCACTGCACACTTTGGTTTGGAAGGGTATTTTTGGGTAACCCCTATCCACCATGTATCAGGATTGGTCCACATGTTCAACAGACTTTTGGCCACTTCAATTATTATTGCAAGAAAATAAAAATAAATAAAAAAAGAACATACAGGAAGTAAAGTAAAGCCCCAGAAATACTAACATCTTCTTCGTTGGCATTTCCTGCACTTGTTTCCCAAAATCCTGGAATGATCACAAACGAAGGACAGTAAGAGAATCTAAGTAGAAAAAAAGAACCAATGACAAAATAAATAGACAGTAAAAGAAGGTAAATCAAAGCAATGAAAAAACAACTCAAAACTATCATAAACCTGTAAGCCTATTGCATCAAAACTATCATAAACCTCGTCATAAGTGAAAAAATCTTGCCCATGAGATGAAAATCAACATACAATAGTTTCAATTAGCTTGTGCACTATATATGTTTCTCCAAGGCAGAAGATTTGCACCCAATGTAGATCAAATATATGTCAATTCACAGTTACAAAAATCATCGGCAGGACTGTACACAAAAAATGTAAACCAAACTTAGGCATGACAAATAGAGAATCTATAATAGAGGGATATAAATAATTGACATCAAAATACATACTGATTCCCAAGGAATGGATCACTGAACTACATATTTTTATTAATAATACGACTCGTTGGCAAATCACAAGCAGGGTATTAAATTTCCGAGCATGTCAAACATTTAAAAGCATGAAATCCAACAATATATAATACTACTGAAAACAATCCATTTCACCGAATGTTGTAAAAGCATGGAAAGCCCAAAACATTAGTCCTGAAAATATATGTATTTAGGAAGCAATGTTTAAATATATAATAAAAATCGAAAGATGCATGTCACCTTAGAAAAATCCCCAGTCTTACACGGAAAATGAGATTTCAACCCTAAAACTGCAAGACCCAAGATTGAACCACCTCTTGCAAAACTGAAAAACAGAACTTGCTGCCATCATATGCTTATCAACTTTCCATACAAATGTAGTCATCTTGTGAACAATTTACACCTATCATTATACTAATTGCATAAGTTTGATCAAACAGATGACGGTCAGATAGATCGTTGTTCAATCGATTTTAGAGAACATTACTTTACGGTTTCTTTCTTTCACTCATCTAACGAAAGTAAAACATATTGGTTCATGAACATTCGCTACATGTGCATTCAGTTTCGGTATCCAAATAATTTCTTTTTGTACTCTAACCAATTTCGTTCAAAAACATAAACAATGCTTAGACAAAACACACCAAAATCCTCTAGATACATATCGATCACAATGTGTAAATGTAACAATGATTAACAGAAACAAAAAGATTCGCTAAAATCATACCAATGATTCCAGATTCAAACTGATAGCAACATAATGCCAAACTTATTCTATTTTTAACTACAAGTATCTCTGGAAATATTCAAAACCCCAAAGTGCAAGTCATAAAAGAACCATGAAGACATAAACCTTATACAGAAAAGGGTAGCTACTCGATCATCGAGAGGGAGGAAAAACTTGCATGTTGCCAATATATACCACAGTCCTGATTTCTCGATTTCATCCTCATCCTCATTTAAATGTCTTGTTTAGAGATGAGGATGAAAAGTTATAACAAAAGAAGAAGAAGAATTGAAGAGATAGATATAATTGGAACCCGGATACAATAAAAGAGAATAGAGACAAAATAGTGGACTCGTACATTATTTGTGGAGCATCTTATTATACAGATTCATTAACATATCAATAACATATAAAACCAAAACAAAAAGGAATTTATATAAATAAGAGCATGATAAATGGAAGGAATTTATTTTTCACAAACATGCTACTTGGTATATGTTGACCATACAGGTTACAAGAAGAAGAAGATTAAAAAAATTAACAACTTTCACATAAACCACATGATATGAAAGTAGCTTCCTAAGATAATGTGCATAAAAAGACCACAAGAAATCAAGATGGTTAAGAAATTAACATAAATTGGAACTCACCTACGACCATATGGGAATCAATACTCCAAATCAAACAACACTTTCACTTATCAGAACCCCATGATTCCAAAATGCAAGCACTCTCAATTCTCTGGAACATCTCTCGTCTTGATGATTAGATGAATTCCAACCTCTATCCAAAATCAAATTCTAAACTTTTAACCATCATGATAAACACCGGTTCACACCTCAACAACCTCCTATAATTATTCTTAATTAATTCCTAAACATATTGAAACTCGACAGGTATAATTGTGAATATAGAAATAATTACAAATTGAGAAATAGATTGAAACTGACCTTGCAAGTAGATTGAAATCTAATAGCTTAAAATGTTGTCAATTCAACAAAATCCATAAAACCCATTCAACTTGACAACATCCAACATTAAAAACCCATATCAGATATAAAAGAAATATAAAGTGAAATCAATATAGAAATAACAAGACATAGTGCATGAAAATGGCGAAACAAGGTACATAAAGTTAACTAAAAGTACCGAGAAACATACATAAGTAAAATGAGAGAGAGATTGAGACCTAGTCGTAAGATTGAAGGGAAAGAGGGATACGTGGCCGTCTGATTTCGGAGAAAAAGAGTACAACGATGGGAGATTTCGAGAAGAACTGAAAGTTTGTATAAATCTATCAGTGTGTTAATAGGAGTTTATTTAGTCTCTGAAAAAGTTTAAGAATGGAAAATAAAGCAATATGCATACCTTCCACAATGTCCACATTCTTGATTTGGGTATCTTTGCGCAGGTTTTAACGTGTTGCTGGTTTTCTCGTCTCTTGCCAATACTGCACGAGAATCTCCTGCATTTGCAACGTACAACATTCCATTGCATATTATACCAACCAAACAACATGATCCAACACAAGCTACTCCCGGACTCCTTAGCCATTGACTTTCCACTAAAGAAAGGAACTCCTCTTCTGTAGCCAAAAACGCTTTGCGTACAACGTCGGCCGACATTTCTTGAGTCTCTGATGTGTATTCTGCATCATGAATAGATGTGAAAATCAATAATATACGCATTAGCAATTCACAACAGGTCGTGTACATGATGTACCAAGAGGGATTGGGATAAAATGCTTGTTATTATTGTAAAATTAGTACGTTGTGATATAAATGATTGATCAGCAATCTCAACTTGACATTGATTACAATTTACACATAGATATCATGTAGTCAAAATATGCTTCTTTATTCTCCCTCAATCCCATGAAAATTGCAAGAATTGATTTCTTGCCAAGCTTTAAATACATATTTGCCCGTTGTCGTTATTACAACTTGCTGATGCTACTGATTATGGTCCATTCCTTTATGTTGTAATTATTGATAATTAAGACATTTGACAAATAGTTACAACTTGCATAACACTATTTATCCAGCCAAATTGGGTTGAGGGAATAAAGCAAATTCAATAAGAAGGCCACACAACCCAAATGGACCCTCTAGTCAGATGACCTTACAGGTTTGAGAATGTCACCGCTTGAAAGAAAAATGTCACTTCTATAAATAAGAATGTCGCTAAAATTGTTAAAAGGTTAAGCTGTGAAATAAATTCTCATTTAAGGTCAATATCCTAAATAGTCCCTCCCAAATGCTACCATGATTCTCATATCTAAGCTCTAAAGAAAATCTTAATTGTCCACAGTAGAGTTATTTGCTTGACTAATGTAATGGAAAAACACATGTATGCTCCCCAGTGGTCACCGGTTCGAGTCCCCAAGAGCCACCAGAAGTTTGTATGGATGTTAACCTCAGGTCCCATGAGATTAACGAATGCGCGGTCAAGTTGGTCTAGACTCCCACGGTTATCCAAAAAAACAAAACACATGAATGCATAAGCGAAAAAAATCACAATTTATATTATGAGGACACATTAACATCAACAATTATGATAACATATGAAAAAAAACTGAAAAGACTTATGAACAAGGTACCCTACTTTTCATATTGTCAAATATCCTATCATTGATAAACCTCGAAGCTTCGGGGCAGCATAACCATCATAAATTCCAACAAAGGTTCCTCTAGGTCCACATCCAACAGAGCTCAAACATCCAGATTCAAGTTGACTTTGATCCTCTAATACTTTGTTGGCTTGGATCACTGCCATTGAAAAGTGTAACACCCGTAATTTCAGGATGTATCCTCGACGATGTTACGAGAGTCGTTTGGCTTTTGGGTCGCAAAAGTATCGAGAAATCAAGTAAGTTTCATAATGGAATCATCGGGAATCGAATCAAGTGCGAAAGACGCAAGAAAATGGGATTTTGGGTTGTCGCGGGTTGCTACGCGACTTAGGGTCGTGGCACAAGCCGCATAACTCACTGGAAGTATGTTTTCAGAAAATGGGCGACTTACGCCACGACTTGCAAGTCGCGACATAAGTTGCGGGGTCTGTCTGATGGTTTTTAGTCGCGATTTTAGGGCTTCAAACCTCATTTCTCTCATATCTTCTCCTCCCTAAAGTCGTTTGGAGCAATTCTTGAACCTAGGGTTTGTCTTTTGGAGCTTTTCAAGAAGAGAAGGAAGTAGATTGAAGTTATTGGGTGAATCCAAGAGTTTATAACCAAGGTAATCTACCCATCTTTCTATCTATAAAGTTAGGGTTTTGTGTTCTTCCTCTTGTTTTGCATTCCTAGGGTTTGTCATGACTTTATGGATGTTTGTGGTAATGGATCAGTAGAAAGCTTGGAGCTAGTGAAAGGATCCAAGATCTTCTCTTCTAAAGAACTCAAGTTGTGGGTAAAACCTAGATTTAGTCTAAATCTAGCAAGGTGAGTTCTAGTTGCTTTGAAAAACTATATACATGTCAAAATGCACATATTTTGGGTTTTAAAAGTATATCCATGAGTTTGCTTCATTTTGAGAAGTTTTGTAGACATTTGTACATTTGCACATATTTGAGTTTCAAATGTTTGAAAATGGTTTACAATAATATATGAGATGTTGGAGTCATCAAAAAGGGGATTTTATTCCACCATTCATGTTCCTCGACTATTTGATGAATGTGGGTATTGTGTTGCCTTGGTTTCTATTGTGGGAAGATTTGGAGTACAAATGGTTTTAAGTGGGATTTTAGGGTGTGTTGGAAATTTTAAAGAGCGGTCACTAAAATGTGGTCATTTGGGGCTTACTCAACCTACGGGTTTTATATTTTAAAACTTTAACTCCTTTGACTTTAAAAGTGTGAGTTGTTGGAATGGACACCTTTTAAATTGGGAATATTTGGTAAAGTTGTAAATCGGCTTATATAGCCATATTGGCTCTTTTTTAGTATCAAATGTTTTATGAAGCCTTTCGGCTTGAACCGTACACTAACGAGTTTTGGGACGTTGTCCGATTTAAACGGCTCCTTATGGAGTGCTTTATGAAAATACAATTATTATACCAGTATTGGTTATTACATGTTTGGATGCGTTAGTTCATTCATATGGAGTCATGTAATGTTTAGACTATAATGCATTGGATCCATAGTCATATGAGTCGTTGTGTTCATCATGGAGTTTTAATGTCCATGTTTGAGTCTAGTGAGTGGTCCCCAAGTCATGTTGATTATGTAAGCTTGCGGTGGTGCTCTGGAGGAGCCGTATACGGAGCTAAGTCTTGCGGTGGTGCCCATGGTGAGGCGGATACGGGGACTTATGGCTTTTCTGGTGACACTCATCTAGAGGTCGAGTAGACACTAGGATCAGTGGTGTCTTGCGGTGGTAGCTCAGATGAGCCGGATACGGGGAACCATGGTCTTATGTGAAACTCGAGAACGTTGATACGTGGCTTAACTTTATGTGCCTACCACATTCGACGGAATCGGTTATCCCCCGTCACCGGAAGGTGTTATCTTGGGTATTCCCTTATCCATGCCTTCGGTGTTAAAACGTACCATTTCATTTATACAACGAGTCTTTTGGAGAAATACCGTGTCTGTGCGTTTTGGGGAAATTTGGGCATCGGTCCTTTATTTAAAATGGGTGATTGGAAATTGGAAGGGATTTGTTTGGTCAATAAAGTCTCTTTACAATTAGTATTTTTAAAATGGCCTATTTAGAGTAAAATGTTTATTTTAAATGTTTTATGATTTATATGATGAAAACTGCTTTAACTCATTAGGCGTTAAGCCTAACACTTTTTCTTTTCGACATGTATATCAGGTCTTAGATGGATCTGAGTGGCGAGTGGAGCTTGGTAGAAGTTCCGGTAGGACGGCTTTAGTGACGTCATCCGGTTCGGTGGAGATAGTAGCTTTGGTGGTTTTAGTAACACCCGACTAATGTTGTCCCTAGTTTGTGGGACTAGATAGTTCCGTCAGTACTATGATACATTGTTATAGTAACCCTTCCTTGTAACTTTAGATATTGTTTTTTCAAGGCATTGTATTTAAGAGTTTTTGAAAGTTTTATTTGTCTGCTATTTTCTGAATTTTAGGGGTGTTACAAGTTGGTGTCAGAGCTCTAGTTTAAGTGAACTAGGTATGGATCTTAGATGCCTAGACTTAAGCTGAGACTTTAAGTTATGACTGGTTCGCCATGGGTAGAACTTCTAAGATGAGCATGAGTTATGGTAGTCGATAGGAGTGCACTAATCATGAGTCGTGGCTATGGTGACGAGGATTCTTATGTATATTATGTTCATAATTTCACTTAGCTACTGCTATTATGAATATACTGTTACGTGAGCGTGCTTGACTTTACCATTGTTACGATGCTTGAAATGTGTAATAGTATGTCATAAGTTGCGACTATAGTATTGTTCTAAGATTTCTTAATCTCTTTCCCGTGTGTGTCAGAAAAGAATGGTGGATGCAGGAAAGGAAACGCAAACTCAAGAGGCGAATCCTCAAGGCGAGTTGTTGGATAACGTGGTTCAAATGATGAGGTCGGCTATGGAGCAACAAGAGGAGAGATTAATGAAGGCGTTGGAGGTCAGAGATGCGAATGACCGAAGACGTGAAATAATCAACGAACCTGACGTGCGGAGTCTCGGTGGCACCAGGAATGTGACCCGGCTGGAGAATCTTGTTGCTGCTAACATGAAATATAACGAGAGGACTCGCGCATACAAGAATTTTCTGTGCAGTAAGCCGCCAGAGTTTTCAGGGACTGACAATCCAGTGGCGTGTTTGAATTGGATCCAAGAAATGGAGCAAGCATTTGACTCTAGCGAGTGTGAGGAGGGGCAGAAGGTGAAATTTGCCTCCCGCATGTTGAGGGGCCGAGATCTTACTTGGTGGAACGTCACCAAAGCCGCCATGGGAACTGCTACTGCCTCGTCATTAACGTGGGATGCATTCAAGAAGCCAGTGTTGGACGAATACTGTAACGAAAGGGCGATAGACAGGATAGAAGATGAGTTTCGAGCCCTGAAGAAAGGAGATATGTCGGTGAGAGAATACTCCAATCTCTTCATGGAAAAGTTGGATCTGGTAGGACATATCGTTCCAAGTGAGAAGGACAGGGTCAAAGCTTACATGAACGGCCTACCAGCCCGTATGAAGGCGATGGTTCGGTGTTCCAAGGCTTCCACTCTTCGGGAAGCGATAGAAGAATCGCAGTTTTTGGAAGACGTTCATTTCCAGGGTGAAGAAGAAGAGGCAGGGGATTCTGAAAAGAGGAAGCGGGAGGACCGATGGAGTCCACCCCATGAATATCATAATTATGAAGAAGAGAAGAAAAATAGCCATCGCAAGAAGTTGAAGTGGTGTCGGGAATATCGAGCCAAGCATGCAGGTAGGTGCAACCCCAACCCCATGTCATGTCTCAAGTGTGGGATGATGGGTCACTCCCATCGAGATTGCCCCATCAAGGGGACAATCTGTTTTGTGTGCAAAGAACCGAATCGTGTGAAGATAGATTGTCCAAATGTGAGGATGGACGAGAAGACGAGCAACAGCCAGAGTCCCTCAAGACAAGGATGACCCTGACGGAAGTATCAGGTATATCTCCTAGCAACTTCAATCTTAGTTGTCTATTTTGCTAGTTGAATGTGAATCTTTTGGACGTTGTTGTCGTTGTATCGTAGGGTAGTCAATGTGTTAATAAATTCTAGAGCGTGCCTATGGGGACGGTTTCATTGCTCTACGGAATTTAGAAATCCAAGCCATTGGTATTGGAGAATAAACCACCCGGATAAAACCAGGGGTTACCATTAATCAAAGTTGATAGTTTTAAGAAATAAAATTTGGTGGTTAGTGTTAGATCAAGTGGTTTATATTGGCAGTAGGAGTGTCATCCAAGAAATGTGGGAATAAAGAATATTGTGCTGTGGGAATGAAGCTGTGATGATATTTGCGCTTAATATGTAGGTTGGGTCCTTCACAAGATTCTGATTATTCAGATGTTTTCTGGCAGATGTCTTGCAAGAAGACCTACGCTAAGCCATGGGAAGAGTGAGGATCTCGACCTTGGAGTTGATGGCATCCACGTTTAAGATGATTCAAGATTAACATGATTTCGTTATGTCTAATGGGCTTCAGAACCAGAGTCTTGAGGTATCGTTATAGTTAACACCTTTAAGGGTTGTGGATCCAGGCCACTTCTCTGACGACCCATTATCGGATTGTTTAAGACTTGTAAGTGGAGGCTTTTGATCTAATAGGGTGAAATGCCGAAGGCAATAGTAAGCTTGTATGGAGTAAGGGCCTATAGATTTCTGGTGAGGATGGGACTTGGAGCGTCTCTTGTATAGCCTTTGGTGAGGATGGATCTAAGTTGTAAGCGCCACGAGGTTGTGGGAATTTTGGGAAGATTGTCAACTTTAAGAAAAGTTGGGAACCTTAGCGATCTTGTTGGAGGCTCAGGTGTAGGATTTTGCCTTATTGTTCGATAGTTATTTTACCTTTTGTTAGTGTGCTAGACTCTCCTTGCAGCTTGTTGGGCGAGGTATAAGTCGAAATCAGTGGTGGTCTTAGTAATAATCTTAGAGTTGTGAGAATGATTTCGAGGTTTGGGTCCTCGTTAAGGGGTCTTATCGCAAGGGCCGTCAGTAGGGTTGTTTTTTTTTAACCCGGACTCTTAATTGGGGGTTCTAAGGGAATTTGCCAGAAGGCGCGAATCGAGGGTTCCTCTTTAGAGCATACGAGGATCGGTATGTCGACGACTCTTCACAAAACCTCGTGGAGCAAGGAATAGTTGAAGGGTTGGAAACCGGGTAATCCGCCCAAGTCTTTCAGGTGAAAGACTGTGGGAAGAATTGACATTGATCAGTAAGGTGGTGGAACCACTTCTCGTAACCCCTGTTTTGTGCGCACGAGGATGTGTTGCGAAGTAAGAAGGGTGTAGCACCCTTAACCGATACTTGTCCATTGGTGAGAATTGCTAGTAAGGCGACAGGAATGTTTTTTTCCGGTCATGGAACCAAACTCTGAGAGTGACTCATTTTGGTAATTTTGGATTCGTTAACAATCCCCCGTACCCCGTGGAGTTTTGGGGATCTCGGTCAAGATTTCGAGGACGAAATCATTTTCAAGGTGGGGAGGATTGTAACACCCGTAATTTCAAGATGTATCCTCGACGATGTTACGAGAGTCATTTGGCTCTTGGGTTGCAAAAGTATCGAGAAATCAAGTAAGTTTCATAATGGAATCATCGGGAATCGAATCAAGTGTGAAAGACGCGAGAAAATGGGATTTTGGGTTGCCGCGGGTTGCTATGCGACTTACGGTCACGGCACAAGCCGCGTAACTCACTAGAAGTAAGTTTTCAGGAAACGGGCGACTTGCGCCACGACTTGCAAATCGCGGCATAAGTGGCGGGGTCTGTCTGATGGTTTTTAGTCGCGATTTTAGGGCTTCAAACCTCATTTCTCTCATATCTTCTCCTTCCTAAAGTCGTTTGGAGCAATTCTTGAACCTAGGGTTCGTCTTTTGGAGCTTTTCAAGAAGAGAAGAAAGTAGATTGAAGTTATTGGGTGAATCCAAGAGTTTATAACCAAGGTAATCTACCCATCTTTCCATCTATAAAGTTAGGGTTTTGTGTTCTTCCTCTTGTTTTGCATTCCTAGGGTTTGGCATGATTTTGTGGATGTTTGTGGTAGTGGATCGGAAGAAATCTTGGAGCTAGTGAAAGGATCCAAGATCTTCTCTTCTAAGGAACTCAAGTTGTGGGTAAAACCTAGATTTAGTCTAAATCTAGCAAGGTGAGTTCTAGTTGCTTTGAAAAACTATATACATGTCAAAATGCACATAGTTTGGGTTTTAAAAGTATATCCATGAGTTTGCTTCATTTTGAGAAGTTTTGTAGACATTTGTACATTTGCACATATTTGAGTTTCAAATGTTTGGAAATGGTTTACAATAATATATGAGATGTTGGAGTCATCAAAAAGGGGATTTTATTCCACCATTCATGTTCCTCGACTATTTGATGAATGTAGGTATTGTGTTGCCTTGGTTTCTATTATGGGAAGATTTGGAGTACAAATGGTTTTAAGTGGGATTTTAGGGTGTGTTGGAAATTTTAAAGAGCGGTCACTGAAATGTGGTCATTTGGGGCTTAATCAACCTACGGGTTTTATATTTTAAAACTTTAACTCCTATGACTTTAAAAGTGTGAGTTGTTGGAACGGACACCTTTTAAATTGGGAATATTTGGTAAAGTTGTAAATCGGCTTATATAGCCATATTGGCTATTTTTTTAGTATCAAATGTTTTATGAAGCCTTTCGGCTTGAACCGTACACTAACGAGTTTTGGGACGTTGTCCGATTTAAACGGCTCCTTATGGAGTGCTTTATGAAAATACAATTATTATACCAGTATTGGTTATTACATGTTTGGATGCGTTAGTTCATTCATATGGAGTCATGTAATGTTTAGACTGTAATGCATTGGATCCATAGGCATATGAGTCGTGGTGTTCATTATGGAGTTTTAATGTCCATGTTTGAGTCTAGTGAGTGGTCCCCAAGTCATGTTGATTATGTAAGCTTGCGGTGGTGCTCTGGAGGAGCCGTATATGGAGCTAAGTCTTGCGGTGGTGCCCATGGTGAGGCGGATACGGGGACTTATGGCTTTTGTGGTGACACTCATCTAGAGGTCTAGTAGACACTAGCATCAGTGGTGTCTTGCGGTGGTAGCTCAGATGAGCCGGATACGGGGAACCATGGTCTTATGTGAAACTCGAGAACGTTGATACGTGGCTTAACTTTGTGTGCCCGCCACATTCGACAGAATCGGGTATCCCCCGTCACCGGAAGGTGTTATCTTGGGTATTCCCTTATCCATGCCTTCGGTGTTAAAACGTACCATTTCATTTACACAACGAGTCTTTTGGAGAAATACCGTGTCGGTGCGTTTTGGGGAAATTTGGGCGTCGATCCTTTATTTAAAATGGGTGATTGGAAATTGGAAGGGATTTGTTTGGTCAATAAAGTATCTTTACAATTAGTATTTCTAAAATGGCCTATTTAGAGTAAAATGTTTATTTTAAATGTTTTATGATTTATATGATGAAAACTGCTTTAACTCACTAGGCGTTAAGCCTAACACTTTTTCTTTTCGACATGTATATCAGGTCTTAGATGGATCTGAGTGGCGAGTGGATCTTGGTAGAAGTTCCAGTAGGACGGCTTTAGTGATGTCATCCGGTTCGGTGGAGATAACAGCTTTGGTGGTTTTAGTAACACCTGACTAATGTTGTCCCTAGTTTGTGGGACTAGATAGTTCCGTCAGTACTCTGATACATTGTTATAGTAACTCTTCCTTGTAACCTTAGATATTGTTATTCCAAGGCATTGTATTTAAGAGTTTTTGGAAGTTTTATTTGTCTGCTATTTTCTGAATTTTATGGGTGTTACAAAAAGTCACCATTAACATGTTTTTCGGAGTCTTTGTACCACCATAAACCGTCTACGATCCCACCAGAATCCGCCTTTGTACCGCCGTTTTGACTATCACCTTCCACAAAAGATGGCTTCCAACATGGATAAACAATTTTCTTCAATGTAGTTGCAACCATTCTCCATCTTTCACATAGTAATTTCATCCAAAATAGCAAACTTTTTTCAGAGAATAAGATAATCAAATTCAAAACCTTAACTTTTCAGCCTAAATTTCAGCTGAGTCGCAAAAACAACATCACAATCTCAAGAATTTATCTCAAAATCGCATGTAGAGATCATAAATCTATAAAGAGCGTGATCGAACATCAAAACACAATCAATGATTATGTAAAAATATTGCAAATTTACGAAAATTCGATACAAATCTGGTCTGGCGAGAATAAGCAAACGATATTAAACATAATTAATAACATCTGATGATTAAAACGACCTTGAATCATAAACTATTCAAATATGGTGGCAGGTGACAAACCGCAATAGCTGCAACATAGCAAAGTTTTGAATTTTGAGTTGATGGTTATAAAAGAGGGATTTGTGGCCGTCTGATTTCGGAGAAAAAGAGTACAACGATGGGAGATTTCGGGAAGAACTGAAAGTTTGTATAAATCTATCAGTGTGTTAATAGAAGTTTATTTAGTCTCTGAAAAAGTTTAAGAATGGAAAATGAAGCAATATGCATACCTTCCACAATGCCCTCATTCTTGATTTGGGTATCTTTGCACAGGTTGTAGAACAAAACTACAAAGGAAGCAGGTTTAGAAAGAAAAAAAAAGAGGGGAAGTAGAGGAAGCGCTTAACACGGTCAAACGGCAGCGAGGTAGGTTGGTTATAGCGGAGAGGTGGTGGTCGGATGTTGTAACACCCGTAAATTTCCAACTAGTAAAGGTTGCTCCAAGCCCATCTTATGGTTTACGAGCGTAAGCTTTGGAAAGGAAATGACCTACTTTGGACCTTCAAAGTGATGAGAGAGTTTCAGTCGAAAACCGGAAAATTTCGGGCGACGGCAGGCCTTCGGCGACAATGCCCGCGATTGTGCCACAGGGCACTCTCGCGGGGCAAAGTCGCGGCCAAGGGGGCACCCGTAGTACAATCCTGGAGACATTGCCAGCGATTGTTCCACGGGGAAAGGTCGCGTGGAAATGTCGCGGCCGACCCCAGGCTTTGATTAAAATTCGATTTTTTTTACTCCCATTTTACTTATTCTTCACCCTCTCTTCTCTTTTCTCTCCCAAAACGAATCCTTTTGAGTTATTTAGGGTTTTCAACCATTGGAGGCCACAATTCTTGAAGTTTATGAAGAATCTTCATCACTAAGCTAAAGAGTTGTTAAGAAAGCTTGGAACCCTTCATCTCCTTCATCTCCTTCATCAATTTCTAGGGTTTCCACCTAACCCTTTTCATCATTTCGAAGTTTGGTAGTTATTGACTCATTTTGGTGACCTAAAGTGCATTGTTGATGGATTCAAGTTGTGGGTAAGGTAACATTCTCTTTTCTTCATCTATGAGAATTAGGGTTTTGAGATAAGATGAAATCTTCATGTAAAATGTCTGGGGGAATGTTTCTATATGGTTGAATATGGTTATTTACGGTTGGAAATGTTTGGATCTAGGTTTTGGATGTTTTGGCTTGGAGGATTCAAATTTCGTCAAGGAAGCTCTAAGTTGGGGTAAAATCTAGATTTAGCCTAAATCTAGCGAGGTGAGTTCAAGTTGATTTGTGAAAACGTTGTACATGCCAAAATGTTTATTTTAAAGTATTTATGCGTTTAACATGAAATTATCATTTGTGGAGTTACTTGATGAGTTTTGGTTATTTGAGAAGTTTAGTTTTATAAACTTTGTAAAACACCCATATTGGGGATTTTTGGACATTTTGATAAATGAGTCATAAATAGGTGTGGTTGGTAATTTATGAGTTTATCTGGTTAAAAGGCATTTTTAGCGTTTTTTTTTTTGGGTAAAAGGTTTAATTTTGCGTTATGGGACGTTTTGAAAGGATAAAGAGTATAAATCTATTTGGAAAACCTTTTGTCCCGACTTAAACTGTGTTAGAGTCCATTCAAGTATTTTGGAGCGTGTGATTTCATGGTATGGGTCGAGTACGTTTAGTATTTGAAAAGCATTAATCATTGGTCAAAAAGAGGTTTTGAGTATTTTGGCTCGATGTCGTTTTAAAGGAGTCTTGAGGACACTTGTTCGGTTTTATATGGCTCAATGTAGAGTCCAGTTATGACGTACGTACTGATGCGTTGTGTTGCGTATTGAGGTTAGTTACGGGCTCGAGTGCTTTGGTCATTCATGTGTAGTCCGGTAAGGTTAGACTGTGTTGCATTGGATCCATAGGCATGTAAGTCGGTCTGTTTTGGGATGGTCAATTGGGTGTTGCGGGGTTAAACCCCGGTACCCATGTTTTATGACCGGAAACTTTACAAGTGATCGCTAGGAGGGTTGAGTCTGTTAGTGCTACCGGGGAAGTGGGTGCTAGGACCTCCGCCGCTTGAAGTAATGTCTGGGAGGTAGTCTTTAAGTGTGTCGGACCTTTGGGGTGGAGTTCTTCGGAATGTTCATCAAGGTCAACTGACTTGGGGTGACATTTGTTAAAGAAGTCGTAGGGACACCTGGCTGTGATGTCGGGAGGTGTCATGCGATTAACGTTGCTTAGGTGGCATACTTTTGTGTTTCCTCTACTCTCAACGGATACGGGTCTCCCTCGTTGTCGGCTATCCATAATTCAAATATAAGGATGTCTCATTTTATTGTCATTGGTTCTTTATGGTTGACAGTGAATGAGGGCCTTAATATTGGACCTCCCTCCTCATATATTAAGGTTTGAATGAATTATGTCAACCCCTTGTTTTGGTAGTTAGATTCCTTTCGCTTATGGTCGTGTGAGTATTGGGCCTAGTGTCCATGATTTTCTGACGTATGGCATACATAGATTTCTAACAAGGACTTATGGGTTGAGTGTCATGTTTCACTCTTGTGTAGGGTGTTTTGGGATACAATGTTTTTTACTTATGTTTCTTAAATCGGGAGTTAATCTCTATTCTTGTATCGAGTAAGTGTGGGTTGTGTCATTTATAAAGAATGTTTGTAACAAGATGTTTGTTTTCGAAAATGCATGATATTGGGAAAGAGTTGTCTTTGGGTTTAAAGTAAACTATCGGAAAGAACGTAATTTTAAATGGAGGTTATTCCTTTTAAAAGATTTATTTATTCATATAAAACTCTTGAACTCACTAGGCGATAGCCTAACCTTTTTATTTGTCGGCATGTGCAACAGGTTCGTTTGGAGATTGGTTCTAGTGACACCTTGGAGAGAGAGAGGTGCTAGACGTGTGCTCGAGGGTGAGTAGTTTGGTTAAGCTTTCCGCCTTGTCTTGGGAATAGTAACTTGTATTCGGGTTTTAGTAACACCCGACCTCTAACTAGTCTTTGTAGAAGAATTTACTTACCTTCGTTGATGGTTAGACCTAGTCTAATATTTCAAGTATGAGCTTGTTGTAAGTGATCTTATCTATTTTTGAGACATTATTGAAAAATTTAATTTAGTTGCTCTTTCCAAATTTGAGGGTGTTACAAGTTGGTATCAGAGCATAAGTTTGAAAGAATTAGGTGTTTTTTTATACCTAGACTCAAACTAGCGTTCTTTTAAGTGATTGCAAGTGAAATTGCACCATTAGGTACCTTAAGATAGGATATTTCAGAATGGATTGAGTCGTGAGAAACGGGAAACTTGTCGAGGATAGCAGGGATGATCATGTGTGGTACGTTCATAATGGCACCTGGCCAGTGTTATGGTGAACCTATATGCTACATGGTCATGTTTTTACTACCTTGATGTGACGACTGTTGGGGTAGTGAAGAAGTTTCTAAGTGGGTAGCCGTTAGGAGAGACTGATAATTTTAGTGTTCGTCACTTAGAGTGACAATAAGTATGGTGGTTGCATTAAGTGGACCCTTTCGGGTCGGGATGATTGGTTGGATTAGAACCATAGACTTTTGGAATCAACATTATTCGAGGAGAAATTGTAAGGTTAACCAATTTAGTGTGATTATTGCCTTAAGATGTTTGAGCATCCAGATGACGATAGTGTGGCTAGGAATTTGAGAAGTGTGGTTCTAAGATGTTGAGTGCCGACCAAATTTATGCACAAAATGTATTTCTGAGATAAATTGCATCAGTTACTTCTCATGTTCCCAAATCACCATGTGGATTACATTACGAAATATTAGGAAAAATCTTTAGCACACACAAGTATTTAAACTATGATTTTAAACATGCATAAAATTATTTTATTGCATGTGGTTACAAACTTTGTTAAGATTTTCTTTATCCTCGTTGTTGTCCAACACCATTTTCGGATATTGTGATGTCCTTGTTTTGATGTTGTTTAGAGTCTTGGACAAGTAACTGCAATTTATGACCTTGACATTGGACCTCCTCCACGTATGTCAAGGTTTTAAAGGAAGAATTGTTCTCATGTTCTTGAGTCAGAATTTTCTTGGGCATTTTAGTCTGTGCGAGTCATGTTGAATTTATGGGCATTGTTTTACTACGATTTGGGCACGTGAGTGTACTTTGAGTCGTGTGAGTTTTAATTTTATTGCGTCTAAATTGCGAGATTATTAGGCGTCGCGTCTCATGTTAGTGTTGTTGAAAAAAAGGGTTGTTTTATCTTACGTTGTGGTCTTAAGATTTTAATATTTTTGACTTATTGTCATCTTATGCTCTTTACGTTGAGTTTTATGGTGTCTTATCTTACAACATTTTGCGTCGCGTTGATAAATTTTGGAACGTGTATACATGCATTATTGTGTGCGTTAATTTATAGGTTTTGTTAATATATGTCACCCCACTTGTTGTTTGGGGAAAATTTCATTATCATGTGTTTTATCTTTGGGGCTTTATACAAGTGTCGATCGTTATATACTATTTGTATTTGAATTAAATTTATACTGTTGGTGTGAGTAATCATATAAAAGATTTATGTTATTTCAGATAGAACTGTTGACCTAAACGTGATTCAATTGTTGACATTGTTGTCATAAGTTTTCTGCAATGCATTAAATGAATTATCGGTTTACATGTCGTCGTAGTTACCGCTTTGGACAAGTGCGTTTTACCTGTGAACTCGATTTAGAAATTTATTTACATTTCTATCGTGTTGCTAAATTGGGATATAAACGGATGCATATGGGCTTTGTTAGGGATTTTATCCTCCGACGTTGTGTGTTTTTAAATGAAAAGATTTTAAAGTTGAAGTTGTAAAATTTTCCTTTGGGAGTTTTACAAACCTTTATTGCACATGTTATAGTGCGAAAAATTATTTTCATATGCATAATATAAATTTATGCATGTTGTGACCATGGTAGTCCGTTTGAAAATTTTGCTGGGCATCTTTTATTATTAACCATATTAACGTAAGTACTGATCAAATGAGTTTTGAAAATGGTTTTATATGCGTAGTGTTGGCGATCAATTTTGAAACCTATCGAATGAACGGTAGTGTATTTTTACCACACGATTAATTGTTATAAAACTTATGTATTTGAAAGTTTTATAAATTTCAAATTGGCATACTGGTTGAAAAACCTTGAACTCATTAGGGCTATAGATTTAAGACCCCTATCACGAAAGGAGTTGCAATTAATGGACTAGAGGAGATCTTGGGATTTGAAGCGTCGGATGATCTGACTGGTAGTCAACCTTGAATTTGGGTTTCAGTTTTTGAATCGGGTCATGCATGAAGAGTGGAGGTATTAGATTTTGTCCCCCAGTTAATTAAGAAATGATCTTTATGTTTCGGTAAACCTGCGGATAAGATCTCGTGTGATTATTTTCGCTTGGTTGGATTTGATTCATTGGATGGGTGATCCGTTTGTTAGAAATGTAAGATTTTGAATCTTAGTACCTTGTTAAGTGTTAATTTGACCATGACAATACGTCTGGAATGAAATCTTGGGGCGGGATGTCCACGTTTTCGATGTCACCATTTTGATATTAAGCGTCGACTCGTTTCGTGAAGCCAATGAATCTTGGAATGTTTGGAAGTATCCCAGTTGGATCATGAGAAATGTTGACCTCTAGGTGGTGGAATTTAAAGGAAGATTATATGTGGGTAATTAAGTATCGATGTGTATGAACTTTCCCGATGTGGTAAATATTTTGTTGATGGAATGTTTTAAGGCTGGGAGTAGAGCGGGATTGCGTGATAGCCGGATCTGCATTAACCAGTTACCTGGAGAGCGTATTGGTACGCCTAGGAAGGACGACCTGATCAATATCAAAAACCGAGTATTAAGAATTTAGAGGATTCCTTGGAGGTTGATGTCGAACTTTGGTTTGGGTTCAGAAGTATGTTGAGCGGAGGTGTATTGTTCAATGAGAAGTTGAGGTCACAAACTACACTTGAGGTAGTACGTGTCGCTTAAGGTTGGGAGACAACCGAGATCGTATAATCGGGAATTACCTAGTAAAATTCAATTTCCACTCTAGTCTGAATGTACCAGGTCAAGGTGGACATTCCATGTAAAAGTCTTATCGGAACTCAGACTAGCAGTTGCAGCAAGGAAGTCATTAAGTTGTAGTAAAAGGATGAAGAGGATTAGAGACAATCCTTTAGAAAGGGAGACGGTCGTTTTGGGAAAATGACATCTTTGGGGTTTATGGTTAGTTTAGTACTTTCTTGGGAACCGAGGAAACCCAATGAGTGTTAAGGGTGGTAATGAGATGTCTTGGGTGAGACATAGATTTCGGGGACGAAATCGTTTTAAGGTTGGGAGGATTGTAACACCCGTAAATTTCCAACGAGTAAAGGTTGCTCCAAGCCCATCTTGTGGTTTACGAGCGTAAGCTTTGGAAAGGAAATGACCTACTTTGGACCTTCAAAGTGATGAGAGAGTTTCAGTCGAAAACCGGAAAATTTCAGGCGAGGGCAGGCCTTCGGCGACAATGCCCGCGATTGTGCCACAGGGCACTCTCGCGGGGCAAAGTCGCGGCCAAGGGGGCACCCGCGGTACAATCCTGGCGACATTGCCAGCGATTGTGCCACGGGGCAAGGTCACGTGGCAATGTCGCGGTCGGCCCCAGGCTTTGATTAAAATTCGATTTTTTACTCCCATTTCACTTATTCTTCACCCTCTCTTCTCCTTTCTCTCCCAAAACGAATCCTTTTGAGTTATTTAGGGGTTTCAACCATTGGAGGCCACAATCCTTGAAGTTTATGAAGAATCTTCATCACTAAGCTAAAGAGTTGTTAAGAAAGCTTGGAACCCTTCATCTCCTTCATCATCTTCATCAATTTCTAGGGTTTCCACCTAACCCTTTTCATCATTTCGAAGTTCGGTAGTTATTGACTCATTTTGGTGACCTAAAGTGCATTGTTGATGGATTCAAGTTGTGGGTAAGGTAACATTCTCTTTTCTTCATCTATGAGAATTAGGGTTTTGAGATAAGATGAAATCTTCATTTAAAATGTCTGGGGAATGTTTCTATATGGTTGAATATGGTTATTTACGGTTGGAAATGTTTGGATCTAGGTTTTGGATGTTTTGGCTTGGAGGATTCAAATTTCGTCAAGGAAGCTCTAAGTTGGGGTAAAATCTAGAGTTAGCCTAAATCTAGCGAGGTGAGTTCAAGTTGATTTGTGAAAACGTTGTACATGCCAAAATGTTTATTTTAAAGTATTTATGTGTTTAACATGAAATTATCATTTGTGGAGTTACTTGATGGGTTTTGGTTATTTGAGAAGTTTAGTTTTATAAACCTTGTAAAACACCCATATTGGGGATTTTTGGGCATTTTGATAAATGAGTCATAATTAGGCGTGGTTGGTAATTTATTGCATAAATGAGTATATCTAGTTAAAAGGCATTTTTAGCGTTTGTTTGGGTAAAAGGTTTAATTTTGTGTTATGGGACGTTTTGAAAGGATAAAGAGTATAAATCTATTTGGAAAACCTTTTATCCCGACTTAAACTGTGTTGGAGTCCATTCAACTATTTTGGAGCGTGTGATTTCATGGTATGGGTCGAGTACGTTTATTATTTGAAAAGCGTTAATCATTGGTCAAAAAGAGGTTTTGAGTATTTTGGCTCGATGTCGTTTTAAAGGAGTCTTGAGGACACTTGTCCGATTTTATATGGCTCAATGTAGAGTCCAGTTATGACGTACGTACTGATGCGCTGTGTTGCGTATTGAGGTTGGTTACGGGCTCGAGTGCTTTGGTCATTGATGTGTAAGGTTAGACTGTGTTGCATTAGATCCATTGGCACGCAAGTCGGTCTGTTTTGGGATGGTCAATTGGGTGTTGCGGGGTTAAACCCCAGTACCCATGTTTTATGACCGGAAACTTTACAAGTGTTCGCTAGGAGGGTTGAGTCTGTTAGTGCTACCGGGGAAGTGGGTGCTAGGACCTCCACCGCTTGAAGTAATGTCTGGGAGATAGTCTTTAAGTGTGTCGGACCTTTGGGGTAGAGTTCTTCGGAATGTTCATCAAGGTCAACTGACTTGGGGTGACATTTGTTAAAGAAGTCGTAGGGACACCTGGCTGTGATGTCGGGAGGTGTCATGCGATTAACGTTGCTTAGGTGGCATACTTTTGTGTTTCCTCTACTCTCAACGGATACGGGTCTCCCTCGTTGTTGGCTATCCGTAATTCAAATATAAGGATGTCTCATTTTATTGTCATTGGTTCTTTATGGTTGACAGTGAATGAGGACCTTAATATTGGACCTCCCTCCTCATATATTAAGGTTTGAATGAATTATGTCAACCCCTTGTTTTGGTAGTTAGATTCCTTTCGCTTATGGTCGTGTGAGTATTGGGCCTAGTGTCCATGATTTTCTGACGTATGGCATACATAGATTTCTAACAAGGACTTATGGGTTGAGTGTCATGTTTCACTCTTGTGTAGGGTGTTTTGGGATACAATGTTTTTTACTTACGTTTCTTAAATCGGGAGTTAATCTCTATTCTTGTATCGAGTAAGTGTGGGTTGTGTCATTTATAAAGAATGTTTGTAACAAGATGTTTGTTTTCGAAAATGCATGATATTGGGAAAGAGTTGTCTTTGGGTTTAAAGTAAACTATCGGAAAGAACGTAATTTTAAATGGAGGTTATTCCTTTTAAAAGATTTATTTATTCATATAAAACTTTTGAACTCACTAGGCGATAGCATAACCTTTTTATTTGTCGGCATGTGCAACAGGTTCGTTTGGAGATTGGTTCTAGTGACACCTTGGAGAGAGAGAGAGAGGTGCTAGACGTGTGCTCGAGGGTGAGTAGTTTGGTTAAGCTTTTCGCCTTGTCTTGGGAATAGTAACTTGTATTCGGGTTTTAGTAACACCCGACCTCTAACTAGTCTTTGTAGAAGAATTTATTTACCTTCGTTGATGGTTAGACCTAGCCTAATATTTCAAGTATGAGCTTGTTGTAAGTGATCTTATCTATTTTTGAGGCATTATTGAAAATTTTAATTTAGTTTCTCTTTCCAAATTTGAGGGTGTTACAGATGTGAGGGACGGGCGGTGGTAGGGTTAGGGTTTGGAAGAAGAACGATTGGCGAGAGGGGGTTTAGATTTGGATTAGAATTATAGATGTGAGATAGTGTGCTTGAATAAGTTGTATCAAAGCATTATAAAATTGTAAATTAAGTAATTTGGCTTTAATTAGTAGCATTTTGTGCATAAAATATTGTAATTAAGAGTTTTTTATGTCTGCTTTATAATATAGTATAGATATAGATTAATACAAATAAGCTAGTAAATAATATAATACGTTAATTAAAAGAATTTAAAATTTATTATTATATATATTATAAATTTTGAAATTTAAACTAAAATTTTTAGAAAAAAAATCTAAATTAACTTATGATTTTAAATAACCGTTACATATCATATGGAAACAATAATCAAATAATATTTATAAAAAATAATAATTGATAACTAAAATATATTGGTAAATATTAAAAAAATTATCAATAATTCTAAATAATTAAAAATTTATATTAATGTATAATTAAAATTTATTTATAATTGGAAAAATTGCATCAAAATGAAACAAACTTTGCCCTTATTTCTATTTTAGGGAACCGACTTTAAAAGTTATCATTTAAGGGTCTAAAGCAAAGTTTTTGTTTATTCAAGGGTCTTGTTAACCGGTTGAGTAGTTAACCGGTCACCTTAATATGACTTGACAAATAATAAATTAAAAAATTATTACATGGATATTTAATATTCCACATCATCATCTTGATCTTCCCCCCTTCTTCTTTTTTCATGGTCGCCTAGCTAATAACCCATCACTGTCCTTCCATTTTCCAGTGACCTACCTACCACCTCCCCTTCCATTTTTTTTGGGTAACTTGCTACCGCCCCATTCTTCTTCATCAGTGAAAACCAACACACCACCGCTCCTCCATTTTTTCTCCAAATCCCACCTCGCCGACATCATCTCCATCCTCATCCCCTCCCCAACACATGCAACCCGCCTAAATCTCCGACCCTCTTCATTTCATCATATGAGGTAAAGCTAATTGGTTTATTGGGTCTTTGGTTGTGCATCATTATAAGTCTTGCCTTAACCGACATCCATTCAAATCAGATTTATCTTTCCAACCACCCCATCAAGATCTAGTGTCCCCACCTCTATAACGATATCAAATGTCCTTTCACAACAATATACCTTGAGCTATGGATTTGGGTTGGATTGTTAATGGAATGAGAGAAAGAGAAGAACAATGGTTAAATGGTGGAGTAATTTGGGGTTGTGAGTTGTGATTTCAGGTTTGTAGATAGAGGTATGGTAGACCATGGATGTTAATCATATCTGTAAATGGTGGCCATTTATAAGAGATTACAACAATGGTGGTTGTTAATCCTATGACTATAAGGACAACTGTGTGTTGGTAGGTGTTTGATACTGGAGATTAATCAAAATCAATGCAATTTGGTAGAAGATATATGGACATGGAGGACATTACAGGAGATGGACGGACGGTGGGGAACCTTACTCATTCGCCGGAGAAGTAGTGACTTGATGTATAGTTTTAATTTTTTTTCTTTCTAAATCCCAAATAGTGCACATATGAATTAGATATTTGTACACTACAAATATTTTGTAGTAATGTATTAATAGTAGATTTAAGTTTTTTTAATTTAATTATGACATGGAATCCTCGTTGGCAAATTACTTGGACCATGTCACCATTAACAGGCCAATAGGTTAACAAGACCCTTAAATAAATATAAAGTTTGTTCAAGACCCTTAAATAATAACTTTGAAAGTTGGTTCCCCAAAATAGAAAACAAAGCAAAGTTGGTTCCATTTTGATGCAATTTTCCCTTTATAATTTTCAGATAATGTTAATTAATATTTATTTATAATTAATAGGCTTTGATATCAATTGTAGATCCCAGATACAGTGCAATCACGAACAATAATTAATCAATGAAGAACAATGAATGAGCCATAACTTCTAGTCATATGATTAATACTCAATAAAGGTTTAGGTTTACAGAGAGAATTTCTGATAAGCAAATGTAAACCTATTGACTAGAATAATGACGTCTAAAACCTCTTAAACTTTTGTGATGACCGAATCAACCGAAGTATGGAACCGGGAGAGGCCGCAAGGGACCGGGCGGGGAAGGTACCGGTCGAGGAGGCACCGGTCGGGGAGGGACCGGGCGGCGAGGCACCGGTCGGGGAGGCACCGGTCGTGGCTTGACACTGGGCTTTAGTTAACACCGGGCGCACGAGACACCGGGCGCAAGACACCAATCAAACTTGTAAATAAAAATTATCTCGACCGTCCCATTATCATTCCAGCATCCAATCACAATTTGGAATATGAAACTTAAAAACAACTCACGACCGGTGTTGCTTCAACCGGGGACCGGATTGCTCTAACCCCGAAACAAACCACTACCCGGACTCGGGGACCGATATCAACTGGAAAAAATTCGTTCGATTTTATCGGCGATAACTCAAACAATCAAACAAAATCAACCTTTTAAATCCAAAATTGATGATCACAAATCGTTTCTAACAACAAATCAAACAATCCTTTTCAAACTAATTGATCAAAACATGAGAAGATTGAATGATTTTTTCAAGAAACTTCAAGAACACAGTGATGTACCGTATTAAACTAGAAAAATTGATAAAAAATAGGGACTTAGACAAACCTTTTGATCGTATCGAATAAAAATTAATTCGATCCCGCTCTGATACCAATTGTAGATCCCAGATACAGTGCAATCACGAACAATAATTAATCAATGAAGAACAATGAATGAGCCACAACTTCTAGTCATATGATTAATACTCAATAAAGGTTTAGGTTTACAGAGAGAATTTCTGATAAGCAAATGTAAACCTATTGACTAGAATAATGACGTCTAGCCTTCTAAAACCTCTCTAACCTAAAACTAGGTTAAACCATACTTTAAATATGAAGCGACTTAGGCCTAATGGGCTTAAGGCCTAATTACAAAACAACTTTAAAATAATAACAATTTAAACCCTTATAAATGCGTTATACAACTTTCAACGTACTAGGACTTTCAGTCCTAACAGGTATAATTGGAATACTCACAAAAAGTTTCTCATAAACTACTGTAAGTAGCCTATCAAAAAGCTAGCTTATAAATTAGTTTATATCTATCTAAACATGTATCTATAAAATAAATTAGCTTATTTTAGCGGAAAGATGCCTAAAAGTTAAATTCATTTGCTTTCAAAATAATTTGGGGAGTGAAACCTCTATGTTAACGTCCACTTTTTCTTGATCAAACCCTAGAAACCGTGTTGAGAGGCACGTGTGTGTTCACACATACGGCAGACACAAGTAGGGTTTAATAGACTCGGTTTCGCTTCACTCTTCTTCCTCTTTCTCCCACATCACAAACCCCCCTCGCCCCTCGGTGCAACACCTTTTCCTTCGCTCAACAAATCCCAAATCAATCGATCCATTTATGTATCCATTGAAAACAAAATCACCACTGTTTCAACCACACTATTGAATTAATTCAATATATCATGGCCGAAACTTTGAGCTTGATCGATAATGGTACTATCGTCACTCAAAAACCCATTGATCGTGAAAATCCAGGCGCGGAATCGAAGGAATCTTTAACTCCGCCCGATAAATCACCTTTTAGAAGGATTGAGTTTCACCTAGCCAGGAAGCCGTTCACTGGGTTCACTAATGGAGGCGGCGATGGGAGTTTTCGGCTTGAAACGCTCAATCCTACAACGACGAGCTCGAAAAATACGCATGGGAATCAGCAGAGCGTGGGTTTGGACGCTGTTAGTGGTGGGTCTTCGGGTAAGAAAAGAGATGCGTCGGAGTTGGAAAACGGGTTGGATCCGGAACTCAGTTTTGGGATTACCTTCAGGAGAATTGTAAGTTTCTTCAGTCCCTGTTGGAAAGTTATAATATTTTCAATTTTATTTTTCAATATAAATTGTTTCTTGTTCATAAACATAGCACAACTTTTGTTGAATCAGCAACAAGGGACAAACAGGATACTAATACTAGTCAAGCAAATCACTTTTGTGTTAGTAAAATTCATTGCAGCAAAGATGATTATTGTACATTTGGTGAACTTTGTTCCATTAGTGTTACACCTTCCTCCCTATTATTAGATGTATAAACTAACATTCAATAAAGACAAATAAGTTTCTCAAATTAAAAACAATCAATTTAGGGTATCGATGAGAGCCATAAGATATGTAATTTTTTTTCTTCATCTTTGTATGATAGGGAAACATTGTGATTCTGACTGATCTTCTTGAAAGAGAAGTTTTGCCATTTTCATTGGCCAGACTCCAAAGGGAGTGTCATTTAACTATGGTTAACTTCTAAAAAGATGGAATAATGACTAATGTAAGGAAGTAGTGACAAAGAAAGGTTCTTTTTGTTGGTGGTATTAGGATAAATATAGTTCATCTGTTGGTAGTCATTGTAAGGAAGCTGTGCCAATATTTCCCCGCTGTTGTGGCAATATGTCTCTTTGGTTTAGGATCAGATTGTTCTTTTTTCTCAACATCTAGCCGAGTGTTAAAGTTGAAGACTGATACCATATTTTAATTTTAGTTATTCATAATGTTTTATTTCAGTGCAGCCTTCGTTTATTATTCAATTTGTAACCGAAAATATCGTTTCTTTTTGAAGTCGATATGTTTTCAAATTGCCATGTTTAAACTTCTAATCGGTTTCCTACATCTCCATTACTAGGAGCATTGAAGGTTTCTTGGTTATAATATATTTTAACAGTTATGGGTTTCTTATTTCCAGTAATGTTGGGTTTTTGTGAGGTAGAGAAGTTTTTGAATTGCCAAGTTTGAAGTTTTAATTAGTTTCTTGAATTGCCATTTCTAGGAGTACCGAAGGTTTGCGTTATAATCTATTCAATCATTTAGTTTCTTAAGTTGGTATTTCTAGGAGGACCGAAGGTTTCTGGGTTATATTCTATTTTAAGAAATATGGATTGCTTATTTTATTTTGTATAATGCATCCATGATGTGATGGGGATCATGATTCACATGTATGGTCTATATGCTTCTGGTTTAATTTGTTATTCATAATCAAAACGTTTTTTTGTTCATTCCATTTGCAGTACTATGTTTATTTACTTTTTCCAAGTGAGTTGGCAACATCCTCAGGGTCACATGCCATTTTACGAATTGTATTTTCTTGGTTTACTGAGAATTTGAGATGTGCTTTGCTTCTGATAGGGATTTTTCTTTTGGATTTTCACTTGATAGCTTTTGGATTTTTTCAAATAATTACCTATTAGATTCGCTTCATACCATGTTCATCATTCGTGCATGTGTTTAAACTCTTTTAGATGTTTAGGAACTTTTATTCTTCTTTTTTTTGTTTGGCCATGAATTTTCTGTTCCATCTTCATTTCTGCGTTCTTCAAATGAACTCTCCTAAATCTTGATTATTCAGTTCTATTATCGATATTGTGATTGCCGTTCAACATTTACTTATATGTGCAATGAGCTTGATTTAATCCATATGGTTATTTTCACTTATTTCTTTAGTTGTGGATTAAGCCTTTTTCTCTATTGTATTGTTGGCCAGTTTTTCAGCATTGGTTCCACTTATACTTCACATATGACGAGTTTGTATCATCCTTATCAATTTAAAGTGATTATTGGAAATATTTGTGGGTTATGTGCTCACCCTTCTGCGCTTACGCTGTGACAATCTACAGGGTGCTGGATTGGAGAACCTTGGAAATACTTGCTTTTTAAATTCAGTACTGCAATGTTTAACATATACAGAGCCTTTAGCTGCCTACTTACAGAGTGGAAAACATCAAGTTACTTGTAAGTATATCTTCTTTTATTTTCCGTCAATAAATAGACACTCACAAACATGCATATCTATGTAGTCCTTGTGAGATAACCGACTTCATTGAACAGTTTAAGCATCTATTTAGTATTTAACGGGTTAAGTTACACGCTTCAACATGTATCAAACTACTTTTGAAGTAAAGCATCTCATTTGTTTGCATACTACTGCAAGGGGGAAGTAAAGGGATTTGAGTTCGTGGAATATACCAAAAGGGTTGGCCTTAAATAGGAATGTGTGGAAGGATGTCCGTCGTGTCCTGAAACATTATGGATGGTTTACATAGAGAAAAAATCATTTGAGTCGTTAGTCGTCTTTCAAATGTTTTTGTACTACAATAGTGGCTCTTTTGTTCTTTTTGCCATGGTAGCATCCTTAGAAGACTTGAGTACAGTAACTACAGTTCAAACTGAAAGAGTTGATGCTCTCTAGTTAAATTTGTTGCTATATGATTTAATTGGTTTTATATCAGAAAATGTGAGGTAGCTATTATACAGTGAAGTATGCACACATTATCGTATGCTTATGGACTATGGTTAACAACCGCTGTTAAAAGTGGAGTTGTTGTGGTCTCTATAAACCAAACCAAACGAATTCTGTATATCCTGCTCGGAGGTGGGGTCCGGGGAGGGTAAGTTGTGGCCTCAATAGACATTTTTATTAGTTGTTGGCCTTCATTTACTTGGTTAGTTTATCTTCAACTGTTGCATCAAACATTATAATTTGTTTTAGTTTAAAGATTGTTTTCCATCTACTGTTTGAAGGTCGGAAAGCTGGATTTTGTGCTTTGTGTGCTATTCAGAAGCATGTCAGCCGTGCACTACAATCATCGGGAAGATCATTGGCACCTAAGGATCTCGTTTCAAATTTGCGTTGTATCCTACCACAAGTTTATGTTGATTACTTTCTTGATTAAGTTTGAAGAGTTTATATTTTCATTTTGTTTCAAGACATCCGTCAATATTTTCTTTTATTTTAAATTGAGATTTATTGAAATAAGTTCATCAGATCGAAGTGCAAACATGGTGTAAAAACGATGTTTTTGAAGTTGCAAGGCCATATGTGACTTATTTTAGATGTGAACATCCTTAACCACATAATTAGGCATATCTAGGACCTTCCGGAATTCAAGACAGGAGGATGCCCACGAGTACATGGTAAATTTATTGGAATCTATGCATAAGTGTTGCTTACCTACGGGAGTGCCTAGTGAATCTCAAAGTGCCTATGATAGAAGTTTGGTCCACAAGATATTCGGCGGCCGCCTCCGTAGTCAGGTAATTCTTGTTTTCTCTTGTCCATGGATTAGTATTCCTTCCACCTTAAACCAATTGGCCCATTTTCATACTTGAGTATGGATACTTTAAGCAAGGGAAAGGGTTTTTATGAATGTAAAATTTTAGATGAATTTGCTTACATTTAGGCAAAATTGCCGATTTTTTCTAGGTGAAATGCATGCAGTGCAACTATTGCTCTAACAAGTTCGATCCATTCTTGGATTTAAGTCTGGAGATCTTGAAGGCAGACACCCTTTATAAGGCGTTTGCAAATTTTACCGCTAAAGAACAGTTAGATGGAGGAGCTAAGCAATATCAGTGCCAGCAGTGCAAGCAAAAAGTCAAGGCTCTCAAACAACTTACCATTCACAAGGCGCCCAATGTCCTCACCGTCCACCTGAAACGCTTTGGTTCTCATATGTCAGGGCAAAAGATCGACAAGAAAATCCAATTTGGTTCTACTTTGGATTTGAAACCTTTTGTGACCGGTCCATATGTAAGTCGAAGAAATTTCTTTTCGTCACTCAAATACACACGAAATAGTTTTTTATAACATTCACAGAGTGGTTGCTGTTGAAAATTCGTGCAGTGAGTGCCAACCATCCCTTTTCGTGGTTTTATTATATTAAGATTTGTATATAAAAAAAATGCAGGATGGGGATTTGAAGTACACTCTTTATGGTGTTTTGGTTCATGCTGGTTGGAGTACACATTCTGGTCACTATTACTGTTTTGTTCGGACGTCTAGTGGCATGTGGTACTCACTTGACGACAATCGGGTAGGCAGACTTGATTTCTTAATTATAGAAAGGATAAAACTGTAATTTTATTTTGTTATTCATCTTGCTTTTTGATTTGAACAGGTCATTCAAGTCAGCGAGAAAAAGGTTTTTGAGCAGAAAGCCTACATGCTGTTTTACTTTAAAGATAGGAAGAGTTTTCCGTCAAAGAAGCCTGCAGATGTTGTTTATCAGAAAGAGAAGATTGTGATGAATGGTACACCTAATGGCCCCAGTGCACGCAAAGAGACTCAAATGAACGCTGGTCTAAGTAACGGATCATTAAATGCTCATAAATCTTTGGCTACTGTTGGTGCCGAGAGAAATGGGTTCAGTCCCAATGTGCCAAAAGAGACCCAAATGAACAACGGTTTAAGTAACGGGTCACTAAATGTTCACAAGTCTTTGGCTGCTGTTGGTACTGAGAGAAGTGGGTTTAGTCCTGATGCACCAAAAGAGACCCAAATTAACACCGGTTTAAGTAACGGATCATTAAACGGTCACAAGTCTTCAGCTACAGTTGGTATCCTGAGAAATGGGTTCAGTATTGCTGCACCAGAACAGACCCAAAAGATAGAAGGTTCAGTTCCAAAAAGTATCTCAGAATCCCATTCAGAAAGCTCCTCAAAGTGCAAAAATGGAGATTTTAGCATCCCAATTTCTACAACGGTCAGTTGCAGCAAGCCACTTGCGACTCTTGGAGATAATGTGACTAAAACGGAGAAAGCCGACCCTGCCAAGGTAAAGTTTCTCATTAAAAATTGAATTTTTTTAGGAGACTTTTCCACCATTAAAAATTGAATTTTTTTTTCAGAAAATTGGTAGGAGTGACTCATTTGGTGCAAATGGTCGTGGTAATGCTCAAGAGGGGGTGGTTACTGCATCGGCAGAGACATCAGACTTGCCCAAAATGGGAAGTTCTATGGAGAAGGAAGCGCTTGGCCAGAAAAGGCACAAAAAAGCGAAGAACTTTCTGAAGTGTAAGGTAGTAAGTATGAAATTCAGCTCAAATATCTTTATGGGGACATCATTAAACCAGCGGAAGAAAAAGAAACATAAGCGAAGCAAAAAGATCAAGAATCTTGTTCAAGAGAACTCGATTGATGAAGGTCCGTCATCATCCCATAAAATTGAAGCACAGGAGGCGAGCAAACCTTCCGTTGAAAATGAATTAAAAGAGAGGGTTGATAAAGATGTTGCTGTGCTTGCGACAAGCAACGTTAATGGCATCTCGGCAGGAAGTCGAGCAGTACCTAATGGACCGAATCATTTGGATGGTTGCAAGGGAGCTTCGGCACAAAAAGATTTAGTGCATATGCTTACCAGAGGTTTGGAGGACAGAACTGGTGAGTAATATTCTTCCTTGCTCTTCCATTATTCTGGTTATAATATTTGTCCTACTTTCTGTCACATAAAAATTTCTCTGTATAGCTCGAGGAAAGACAAAATGATGAAATCTTGAGGATCTAAATGATTATCCCCAGAAGAAATGCAAAAACTGGACTTGATCAAAATTTAATATAAAAGCTTTGAACCAAAAATCAAAATTATCTTGTAATGATTGTTAATGGTGAAATAAGTAAGTTTAGGAAGGAATTTTCCAAAAAAGGAAATTCTGAGTGTTGCATTTTTTCTCTTCTGGTGCATTGGGGGATGTTATTGCTTCCTCATAACTAGCTTTTCAAAATTTATCTAATATGCATTATACTCTTTCGCACACTTTTCACAACTCGGGGGTTTCACGGAAATAGCCGCTTTACTCTTTGTGGTGGAAGCAAGGGTGGACCTACATAGAGGAATGAATGTAAAAAAACTTCTAAAGGATGCCACCATATTGTTTCGTTGGGTGTGCTTATATTTTTTGAAACTAAACTGATGGCACAAGTTTGTGAGGGCAGAGATGGTCATCGTTGTTGCCTTTGTACAAAAGTCCGGGTTGAGTTCCGCTTTTGTCAAATTTATTTCATTTTAGCTTAAGTTTTGGGTTTTTAATTTTTTTGAAGACATTGTTCAAACACAAAAGGGCAAGGAACCAACCAACAGATTTATAATCCGTAGATCTTCTTTCTTATAGTCAAATGATGCCACCACTTAATAACTTTCCTGGATCTCCCACCCCAATATGGGATAATATATTGGGTTTGTTTGGTTTCGTATGATGATGGCACAAAAAGTTTTTTTTAACATGAAAACAGCTATTTGTTGTGTTTTCGCTCAAGAACTATAAAGTCAAAAGCTTTGGCGAGTATTTTTCATCTATGCCTGTTTTGATAATTTACTGTGGTTTTTTGCGATTGTTGTTTTTGTTTGATTTCAGTCCCTCGTTGGGATGAGGATGAGTCAACACCATCTCAGATAAGAGAAACGATGTGTGTTCGCACCATTGGTTATGTTGGAGACGAATGGTGAGTACTGATTTCACGAATTCTAATCTTCAGAACGTGTATATATTTACATATACATATACATATACACACACGTAATCTTTAATGTTTGTGTTGAACTCATAATTCAACAGGGACGAAGAATATGACAGAGGAAGGAGGAAGAAGGTAAGGATATCGAAAACTGAGTTTGATGGAAAGAACCCATTTCAAGATATTGCAAACGAGAGGTTAAAGGAGGCGCATGCAGAAAAACAACAGTTGTCGAAGAGACCTTCCAAAAGTAAGGCGTTTAAAGAGTCGCGATCTGGTAACAGACCATTCAGGATATGATGATGCCGAAACTGAGCCAAGATTTTTGTTTCTGAGAAGTGAGAATGCCCGACATATTTACCAGGTATTTTCTTAGAAAAATTCTTTTGCGATTTGTAGATTTTGCCGGAGGTGTGGGAGTATTTTTTGTTTTGAAATTAGGGTTTTGAATTGAGGTGTTCTTGATGATGATGATGATGATGATGATGATGGTGGTAAAAATGTATGCTTTTCTATATTGAAGTCATGTAGCTCTAATGTTTGAACATGTTACTTGTGGGTTATCAAGACTTGGATCCAAATAAAGCAATTTAAGGGACTTGATCCAATTCCTTCTGTATTTGTTGTGTTTCTTTTTTGTGAAATGAACCCGGGATTCTTCAGGCGTGGAACATGATGAGACATGACAGTACAAAAATATACCTCATGTTTTGCACGACATTACACTGGGATATGATCGACAAAAATGCATTTTTTCCTGCCCCACCGAAATAGGTGGAACAAAAATTGGATTGACAAATTACTAAACTACTCATGTCAAATTAAAACTCTTGAAATCTTTTGGAATTTTTTTGCCCGTCTACCTCGTTTGCTCGTCAAGTCCTGTCCAGTGTCATCTACGTATCAAGTCCTGTCCAGTGTCATCTACGTATCAAATGTACGTAGGCTAAAAACATATATATATATATATATATATATATATGCTTTCTTTAAGTTGTGTGTGTATATATAAATATATATATATATATATATATATATATATATATATATAGGCAAATGATCGTGTGAGAAGTTGAGGTTAACGTGAGAAACGTGAGAAGTAGATCTGAACCGTTGATCACTTTTAATCAAATGCCCTCCCATAAATTGCGGCTTAGAAGAAAATTGATCTGGTGTGCCTCGATGCATCTTATCTCGGTGCATCTCATCTTAATGTGCATTCATTTCTCATCCAACGGTTGATAATCACTTTTCACGCTTCTCACGTTAACATCAACTTCTCAATATATATATGGGGTCATTCAAGGGAGAACTCAGTTATCTGTGGTAACCGTGAGATCTAATCTTAACCACAAATCAGAAGATAAATTAGGAAATCAATAAATTTGGTAATTTTAATTAAAGGAATTTTAGGTATTTTTTAGATCTCCTCTCTCTAGCAAATATTATTCCGGCGAATATATGATGCATATGTGATACACTTTATAAACATCGAAAATACATGATGCACACTGTGATACACTGTGTAAAGATCAAAAATACATCGAAAATACATGATAGCACACTATGATACTCTTTTGTAAACATCGAAAAAACATAAAAAATACATGATAGCACACCATGATACACTTTGTAAAGATCGAAAAAAGATCGAAAATAAGCGATGCACACTGTGATACACTTTATAAATATCGAAAATACATGATAGTACACTATGATACCCTTTTGTAAACATAAAAAATACGTGATAGCACACTGTGATACCCTTTTGTAAAAGGAAATAAGAAAATTTAGGAATTAGGTTATATTTTAGGAATTAAACAAATTTACTAAAATATCAATTTCTATTTATTTAAAATTAATATTAATTATTCTAAATGTGTGGCTCATATTGGATCTCACAGTTACCACAAACTACCTAGTTCTCATTTGATTAGGCCTATATATATATATATATATATAGTGGAAGGATATTTTGCAACCCTGAAAAAGGTTGCAACCCTTGCAACCCACATCTTAACCGTCGGATTCATGATCGACGGTTATTTTGTTTTTATTTTTATTTTTTTTTAATTGAAAATATTGGACCCACATGTATTGTAACCGTTGATCATTAATCCAACGGTTAAGAAGTGGGTTGCATGGGTTGTAAGATTTTCATGGATTGTAAATTAAACTACCCCTATATATATATATATATATATATATATATATATATATATATATATATCTAGGGTGCGTTTTTTTTGCAACCTAAACAATTTGTACAAACTATTCAAACCAATCTTAGCCGTTCATCAAGTCTAATGAATATATAATTTTATTATGTTTCCTAATTTAAAATCATGATTATAATGAATAAACTTAACATTTTTCATATATATCACAATCATTATTAATAAATCATAATCATTATCCATAAATATATCTATTGTTTCCTAATATAGTAGTTTGCATTGTTCGTACAAATTGCTTGGGTTGCAAATGAAACACACCCTATATATATATATATATATATATATATATATATATATATATATATAACATATAAAGCATGCAAAGGATGGAAGAATTATTTTTTTCTTTTTAGAGAAGCAATGGATGATTGGTGATGAGCATGAATTGAGGCACCATGATTACAGTTTCCATGATAGCTTTCTTCTTCATCAACAAGCCAAGTTTCCACAAGTAAGTGGGTGTGTATCATCACTCTTAATCTTTTCTACAAACCCTAAAATTAAGTTTAATGATTCGTTTTAGATTCTTAAAAAATTATGATTAGGTGTCATCGTCATTGTGATTTCCTTTTCGTTATAAATTAGGTCTTTTGCCCTAACCTTCGTTAAATTTGCTTCACTTTAACACCCCCCCATGTGCCCCTTATGTTAGGGTCATTTTCATTACATTAAAGTTCGGGTGTCATCCTTAATCTTTGCCCATTTTAATGGTTCTCGTCTCTCACGTTTGTCAGTTTCAAATAGAAAAAGTTAATGGTCGTTAGATAGAGGGATGAAGTGCGTCGGAAATTTGCAAACGCAAAAAGCGAAAACCGACTAAATGAAGTTTATGCACAATAATCATTAAAATGGACAAACGTTAGTGACACATTTTGAACCTAGTGAATCACACACGGAGTATATGATTAAAATCACAAATATATCTGAAAATGGCGGTGTGAAGATGGCCAAACGTTGTTGCTTGCTCGTGTTTTTCGACAAACTTTGTTTCTTTGGTTAGAGGTTTTGTTCTTCGAGGTTGCAGAAATGGAGATTTTCTTTCCCGATTGTTCAAAACCGGCGATGATGAAGAAAGATAGGAGTTATGTTTATGGAAGTTATAATTATCTTTTTGTTGAAGGATATTGTGCCTTCATCAAAAAGGAATTGATTGAAGAAACAATTTATTAGTATTAGGAGTTACAATATTGTATATTTTCTTTTCATTGTAAACTCATCCCTATTTAAAGGGTTCATTGTTAATGAGAATTAACGACTTTTGATTATCTCTGTATTGATTGTTCTATAAGACGTTATCAGCACATTGCTCGACTAAGATAATTTTACATAGAAGTAAAGTTAAGGTTTCTACGGTATTGCTACCGATTTGAGGTACCTTTTTATATTAAACTTTCAATTGATATTTCATTAATAGTTATATAATACAATAAAACTGTTTAGTAATAATCTTAAAACGTAATCATGGTTAAATAACATCCGGTTATTGTTCTTGCAATGTTTCTGTTAGTTTGTGATATATATATATATAATTTCTTTTTGTTATATTTTTGTTGTTGATACCAATTGAATTCATAATTATTTAATTTTGATTGGAATAATTAAAAAAATGAATATTAACGTAAAAAAAAAAGGGAATTGTACTAAAAAAATGATTATTTAAACTCATATGTATTTTCCTTGTAATTTCAATATAATTATAAATTAAACATATGGTTTTTATTTTTATTCTTGGCCGTATAAAAAAAATCAACTTTTGTTTCCTCACATTGATTATTTCAATTAGTTTTTGAGTATTTGGTATGTATGTTGAAGGACCATCTAGTTGCTATCAATTTTGGACCTTGTTATCTAATTTTAATTGAGACAATTATCTTTTTTTTTTTAAATTAGACCAATTAAAATTTTGAAAATAATAAAAAAAAAATTGTATATACATGTTCATTATGTGTTTTAACTATTAATTATAATGGTATTCCATATACTTTAAAATTTAATATTGTTTAAGTAAGTTGTGTTTATGTGTATATAATTATTTGTATATTTTAGTTATGGTAATGACTGTTATATCTTATGATTATTTATATGTGTTATTATATTTTAGTTATTGCAAGGAATTTGCCATATTTAGGTAAAAGAAAACAATAATCTTAAATTGGCAAATCTAGTCCTTGGACTTTATCTCTCTCATTTATGACATTTTTCCTTTAATTTTTTTTATTGCATTTAATATTTTGAGCATATCGTTGTTATTTGTTCATCTAGTTTTATTTGAATGGATTTGTTAAACTTTATTAATTTAGTTATAGCTTTAGTATTTTGAATTGTTTTGCTTACATAAATATTCACATTTTAATCCATAACTCTTATAACTAATTATTTTTAGGAGTTACACTCCTTTATATCTATTTTATTTTGGCCTCATGCAAAAATCTCATTAAAATCTTATAAACTTAATTGTTAAAAGTCCCATTTTTTTTAAAAGATAAAAAGCCATATCGAAATCCTAATTGTTTATCATAAATCATAATTACATTCTAAGGGGGCGTTTGGTTCGCAGAATGTTTTTGAATGGAATGGAATTTGTCAAAGGAATTTGACTTTGAAGGAATTGGAATGAAATGTTGTCAGGTTTGACCACCTGTTTGGTTGACAAAATTGGAATGGAATATGTTAAAGGAATTGGAATCTGCCTGTTTGGTTCACAGATTGTAACTTCGAAATTGGAATGAAATTTTGGTAAATGACCAAAATACCCCTTTTCATTATTTCAAAATTTTAAAACACTTTATGGGTTCTGAACAATATCAAACACATTCAATCGGCTGTATGGGTTCTGAACAAACAGAAACACTATCAAACACTATGAACATACATACAGTTGAGAAATTAGGAACACTATCAAACACTATGAACTCCATACAGTTGAGAAATCGATTTTGAGAAATCTATCAATTAATCCATGAACACTATCAACTGTATGAACTGTAAATCGATTTTGAGAAATCAAAATAGAGAAATCGACTACCAAGAAAGCGAAATGGAGAAGAGATACATCGATTAATCCATTAATCCATGAACATTAATCAACTGTATGGATTGTAAATCGATTTTGAGAAATTTTGAGAAATCAAAATAGAGAAATCGACTACCAAGAAAGCGAAATGGAGAAGAGATACATCGATTAATCCATTAATCCATGAACATTAATCAACTGTAAATCGATTTTAAGAAATCGAAATAGAGAAATTGACTACCAAAAAAGCGAAATGGAGAAGAGATACATCGAGAGAGCTAACCTGTTGCAATGGTGAAGACGATCGAGTTCGATTATGCCTGATGGAGAAGACAAGAGAGAATCGATGGTGCCTGATGGAGAAGACGATCGAGTTCAATTTCTTATGTCTGATGTTTTGATGTCTGTGATAGAAAAAAAGGGTAGGTTTATTTGGGTTAAAGGGTAGTTTTGGAATTATGGAAATATCAAATTCCATTCCTTTGAAATACTTGGGTTTTGGGATGGAATGTCTAAATCCTTTGTCCATGGAATTTGTTGGAATTGGAAGATTCCATCCATTAAAAAGATTGAACCAAACAAGGGAATGAAATCTGGTCAAAGTGTAACATCCTAAAATTCAGAGTAATTTAAAACTTCATAAATAAGGCAATATGACATCTGTATTGCTATGAACTTCTCAAAAAGTGTATCAGTCCTTAAGACTTTACAAAAACCTGTACGGTCATAGAATTCATCAACAGACTAATCTAAACATAACTATCTAGATTACATCAGTTGACAATCCAAAATTCATCAAAAGAATGGGACTTAACAATGCCCAACTATCAACACACTTTAGTCATCTCAAATATGCCTCGTGACCAAACTCGTCTCTCAAAACCCTGTGCATCCCACCGCTAAGGGAAACCTGTTATACATATCATTTGAGAAAAAGTGTTAGGCTAAAAGCCTAGTAAGAACATACAGTTCATAAATCTCAAGAGATATAATCAAATGCATCAAAGTAAATCCTTCCAAAGGTTTAGTTATGCCAAAACACCGTTCTTTGATAATATACGGACAACCGGTCCAAAACACATCTTCCGATGACGGGGATTACCCGATTTACCAAGGATTATAGTGGAACACAAAGTAAGCCACAAATCCGAGTTATGAGCTAAATACATGGAACCATGGCCACGAACGCTTCGGTCCGTACTACGATGTAAGGGAGGCCCCCAAGGAACCAGTCATACTCTTCGTTAGACTACATTTGACCCATGGCTAGTAACAGGTCTCACATAACCGTACCAAGTGCCCCTGAAGATCAAATGTATCTAACTACAACAGAAGGGGCACAACCTTCCCAACCATAAGTCGACTCGATACCTAGGGATCCGCTAGTATTGGTACAGACTCGTCACAACAACATATGTGACCAACCATAAATAAACATATGGCATAAACACATTTTATAAACAAAATGTCATTTCCAGTTCAACTTCTGGTAAGAATGAAAATCATTAAAAATGAGTTCTTAAACATTCTTTTCACATATCCACATGATGTGCAAGTAAAACATCATTTTACTTTAATAAGATAAGATCCATCATTTTAGTCAAAACTGATCGGGAACCCCGAAAATCACCAAAAACTTCATTTATATCAAAATGTATAGAACATGAAATCATACCGTAGAAATACTTCGGATTTCGCAAATAAGAGTTTTGACATGTATAAAGTTTGTAAAATGGTAGTAGGAACTCACTAGTAGGTTTTAGAATAAAACCCGGAAAACCAGATAACGATCACGACGTAGAAGTGAAGCTTAAAACACCGAAACCTCGGATCTAACACCAAATATTAACTACCAAACTTAGAGAGAGAGAATGGAGAGATTTTGAAAATATCTCACAAATGAGATATTTGTGGCTGAAGCCACTTAAGTCGGCCAGGGACCTTCGCGGGTTATGCCGCGACCTCAACTCGCGGCATAACTCGCCCGTGCCATAAAACCCTAAAACCAACAGAGGCTTTCGCGACTAATGCCGCGACTACCCCTCTCATGCAAGTCGCGAAGCTCGTAAACCCATAATCAACAGTGGACATCGCGACTTATGCCGCGACTCCAAGTCGCGAGCAAGTCGTGAAACTCACTGGAAGTTCACATTTTCACCGAACCACGCATGCGAACGATAAACTAATAACGGTGATAACGACAAGAGTCATACACAAGATTTAGAACGATACATATAATGAAAATCCAGGGTGTTACAATCCTCTACAACTTGGGAATGATTTCGTCCCCGAAATCCCAACTATACAAAAAGATGAGGATATCTCCGCTTCATATCCTCTTCGGATTCCTATGTCACATTTGCTCCACGGTGATGCTTCCACTGCACCTTGATCAATGTGACTTCTTTGTGACACAACTTCTTAGACTTTCTTTCTAAGATCGCGTCGGGCTCTTCTACACAACGGTTACCTTCGTCTACTGTCAACTCGGAGAGAGAAATAACGCTTTCCTCTTCCGCCAAACACTTCCGAAGGTAACAAATATGAAACGTGTTGTGGATTCTGCTCAATTCTGGCGGTAGTTCCAATTGGTACGCTTGCAAACCTACTCGCTTGAGCACTCTGAAAGGTCCGAGGAAACGGGGACTCAGCTTCCCACGCTTTCCGAACCGTATAATACCTTTCCACGACGATACTTTAAGCAACACACGATCGCCCACTTGGAATTCCATCGGCCGCTTCTTCTTATCGGCGTAACTCTTCTGCCGATCCTGAGCCGCTTTCAATCTTTCACGAACACATTTGACCTTATCGGCCGTCTCTTGCACGATTTCAGGTCCGGCGAATTATTTTTCTCCCGCTTCAAGCTAACACACAGGAGTTCGGCACTTTCGCCCGTACAATGCTTCAAAAGGTGCCATTCCGATACTCGAGTGGTAACTATTGTTGTAAGCAAACTCTACCAAAGGTAAATGAGAGTCCCAGCTACCCCCGAAATCGATGACACAAGACCTCAACATGTCTTCCAATGTCTGGATCGTTCTCTCGCTTTGCCCGTCGGTTTGTGGATGGTAAGCCGTACTCAACTTAACTCGTGTACCAAGTTCTTTCTGAAACCCATCCCAAAAGTTCGAAGTGAACCGACTGTCGCGATCCGACACGATTGACAATGGTATGCCGTGCCTCGATACCACCTCATCGATGTACAGTTTCGCTAATTTGTCCATCGGTAAAGTCTCGCGCATGGCCAAGAAGTGAGTGCTCTTTGTCAATCTATCAACTATCACCCAAATGGTATCGTGACCTCGAAGAGTTTTAGGTAACTTTGTCACGAAGTCCATAGTGATATGCTCCCACTTCCACTCGGGAATCTCTAGAGACTGAAGACTCCCATACGTTCGCTGATGTTCGGCCTTAACTTGCGAACATGTCACACAACGCTCAACGTAACGCGCTACGTCAAATTTCATTACCGGCCACCAATAGTGCAGCTTCAAGTCCCTGTACATCTTTGTACTCCCCGGATGAATGGAATACTTGGACTTGTGTGCATCTTCAAGCAACAGATCATGGTTACCCCCAAGCTTGGGTACCCACACGCGACCATTGAACAGTTTTACCCCACGGCTATCTTCCGTTAAGAGCAAACGCTGCTTTGTCACGACTTCCTCTTTGAGATTCTCTTCTAACAATGCTTCAACTTGCGATGCTTTGATCTTTTCAACAAGACTAGACACCAAATCGATTCTCGAATGGGTAGCCCGAATACATCCACTATAGTCCTTCCGACTTAACGCATCGGCTACCACGTTTGCCTTACCAGGATGGTAAAACAACTCACAGTCGTAATCTTTAAGCAACTCGAGCCACCACCGTTGTCTCATATTCAACTCTTTCTGATCAAAGACATACTTCAGGCTCTTATGATCTGTGTAGAGTGTACACTTCGTGCCATAGAGATAATGTCGCCAAAGCTTCAAAGCGAACACTACTGTTGCTAACTCTAAATTGTGGGTAGGATAGTTCTTCTCGTGTATTTTAAGCTGCCTCGAGGCGTAAGCGATTACCTTGCTCCGTTGCATCAACACACAACCTAAACCCATTTTCGAAGCGTCACTATAAACCACGAAGTCTTCTGACCCTTCAGGTAACGACAAGATCGGAGCTTCACACAACTTCTTTTGAAGTATTCGGAACGCCTTCTCTTGTGTTTCGGTCCATTAAAACTTCATATTCTTCCGAGTCAAAACTGTCAAGGAAGAAGCGATTTTTGAAAAGTCTTGGATAAATCTCCGGTAGTACCCTGCCAGACCCAAGAAACTTCGGATCTCTGACGGACTCTTGGGAGATTCCCAATTCATCATAGCTTCAATCTTGGAGGGATCCACTTTCACTCCGTCTCGAGTGACAACGTGACCCAGAAATTGTACCTCTTTAAGCCAAAAGTCACACTTGGAAAACTTGGCGTACAATCTTTCCTTTCTCAACACTTCAAGCACTTCTCGTAGATGTTGTTCATGTTCTGACTCGCTCTTGGAGTACACGAGTATGTCATCAATGAATACAATGACCGACTGGTCGAGGAATGGTCGGCACACTCTATTCATCAAGTCCATAAATATCGCCGGTGCGTTCGTTAGACCAAAAGGCATTACAAGAAACTCGTAATGGCCGTAACGCGTTCTGAAAGCTGTTATCGGAACATCTTCTTCTCTCACCTTCACTTGGTGATAACCCGAACGTAAGTCGATTTTGGAAAAACAACCCGCCCCTTGAAGTTGATCGAACAAGTCGTCTATTCTCGAAAGCGGATATCTGTTCTTTACTGTAGCTTTGTTCAACTCACAATAGTCAATGCACATTCTCATCGTGCCATCTTTCTTCTTTATAAACAAGACCGGAGCTCCACAGGGTGACGAACTCGGTCTTATAAAGCCCTTCTCCAAAAGCTCTTGGAGTTGTGCCATCATTTCTTGCATCTCTGACGGCGCTAAACGGTAAGGAGCTTTAGCAATTGGTGCTGCTCCAGGCACAAGATCAATCCGAAACTCTAACTAACGATCGGGTGGTAACCCGGGCAAGTCGTCCGGAAAGACATCTGGAAACTCACGCACAATCTTCACATCTTCTAGATTTCATTTCTCTAACTTGGCATCGATCACATAGGCTAGGAAAGACGAACATCCTTTTACTAAGCACTTGCGTGCCTTTGCCATTGTGATTATTGCCACTTCACCTTTTCTCTTTTCACCGTAGATGACAATGACTTCGCCAGAGGAGTTGGGAAGTCGAATCAACTTCTTGGAACATACGATCTCGGCGTGATTGTTTGACAACCAATCCATGCCGACCACAACATCAAAACCCCCGATTACCATCGGCAGTAGATCGATCGAGAATTCTATCCCTTCGATACTAAGAGTACACTGCTTCAGAACATCGTGGATCAGAACTTGACTACCATCGGCTATTTCTACTACTAATGCATCCTCAAGACTAGTAGTGGGCATAGAAATCTTCTGACAGAACACATCAGATACGAAAGAGAAACTGACACCTGTATCGAATAAAATACGAGCAGGTACAGAGTTTATAAGAAAAGTACCCGATACCACATCAGCGGATGCCTTGGCCTCATCGGCCGTCATCTGAAATTCTCGACCCGGAACCCTCGGAGGGTTCTCCTTCTTTGCCGCAACGCTACCCGTCTTGAGCTTCGGGAAACCTCTCTTCACATGCCCCGGTGCTTTACACTCGAAGCAGACCATCCCCACGACAGAACAGTCGCGGGCGGTGTGATCATTCTTACCACATTTGAAGCACAATCTAGAAGTGGGGTTATAGTTACCATGGTGCTTTGTTCGACACTTCAAGCACCATCTGGCTTCTTGATAACCGCTGAAGCTGTGGTTTCCGACAAAAGGTCGGGTTCTCTTGGGAGGTATAGAACTGCTCTCCCACTTTCTCTTATCAGTCCCCACCACATCTTTCTCAGCTTTTTTCCTCGCAAACATCTCTTCCATGTACTGAGCTTCTTCAACCATCTCGCGGAGGTTAGAAGCTTTAGAATTGTGGACCATAGATTTCATGTCCGCGGGTAGGCCATTCAGATAGGACTTCATCTTATCCTTCTCTGTTGGGGCAGCGTGCTCCACCAGATCAAGCTTCTCCATGAACTGACGGGTGTACTCCCTCACCGTCAGGCTTCCCTTTACCAGAGACCGAAATTCTTTCTCGATTCGGTCCATTGTTCTTTCATTGCAGAACTCTTCTAACAGCTTTTTCTTGAATTCGGCCCAAGACAACTGAGCCAAAACAGCAGGAGATAGGGTGCATTGAATGACATTCCACCAAATGAGCGCAGTATCCCTCAGCAGTTGGGTACCGAACCGCACTCTCTGATCATCTACGCATTCGGAAGAGCCAAAAGCTTGCTCGACCGCTCGAATCCACTTCACACACATGATTGGGTCGTCGGAACTAGAGAACTCTGGCGGTCCGCAACCTAGAAAGGACTTGTAGGAACAACTTTTCCTATTTCCCGGAGCACCAACAATCCCGTGCTCCTCAGCCCTGACCCCTGCACCAGCGCCTACAGGACCCGCTACAATGTTTTCCACAACCGTCTCACTCCTCCGATTGTTCACATCGCGATCCTCAATCACTTTCAGCAGAAATTCTTGCTGCTTTGCCATCTCTTCCCTCATTGCCAACATCATGCTGGCCATCATCTCAGACGGGGAATTAGCATCCCTGATGACTGGGTGGGACGAAGCCAGGTCTACCCGTGGAATGACCTCTGGCCCCCCACCTAGCCCTTGCTGAACAGGTGGTCGCACAACAACCTCAACTCCCTCCGGCTGACCAGTGGTAGAGACTGTCGCTTCCAAACCATCAACATGCGTACGCGGTCTACCACGCGTATTCACCATGCCAAACTGCTTCACAGAACAGGAAAAGAAATAAGAGAGAGTTGGAATAAACACAAAGGAAACGTATTACCACATTACCAATCGTCATAGCAATAGAAATTCAAGCACACTTACGTACGATATCCTCATAATAACATTAGCTAAGTGAGATTATGAACATATAACACATAAAGGTTCTCGTCATGATTGCCACAATGCCTGATAAACACACTTTCCGTTGACTCTAAGACTAACCCATCTTAGAAGCTCTACCCAATCTCACGGATCAATTCTTATCACACTCGGTCTAAGTCTAGACATCTTACATTCATGCCTAGTTCACTTAAACTAGAGCTCTGATACCAACTTGTAACATCCTAAAATTCAGAGTAATTTAAAACTTCATAAATAAGGCAATATGACATTTGTATTGCTATGAACTTCTCAAAAAGTGTATCAGTCCTTAAGACTTTACAAAAACCTGTACGGTCATAGAATTCATCAACAGACTAATCTAAACATAACTATCTAGATTACATCAGTTGACAATCCAAAATTCATCAAAAGAATGGGACTTAACAATGCCCAACTATCAACACACTTTAGTCATCTTAAAAATGCCTCGTGACCTAAATCGTATCTCAAAACCCTGTGCATCCCACCGCTAAGGGAAACCTGTTATACATATCATTTGAGAAAAAAGTGTTAGGCTTAAAGCCTAGTGAGAACATACAGTTCATAAATCTCAAGAGATATAATCAAATGCATCAAAGTAAATCCTTCCAAAGGTTTAGTTATGCCAAAACACCGTTCTTTGATAATATACGGACAACCGGTCCAAAACACATCTTCCGATGACGGGGATTACCCGATTTACCAAGGATTATAGTGGAACACAAAGTAAGCCACAAATCTGAGTTATGAGCTAAATACATGGAACCATGGCCACGAACGCTTCGGTCCGTACTACGATGTAAGGGAGGCCCCCAAGGAACCAGTCATACTCTTCGTTAGACTACATTTGACCCATGGCTAGTAACAGGTCTCACATAACCGTACCAAGTGCCCCCGAAGATCAAATGTATCTAACTACAACAGAAGGGGCACAACCGTCCCAGCCATAAGTCGACTCGATACCTAGGGATCCGCTAGTATTGGTACAGACTCGTCACAACAACATATGTGACCAACCATAAATAAACATATGGCATAAACATATTTTATAAACAAAATGTCATTTCCAGTTCAACTTCTGGTAAGAATGAAAATCATTAAAAATGAGTTCTTAAACATTCTTTTCACATATCCACATGATGTGCAAGTAAAACATCATTTTACTTTAATAAGATAAGATCCATCATTTTAGTCAAAACTGATCGGGAACCCCGAAAATCACCAAAAACTTCATTTATATCAAAATGTATAGAACATGAAATCATACCGTAGAAATACTTCGGATTTCGCAAATAAGAGTTTTGACATGTATAAAGTTTGTAAAATGGTAGTAGGAACTCACCAGTAGGTTTTAGAATAAAACCCGGAAAACTAGATAACGATCACGACGTAGAAGTGAAGCTTAAAACACCGAAACCTCGGATCAAACACCAAATATTAACTATCAAACTTAGAGAGAGAGAATTGATTTGAATAGAGAGAGAATGGAGAGATTTTGAAAATATCTCACAAATGAGATATTTGTGGCTGAAGCCACTTAAGTCGGCCAGGGACCTTCGCGGGTTATGCCGTGACCTCAACTCGCAGCATAACTCGCCCGTGCCATAAAACCCTAAAACCAACAGAGGCTTTCACGACTAATGCCGCGACTACCCCTCTCATGCAAGTCGCGAAGCTCGTAAACCCATAATCAACAGTGGACATCGCGACTTATGCCGTGACTCCAAGTCGCGAGCAAGTCGCGAAACTCACTGGAAGTTCACATTTTCACCGAACCACGCATGCGAACGATAAACTAATAACGGTGATAACGACAAGAGTCATACACAAGATTTACAACGATACATATAATGAAAATCCAGGGTGTTACACAAAGGAATTCAACATTCCAATTCTACCAGATTCCATCAGATTCTGCGAACCAAACGCCCCCTGAAAGTTAAAACACACATCTTTTGGCCCTTTGCCAAAAGCCCCTAAAAATACCATAATGGTATTAATTGAATCTCACTTTTGGCCTCATGCCAAATCCACAAAACTTTTAATGTTATTAGTGTATTTCATAAACAAAGTGATCGCATGACACCAAAAGATTTTGTCAAAACGGGTATAAATAGCCTTAAAGGTTTGTAAGGACTTAACTAATCCTTGTGGTTCCCCTCCTACCTGGAAATCCAAAAGTGTTTAGCGATTCATTTTTTGGATATTGAAATACTAATATAACATTATCAACATAAGAAATGTTTAAAAATACCAGATTTTTAATCCTATATTGCCATGATAATGAACTTTTATAAGTTTTATTTTCATAAAATAAAATACCTTATCTTTTGTTTATGTAGATGGCTGAACCAACTCGTCCCGAATTTGATATCCTGGATTCAAAAGGACTTGAATACCACAGATGGGTATCTGATGTAGAGACTACCTCTATTGGAAAGGACTACACCTATACAACCAACCCCCTACTGACCCTAAAGACAAACCATCAGAGAAAGTACAAGCAAATGCCTTAATGTTCTTAAGACGACATATCGATCCCAACCTTCGGTGGGGGTACCTTCAACTGAAACCCCCCAAAGAACTGTGGGACGCATTGAAAGGAAGATTTGAGAATATTCATGACTTTTTACTTCCTGAACTAATCGTACAGTGGAATGAAATCTGCTTACTCGATTACAAAAAGGTAAATGATTTCAACAAAGCAATGTTGCGTCTTAAAGCACGTTTAAACTTCTGTGGCAAGGAACTCGTGGAAGACGACATGATTCAAAAGACACTTTCCACTTTTCCTACATCTGCAATCATACTATTGAATCAGTTTCGATTGGAGTATGATAGTAAAAGAATCACAACCTTTAACAAACTTATCAACCTACTGCAAGTGGCTGAAAGACATAATGAGGTTCTTTTGACTAATAACGCTAGACCTGCCGGGACAAAGAAAATTCCCGAATCTAATCATGCAAGCGTTAAAGGTGGAAAGAACTCCAAAGGGCAGGGAACCAAACATACTGAATCACACACACACATGGCAATTATTCATCACGTGGACGGGGTTGTGGACAGGGTCGCGACAATGGTCGTGGTGGATTTTCTAACACATGGCGCAAAGATAATACTGATGGCCCAAGTAATCAAGGTCAATCAAAAGGAAAAGCACCAATGACTGATCCTACCAAAAGAGTAAGAGATGGAACTGAACCTTGCTACATGTGTGGCATGGTTGGGCACTGGTACAAGAATTGTCGTGCAAGCAACACTGTAGCAACCACCTACAAGAGATATAGGGAGTCCAAAGAACAGGAAGCTCACTACCTTGAAGAAACAAGTAATGACCCATAATTCAACCTAACAATTGGAGATTTCACTCACATCAACAACAATGATCCATCTCTAGAGCTCTCAGATTTTGAATAATCTACCTTACCTACTTTACAAAGACAATAGTTATTTAGAAAATATCCATTGTTTTTTTTGATGAACTTGATTTATTGTTCTGATTCATGGATTATTAATTACTGTTTGGATTAGTGGAATCTTGATTTACTTTTGAAATTTATTAAATAATCATTGACTTTCGTATATACACTACATAAACCAATTATGTAAAGGAACACGTCAAAACAACTAAATTATTAAATATTCTTCGTTCCTTGTAGGAATGTATCGAGGAGAACTTGAGTGCTTAGTTGACTGTGGAACCACCCACACAATACTAAAAATAGACTATTATTTACTGAAATAACCGCTTATAAATCCTCAATGACCACAATAATTAGATCATCCAATTTAATACTTGGTCGAGGAACTGCCACTTTCTTAATGCCTAATGGCACTAAAATAACGGTCACAGAAGCACTCTATGCTCCAAAAGCTAACTGAACCTTGTTAAGTTTCAAAGATATACGCTTTAAAGGTTATCATATTGAAACACACTGTGAGAATGGAAATGAATTTATGTATATCACCTCTAATGAATACGAAAGGAAACGTATATTAGAGAAATTAACATGTCAAACTAGTGGGTTATATCTTACCACGATTCAAGTCATTGAATCATATTCCGTCACCAATAATGAACTTTAGGACAGTGACATATATAGACTTTGGCATGACCGCCTGGGGTACCCTGACCGTGACATGATGATACGCGTGCTGAAGAATACACACAGACACCCTTTCTTTCGAATGAATGGTAAGATGGGGCGATTACATGAAACTACCAAATTGCAACCATTGACTTCTAAAGAAAAAGAAGCAACACCATCATCACAATATGCCTCCTTGAAAGCCCCAAAAATTTGCAAAGTCTGCTCCTTAGCTAAAACAGGATCGGGACCATCCTATGCTAAAGACACAAAGCAAAACATTCCATCCTTACAACGTATACAAGGTGATATTTGTGGACCTATACACCCATAATGCAGGTCGTCAAGTATTTTATGGTTATGGTTGCCGCTTCGACAAGATGGACGCATGTCGCACTATTGTCCACACGAAACACTGCATTTGCAAAACTCCTAGCACAAATTATACGTTTAAGGGCTCACCACCCTGATTATCCTATCAAGTCTATACGACTTGATAATGCTGGAGAATTTACATCACAAGCATTTGATGATTATTGTATGTCTATTGGGATCGATGTAGAGCATCTCATACCCCATGTGCATACACAAAACGGTCTCGCAGAAGCTACCATCAAAGAGATACAAATGATAGCTAGGGCATTGATTATGTGCACCAATTTACCCACTTCTGCCTGGGGTTATGCAATATTACATGCAACTTTACTTATTCCACTTTAGACCCACTGCTAGCCAACCATTTTATGCGTACCAGTTGGTAAATGGATATGAGCCTGATATTTCACATTTACGCATATTTGGTTGTGCAGTATATATGCCAATTGCGCCCCCCCACAGCGCACCAAAATGGGTCCTCAAAGACGATTAAGTATATATGTTGGATATAAATCTCCAACAATTATCCACTATTTAGAACCCTTGACGGGTGATCTATTTACCGCAAGACTTGCGGATTGTCACTTTGATGAGACAGTCTTCCCGTCGTTAGGGGGAGATAGGAAAAATGATTTTCCAAGGGAACGACAGGAATTGTCATGGAATGTTCCCACTCTGTATCATTTCGATCCCCGCACTTCACAGTGTGAAAGTGAAGTGAAACGAATACTAAATCTTCAAAATGTAGCAGACTAGATACCTGATGCGTTCACTGATATTGCAAAAGTGACAAAATCACATATACCAACTGCACCGCAAGGTTAGAAGTCCCCAAACAGGGGCACAACACCGTTGGAAAGAGTGTTGCAACCACACATAGTGGAAGTGTGGTTGAAGCCATGGCTCCCAAAAGGAAAAGTGAGAGGCCACTTGGTTCGATAGATACTCATCCCAAGAAGAAAAGGGAGAGTAAGGCACAATCTGATCCAATTGTCATCAATACCGAAGACCCTTCTCATGAGATTGTCTCTCATTATAGTTATGTCCATGAATCATTATTGGAGGACGCTCAGAAGTCAATATTGATTCTAGAGAACAAAGAAATCTCAATGAATTATGAGAATGCATACGAGTTAATGGAAAGATCATCCATACTCATTGATGACATATTTGCATATACTGTTGCTCATGAAATCATAGAGCATGATCGAACCACGCTCAGTTGAAGAATGTCAACAAAAAGTAGAGTGGCCTAAATGGAAAGAAGCAATACATGCAGAACTAGATTCTTTGGCAAAGAGACAGGTATTTGGTCCGGTAGTGCTAACCCCACCAAGTGTAAAGCCTGTAGGACATAAATGGGTATTTGTTAGAAAGCGTAATGAGAATAATGAATTCATAGGATATAAGGCTCGCCTTGTGGCGCAAGGTTTCTCACAACTCCCTGGGATTGACTATGAGGAGACATACTTCCCAGTAATGGACGTAATAATGTTTCGCTATCTCATTAGTCTAGTAGTTTCCGAAGGTCTGGAAATGCAACTTATAGATGTGGTTACTACATATCTTTATGGGGATCTAGATTCAGAGATATACATGAAAATGCCCAATGGACTTCCACTTCCCGATTCAAGTAAACCACGAAGTGCGTTTGCAATTAAACTAAAACGTTCACATTATGGATTAAAACAATCTGGACGGATGTGGTATACCCGTTTGAGTGAATACTTGATTGGAAATGGATATAAAAACGATGAACTGTGCCCTTGCGTTTTTTATAAAGAAGACGAGTTCTGAATTTTCAGTCATAGCTGTATATAGTGATGGCCAAAAATCGGGCTCGGGCCGAGCTGGGCTGGGCCAAAACGGGCTTCGGGCCCAAATAGTGAAAGCAAAAACCGGGCCTAACGGGCTTCGGGCCGAGCCGGGCCGGGTTTCACCCGAAAATATATGGCCCGGTTAGGCTTGGGCTAAACCGGTTTAAGAAAAATCGGGCTGGGCCAGGCCCAAAACCGGGCCAAGATCGGGCCTCGTATTTTTTTAATAATTTCTTTATATAATAATTAATTACTAAACTTTAAAAAATAAAAATTGGATTGGATCACTAAAATACACTTTAAAAATACGTTTTATTTATAATAAATCTCTAAAATACACTTTAAAAATACATTTTATTTATAATTTTAAGTTACAAACTTACAATACATAAATTCTAAGAACCCGAAGGTCCCGCTCCAGAACTCCCACCCTCACCCCATCCCCATGGATTGTAATTGTATGGATTGTATGGATTGTAGTATGGATTATACACTGGATTGTAGTCTTCAAGAGTTCCGTACTTTTCTAGTCGATCAACAGCCGTATTATCATTAAGGCAGTCGATGTCCGGTTCTTCTTCTTCATCGTCATAACGTGAGACGCCACTACTAGTATCGTCCTCGGTTACGGTTCCCGACGTACTTAGTCCTTCGTCCACTTCGTTTTTGGCTAAGTTTAATTCCACATCGTCTATATCCGCCTCCAGGCTTGTTTCATGTTGAATTCTTTGTTGGCTATCCAAATAATCCTTCAAACATATGCAACACTCTACCGACTCCGGGGTTAATGTTGATCGACGCTCCGATATGATCCTGCCAAAATCGATTTCTTGATCGATTCTTCAGATCGTTTTCTCCAAATCGATTTCTTGATCCCGAGTTTGACGATGATCGTGAATATCGAAAGGATTTTACTCGGATTCCTCGTGATTCGTCGTGATAGAGAGGATTGTTGGAGTCGATTTCAACAACAGGGTGTTCGTGCGTGTTTTGTTGGATAAAGCGATTTTGGGGGATTAAATCCCTAATTATTTGGGTTTTTTATTTAGTAGGCGCATGTTTCCCAAATTAAAGGTATTGTATATTTACCAAAGTACCCCTATGCATACATGCAATGTATTTTTTATAACCGTTTTGAATATTTTAATTTAATTAAAAATCAATTAATTATGGACCATTGATCTCATCAATCTACGGTTGAGATTGGTTAACATCAATACCATGGTTAGCAAATTAATGAGTCTTTATATATATAATGTTAAAGTTTATAATAAATATTTTATTTCTTAGGAGAATACGAAAAAATATTGTGTTGAAATTAACACCCATTAAATGATGTAACCATGTCGAAAACACTCATACCAATTTTAAGCCACGACATCCACATAATTAAATCTATATTTTCACCATGAAATTTAAAGTAATATTTTTAAAATAATTCAAATAATAGATAATATTAATTATTTATAATAATAATGGATTCAATGGAGACGTTTGATTGAAACGAGGTTTTAGGATTCTCCAAAAATGTGTTTCATTGTTGGGAATCTTCTTTCTTCTTTTTCTGAACTTTTAAATATTTATATTATACTGTAAAAACATGTAGATTTTAGATTTTATAAATTATTAATTTTTCAAAGTTTAAGTATTAAAAAAGTACATATAAATTCCTAATATATATATACACTATTTTAAGGTCTCGTTTGGTTTGCAGAAATAAATTGGATTTGGAAGGATTTGGATTTCAAATTCATTCAAATCCTACGTTTGGATTGTAGGAATGAAATGTATTGACCATATTTGAAATCCTTTAACTTTTTTAAAATCCAGTACATGATGGATTTGGAATTCCTTTGCAATGGGTCGGGATTTCAAATCCAAATTCTGATGGATTTGATAACTTGCATCAGACTTCAATTGACTTTCACTCCAAATCATACAAACCAAACACATGAAGGGATTCCAAATCCCCACAAATCCAAATCCTTACATGAAATCCAATCCATTTTCACAAACCAAATGCGTAAGGTTTTTGAAACTCATACCATCTTTTTCATATGAATAAATCAAGTTTTGAAAATCCATTTATTTATTTTAATTTTTTTAAATCAAAATTATCTTAAAAATAATTATTTCTTTAATCAAAAAAACGTATATGAATATTTGGTATTTTATTCTCGTTAATTTGATATCCATATTGATATAATTTTTTTTTCCAATTTCTAACTTGGTTTCCAAAATTTCAATCACAAGAATATTCATATGTATTCAAAAATTAGTTTATTTAATCAATAGCTAATATTAAATGGGTATCTTGGTAATTTTTAATTTACATCACAACTAAACAGTTATTGTGATAGTTAATTAAAAACCGATTATTTTAAAAGTGTTGTAGAACAATCAATATAAAGATAATCAAAAGTCGTTAGTTTTCATTAACAATGAACCCTTTAAGTAGGGATGAGTTTACAATGAAAATGAAATATACAATATGGTAACTCCTAATAATAATAAATTATTTCTTCAATCAATTCTTTTTTGATGAAGGCACAATATCCTTCAACACTCCCCCTTATGCCGAGTCAAAGAGATCATGATGCATAACTCTTCCCTCATTAAAACCTTACGCTGGAAAAACAAAACCCATTGGGAATATGAAAACCATAGACGAAGGAAAGAGTACAAGGCACCACTAAACAATTTCTTTAGTTTAGTATCATCCTTGATTCATACATCAATCAAAGAGGTTTAGAAAACGAGTTGGTTTAAGACTGTTGCCTCACTAAAACCTTGCACCAAGGAACAAAACTCAGTGGGAAAAATAAAACCTTAGGTAAAGGAAAGAGTACAACCTATCAATCGTACATGTGTAATAGACACCTTCTTTAGTCCATTATTCCCCCTGATTCATACATTAATCAAGGGAGTTTGGAAACTCTCCGCATTCCAATGATTTCCACATGTTTCTCAAATGTGGCCTTAAGCAGTGATTTGGTGAATAAATCAGCCACATTATCCTCAAACCTTACTTGATTCACTTGAATCTTAAGGAGAGTCTGTTGTTGCTGATTATAGAAAAACTTTGGCGATATATGCTTTGTATTATCTCCCTTGATATATCCAACTTTCATTTGTTCGATACAAGCTGCATTATCTTCATAAATGCATGTAAGATTTTTAGTGGTAGAACTTAAACCACTAGCCCCTCTGATATGTGTAATGATAGACCTTAGCCATATACATTCTCGAACCTCCTCATGTAGAGCAATAATCTCAGAATGATTCGATGAGGTAGCTACAAGGGTTTGCTTGGTTGATTTCCAAGAAATCGTCGTGTTCCCAATTGTAAAAACATATCCTATTTGGGAATGACCTTTGTGTGCGTCAGAGAGATACCCAACATCGGAAAAACCTACTAATATATCATTTGGGGTTTCATTATACGGGACAACATTTTCTTTGTTAATATCTTTAACAGGTATTGTAACCCCAATTTTTTCTCTGTAATGAAAGAATAAGCCCATGTAAATGGTTCCTTTTAGATATCGAAATATATTCTTGATACCATTCCAATGACGTTGCGTTGGTGCCGAGCTAAATCTAGCTAACAAGTTCATTGAGAATGAAATATCTGGTCGAGTACATTGTGCTAAGTACAATAACGCGCCTATCGCACTTAGATAGGGAATTTCAGCTCCCAACACCTCCTCATCATCATGCATTGGATGAAATGGATCTTTCCTTGTATCCAAGCTTCGACCGATCATGGGAGTGCTAGTCGGGTGCGCTTTATCCATATTAAATCGCCTGAGCATTTTCTGGATATAAACGGATTGGTGGATTAGGATTCCACAAGCTCGATGTTCTAGTTCTATACCTAGACAAAATCGATTTTTCCCAAGATCTTTCATCTCAAATTCAGATTTCAAATAGACTGCGGTATCTCTTATTTCATCAATAGTACCTATTATGTTCATATCATCAACATATACAGCTAGTGACGGCCATTTCGGCCCGACCCGACCCGGTCGATTAACAGGGGCCCGACCCGCCTGAAGTCCGGCTCGGCCCGGTCCGGTGCCAAACCGGTTTCAAGCCCGAAATCATGAACCGGTTCGCGTTTTTGGGGGTTTTGGCGGCCCGACCCGGTTTTTGGCCCGGTCCGGCCCGATTTTATGCAATTCAAAAAAGTAGTCGTTTTCTAGCCGTTTGGGAGCATTTTTTGACCCTTTTTTTGTATTTTTTACCCCTACAAACCCCTATAAATACTTTTGTTGGTTATGGATAGTGACACCAACTTACAAAACGTAAAAACGCAAAAAACGCATACAATTCTCATTTATCGACTCTCGCTATTTTCGTTTCTCGCAAGTTCTAGTCTAACATCTCTAGTTCTATACTCTCTAGTCTCTACTCTCAAAATGGCCGAACAAAATTACCAATTTATTGTCGAGCATGGACGAAAAGCACCAATTTGGAACCATTACAACATGGTGATGCTCCCCGACGGTACAAAAAAAGCGAAATGCAAACGGTGTGTAGATCTCCTTGCGGCGGCCGCAAATACCACGTTAAAGCACCACTACGAGTCTTCGTGCAAGAAGTTGAAATCGAGTGACGATCCAAATCAACCCATACTTGACAATTCCGGTCAATTATGGTCGTATGATGTCGCGTTGGCCCGAGAAATGCAAATGAAATGTATCATTCAAGTGGGGTTGCCGTTCGGACATTTCAACAATCCTCACATTACGAACATGATCAAACTCTCGCTCCAACCACGCTACGTGGGTTCGGTAAGTCGTCAAACTCTTAGACGTGATGCTATAAAACTTTGGAAAATGGCCAAAAAAGATACACGACAAATGTTTTTATCATTACCTAACAACATTTCTTTAACGTGTGATATATGGAGCGCACCATTCGGATTGCCACAATCTTATATGTGCATAACGACACATTGGATTGTGCCGCAATTGTGGCAATTATGCAAACGTGTAATCACGTTTGAGCACTTTGGTTCGCCACATTCGGGTGAGTGTCAAATTAGTATAATTATAAGAAACATTGAATATTATAATTTAACTAATAAGGTTATTAGTATTTCGTTTGATAATGCTAGTAATAACACCAATTTTTGGTGTTATTTACATATAACTTTCCGAGTAATATTGCTTAATTCCAAGTAAATATAGTGGAAATTTCATATTTAAATCAAGTGTTTCAGGATTTGCATCTTGTAATGAGATAGACAAGAAAGTGCGCGAGAAGTAAGGTTTTCCGGGTAAAAACTCGATCAAAAAAATCCTCAAGAATTAAGGGTGAAAAGTGGCCATTTAATCAAGTGGGTTAATTTTTGAAGGAAGTAAATTTTGCCCAAAACAGTAGCCAAAGCGACTTTGAAGTTAGTTTCTGATGTTGAAGTTAGTTGAGCAACTCACCTAAGAGCAAAATTTCGGGCCAGTTACAAGTTAGTTTGTTAAGTCTGATTTTATAGTAATCATTGTATTTATAGGATTGGTCCTATACTGTGCTTTGTTAGCTTTTATCTGTTGTATAAGCCAAGGGTATTTAAGTCCCTTGTGGCTTTGTGTTATGTAAGACATTAACGCATACTTCTCAATACATTTATACTTTGCGCTTCAACTCTCTCTCTACTTTCTCTCTCTAAGATTTGGTAGATCTTGGACTTTCAATTAGTATCAGAGCCAATCTAAATCTGAGAGATTTGAGAGAATCGTTTTGTAAAACTGAATTTGTACACAAATTAGAAAATTTGATTGATTTTCTTGATTTTAATCAAGAAAAATCTCGTTTTCTGATTTTTCACAAATTCGTGCTTGTTTTTGATCAAATTTCTTTGTAAATTGATTCGTTGGATTCGTTTTTGATAGTAAAACTCTTTTGATTCACATCAATTTGCAAGAAAATCAAGTTTTGGTGTTCAATTTTGAAGATTTTCGAGTTTTTGGAAAAATTGATTTTACGTACTGTTTTGATTCTCGAATTCTTGTTTTTTGTGGTTTTTGATCTAATTGTTTGTATCAAAGTTATTAGAAAGTTGTTTTCGAACGTCTATGTGCAAGAAAATTTTATCAAATTCTGTTGTGTAATCGATTTTTAGAAGATTTCTTGATTTTCTCACGTTTTGCGCCAGATCCAGGTTTTGCGCGAGTTCATCGACCTTTGCGCCAGTTCATCTTGTCAAGATTCAGTTCTTAATGCAAATCATAGTTTGCGTCATCCTTTCGTCGAGCAAAGTAAAGTTTTCGCTAGAAATTCTTCGCGCAAGTCTATTTTACGCTAGTTATTGTTCGCGCAAATCAGTTTTGCGCTACTTATTGATCAAGCAAAGAAAGGCTCTCTTCATCAACATATCACGCAAAGTTACATTTGCGTCATCATCATTTCACGCAAATCAGTTTTTGCGTCATATACTTGTCACACAAAGTCAAGTTTGCGCCACCAAAGCCTCGCGCAAATCATAATTTGCGCCACCCTTGTTTCACGCAAGTCTAGTTTGCGTTATCCATTGTTAGCGCAAATCTTAGTTTGCGCCATATGCTTCTCACGCAAACCTTCAGTTTGCGCCAGCTCTTCTGTTTCAAGACTTAGCATTTTTTCTGACGATTTTTCTATGGATTCTGCAAAGTTTGTTTTTCAAGCTCAGTTCTATAAGAGTGATATCATGATGTCATTGGGCACAGAAACTCGTCCTCCGGTTCTAGTTGATGAAAATGAATTCACTCAGTGGCAAGATCGATTTCTCAATTTCATTGAACACAAAAGAACGGAGATGACATGATGAAGATTCTCAGTGACGGACCTTTTGTAAAACCCATTCTGGATTCTGGATTATCAAAGTCTACTAAAGAATATACACCCGATGAGTTAGCACAATATCAAGCCGATCGTGATATAAAGGCTAATCTGATGCTAGCCTTGCCAAATTCTATATACAACATGATTGATTGTTTCAAAAATCATCCTAACCTTATGTGGCAACAACTAGAAAAGATTATGCTTGGGTCTTCAGTTTCAACTCAACTTCGACATACACGTGTTGGGAACTGAAGAAAAACTCAAGTATGGTTAATGCTGCTGGTTCAGAGTTAATACTGCTAGAAGATTTAAAGGTTAGTACTGCTGAGTGTTACTACTGCTAGTACTATTAATACTGCTAGTCAAAGTTAGTGCTGCTTGAACAAAGTTAGTACTGCTTAGCTAGTTAGTACTGCTAGTGGTTAGTACTGCTTAGTAGTTAATGCTGCTAGAAGGAAGTTAATGCTGCTGAAGATTAATACTGCTTATATGATGAAGATTCGTATGAAAGGATATACATGGAAGCTTAGAGATATACATAGAAGATATACTGAAGATATTTTATTTATTGTAATTATCTTTGTATTCAGTATATATATTGTATTGTTTAGAATAGTTAGATAAAATTCTGAATTTTAAGTTTTCATTCTTTTAGAGAAAAACAACCTCAAGGCATAGATCCTAATTCTAGAGAAGTAGAATTCGTATTGGTGAGTCTGTTCATCAATATTGAGGTTGAGTGAGTAATCTTGTAACTTCAAAGCATTCAATAAAAGCTTACAGTTTGTTATTCATATTTTCTGTGTTGATTTACTGTTTCATTGAATATCAAAGTGTTATTCCGCAAACTTCTTTGATATTGTTTCTGAGAGTTAATTCTTGTTGAGAATTCGATCCTGACAAGTGGTATCAGAGCCTGATTTCTCAGAAACAACTTTTCATCATGGAAAATCTTGCAGAATCAAGCAGTACTTTGGTCTCAAAGGTTCCAATGCTTAGACCCAATGAATTCGATATGTGGAAGATCAGAATCAAGCAGTACATACTCCTCACTGACTATTCCATGTGGGACATCATAGAGAATGGTCCTTCTGAAGCAGGAAAGATTGGTGCAGATGGAAAGATAACTCCACCAAAAACTGATGCAGAAAGAAAGATCAGACAGACAGAGATGAAAGCCTTGAGCACCTTGCTCTTGGCTATTCCCAATGAATATCAACATCAGTTCTGTAACTGCACTGATGCAGAGATGCTCTGGAATGCTTTGGAGAAGAGATTCTCTGGTACCAAAAGTACCAAGAGAAATCAGAAAGCCATTCTGAAACAACAATATGAGAACTTTATGTCAACCAAGAATGAGTCCATGACTCAAACTTTTGACAGGTTCAACAAACTTATTGGTGAACTAGCTACAGTGGGAGTACAAATTGATCAAGATGATCTGAACAGAAAGTTTCTAAGGTCTTTGAGTGATGAATGGACCATGTATACTGTGTCTTTCAGACAGAATGATCAACTGGAAGAAAAGGAACTTGATGATCTTTATAATGATCTAAGAGTTTTTGAATCTGAGATAGAGGCTAAAAAGAGGCCTTCTGGGTATGTTCACAATGCTGCACTCCTTTCAACATCAACTGATTCTACTTCCAACCTTGAATCAGTTAGTACTGCAAATGGAACAAACCAAGAAAAAGGCACTGAAACTGTGTTTGAGGCCTTTCTGGCAAGTCATGGAAACTCTTCTCTCATTAATGATGACTTGGAACAACTCAATCCAGATGATCTTGAAGAGATGGATATTAAATGGCAGATGGCCATGCTCTCCATGAGAGTTAAAAAGTTCATCAAAAGAACTGGGAGGAACAACTTCTCCCAAAGAAGAGAAGATGGAGCAGGATTTGACAAGTCCAAGGTAGAATGTTACAAATGCCATCAAAAGGGACACTTTGCTAGAGAATGCAGAAGTGGAATGTCTCAGAATAACAACCACCAACAAGCTCAATCTGGAAGCTTCAACAGAAACTCTGCACAAGCCCTTGTATCTCAACAAGGTATGGGGTTTGATTGGAGTGATCAAGCTGAAGAGGCTATTCAGAATCAAGCTCTAATGGCAGAGGTGTCTAGTCTCCCTATAGAGGTAACTTCCAATCTTTGCTCTCAAAATTGCATTAACACTGTTAAAAGGTATAGGGATCACAACCAGAACATGAGTGATGACCTTAAGAGATTGGAAAAAGACATAAAAGATTATGTGAGGATTGTTGAGAGATTTGAAGAACAGATTAAGGGTTTTCAAGCTAATGAGCTTCAACACTCTTATGACACAAATTACTGGAAGTGGGAGAAGAATGACTTAGAGCTTCAACTGACCAGATCTAAAGAAGAAAGTGAAAAGCTAAGAGGAGAGCTAGCTAAAGTCAAACTTGATGTAGAAAAGTTTTCTAATGCTTCCAAAGCAATGGATTCTTTATTACAAACTCAGATTCATGATAAACTGAGAAGAGGTATAGGGTACAATACCACACCACCACCCTATAACAACAACTACATCCCTCCTAGTTCAGAGCTGTTAGAAACTAAGGATAGGAAGGATCTACCTAAGGGAGCCACTGAAATAGATCCCTTAGATGAAGTGGTTGTTAAGGATAAAACTGAGAAAGAAGTTGTCAAGGATAAGGACAATACTGTGAGTGGTGAGATTTCTAAAGAAAATCATATTATCACCAATGAGGGATTTGGAAAGCACTGGATCAAGTCCAAAGAGATAGAAAAGACTGAGGGAAAGAACAAGAAGGTTCACTATAAGCAGACCACTGTTGTGAACCCTATTCCTTGCAAACAATGTGAATGCAATAAAGCCAAGAGCCTAAATTCTGGTTTAAAAATAGGAAATCAAAGAAACTGGAATAATCAATGGGCTCAGAAACAAGGAGTTGATCTGAATAAAATCAATAGACCAAAACCTTGTTTTATATGTGGCAAGTTGAATCATTTGGCTAAGTATTGTTACTTTAACCCTATTAACCAACAGATGAACTTTCAAAGATTTGTGCAAAAATCTGTGGGTTATAGGAAGGCTGGAAAGAAACATGTGATAAAGAAGTATGTTGAAAGTAAAGGCACTTTAAAGAAAAAGATTTTAAAAGAAAGTATCAAAATATGGGTGCCTAGAAGTACTAACAGTATTAGTACTGCTAACACAGTTACTACTGCTAACAGTGTTAGTACTGCTGAAAATATTAATACTGCTAATACTGTTAATACCTCTTTAAAAGTTAATACTGCCAACACAGTTACTGCTGCTAACACAGTTACTACTTCTAACAAAGTTAGTGCTGCTAAGCATGCAAGTGCTGCCAAGGTAGTTAGTACTTCTAAAACTAGTACTGATACTAGCAAACATAGCTCCAAGCCTATTATTGTAACAAAGTACTCCAAGAATGAGGAGTTAAAGTTCAAAAATCTTGTCAAGAAAGAGTGCAAATATTTTGATGAGAAAGGGGTACCCAAGACCACTTTGGCTTGGGTTCCTAAATCATACTAATTGATTTATCTAATGTGCAGGGCAACCAACAGCTCAAGGGAAAGAGCATTTGGCATGTTGATAGTGGTTGCTCTAGGCACATGACAGGCAACATGTCATGCCTTCAGGATTTCAAGAATATCAATGGAGGACATGTTGCATTTGGAGACAATCTTACTGGTGGTAAGATAAGTGGAAAAGGTAATGTCTCCACAGGTAAGATGACATTTGAGGATGTCTACTATGTTGATCAATTAAAGTACAACCTGTTAAGTGTATCACAGGTTTGTGACAAACAACATAGTATATTATTTACAAATACTGAGTGTATGATTCTTGCTCCAGGGTTCAAGGTAGTTGATGAAAGCATGATACTACTTAGAACTCCAAGGAAGGACAATGTTTACTGTCTTGATATGGACAATGTTGATAGTGATTCATCTCTAAATTGTCTTGTTTCAAAAGCTTCTGTAGATGAATCCTCTCTATGGCACAGAAGGATGTGTCACATGAATTTCAAGACTATGAACAATCTTGTTAAAAATAACCTTGTAAGAGGGTTACCTTCAAAAGTCTTTTCATGTGATGATCATTGTGTTGCTTGTCTTAAAGGCAAACAACACAAAACTTCTCATAAGACCAAAGAGTTAAATTCTGTTTCTACTTGTGTCCAGTTATTGCATATGGATCTGTTTGGTCCTACAAATGTTATGAGTATAGGCAAGAAATCTTACTGCTTAGTTATTGTTGATGATTACTCCAGATTTACTTGGGTATATTTTCTAAGGACTAAGGATGAAACAAGTGGTCTTATCAAATCCTTTATTCTAAGAATTGAAAACCAAACTAATCAAAGAGTAAAAGTCATTAGATCAGATAATGGAACTGAGTTTAAAAATCATGATCTAAACACCTTTTGTGAAGAAAAAGGTATTGAGAGGCAATATAGTGCTCCTAGGACTCCTCAACAGAATGGTATTGCTGAAAGGAGGAATAGAACACTAATAGAAGCTGCTAGATCTCTGTTGGCTGATTCAAAATTGCCAATTACCTTCTGGGCTGAAGCAGTTAATACTGCTTGTTATGTCCAAAACAGAGTTCTAGTGGTCAAGCAAAAGAACAAGACCCCATATGAGCTTTTAAATAAAAGAAAACCTTTTATTGGTTTCTTCAAACCTTTTGGGTGTCCTTGTACAATTCTAAATACCAAATCTCACTTAGGTAAGTTTGATAGCAAAGCAGATGATGGATTTCTTGTTGGATATTCATCTCAGAGTAAGGCCTACAGAATATTTAACTCAACTTCTAGAATAATTGAAGAAAGTGACAATGTCAAATGCAATGAGAACACACCAAATCCTGTTGGGTCTGGACCTCAGTGGCTATTTGACATTGATTCACTAACTAATTCTTTTGGTTTCAGTAGTGATGATTCTACAGGAACAGGATGTGGAGGATCAGGGATCACACAAGTCTCAGAAAGTATATCTAAATCTGTGATATTTCCCATACCCACATTGACTTCTGTTGAAGACTGTGAAAAGGAATCATTTACTGGACCAAATCAGAGTGAAGAAGAAACTAGAGATGAGGAGACTCAAGAAAGTAAAGAATCAGAAGTGGCATCTGAAAACACTTCAGTTGAGTTGCATGACTCTAATCTAGAAGCTGGACTGAATGAAGAACCTAGTCATAACACAAGAGTTCAAAAGAATCATCCTCCACAGCTGGTAATAGGAGATATCTCTTCTCCTATGATGACTAGACATCAAAGCAGGCTTCAAGAAATGCAAGATCAACAGCATACAGTCCTTTCTTGTTTTCTATCCCAGCTTGAGCCTAAAAAGGCACATGATGCTATGAAAGAATCTAGCTGGATAGAAGCAATGCAAGAAGAACTGTTACAGTTCAAGCTACAAGATGTATGGGATCTAGTAGACCTTCCTAAAGGTCACAGAGCAATTGGCACAAAGTGGATTTTCAGAAACAAGAGAGATGAAAGAGGTATTGTCATAAGGAACAAAGCAAGGCTGGTGGCTCAAGGCTATACTCAAGAAGAGGGTATAGATTATGAAGAAGTTTTTGCACCTGTGGCTAGGATAGAAGCAATCAGACTATTCCTAGCCTATGCTTCTTACATGAACTTCAAAGTCTATCAAATGGATGTAAAAAGTGCTTTTCTCTATGGATCAATTGAAGAAGAAGTATATGTCTGTCAACCACCAGGGTTTGAAAACCCAAGCTATCCAGACAGGGTATACAAATTAAAGAAAGCACTTTATGGACTACATCAAGCCCCAAGAGCATGGTATGACACTCTGTCATCCTATCTCTTGGAAAATGACTTTGAAAGAGGAGTCATTGATAAGACTCTTTTTATCAAAAGAAAGAAGAAGGATATCTTGCTGGTCCAAATCTATGTTGATGACATTATCTTTGGATCTACAAGAAATAACATGTGCAAGGAGTTTGAGGATTTAATGCATCAAAGGTTCAAAATGAGTTCCATGGGGGAACTTACTTTCTTCCTTGGACTCCAAGTTCAACAGAA